>VICQ01000015.1:0-600000 GCA_025528855.1 Trametes punicea
ATCCCTTCTTTTCTATCGCTGTACTTTAATTTCCTACAGCAGGTATGAAATCTACCCGGAACACCGCGTCCCAACAGCGCTTCATTGCTCCTGGACGATCCAACAAGGCCTCCTAGTGCGAGGGGTGCTGCGGCTTATGTACATTGACTGCGAGCGCAGCAGGTTTGTCATAAAGGTTGTGATTTGGTCGGGCACGGAGACTACAGGTGAATCGGATGCAAAAAGAACAATCGACTTGCACGAGCGCAGTAAGCCAGGATTCCTGTCCTTCGTATGAGGGCCATTAGCCGCCTAATTGCAGGAAGCCGATTGGCTGAGAGGGCTGCCGAGGGAGCGAAACGGCCAACGCGAACGGACGACGTCATTCCCACCGAGCGTTTCGCCATGTCTGAAATGCGGTCGACGGTGGGCCGCCGGCACACCCATGCACGGCCGCCTCTCTCACCGCACTCTGCACTTCAAATCGTTCATCAGCCCGCAACTCTTCTCTCGTCGACCGCCACCTCCCAGGACCCTCTACAGCTACATCGCGCTACGCAGGATGTCCCAGAAAACCATCGCCGTTCTCGACGCCTCCGAGCTGAAGGATGGAGAGCTGTGAGTTATCTCTACTCGCATCTCAAGTTCGTTACGGCATCGAGCAGAGCGCGCACTCGAAGGCATGCAGATCGTCGCTCGTGAATCGCCGACCAGACGCCGTCGATCGCAGTGTCGGTGGGCGCTATCCTTCCAGTGTGCAACTCGCCTCATCTCAGAACCCATCCGAACGTGTGCCTTGATCTTTGTACTGATCACCGCCAATTGCATATAGGAAGGAAGTACCGTTTGAGGACGGCAAAGTCCTGCTCTCTCGCCTTGGTGACAAGGTTTACGCGACGAGTGCATTCTGCACCCACTACGGAGCGCCGCTTGCGAAAGGTGTCCTCACTGCCGATGGCCGCGTCGTCTGGTTTGTATGACTAGGTGACAGTATGTACCCCAACTGACGCTCACGTTCTCGTGGACAGCCCATGGCATGGAGGTAAGCTTGGAACTGGCGCATATATGGTTCTATGCGTTCTGCTCTGGCTGATCGTATCCTGTCTTGGCAGCATGCTTCAATGTGTGCACAGGTGATATCGGTACGTCTCGCCTCTCTGACGGACTCCTTCGAGGTTACTGGGAGACCTTCATTAAACGAATTGGATGACAGAGGACGCTCCTGCACCCGCTGCAATCCACTCCTTCAAGGCCGAGATAGTGAACGGCAAAATCAACGTGACTGCTGATCCCGCAAGTACTACGAGCGCCAACAAGTCTCGTCAACCGAAGCTCCTTGCGACTGGTAGCAGCGTACCAGTCGGTCAAGGCAAGGGTGTTCTTATTGTAGGTGGTGGTAGCGGCGCGTTCCACTGCATTGAGAGTCTTCGGGAGGTAGGTCTCCGCAGTTTCATCGTATGGCAAGCTATTGACTCGCCCTTGGTAGCATGGATACAATGGGCCGATCACCGTTCTCTCGAAGGAGCACTACGCTCCCATTGACAGGTACGCAGAATGGCGTGATGTCCATCTAAGTCCGGACTCACAGCAATCCCATAGGACCAAGCTGAGCAAGGCGCTCCTCACCGATCCATCGAAGCTAGAATGGCGTTCTCTGTCAGACCTCCGTTCCAGATACGGCGTTGACTTCCGCGCCGGGACTGAGGTTACTGGCGTCGATGTCTCCTCGAGAGAAGTGATTATCGGCTCGACGCAGGAGCGTGTACCGTATGAGACGCTTGTCCTTGCGAGTGGCGGTGTACCCCGTCGTCTGCCCATAGAGGGGAAAGATCTGTCTAATGTTTACACCCTGAGAGGCATTGAGGACGCGAAGAAGATTGATGCAGGTTAGTTCATTTGGTGACGCCAAGAGGATCTGGGTACTAACTTCCAGAGCACTATAGTGACGAAGGAGGGCAAACGTCTTGTTGTCATCGGTTCCTCCTTCATCAGCATGGAGCTTGTCGTCGCGGTCTCCTCGCGTAAGCTCGCTTCCATAGACGTCGTCGGTCAGGAGGAAGTACCCTTCGAACTGGTCCTCGGAAAGCAGATCGGCGCCGGCCTGAAGAAGGTAATTCATCGGCCCATCGCCAGCATACCATGCTGACCCTGTAGTCTGCAGTTCCACGAGTCTAAGGGCGTGAAGTTCCACATGCAGTCCAAAGTGGAGAAGATATTACCTTCGGAGTTCGACCCTTCCAAAGCCGGCGCTGTTGTCGTCACATCCAACAGCGGTCAGACCACTACGGTACCCGCCGACGTGATTGTAATGGGCGTCGGTGTTGCCCCTGCCACCGACTACTTGAAGAACAGCAAGGGTTTTGAGCAGGTCGTCGACAGGAGCGGTGCCGTCCATGTGGACGAGTATTTGCGTGTCAAGGGTTTGAACGACATTTACGCGATTGGTGCGTGACCAGAGGGATGCTATGGACGCTTCTCAACACTGCATACTAACGTTCACCGCTGAACAGGCGATATCGCGATGTACCCACAGCCCGGAACAGGCGAACCACGGAGGATTGAGCACTGGAACGTGAGTAGAGTGCGCTGCCTCCATCAGTAGAGACTCATCATCGGTTCTTAGGTCGCGGGGAACCAAGGTCGCTCTGTCGGCAAGACGATTGCCGAGGGCAAAGGTCAGCCCTTCGTTAAGATCCCCGTGTTCTGGAGTGCCCGTACGTTTGTCCAATGATATTGTCAGGTACAGCCATCTGTGCTAATGTTCCACATAGAGGGCCAGCAGCTGCGCTACTGTGGAGTGGGTGCCGACTATGACGACGTGATCATCGACGGTAACCCAGAGGAGATGAAGGTCGGTATGACTCAATAGGAACCGTATTGTGAGTACTCATGGTGTGATGTAGTTCATCGCCTATTACGCGAAGAATGGCAAGATCATTGCGATGGCAAGGTGGGCCCTAAGGCAACTGCAGCTCTTGCCGCGGTAGCTGACCCAAGTCCCCTATAGCATGCAAAGGGACCCTGCTGTCTCGAAGGGCTCCGAGCTCTTGCGGCTGGGCCTCATGCCCTCCGCAGCCGATATCAAGGCAGGCAAGGTACGCAACGAAGATCTGAGTCTGACTGAAAGACGATCCTCATTGAATCATGATGTAGGACGTATTCTCCATCGATGTGTCCTCGGCCAATGCCAAGCCTAAGGTCGCTTGAGGCGAAGCCGTGTCGCAGTGCGCTCTGCGGTTACCCGTTGGGCTGCCGATTGTGGGGAATGCGGAAAGGAAAGACTAGGACACATTGTATCAGTCTCGATTGGACTTTGTATCCATTGAACATGAGAAATCTGTATTCGTTGCAGTATGCCAGCCGAACCCGCTAGGCTACATGCAGATCATATCGCGAGAGCGTCAGAGGACAAGGCTCTGATGAAGCGCTCAGAGCACTGCAGCCTCGCGGATGTACAGTAGGCGCCCGTAGCTGTGGCTCCGAACCCAAACAAGAGTCAGACACCTTCCCGATACCGGGCACGCTGGTCCTGCACATCTCGGCACAACTACCTCCGCCGACACCTGCATGGGATAGTGGAGCGGATAATGGCATGCTCTGATGGCACTTCTACATCCTCGAAACCATCGTCGAAGTCGTACTGGAAGGGAAGGGCGAAAGCACACGATGACTTCGACGACTTGAACCCAACCATCACCTATCGGCACCTCCTCTCGAACAACCTCGGCCCTCGGGACCCCCTCCGCGTCATCGCGCTCTGCGACAGCGATGCGTTTTACGCGGCGTGCGAGCAGGTGCGTCTCGGAATCGACCCCGCGCTGCCCGTAGTCGTCCAGCAGTGGGACTCGCTCATCGCGGTCAACTACCCCGCGCGCAAGTATGGCATATCGCGCATGGACAAGGTCCGCGACGCGAAGAAGCGCTGCCCGGACCTCGTCGTTGTGCACGTCGCGACGTACAGGGAGGGCGACGCGGAGCCTGGGTACTGGGAGAACCCGGACACGCTCACGCACAAGGTCTCGCTGGACCACTACAGGCGCGAGAGCATGAAGGTCATCCAGATGTTCAAGGAGGGTCTGCCGAGCGGCGAAGTCGGTGAGTTCGGTCGTGGTCCCGGCTGGGTGGCGCGCGCGGAGAGATGCTGAAGGGCGTGGCAGAGAAGGCGTCGATAGACGAAGCGTTCATCGACTTCACGCGGCCTGTGCGCGAGGAGCTCTTGAAGCGTTACCCTTACTTGGCAACAGTCCCACCTGATGCTCCGAATGGCATTGACAGCCCGTTGCCTCCGCCGCCCCCAATATCTTGGGACGGGCTAGGCACGATCGTCCCTGTGCGCCCGCCGAAAGAGCGGCCGAAGGACCAGGGCGTCTCAGATGATGGCGCGAACGGCGAGCCTGCAGAACATGCAGGTGCTGCGAGTGCGCAATCTGACTCGGACGACGGAGCTGTCGAGGAGGAGGATGAGCTGACTACGTGGCACGATGTCGCCCTGTCTATCGCAGCAGAGCTCATGTTGCGTATCCGAGAAGACATCCGTACGAAGCTCGGATACACCACTTCTGCGGTGAGCCCGTCCCAATCCTGAGATTGACTGTTGTGCTGAGGGTCCCTAGGGCCTCGCTCGCAACAAGTTCCTGGCCAAGGTCTGCCGATCGTTGTTGCCCATGGACATTTCTGTGCTGACAAGATCCCACGTGCGGACAGCTCACCGCTTCGTACAAGAAGCCAATGAACCAGGTTGGTCTGCCCTGGCCGTGCACCTGCTCTTAGTAACCCCCGGGATGGTCGGTAGACCATACTGCGCAACGCCGCAATCCCCAATTATCTGCGGCCCATGCCTTTCCAGAAGGTATAGCACCCGCACCCCGCGTGCAGTTGGTTAGTTGACGCTCTCCCAGCATGGTTGCTGACACGGCCCGTCAGATTAGGTTCTTGGGCGGGAAGCTGGGCAAAGCGCTTGCAGAAGAGTACGACGTATCGACTGTCGGTGACCTC
Source organism: Trametes punicea (assembly GCA_025528855.1). Lineage (NCBI taxonomy): Eukaryota > Fungi > Basidiomycota > Agaricomycetes > Polyporales > Polyporaceae > Trametes > Trametes punicea. Next base: position 4,975 of record VICQ01000015.1, read on the forward strand.
CTGTGGGTATTCTGTTCACGACCTGGTTACTGGCCCTTACTGATGCCGTTGCAGGACGATTAGCCTCGGTGAGAAAGAATGCTTTGGGCGCGAACACCCTTCGCTGAGATGTTCGTTGCTCGCCCAGATGAGATGCAACGCAAGTTCGGCGAAGACTCGATATGGGTCTACGAGATACTGCGGTAGGTGTCTGTCGACAACTTTCCCACCATGTAGAGTTGAGGGACTGATGACCTGCGCACAGAGGCATCGATCGGTCGGAAGGTATGTGGTCAAAGTGTCCATGACTACGCAGTCATCATGGGCGCCAAAACGTATCATTCTGTGCATGAAAACTGACGGACTGCGACCCGTCTGTGCAGTCAAAGAGAAGCCTGCGGGCACCAAGAGCATGCTCGCTTCGAAGAACTTGCCGCAGCCGATCACGAAAGCGACACAAGGCTACCACTGGATACGCGTTCTAGCAGCGGAACTCGCATTGCGTCTGAACGAGGCGCGCGAAGGGAACCCGGCGTTATGGCCAAAGAGCATCGTACTGCACATACGACAAGGTGAGGTTGACGCAGTCGGATGACTGAGTTCTCCTCTACGATTCCCTCATTCCGTCCATGTCACGTCACTGGCTGATGATGATGTGTATGAAGGATACGAGACATTCAGGTCGAAGCAGACAGCCTTTCCGTTCACAAGAAATGTCACCGTCGATGTGATCGCGGGGTTTGGAGACAAACTTTGGAAAGAGCTTGTGGGTCCCGGAGGGTCGACGCCTTTCAAGATTACAAACGTGCAGCTCTCATTTGCCGGGATCGGCACCATGGAAGCTGGACAGCGCACGATTGAAGGTTTTCTGACCTCGCGGCCCTCGTCTGAAGGAGAACATAACGGAAGTGCAGCTGCTCCTACGGCGAAACCCGCGTCGACGATGAAACGTAGGCGCTCCTCGTCCACCGGGAGGGCATCACGCGAGCCTGAATCGAGCGAGCGAGCAACCGCTCCAGTCGAGCCTGGAGCCAAGACCAAGCGCGACGAGCGATTTTCCTTTGTCTGCGACAAGTGCGAGCAGCGGATATGGCTGAGCGATGCAGATGCAGCGCGTGATGCGAATACATCCGCGAAGTCGGATGCGGATGGCGGCCAGGAGCTTTCGGCGGCTCTTGACGACGCCATCAGAGAAGATGCCTTGGCTGCGCTGCGTCGCGAGCACGCTGATTTCCACTTTGCGCAGGAGCTGGCGGCGTCGATGGACGAGAGCGTCCCCAAACGCGTCATCCGGCCTGCGCCGACGGTCAAGAAGAAGAAACAGAAGACCACGAATGAGGGCATCGCGAGATTCTTTGGCAAAAAGCCTAAGGAATAATTTCAGTACCACGGGCATGTCCTATCATACCATTCAGTGTAGCATCTAGCGTGTTTGATATCATTATTGTTAGACTAGTAATAGCCGATGTGTGACTGGTGCCAATATCGCGCGCTAACCTCCTCGTGCTCACTACGTAGTACGCGTATCCGGGCACTGGTAGGCACCGACAGCTCAGCCGCACGCCCGACTGCAGTTCACCCGAAGCAAACACATATTGCTGCGTCACTTTCGCCGCCCGCAATACTCCTCCTGACTCCATCATGCGAAATAGCGTGATACGCTAGCGAGACAGCAACGAGCAGACCGTACATCATCCGCATCATGATGAGGTGCTACACCGCCACACTGCCTCCATGGCTGGGGCGGATTGAAGACAAGGCTTGTTGCGCTGTTGCTGGCCGGTGTCGGCCCCCTCGACGTTCGTTCGTTCTCCTCGTTCGCTCTCGCTCTTCCGTTCCTCTATTCTCCTTCGTTCGCTGGACCGGATCCACCCGTCTGCTTCGGTCAGACCTTTTGTTTCGACCACAGGCGCAGGACGACCTCTTTTGCGGTTCACAGCAATTTTGGCCAGTCTGTCCGGTACAGCTTGAGCTCTGAACCCCAATTGTGCTTTCGTTTCGTTCTGCCTTGCCTTCGTCGACCTGTGCACTCTCGTTTGCTCTTGCTTCTCTCTGCGACCTGCCAAGAACTAGTACTCGACGGACAAGATGTCTACCGTTCCAGAGATTCTGGTGTACGAGCATGGTCAGGCCTTGTCGCTGATAGTGAGTGTTCAAGAGAATATCGGACGAACATATCTAAAGCGAGCGCTCTGGGGACAGGCCATCATCCTCTTTGCTCTCATCTCGCTGCTTGCCATCTTTGGAGTGTTCGTTCGCTACTCATGGGATCCGCTTACCGCCCTCGTGAAGAGACGTCAAGGCGCGAACCAGCACCATTCGCGGGCGTTCTTCCATACACAGCTCGGGGCGTACATCGCGTCTCTCATGCTTAGCAACGCGTTCAGCAGCATCTCGATGGTCATCAACGCGCAGTGGGCCGCCGATAAGAGAGTAACGAATGGTAGGGGACGATCCAATGTTGTCCATCGGAGAATACTTCGCTCACAGCCTTTCCTTGCAGGAACATTGTGCAACACGCAAGGCATGCTCATTCCATTGTTCCGAGCTAGGGTCTAGCCACTGATGTCTAGTTCCAGGGATTCTTATGCAGATTGGGGACACGGGAGGAGCGTATTTCACGGGAGCGATCGCGATCCACACCTTCAATACGTTGGTCCTTCGGAACAAGTTGCCGGGCTGGATTTGCCTCGCCGCGAGTCTCTTGGGTTGGCTGATTGCAGTGCTCATGGGTCAGTGAATGTTTTGGTACTCGCTTACTGCAGGCTATCATCTCATCTCGTACCGTTCCAGCTGCTACGCCAACGTGGATCCATAAGTCGACACTCGGGACCATCTACGGCATCAACGGTCTTTCCTGCGGTATAGCGGCGAGATGGTCTATCCTGAACGTTCTGCTCCATTTGCTACCGGTAAGGGCCTTGGGAAAGGCATCGTAGAACGAGCTTACGCTGACGCCTCGATCAGATCCTGCTTGGGTCCTTCGTCTCCGTTGTCTTCTTCACGCTGGTCTTCCTGGTGCTGCGAGGGACGCTGACAATCAAAGGTGGTATCAAGTTCAACCTCGACCGTCAGCACAGGTGGAGCATGTCCAGCATCACGACCATCGAATACCAGCGGTTCATCGCAGCCGTTGCGAGGAGTATGCTGTGGTATGTGATATTCCGGTTGGATCGAGCTCCCTGCGATGCTGATTAACTATCATCCTAGGTATCCTTTCGGTGCGTTTCAGCGCCGCCGCCGCAGGATGATCAGTCTAACGGCATCTCTCTGCAGCATTCAACATCCTGTTGCTACCGGAGATCGTAGTGGGCCTCATGGAGTCGTCGGGTATCAGCGTGCCGTTTGAGGCATTGGTGTTCGCCAGCACGGCGGCCTCGGTGCTGGGTGCGTTTTATCGGTCTATCGTGCTCCCAATCAGCTCATATAGGATTCAGGACTCGCAAACGCGCTCATCCTCTGCAACACTCTACGCATCTTGAAGCCGTTCCTGGACGGGAATCTCACCATCCAATCGCGGAAGAGCAAGGACGCGGACATGGAAAGCTTCTTCGCCGGAGCCAAGTCGCCCATGCCATTCTCGGTGCCGTCGCCGAAGTCGCCGAAGAACCCAGAGAAGGCGTTCGTCGCGCGGGACAGCAGACAGGAGTGGACGCCGCCGCCGCGGTCAACGTCCAAGCCTGAGCAGCGTACCAAGGCCGCCGAGACCGTGGCTCGCAATCTCAGTCGTGTCAGCCGGGCGATGTCACTGAAGCGCAAGCCGGAGCCGATGCCACCAGTAGCTTCCGCCACGCTCTCCCGGCCCATCACGCCTGTGTCGGAGCTGAACGCGATGATCTCGGTCCCGGAGCCCGCGTACAGGAAGAACACCTTGCCGAGCAGCCCTCGTATGAACAGCCCAGCTTCCCAGACGGGGCTTCCTGCTCCCCGACGGGCCACGCGCTCCCCAGTGGTGAGGCAGCCGCCGCTCTCCATATCCGAGGAGGACTCTCCCGTGGATTCTGCACCGCTGATTACGATCGACCTCAAGACGCCAAAGCCCAAGACGGAGCAGCAAAAGAGCGAAAGCGAGAGCGACGAGACAGACGCGCGCCATACCTCCGCGAACGAGTCCTTGCTCTCCATGTACCTCTCCCGTTCTCCTGAAAGCGCCGAGATGGAGAAGCCTCCCGTTCCTCCTAAGGAGCCTGCCCAGGAGAAGCCGAAGCCGCAGCCCATGCCTCTCTCCGCGCGGCCGCCGGTAGTGCAGAACTCACTCGCACCGTCGCCTCTCCCCTCGCTCAGGTCAGCGCGCGTCCCTGTTCCATACACGCCCAATAAAGAGGCCCTTGCGAGCGCCGAATGGGCCGAGCGGGTCGCGAAGGCGGCTGCCAGCCGTCGCGGCGTCACCCCGAACACCGCGACGATGAAGACGGAGCGGCGCAAGTCGCGCTCCCTCGATCTCGATCCCAACTCGCTGGCTTCCCGGACGCCTACCACCGCTGCCACTGCCACGCTCCGGACAGCGACGTACGGCACCACGTTGAACTCGACCGCGCCGCGACGGGATCCGAGCCTGTCTGCAGTATCCACGCGGAGCCCTCTTTCTGCGCGGCGCCTGCCTCACAGCCGGGCGGGCTCGCTGACCCCGGGCGGGTACATCTGAGCACGCTCAGGCTGCTGCAGTGCGCCGATAGATCAGCAGTGCAGTCGTAGATGTCCACCCCTCCCCTGAGTCCCCGATTTATAAGAACAGCCCCCTGCACACGCACACCCAGGCTCCGTCCTCGTTCCCCTCGTCTCGGGATGACCATGCAGGATACGCACCTGACAGAGTGCTACTCCAGATTTTGGACATGTTCGGTCGCTTCTAGCTGTCCTCCATGGGAGTTTGCGAGCCCCTGTGCGGCCAGCCGGACGTGCTCGACTTCATCGCGTTCTGTAATGTGCTAGCTGGTCTGTGCGTTATGGACTTGGAAGACTTGGACGCAATGACCATACGGTGCTACACCCGACCTGTAGTCGACTATGGACTGTCATGCACGCTCGTTTCTATTTATCAGCATGCAATGAATGTATCATTAGCCTCGGAGTGACCTTGTGCGGACTCCAGTCACTTACTTGGTGGGAGAAAGCACGAATGAGCATTAGCGGTACCGACGAAGAGTAATACGTGTCCTCGGCCGAGTCACAACCGCCCTCTACGAAGCTTTCCACTACTCAACGTATCCAAGATCCATCAATCTCAAGGTGCCAGTGAAGCTATCAGCATGCGCAGATGCCGGGCCCAGGAGGCGGGGAAGCAGCTTCCGAGGGCCTCCTACAAGGGCGTAGTGTTCGATAGATTGCGAGACGCGTCGGGAACAGTCGGATGGCGCAGTACCCCGTGAGTGACAAAGCTTTGCGAAGTCGAAGACATGCCAGTGGAGATGATAGACGTAGCAAGCTGAACGTGTGATTATAACGCGCCGACGTATAGTGCAATCATATGCGTATGCAGCCTGGCGGCCGGGGCTGCCACCACCGAAGAGTATGGGGAGTGCTGGGATCTGTCGCTAGGAAAGCGTAGTGTTAGACTTCGAGGGTGCAGCTGGATGTCTCTAGTCCATGCTCCACTAGTACTGCACTGCATCTGTGTAGCACAGCAAATCGTCTGGCACTCTCGAAAGATCTCACAAGGCCTGCGATGAGGTCATGGATTCTGCCATTGATACAGCGGTGCACGACTGTTTGAGACAAGCAATGACGGATTAATCCCGTATAAACCGGTCCGTATACTGAGGATTGCACTATGGGGATGCCGGCATGATGACGCAAGTGCATGTGGGATACGAGAAGAATCAGAGGGTCCAGCTGGACGCTTCTCGGCAGCTCGTACGCGTCGGCACCCGGACAGCCTGGTATAGGCAAGGGGAACAACCTCTTCAGGCCTAGGTCTCCTTAATCTCATGTTGTTAGACCCATCAGCGATGGCAAGCGTGAACATGGAGGTCAGTAGTTCATCTGGATACTTCCTTCCAGTGTTCCGCCAAGTCGCCGGTCTGGTGGTGATGCTTCTCAGGAAGCGGATGTGTTTGAGGGATGATTTAGTGCGGACAGGGAAGGATGGAATACCCCGTGACCGCGACGTTCAAGGAAAAGGGGAGTTTTCGACGTGCGTCTATGATCCTCCATGAGACCGGCTAGACGCAAAGTTCCGCAGGAGCAGAGATTCAGAACGGCAGAGTGGAGTGGCACCGAACAACATGGGCAAAAGAAGGCAGACGCTGAGCGGAAGGGGCTGGCACGTTCTCGCTGCGTAGTTCAAGGGCGGGGAGCAGCCAGTGGACGGAAGCGAGACAAGCTGATTGCGGTGATGTGCCGCCACAAGGGGGCGGTATTCACCACCCTCGCGGGGGATCTGGTGCTTACCAGTCATGATGCGCCGCTGAGGACAGCACTGTAAGTCGTCATTGACAGACGACGTGCCTGCGACAAAGCTCGTTACGTACGTCTATCCTCGGGATCCCAGCCACAGGCTACGGAACAGCTCCGCAACCCAGGGACTGGCGAGGATCAGCGCGACAGATGGACTGAAGCATGGAGCGCCGCGAGCATTCGTCGCCCTGCAGACCAATCAGCGAAAGCGGTATGAGGGCACATCGAGAGCAGGATCACAGGAAGCACCAAGCTCATGCGTCGCAGCAGTGGGAAACAAATGTCACTAGTCAGGCTGCTACGCTGATGGTGATGAAGCACAGCCTGGACGTGTACCCCATTAGAAGTCGGGATACTCCCACCTACTGTATGTCATACACCATATCTTTCCGATCACAGTCCGTGTCCGCGCGCTGATGAGAACGGAGCAAGGAACCATCTTCGCGCCGCCGCGATACCAGTCAAGATGTCGGGTTGCGACAACTCGAACAGTCCGGCGCAGCAACGATAGTAGGAAGGCTCATTCAAGCACGTCGAACGCATGAGCATTACTGCAACTGGACGTCGTAGACATCGTCGGATGTGCGGGATGGAGGGATTGATCATTGCATGGGAGCAACGAGCAGAGCGTCCGGCGGGCGATGCAGAGTCGCGTTGATCAAACCGAGTGGCAAGTCGTGAGGCGCCGGGACGGGAGGGTATTTGGATATATTTGCATCGCGGTGTGTTCCATTAGAGGGCGCTTCCACGTCTTTAATTCCCCTTGTCCTCCTCCGACGGATCACCCCCCTTCCCTCATCTCCCCCGCCCTCCCAATCCCACCGTTCACCCATTCCTCGTCTTCACAGCCATGTCTAGGGTATGCCTTCACGTTCAATGTGCCCGGATCGAAGCTCACGCCCGTGCAGTCCCAGTTCCTGAGGGAGTACAAGCTCGTCGTTGTTGGCGGCGGTGGTGAGTTTTCCCATGTATCCTTGCGACGCGTGCTCGTATAACACGGCTTTCCAGGTGTCGGCAAGTCCGCACTCACTATTCAATTCATTCAGAGTCACTTCGTGGACGAGTATGATCCAACTATTGAGGGTGAGTAGTCCTTCGGCCGTTGGAATCCCACGTCGACGCACCTTGCATGCTCCATGCCAAGGAGCTAGTAAAGGCCATGTCAACCTCCCAAGGATACCACGTTGTTTAGGAGGAGTGCTGATAGTGGTTGTGTACAGACTCGTACCGTAAGCAGTGCGTGATTGATGATGAAGTCGCACTCCTCGACGTCCTGGATACCGCTGGCCAAGAGGAATACGGGTGTGTGCACATTTTCTTTCACGTTCAGACACTGCTGCTGACCTTCCTCGCAGTGCGATGCGTGAGCAGTACATGCGCACCGGGGAGGGCTTCCTGCTGGTTTACTCCATAACTTCGCGCGACTCGTTTGAGGAAATCAGCACGTTCTACCAGCAAATCCTCAGGGTGAAGGACCAGGACTCGTTCCCCGTCATCGTCGTCGCCAACAAGTGCGATCTCGAGTACGAGCGGCAGGTGGGAATGAATGGTGCGTCCGCTCTCGGTCCGTCTCGGCTATCACTGTCTGACTAAGACGCGTCTCACAGAGGGTCGCGACCTCGCGAAGCACTTTGGCTGCAAGTTCATCGAAACTTCAGCGAAGAATCGTATCAACGTCGACGAGGCGTTCAGCCAGCTCGTCCGCGAGATTCGGAAGTACAACAAGGTACGCTTCACGTCTCAGTCAGAGGACGTGATCATAATCCTCACTTTCGCCCATGTACAGGAGCAGCAAACTGGTCGGCCGGGTGTGCAACCCAGCGCGCCCAGCGCCCCTGGTGTGTACGGTTCTGAAAAGGGACACGCAGACGACGGCGCTGGCGGGTGCTGTGGCGGCTGCGTTATCGTGTAAAACTGCGCACTCAGCAGCCCCTTCCCTCTTCATCGCTTCACTCTTCTACGTTCGGGTCTTCCTGTGTTACCTTACTTCCTCATGCCCCGCCGTCGTCGTCCCCATCGTCGCCGCCGCTATCAGCGTCACTGTTCCTCCGGATTATGTCATCTCATCGCGATCTGCTGTTCTGTTCTATGTATTCGTTACTCGGTCTTTCTCGTCATCTCTCTCTCGTCGACCTCGTATTCCCTCAGTCTTGGCGCCCATTTATGTTCTCATATCAGCGTACAATGTCTCTAGTTCCCGGGCCGTCCGCACCGGTTCCGTTTCTGGCTCCTCGGCCTTCCCTTGACTCTTCTCCCCCTCTCGTTTATTCCGATGCGCCGCTATCAGTTGGATTGATGTCGACTACGCACAATAGAGACCTTAGCCACATGTTCGGTGCGTGCTGCGTCAAGCGATCTGAGTCTGTGCAGGATATAGCAGGAAGAATGGGGTACATGCCAACGTCGCCTTGACTTGGCCGACAAGAAGATCTTCCATGCCAGTGAGGGGCAGTGAGGCGTATATTACAGTACCTCGCGCCCTCCAAGTGAGTGATTGTCTAACCTGTCATGCAGTGGAGGTCTGACAACTCTATTCAAGTTAGATCAAAGACGCGCACAAGCGGAGGTACGCCTCATCTCCGGTGCCACGCGTTGATACCAGTGTTCCTTCGAGGCTTGAAGTTCGTCCTCATGGACGTCTGACCAGTGTCCTGATTGACAGCCCTGTACCAAAACACGAGCCAGCTGACGCTCAACAATACGCGTCTCAACCAGAGTCTCCGTTGGGCGCATAAGGACAACACAAACGATTCATTGAATCACAGAAGTGAGGGGAGACACCCTCCGCACGCTTGGCAACCCTCAATGGCCTCAATGCCGATAATTCTCAGGCGACAGTCACTAAGAGGACTGGCGTATAGTCCCGTCGAGGAACGGACCGACTCAAGTGAGCGCCCGGGAGCGCCTGTGGAATCGTACGCGAGTCCCACTTCAGCTTCAATATGTGGCCCGCTTCGCCGGCGAGACCCCACACAAAACATCCACATAGTATCATCACCCGTCTTCAAGAAGGCCTTAGACCATAAACATCACGGTAAGCATCAACGCGTATGCGTGACTTGGCTGTCATATTGGCGGACGGGTCCTACTAGTAGCCCGGTCGGAAGTGTCGCAGACTACTTGTTAAACTTCAAGAGGAATCATACGCTTTCGCGTAAGACAGAGAATGGGCATTATAGAGTCTGCACATGACGAAGTGCTCATCATCAGGGACGGCGGGAATTCCACCTCACAAGACCTCTTACACTCCAGTAACGCTCGTGCTCAAGGTATATTTCAGCAAGCTAGCGTTGAACTGGCGTAGAACACCAGTGAAAGTGTCTTTTGACTAATCCTTTCCACATTATGGCCCCGTTTGGAGGAACAATCCGCTTTGTCCGCCGTGTCAGTAACACTCGGCCAGTCTCGACGTATCAGAGCCAATCTTTCAGCGAAAGCGCAGGTACATCTGCAGGCGCCGCCCAGTCGCGAAACTATCCATGTGAGTGAGTCCATCCATGGCTTGTTGGCTTGTCTGACTCTTGCAGCTTGCGGTTGAGTTCGGTCAGTGAGGTATATTGCGAACCCCTCTCAGCGCTTGGGATTCCATTGTATCATTAACCACCACTCCGCGTAACCTCTCAATCTCACTATAATATGTCTCTCTTCACCGGATCTTGCTGCAGCTTCGAGAGCTGCTTGAGAAGCTCAGGTACGGCCTCTAAACCCACTCCTCTCAAAGGCAAAAGTTCACCAAAACCGGCGAACACGAGAGCAGATGTCAGGATGGGCAGTCAAGCCGTCAAGCGGGGTTGGGCGAAGGAGCTCGAGGATTGCGTGCTTCTCTTCCCTGGCTCTGTTACCGAGTTTATCGACAAACTCCTTCCTTGCTCCGCGCCTTTCCCTGAAGACGACGATCCCGCATACCTCGATGACGGCTTCGCTAATTACAACCCCGTGGATGGCCAAGAAGGAAAGGAATATCCTAGTCTAGTACGCCATGTCCCTATACTCCTGCACGTACCTCGTTCGCAACTCCCCCAAATCTCATGAACGTCTTTAATGATAGCTTGCGGGACTTCGCAGACTCGTCGAGTCCTTTCCAGACGACCGCAAGGTCGAGATCGCAGACACGCACAGGGTGAAGATGTTGTTTCCCTTCGAGGCGTTTCAGAAGCACCATCGCGAGATGTTTCCTGACCTCTCCGTGTCATTTCCCGGAAAACCACTCTTCCCGAAGACGTGGGAGGGCATCTCGATGGTGTTCGAGGCGAAGGGAGGTGAATCCGAGGACCCGTTCCCAAGGGATGGCGAGAGGCACGCTCGGACGGTCGAGCAATTAGCCAAGAACGGACGTAACCTCCTCCTCGCTCACGGCTTTCTCTGTGCCTTCGCCGTCGGCGTATACGGCCGTACGCTCCGGATCGTGCGCTTCGACCACTCATGCGCTCTTGTCACTGCTCCCTTTAGTCTCAACGACGGCGGCGCGCTGTTAATCAAAAAATTCCTATGGCATTTCGTTCATCCTCTTCTGGGCGGTGCAGTCGTCGGATGCGACCCCACTATGTGCAAGCTAGATCCGGGTAGTCAGGAGTGGGTGAAGGCGCAGTTGGAGAAGGCAAAGCCGAGGATTTGGGAGAAGCATCTCGGCCAGCTACACGAGGGCCGGCGGGTCGAAGTCTACGACCAGGAGACCGGGAGGTGCGTGCCTTACCTGCTCTACCACCTGGTGGACGTGAACGGGCGGTTGTTCTCGCGTGCGACGATGGTCTGGCGTGCTATCGAAGACACGCGGATCTGGAAGGACGGACAGTTGGTCCCTGACCCGACGTGCACTGCGGCAGTGAAGCCTCGGATTGTGAAAGAAGCCTGGCGCCAGTTCGTCCGGACGTCTGAAGCAAAATTCTACGAACGGCTCGACGCCAAAATCCCAACGGAGGAACGCTTCGGACTGGCGAAGATGGCACACGGAGGGGACATCGGTGCCTTCGAATACCGATGGTGGGAGAGGACGCGGCAACGAAACGGTTCGAACACGACGAGTGACGGCTCCCCTTTTTACGGTTTCTCCGGCACCTCAAGTATCGGCGAGGGCTCGCGGCTCTTCGGCTCCTCAGTTCTCTTCTGCTCGACTGGTAGCACCGGACCCAAGGCACGGCCCTTCGTCAAACCCGCCGTCGATCACATGCCGGGTTTCCATTTCTCGTTACCTCATCCTCAAGAGCAGACATACTCCTGGCGTCTCCACGGCGAGGAGTTTTGGCACCGGGAACGTAGCCACATGCGCATGGTGATCGAGGACGTTGGACATCCTCTCACGGAATTCAGTTCGACGCGCGAATTGGTTAGGGTTATGCGAGACGCTATCATCGGTACGCTCCATCGGAAAGTCGGGTGAAGCAGGAGCTCACATTGGTCATGCAGGGCATAGGGAAGCTTGGGCGCTCGCAGGGGTACTACATCGTGATGTGAGCCCTGGGAACATCCTCATTGCGGATTCCTCGCAGGGCACATACGTCGGGTTTCTTCACGACTTTGACTATAGCTCCATGATGAAGGACGAAGCTGGAGCCGGAGCCGACATGGAAAGCCCTGCGGCTGATGCGGACGACGAGGACATGGCATTCAAAGAGAGAACCGTGAGTAGTGGTGCCTTACGTTGAATGGCGATATTCTTGTTAATGAGCCGACATATAGGGCACCTACTTCTACCTGGCAACCGAGCTTCTGTCGCCCGAAGCGGACGTGATACATAAGCCTAGCCACGACTTAGAGTCGTTCTTCTGGGTCCTTCTTTGGGTTGTACTTCGACATACCAACTGCTACCGCGTGGCGCCGCGCACAAATGGACAAGAGCTCTGCAGACAAGTGTTCCTGATAGCTGGGGACCTTGTCAGTCAAGGAGCGAAGCTCGCCTGGATTACAAGACCGAGCACTCTTGAGGTTGTGGACAATATTCCCCTGACAACACTCCTGCGTCAGTTGCGTTTACTGGTCTGCAAGAACATCCCACACCCCGTCTATCCTTCTGTGGATATGTCGTACGAGGAGGTCTTAGCACTGTTCGATACGGCTCTCGAGACCGAAGGGTGGCCAGAAAGCGACTGGATTCCTTGCACGCTCCTCGACCACAATGATTTCCGCACAGGAATCGCTCCCATCCTCGCAGACGTCCCGCCAGGATATGAAGATCACTCGGAAGGTCGAAGGCTTCGCAGCCAATCCCTCTTGGCCGCAATTCAAAGTGGCGGGCCAGCTGGCCCGTCGACACCTCGTGCCTGTGGCTCAACTTCTGCGGCTTTCGCTGCTTCCGCGGGTCTCCGGCCTCGTTCTGCCCCGAAGCGACTGCACGAGCAAGATGACCGATCCGCTCCTCCTGCAGAAACTTCTCATGCGCGTAAGAGGTCAAAAAAGACAGAGATGGAGCCGCCGCCGCATCCAGCGACTGCTGCGGCACTAATAGGTGGGCAGACCATCTCTGGAGGTCAGAGACAGCCCGATCTAGTGTCTCGAATCTCACGCCGGCCCACGAGATCGAGTTCGCGGATCAAGGCACAGCTGGAGAAGAAGGCGGCCAACAGTGATCCCTCTATATGATCGTATCAGCTCGGCCTGAGTTCCAGGACGCATGGTTCGGTCTATCGAAGGACTTGTTGTTCTGTTCAACACTGCATAATGTGTGCCTTGGCAATCATATGATATGAGGCTGTGGTCTGCGCCTTGGGATGATCTGCACCCCGTAACGTTCGCAGTTGTATGATCATGGACCTCCGACATAAAAGTCAGGCATCCCGCTCTTTCCTGAGTCCGTGACATGGCTGGTTCAAGTACAGCGTATACTCGTTCCCTCCTTTTGTGCTGGCGGACTTCGCAACGCGGGAGGCGTTTGGCGGAGACCGACCCAGCCTCCCCTCCAACAGATTCGATGACCCATCGGCACACTATGCTGCTCCTGCGGCTGCGAGTTGGTCAGGTCCTCAAGTACCGCCGACGCCATCAGGCCTCTCTTCTCCTACGTCAGTGCGATCGGTCCATCGCGTCGTGTTCTCGGGAACTCGCTGATCTCCTGCCGCGAGAACACTTGGAGGATGATGGATGATGGATGAGACATCCAACGCCTCCCTCGCTCGCTCGCTGTTGTGCTGACTGTCTTTTTTCCCGCCTACCGGCTTCTCTCCGAAAACCCCGCGTTTGGGGGCTGGCCATGAAGCAATTGCCCCCCCCCTCCCTTCCTCTCCTCCCACCTGTTCACCTCTACTGCGTAATTTATTCTCACGTACCTATCGCGCTTCCTACGTCCTTGAGTCCGTTGCACATACCTCGATACCTGCAGTGCTCGCTGCCTGACCAGTCCCTGGCAGACCGAGCTTTCTCTCTTTGTTCGGGTCCATTTTGATTACCACGGAGGGCCTAGCACAATGGTAGACGATAGCCTGCAAGTATTACGGTACGTCTGTCGGGAGGGTCGCAAGTATATAAGCAGGGGTTTGTGTGAAGTGAGTTATGCGACGGTCCCACCGTTGCAAGTAATAGATCTGCTATAGATGATTAAGGGGAACAGTGAATCTAAGGGGGGATACCAAGGGACAGGAGGCGAGAGGAGAAGAGGTTAAAAGGGTCGCCAGCATGCGCACCGCGTCGGCCAGAATACGGCAGGGCACCGGATTCTTACCCCACCGGCACTTTGCAACAGCGATTGCGCTGCCGGGACTCTTTGTCTCTTGCTGCAAGAAGGTTACGCCTGCTGGGCAGACAACACAATGAACGCCAGAAACAAATCGAGCTGATCGACGAGTTCAAGCGTGACAGGCAGAGAGAGTCCGTGGAGATATGTGCCACCGCTCTCCTGGAGTACCGCAAGAGGCTCACTTGCATCCATCACACCCTCTCAGCCGGTCGAAGGGGGTCTACCATAGCCTCGTAATCGCCAGGCGGAACGCGCAAGGGAGCCTTCGTGCTCACCGGTCAGAGAATTGCGAGGAGATCGAGAAGGCGGAAATCGAGCTGGACGCCGAGAAACCGGACGATGCAGCCGGTTAGCAAGTTGCGGGTAAGCTTGTCATTGCGGCGGAGAGAAGAAAGACGTGTGAATTGGACGGCCAGCGAGTACCGTTGAACGACACCATGTATTCCGCTGCGACAACTGTCCCGTGTGCTTCTTGTTCGGCAACACATCGAACAGACCCATTCCTATCTGGCCATACACGTCTCAGGTCGCGTAGCACAGCAATTCCTTCAACCCTTGCCAATCTCCAGGTGTATGATCTCCAATGTCAAAGCTGGTAATCGCTGAAGAACACCTCGTCGACCGTGGTACCTCGACTGCCGCGTGAGACACATCCCTCAAAGTTCCAATATGGCAGCCTGTAAGCCCGGGCCCTGAATCGAACACAGCAGCGGTTGAACAGCATGTAGGAGAATCAAGTGGAGCCGTACTATCACTGGTAGCCATCCGCTCTGGCCGAGGGACTGGAGGTCAATAATCGGGGGAAAGGGCGCTTCCCTCTCGAAAAGTACAAGCAGTTTTGCTTGCAATTGGCTTAGTGTAAGTCACATGACGTTCAATGGCGGCAGCTGAGAATGGTTCCCGCTCAATTTAACCAGCACATGTTGCAGTTCTAGTATTCGCCTGGGCAGTACTCTGCAATACCGCTTCAGGTCTTCAATAGCCTCAGGCGCGATGTCAGAAGAAATCTCAGATGGTCCGCCTTGGTATGCCACGGACTCTGACGGCGGGATTGTCTTCGAAGAGACACCTGAACGCCTCAAATCCCACCCAGAATTACAGCGGCGGGGCATTGTCCTCACTGATCCTTTGAAGATAGTGCGTACTCTAGGCTGTGAGCGTTATAGGCTGAACTTAATCTGAACAGGGCTTTGTATACGAAACATACTCCCTCGTGAGGCCTCGACGTGTCGTGAAGATTCTCAACCCGCGGAGTGAAGAGGGCACAATTTACGAGCAGTTGTTGCGACGCGGGCTCTCTTCTCCCAATCACACCGTTCCATGCGAAATCACCCGTATTGGCCATCCGTTACTCATCATGCCAGGTCTCTCTGTTCTCCCTCAGCTCATGCCTCTTTATTGGTCTCTGTATGATGTGCTGTCCGTTATGTATCAGATTGTGGAGGTGTGCGCGCTGCTCCGGCTGCGTATCCAGATGTATGTGATAGTCACTAACGGCTCAACTGCTACACAGGGCGTGGAGTTCCTCCACAGTCTGAGAATAGCTCACATGGTCGGTCTTATACATCTCAGTACCGTTCGATACTGATGGTATGATCGGTCGTCCAGGATTTATGCCGTGGGAATGTTCTTGCCGCGTCGCGGGAGGACTCGCAATACGACGATCGTCTCGTTGCCGGGAAAATATACATCATCGACTTTGACACGTCAAGACGGTTCAAGCTGGGACCAGGCGTGCAGCCTGCCATTCACCTGCCGTCCGCTCAGATTGATCCTCCGAAAGGTCTCACCATGTTCGATCCCTACTCTTGGGATGTCTACTGTCTTGGGCATGTCTTGTCTGACGTGTTGAACGTATGTACCTTTGACATCCTCAACCGACCAGTGACTGACACCATCCATGCGCAGCTCAAGTATTCTCGAAAGGAGCCATGGCTACTCCGTCGGTACGTGCAGTGGCTGATCGGCGATGAACGTGGATGTAGCGGTGTCTGCCGATGTCGTCCGACTGCCCGCAAGGCGCGTCGGGTTTTGTCCATCCTCAGATCAGTCGTATACATCGCGAAACTTGTCTCGCGTGTGCTTGGGAATGCCTAAGATGGATTTGACAAACGGACGACTATGGACCACTCAGCGCAGAAAGTTACAGTGCTTTGAACACGCCGACACTGAGCTCATTAATCATGATGCAAACATGCCGCGATACTTTGGCACAACTCAGTGATAACATGGTTGACAAGAGCATAATCAGCGCTCACGGTGGTCCATAAAAATCGATGGAACTTCAGACGCCAAGCACTGTTTGAACGTTTACGGTGAAGGTCTTCTTGCCTACGTTCGGATTGTTGATGATGTCCCGCAGTCCTTTGATGACAGCGCGCCGATTTCTGTCGTCGTCGTCTAAAGGGTTTTGAATCCAGAGCGTGAGGACGACGCCGATGCCGGGAGTGGATGTAGGTGCATTGACTTGGTACCCGATACCGACGAAGCCCGTGTTTGTATAGCCGGTTTTGAGAATCTCGGACTTCAAGCCGTTGCCTGCGGCCTCCTCGTCTGTGATGGAAGCCATTTCACGGGTAGGCCTGAAGAACGTGACGTCCGTGCTGCTTTCAACCTTTTTGAGCAGCTTCTCTAGTGCACTCGCAGTAATTGGATCGGTGACGCTCGCCATGAGGGCTGTCCTAGGGATGACTGTATCCTTCATCAGTTGAGTTGACAGGCTTTGGCTTCATGTTCGCTGGCGGCGGGATACACACTAAGGTCACAATATGTTGCGCAAGTTCCAGGCAGCTCGTCGGTGAACAGTGGTCGCTGAGTGAATTGTCCAGCTTGAGGGTGCCGTTCGAAAGCACAGAGCAGATATCCAGGGACCAGCGGGCCGATGATAAAGGAAGCTGCTAGATGGGGAACAAGTATAGGAATTTCCCCGGTTCGGAATATAGATGGTTCAACGATCACGGGATGTCAGAAGCGTGTGCATGTCCATATTTCAATAATCGAAGCCAACCGGTTTCGGGAGGCGACGTTGTTCAGTAAAGACGTCGCTAAGGTCATGTCAAGAACTTGGAGGCAACAATGCACCCAGTCGGTACGCTATTGATGCGCTTCACACGACGGTCTCTAAGGCGCGTCGCAAAGTACTCTAGATACACTAGCATGAGCACGCTGAGAGCGACGT
Source organism: Trametes punicea (assembly GCA_025528855.1). Taxonomy (NCBI): domain Eukaryota; kingdom Fungi; phylum Basidiomycota; class Agaricomycetes; order Polyporales; family Polyporaceae; genus Trametes; species Trametes punicea. The sequence goes on from VICQ01000015.1 coordinate 22,194, forward strand.
GCCCGCCAACGACATGGGCCAGCCTCTTGGACATGCTCTGTGCGAACTTGCGTGGTACCACAGCGTGCATACCGGGTCCCTGAATGGAGATGTTCGATAGGACGAACTGGGCGCGCTCATTGTTCCGCTGTTGACAGTAGGTTCAGGGGCGTCATTAGTCTTGGCTTTGGACATTGTAACTGTCGTTTTCAAGGCTGTTTCGATTGAGGACAAGAGGTGGGGTCCACAGCACTCGCACCAAGCGGGTCTGGACGGAAATTTGACTTTGCGAGATCCTCGCCTATATATCATTATACATTCAGGCATCGCGCCCATAGCGAAGGTGTAGCTCGTGAGATCCAAGGAGAGCTCTTTTCTGATGCAGATCTTCGTTTCCCAACTAGGGCTTTTTCGCAGAGGCATCCGTTTGGTATCCAGTGGAGCCCATCAGGCATCGGGTGGGTGAAGCGCGTGTTCACGCCGCTCAGAGACGCCCGCAGTGGGCAGCGAAACTCGAGAGCATAGGGAAATCGACGCCCATATTTAGGCGCCGAATCAGCATTACTCCAGCTCCAATCAGCACTACCCCACGACCGCCTCACCCGTTGCGAAAAAGCCCTAGTAATGCGGCCTACAGGTATGCACGGCGGCTCCTACAAAGCTTGGTTTCCGTGATGTCGGCCGTTCAGTGCTACCTGAGCGTTCCCTTGTGACCACGTACCGTATTCCGCTTTTGATAGGTCTGGTTCCCAATTAACGATGATTGACATAATCCAGCAGGAGCTAGATCGTCCCAATTCGAGCCGATGGCGACCATACTGTCGCTTCTAGCAGCCTGCGACAGGGCAAGGCACAACGCTACTGTCCTGTTGCAGCTACTGTCGTCCGCTGCTCCCGCATGGCAAAGGCGTAGGTGTTCTTCGGATTATTCAGTCTCTCGCATCTGCCATCGTCTCGCGTACGCGCTCCTTCGTCCAGCTGGTGCAACAGTCTATAGATGTGACCAACGTTGCAAGCAAGCAGTTGACGACGGTGATCATGGTTACTACCCTCAGTTGCTCATGCTACCACCTCGTCCGGTCCTGCATTGGCTGCGCGTGAAGCAAGAATGACTTCGTGACGCTTGTCTCCATCGTCTTTCGTGGCATTGAAGGCGTCTGTAGCATGACAGGGCAATTCGGGGTTCGCTTTGATCAGCGAGCCGCACACTATGGGTAGTCACGGTCCATCATCTCCGACCAACCAACCCTAGCCACGCATAAGAAGGCATGTCCGACCGCCCAATTCGACCGCCCCGACACTCTGTTCCGCGACTGTGACTCCAAGGATCTTCCGCCCCGGAGCCGCGTCCTGCGACTCCTTAGGCAACGGCGCTCCGTAGGCCTGCGCGACGTCCCATTGCGAATCCAGCTCCATATCCTCCGTCTCGGACTCGACGACCGCCGGCGACTGCGCCGGAACCGCCACCGTCGCGTCCACGACCCGCGCGAGCGGGAGCGCCGCGTCCACCAGAGCCGCGTAGTCCGCCTGCTCCGGCGTGCGCAGTAGCACCGACACCGACGCGGGCGGGGACGGCGAGCGGAACAGCGAGGACGACGAGGACCTGGACGACCGAGGTGCTTCGCGAGAATGGCGCTCAAAGCTCGGGGTCGAGTACCGGGACTCGCACGACTTGTACGACTCGGCGGTCATGCTTGCCCCACTCTCGCTTACGCGACTGTCCGTGCGGGAGTGTATCGAGCTCTGGGCCTCGCTCTCCTTCCCGCTCCCGCGGCTCTCCGTCGAGTTGCGCTGGGACCATGATCCGGCGGACGCTGGTCTGCTGTCTTCAGCAGAACGAACGGAGAAAGCGTCGGATGAGAGGATGTGGGTGACATCTTCGAATTGCCCCTCCTCGTTCGTCGCGTAGACGCGCCAGTCCGAGATGCCTCCGGAGATGCCGCTGCGCACGCCATTCAGGGAGTCCGGACAAGTGCTGCACGACGGGGTGTGCGAGTCGCGCGATAGGGAGGGCAGGTCGGCGGTCTGCAGTGGGGGCGGCGCTCCCGGGATGATGGACTTCTCTATGGACGCAACTCGTGCAGGCTTCCGCAGGCCTTCTTCCGTCACCCTCTCCATAGAATTCCGTGACCTGCGATGTCTATCCTTGCCGTGGCAACAGGGTAGAACGCCGCACTTGAAGCAGAGGATGCCTCCGCCAAGGGCACCGAGAGTGCCGAGAATAAGGAAGGCGGCGAGGATCGACCTTCTGCGCGCTAGCTCTGAGGCGTCAGATGCGGTTTGGGAGCGTACATCCGGATTGGGATCATCCAAGACGTCTGAGGTGGGATTTACAACTAAGCGCGTTGGAGAGAAATGGGGAACCGACAAAGCGGAAGTCCCAGAAGCCTGAAGCCTATTTGTCTGATACCTGGCCGAGTCCGAAGAGGTCATCGAGTCCGAAGGCGATCCTGACTTGGGGGCTACGGAAGATGGCGTAGAGCTCGAAGTTAGAGAAACACTACTTGGTTTGAACTTTTGGGCGAGCTTCCTGTGCGTCGAGGGCGAGACCTTCGAATGCATCGCTATCTGAGGCAGAGCCGTCCCCTCTGGTGGCTGCCCAGCTTGTACATTTAGTTGAGTACTGAGAGGGCCGTCCTCGGAATGTGATAGCAGCCCGAAATTGAGTGCGTCGACTCGGAGTGCGTCATGGATGGATGGTCGGGAAGAAGGGACAGGGGTGGGATGGGCCTTCTTGATTTGATCAGGACTTGAAGTTGTGGGAGCTGTGTCAGAGGTAGCGAGAGCTGGAGAACTCGACCTAAATTCCGCTGATGAGGTTCTAACTATCTGTGAACTCAGACCAGAGGTAGTCGGGATCTCTGTAGCCTCCAGAACTGCTGCAGACGAGACCGGCGCAGCCTCCACAGGGTTGAAAGGCTTGAGAGGAGGATTGAAGCTAAGAGATGGACTAGATGGAGCTGAGGTCGCTCCAAGTACTCCGGAAGACGTTTCTGAAGAAGTACCAAGAGTCGGCGAGGCGCAGGACAGGATGAGAAGAGAGAAGCCAAGGAGAGTCGGGTTATGCATGGCGGTGAGTAACGAGAGCGGTGCCGTGCGGGCGTAATAGGTCAGTACAATGGGGATAAAAGACGTGGTTGTCCAGGTCTGAGATTCCTTCAAAGACTACCTCAACATGAAGTAGTTCTCAACTGAAGAGGCTGGCATAGAAGACGCGGCTGGCATGATGTCTCCACGGCAGCCTCCGTCGCGCCTGTACGCTCGATCCGCTTCAGCCGTTGTTCGAACGATAGATAGTCAGGATCATAATCCAAACTCAACTTCTATGATTCTCGATTGTGGCGCTGCAGTTCATCCAGTGATGGATGAGAATCAAAAGACGCAAGAGCCCACTCCGTAGCAGAACTTACAGACTACTTGAAAGCAGTACCGCTCGATGACGACACGGAGATCTCGATCAAGAGCGACCCCGGGGCATGGAGGCGCCCGGACATCGTCGCCGACCACCATCGTCTCGCTTTCGAGCATGTCGCGCCTGTCTGCATATCTGAACAGGACGAGTAAAGTCCTGCGCGACAATGCCTCTCGCAGTACGCACATGTCTCGTGTACCCAAGAGACTTCGCTGAGGTATGGTCGTGGCGCAGTTCTACGGATGCAAGGCGCGGATGAGCCTTCCCGTGCACCAAAGCTCCTCTTCACTTTCAATACGCACGAAGACATAGCTCAGTTTGCGACAGGCTGCGACGCCGACGTAGGCGGAACGTCGACAGTGCACTTGGAGTTGGACGAGTCTACGGCGAGGCACTCAAGTGCAGGGAAGGTGAAGCCACCTTCTCCGCATGAAGTCATCGTCAATCGCCCAACGGGGAAATTCTGGGGAGAAATGCGGCTGGCTGTCAAGCCAGGTTTCGAGGGGAGGATAAGGGGAGGATACTCTGGCTTCCGGAGTAAGGTGCGAGATGTGATTTATGTGGATCGTCTGTGTCTAAAGCACAGATGGCTGCAGCCTCGACCAACCCTCTTCGGCGAAATGACGGAGGACGTGTCCAATCACGAGTATCTTGCCTTGCGTGTACGCGCTCGTGGTCATCCTCGGACGCGCAACTCCTACTTCGTCAACTTGCAAACCGATGGCCCCATAACGACTGACCTGTGGCAGCACCGCCTGTTCTTCCGAAGGGATGACGGCGGCTGGGAGGACATTTTCGTGCGCTCGTATACTCTTGGCTCCTATTTCCTGATGATTAACCATGCGCCCAGATCCCTTTCAAAGACTTTGTGCTAACAAACGCTGGAGAACTCGTGCCACATCAAGTCCAGATGTACCGTGAACGCATCCGGACTATTGGCATCTCCCTCCTGGGCGGGAATAGCGGAGTCGAGGGCCCTTACGAGCTGGGCATCGACTCCGTAAGTGCAGTGAATGTGGAAGATGTCACGGACGCATCTGCTTTGGGTATGTCTGAACGCGACTGTCTGGCAGGGATACTGATGTCTACCGCAGAAAAAGTCCCTACTGAGGGCACACAGTGGGAAAGGCCCCCCGTTCTGTAGACTCTAGTGCATTGCACTCGCTACCCTCCAGATGCATGGTAATTCCTGCTCCACAGCCTGACCTTCTTCTCCACTGCTCTTGTGGGACCTCGGCGCTCCTAAGCCTCCATAGCTTTTGATTCTCGCTATTCCGAGCCTCATCAGATGTAGGGCGTACGTGTCTGCTTTTCCTGCGATCATATATGTCCGCGTTGGAGGTTGTCTAAGTGGCAAGCAACGGATGCCAATGCGGATTTATTAAGATGCCTCAGTGCATTGACGACTTGTCATGGAGGACGGAAATGTAGCGAATTCGCCAACCTCGCACTGGCATCAGCAGAGATTCCCGTCCTCTACGAGAAGTTCACCTGATATGACTGGCAGCCTCACTTCAGCATACGTTGGTTGATGGGAACTTTTGACTTCACCTTGCCCACTTACGGCTGTGTAGTGGGGTGCTGCCGGGGCTCTGCTTAACTGCAACGTCTCCCCCGCTGATTATCAGACTGGCCACATAATCTTCCGTTTGATCATTTGTCATATCCGGGATCACAGTCATGACGCGAATCTCGCCATTGTATAGGCAGTGGCATCCGCGGAGATCTCGTTGCACGCGCAAACCGAGGTTCAATACCTATCTAGGATGTATCCGTCTTCATGGTGACGACGGCATTCATGGAAGAGGTTACAGCTCCACTCGATATGAACGGGAAGACTGCAAAGTTCGTACGCCTCAAAGAATATGCTGTACGTCAATTCATTCCATTCTGTAGTCCTCACTCAAGCCATCCGTTGGGTCGCAGGGCGGCATCACCTCCAGGGCCCGAGTTCGTGCTCGCTGAGCACGTCTGAACCTCGAACGGGGGCGAGTGAAGATCCTCTTGCAGCTGTTCCGGCATCTGCGTCATACCCAGAACTGCCTTAGTAAATGTCACACCGGAGCATAACGGCAGTACATCATAAGAGCCCTCGAATGCGAGACATTGGGAGAATCCTGCCGAGCTGCGAAGCTTGCGATGACGACGTTTCGTTGCTCGCATGGCGCCGTCTGCATATCGTCTTGTAAGGCGCGATTCATTTAAGCCCGAACCTGTCCTATGCGTCCCTAACCGCTCTCTTCCTGCGCTAGCGGGGTGTCCGCCACCTCTTTCTCGTACACCAGCGTGCCCTCTGATCCCTTGTCTACTTGGCGGCACATTTCAAAATACACACTCATCATGATCCCGGTCCTTCTTGCCGCCCTCGCGGCCTCCTTGCCTCTAACATCCGCTCACATTGGTACGCATGCTACAATACGTTCATCGTACAGACATGCTCATATGACGTATAAAGCGATATGGCACCCGAGCATGTACGGCTTCAACGTGACAGAGCAAACGTTCCCTTACGACAACCGCCCCGTCGCGCCGCTCCAGGATATGACCTTTCAAGAATGGTGGTTCCACAACCACCTTGACTACCCGCCCAACCCTGGCGACATCTTCGAGCTCCCGGCAGGCAAGCCCGTGACAGCGGAACTCGCATGCAACAAGGGTGCGACGACGTGGTGGAACTCCTCCGAGGGCGGCGACATTCGCAACGGTGACGACCCGTGCCCGGGCAGTCCCCCGGCCGAGTATCACACAACCGGGCCGGACGACCTGAAGGGCTGCATGCTTGCGATCGCGTACGAGCCGGACGTGCGCAAGATCAAGCCGGAGGACTTCGTTGCGTTCAGCGTGAACCAGACGTGCGTCTGGCACCGCTTCACTGATTTCCAGGTCCCTGCGAGGATGCCACCGTGCCCCGAGGGCGGCTGCCACTGCGCGTGGTTCTGGATCCACTCGGTATGTCCACTTGGCGGTCATAACGGCTTGGGGAAGTGAAGGCTGAGGTCTGTTATCCAGCCCGACAGCGGAAGCGAGCAGATCTATATGAACGGGTTCAGGTGTAACGTCACCGGCACGACGTCCACCGTTCCGCTCGCGAAGCCCAAGGTGGCCCGCAGGTGTGGTGCTGATCCCGAACACGGCAAGCCGAACGCAGTGCCTGGAAACTGCACCTATGGCGCGAAGCAACCGCTTTACTGGCTCCAGAAAGAGGGCAACAACGTACGCCTCGCTCTGTTATCCCCGCACATAGCGTTGGAAGCTGACTGACGTGCTTTTAATGAATCTGTAGGAGTTTGAGGATCCGCAGGCGCCGCCGTTCTACAACGACCTGTACAACTTCAAGGACGGGGCGCAGGACGACATCTTTGAGGACTCATACCCTGACGGCATCCCCGACCCAAGCCCTGAGCAAACCATCGTCCCCACCCCGGTCAACGGCGCCTTCGTTGCTACTGCCACACCTTCCCCTTCCTTGTCGTCGGCGTCATCGACAGCTGCCCAGTCGTCCTTGGCATCTGCGAGCGACCCTCTGCCCTCCGCGCAAGGATTACCCCGCGCGGTGGACAACCAGCCGCGCACCGGCATTCCCAGAAAATCTTGGACTCAGACGAGAAAGATGAGGTGATTGCTTCCCTATGAGCACGATGGCGATGCTGTCCCTTCCGAGACTGATATTTTCTGTCACCCATCTCTTTCAGTGCAGCCGACATCAAGAACCGTTCGTTGAGGCCGCGTCGCCCGGCCTCTTGGCAGCCTGACGAGCGCCTCTGAGCGCCGAGTAGCTGGAGCTGCCGCTCAGCCACTAGCCGTCCTACTTACAGTATCTATGCTCACGCCCTGAGACTGGTCGATATCGCATGCATTAGGGTGCCATTGATGACGGACCCCGGCTTGGACCCTTGGAGAAGACCGCTACGCGCTTGGAGCGGTCATTCTTTCTTTTCTGCTTTCAAGAGTTCACCTGCACGTTCTTTACCCTAGTTATGCCAATGGCCTCTTGCTCCTGTGTATTCTTGAGTAGTGTCTAACAAGCTGACTTGGCACACATGCTGACTGTTGACGCGTTGAGCCGTGTTGGACGCTAGGATATGCTGCTTAAGTCACCGAATCCACAAGGTCGGGCGCTCCCCGGAAGTAACGGTAGTCGATTGGAGGCAAAGCAAAGTAACGAGTATGCAGTTGCATGAACATGAACCATGAGATTAGGGAGGCGAGTCGACACATAACTATGAAGTGAGCAATTTACAATGTACGAGCCCTGATTCCGAAGCCACCGAGCTTGAGGGAGCCTCTCCCGCTTATACCCTCTCGCCGCTCGCTGTATCAACCTTGTCTTCACTGGTTGAGGTGGACGGCGCTCCGGCCTGTTCCTCGAGGCCGTAGCGCGAGTCGGTGTAAGTGTGCATAGGGATCTCCTTGAGCAGGAACAGCGTCAAGAAGCCTGCGCCGGCCAAGCCCGTCATCACCTTCCACACGGTCGACATGCTCGTCGCGAAGGCAACGCGGACTTCCGTGCGCAGCGGCTCTGGTAGAGACGGAATGAGCGGGATCGCAGCGTACGCGATCTCGATGCCGTCTGGGAAGCGGGCCGCGAAGTCGGTCGGCAAGTGCTTCTTCAACTCGTTTTGCAGGATGGTGGCAGAGATGGTGATACCCCAAGTCTGGGAGATAAGTCAAGACTGTCAGTGACCAGCGCACCGACGAGTGACGATCACCCTCTCACCTGTGCGAAACTCCGGAGGAAAGTGTAGAAGGCGAGAGCCGCAGCAAAGCGGTGGACGGGGATGGAGGCAAGAATGGGGAAAACCGTCGCAGACCACTGTCATCAGATGTGCGTCAGACATGCGAAGCGAACATATAGAACATAAGCGTACAATGATGCCTATCCCAGCCGCAGTGATGACCTGGAAACCGGCCCACATGGAAGTAGGCGAGTCCGCCTTCAGCAGAGTGAAAAGCCCGAAGCCGATGAGCATGAGAGTCCATCCGACATAGTTTGCCGGGCGATATTTCTGCATCCTCTTGACGACACCGCCGCACACGAGGGAGATGGGAGCGCAGACGAGTGTTGTGGCGAGCATCTTGACGCTAGAGTTGATCGGGGTCGCCGCCATGCATGCCTGGAAGTATACCGGGAGGTAGACTATGTTGACACTGAGTGAGTATACCATCATTATCTCGAAGTGAATCACATACACATTGTGGACATGGTGATGATACCATGCAGGAAGGTAGCGAGGTTCCTTGAGAACATCGGTAGTCAGTACGAGACTCGTCGGCAATAAGGGTGAATGCACGTACCCGCTGAGAGCCGTCCGATTCTGCAATATATCCAGAGGCGTAGTCGGCTCCTTGGGCACGAAATTCTCGTAAATGAAGAACACGAGTATGAGGATCAGCCCAATGATCAACGGGGCGAGTACATGAGCAGAGCTCCATGGGAATCGGATTCCTCCCCACGTCAAGGCGAGTAAGGCAAGAGTCGTCCCAGCTATGATGATGAGATTGCCCCTAGTCGCGTAGGAGGTGTCTGAGTCTGCAAGACACTCCTTGTTCTCACCAAAGCCTGCACTTACAGCCAATCAATGCGCGCCAACTTCTCCCGCATGGACCCTTCAGGAGTCCGTACACGGAGCCAAAGCGCGACGAGAATGAACGATATGCCTGACAAAGGCAGATTCAAGTCTGGGACAGGGTGTCAATTGCATCCAATGTGCCAGAACGAGCCACACCTACAGAACAGCCATCGCCAGGTCGCATCTTCCGCAAAGGCTCCACCCTATAGATGCGGCGCTGAGCATACAACGGGGCACGGCTGCCCTACGTGGCGAGCTGAACACTCACAATTGCAGGGCCAATCGCGCCGGCGAACGCCCAGACCAGAATGAGCATGCCTTGGTACGTTCCTCGTTCCGCAAGCGGCACAAGGTCCGCGAGGATGATCGATGCCAGGTTAGTGATACCTCCTCCACCCACGCCTTGCACCGCTGGAAGGAGACGTCAGGAAAAGGTGTGCTCGGAAGCACCTCTGGGGGTGCTCACTTCTCGCCGCAATCAGCCAATTCATGTTCTTCGCCGACCCAGCCAGCGCACTGCCAATGAAGAAGATGGCGATCGAGATGAGCATGATGGGCCGCCGCCCGAAGACGTCCGAGAGCCGTCCAGAGAAGGGCAAAATAGCAGTGCTGGCCAGCCCGTACGCTGACCCGACCCAAACGAAATTGTCTCCACCATGCAAGTCGTTGGTCATCGTGGGGACGGCGGTTGAGACGGCAGTCATGTCTAATGCGCTCAAAAAGTTGGACACCACGACGGCCAGAAAGGAAAGCCAGAAGGCCGATCCCTTCCCCGCCTTGCTTCCAGGCATGGTGGCGAGGTCGAGTATCTGAGTAGGAGGCTTGAGACGAACAGCTGCTTAACGCACGGAGGCGTGGAGGGAAGGGTGAGGAATGTGAGGGCGCCGGGAGCGGCCGACTGGTTCAAGTAGGATGAGATGGAGGTCCAACAGCATGGCTTCCGGACGCTGATAGAAATAAGACCAGATACCGATGGAAGGAGGCTTGAGCGGCGAGCCCATTGTTATGCGGATGCGCCCGCGGGTTCATGAGGCAGTGTCCGCTAAGCCGGCTACAGTCAAAGTCGTTGAGTGGGGTTGCGCTTGAAGCATCTCTCCCGGAATATTCTGAACGGTCAGATGAGCTTCGACGGATAGGCCAGTAAGAGATTGACTTGCTCTTCGTCCTTGACCAGTGGCCAGCGCAGTGCCGGTAAGACATCCGATTTAAGGCCGGTGCCAGTTTCTACCGCCGAGATTGTTACATTCCAGGCCAACTGCGTGGGCGAAGCGCCTCAGCACTGCAGCTTGGTGGAATTGCACAGGGCCATGTGGTGGGATTCTGAAACAAAATTGTAGGCGGAGGGACGGGAGATCAGGCGAAATAAAGTCCGAACTGCAGCTCCAAGGGAACAACCATATTCTTCAGTATGATCCAAGTTCAACCTATATGCTGTGATGTGGGCGAAGTCGATCCTACAGGCCTCAGCATTGGAGCAGCATTCAGCGCGCTGCCCAGTTACGATGACCACGCAGGTGCCTAAGGTAGAACTGACCTCGTGCCCGACTGCTCTCGAGAGTCAGCAAACGGGCTCGTGCACAGATAGCATGGCTTTCGGAAGCACTTACTACATCGTTTTTGTATGACCACCGTTCTGATGGGTTCAGCGTCCACGCGCCCATAATCGACGCAAGAAGCCATGGGCGCCCTGATGAGCATCGCTTTTAAAGCCAGCGAGGACCGGTTGAAACGGCATGTCCAAGCATTGCAGTATGTAGCGAATGTACACATGAGCAAAATCAGTCCAATTGAACAATCAAGAAAGCAGCGCATGAGAGGTCCGGACATACACAGTAGCTACGTATGGGGGATAGTGTACAGATGAATGTGCCCAGATTAACCGCAGTCCTTACAGTCCATTTCACAATGATATGTGTCTGCGTTTCAGCGTCTTCCGAGAGGGTGCATCACTGTCTCAACGAAGAGAACCGCCGGTTGAAGCGAGCCAGGATGCCGCCATCTCTGCCTCGCTGTCCGCCCTCGGGGTGGTCTCTCCGGAACGAGAGCACAGAGAAGCGCCGGTGTTCTACTCCATGGTTCGTCCGTTCCTCCTGCCCCTTTGTGCGCCGCTCGCCGCGCGCGGACTGGCTCATCGCTGAAGACGATCCGTAGTCGTGGATGTACCGCCCGTCCAGTGATGACTGCGTGCGGTGCCGGTCCTCCGGCACTGGCCGGAGCGAGTTCGAAGAGTTGAGTCGGATGGAAGAGAACTTGGGTTTGGGAACATGCAGGCTTTGGGGCAAGGAGAGGAGGGCAGCGCGTCGGCGGGGCGCTGTAACGGCATCGGGTAGGGATGATGGGCAACGTGAAGATGAGCAGGAAGAGTTGTCGAATTGGCTTGGAAGGCGTGGTACAGGTAGAGCTGTGTCGGGCTCAGCCCGAACCGATGGGAAGGCGGCAAATACTGGCGAGGACTCGGACGAAGTCTTGAAGGCCGGCGAGCTCTCTTGGGTGGAGACATCATTGAGAGATATCTTCAAGGAAGGTGAGATTAACTCTTCTAGAAGTTCGACGGCGTAGTCAGGCAAGGCGACGTCCCCAACCGCCGCTACCAACTCGTCGAGAGGGCGCATCATTGCTAGCTTCTCAATGATGGCGGTGCCCTCACTTTCTCCGAATACGGGGGACGGAGAAGTGGATGGCTTAACATCAGGAATAGATGGTTGGGCAACCGCAGTCTGGCCACTAGATCCTTCAGAGACGATAGTCGCGTCCGTAGTGTTCGAATTGCTACGTGAATGCCAACCACCGTCCAATGACCTTGAGCGACTGTGCACTCTAATGGGGGACCGTAGAGCAAGCTCCATGGCCGACGTCCGCAAGCGCAAGGGCCGAACCTGAGATATTGTCTTCCGCCTATACGTGTTCGCAGTCGAAAGCAGCGGCAGCGGACTTCGCGCCATACTCTTAGAGAACGCGATGCGTGTTGGAGAATGTTGCAGGAACAGCGCGAGATTTGCCTCGCGTCGCGTCATGACGGCGGGCGAGGACGATTGTAGAGGCGTCGGCGCACTGTCTGTGAACGAGCTTGAGAGCCGCGTCAACAGCGCGCGTGCCAGAAAGAACTCGTCCTTCCTAGCCCTGCTGTTGTGCTCCTCCAACCATCGCTGACGCTGTAGAGTTCTCAACTCGTCAGAGGACAGCTCCTTGGTGGCTAGGAGCTCTCTTAGTCTCTCTGCGCACGCTTGCGCGTCCCTAGCCTGTTCGTTCAGCATCGCCGTCGCCTTTTCGAGTATGCGGATTTGCAGCTCCTCGGGGGAACCTTCGGCAGATGACATATCGAGGACCGCTCGAAGTGCGCGCTCAGCACGCGAATAGCGCAACAAACGGCGTGCAGTGAGGACTTCTGGGGAAGATGTCGAAGACGTGGATGCCGAAGGCTTGGTATCGGAGGGTTCAAACGAGACCATAGTTGGATTTGGCAGCCCAAAGGTGTGACTCGTATCCGGCGTCCTGGTGAGATAAGCATCTGGAAACTGAATTAAGAATGTCATATCTACGAACCTGACAGACAGATACGAAGATGGATACTCAGGTGCGTGCAAGGTGTTAAGCTTCTCCTAGGATGCTTAAGAATACCAAATGGAGGAGTTCAGGCTGCAAACCCACCTGCGAAGCACCCAGAGACGCAGTCTCGCCTTCAGTGACGATACGCAACCCGGCCGACTTGATGCGGCGTATGGACAGACCTGTCGACGATTCCGCGTGCAAGCAAGTGGTCTCGCGCTCCTCGAGTTCTGCATAGGATTCTATGATTTTTTGTCCTATCATCATCTTGAACCGACTTCTGCCTAGTTGCCATAGTGAGCGCCGTTCATTTCATAAGAAGACCGGCCTCGCTTGTACCACCACTGACCTTTGCACCAACGATTACGGTGATTGTGACGAAATGAACGACCAAGAGAGAAAGATACAGGGCGCCAGCAGTCTCATTACCGCATGTGCAGGGTCATGGTTCCAGCCAGGCCTGTGCTCGACCGTATCGCTGACACGCGTACGAGCTGAAGGTTATGAGCCTGGCGGCAACTTGCCAGGGCTGCCACGGAATCGCCGGCACACGACGCGGTCACGTTTCGCGGCACGGCGTCTTCGGGGTCTTCTCCTGCCATTCTGCAGTGTCAGAGGTCTTGCTAAACCGTGTCTGCTCACAATGTACAGTACTATATCCGTAAGGCGACTCGGCTGCGTGCCCGAACTTGTTCATACACAATCGCAATCAGAGGTTTGATGCATTGCCTTCAGGATCTTCGAGGGAAAATCATCAATGGCAGACTTGAGGCAATGATCGATCTCTCCAACCGTAAGGCCTTAGCTTAGCCGCCAAGAGTCGCCTTCAGCATCCCAAACCGGCACGGGCACGTATTGCTATCGCTGGAGGTGTGGAAATTCATAGCCCTTGGCGTTCGGGTGCAGAGACTCTAGCATGCGTAAGGTTGACTCACTGACCACCATGACCGAATAAGCATCCGGTTTCTCGAGGACCCACATCGTACTTGTTCTGGACGGGAAAGAGTTTCGACCATGGGAGAGCTTTCTGACTGGGTATGCAAGCAAGGTAGAACGGGCGACGCGACCTTATCTCGCTGCGATCCGGTCATATGAACAAAGTGTCGGTAGGTGAAGTGTCGGTATTCGAGTGATCATGCGATACTTACAGTCCCTACCATTATCCTTATCCAGTGAAGCATCTCTCTTTCAAAATCCCTCGGTATATGCCACAGGCCCTTCGGCCTCCCGTATCTTTCCGCCTCGTCTTCTGGCCTGCCGAGCCATGCTTACGCTGCCGTACACGCATTCGAATCCCGCATGGTACCAGTCTCGGCTGGGCATCACGACTCCTCTTCTATAGCCGCCGCACATCGCAGGCGTCACGATGGTTCCTGTCCTCTTCTGACGTCTTGTACTGCAAATCTGCTATCATGGCTTCCGGATCGCGTCATTCCCAAGCCTTGACAGGCTATAAGCAGAGCAAGACACGATTTGAAAAGGCCCTCCAGCCCCTCAGCCTGGAGGTCTACCGATTGCATTTGTGGACATGTGTATTCTCCTCCTGTCGCTCCTTGTACTCGCATTTTCCAGGCTCGTTATCGGCCAGGGAAACCAAAGCAATATACCCAACACGTTCCCTCATGCATGGCCGGGTCAGCCCAACGGAACTTTCAGCCCCGAATGGCAGACCTGTAGGTAGCTCTCGTCTCCTGTACTCTCGTTCACAGACTCACCAATGCGTTGGTAGATTTTGAAGTGACGCAAAAGCTGCCCAACATCACCGGGCCTCTCCCTCGCATGTTTGCGGGAAACATCCCCGTCAATCGGCAGGGCCACCCCAACGACACACTTTTTTTCTGGGCATTCGAGAAGCAGGGCGCGAACGGTACTCTGACCGCTCCCGCAAATGCGAATAACACCGACCCTTGGATCATCTGGCTCCAGGGCGGGTGCGTGTCAGATGGGCAACCGCGATGTAGCATGGTACTCACCTCTTACAGTCCAGGGTCGTCGGGCATGATTGCTCTGACCACTGAGGTGTGTCCCTCCTACATGGTCCTTGGGCCACCGGCGTCTGGAACGTCTCTTGCTCTAGAATGGTCCCATCCATGTCCTGGCCAACGGCACCTGGGTATTCAACAACTTCAGTTGGAACCACCTCGCCGATATGATTTGGATAGACCAGCCCGTCGGTATGTCTCCTTCACTGACCCCGCCCGCGCCGCTTCATGCGGCAGGCACCGAGCGCTCCCGCTCATTCACGACGCAAACAGGCACCGGATTCTCGACAGCAGACTCGACAGGTTACGGTACGTATACCCCTCACAATCGTACCTGTCCCTATCACCATCCACGCACCGGCCATTCTCACGCTCGTTCTCCGCTCCCTTCTCTTGGCAGTCTCCGATGAGGATCAGATGGGTGAGGACTTCGTACGTGGTTTATGCGCATTTAGGTGTTGTTCGTACTATGACTGAACCATCGTGGTCCAATCGCACAGCTCGGCTTCCTATCCAATCTGGTGCAGGTCTTCCCAAGCCTCGCCACCCGGCCCTTGTTCCTGACAGGCGAAAGTTATGCGGGGACGTACATCGTGAGTCGCCGTGATCCGAGTGTGATCGCCCTTGTCTACGCTTGAGGCAGTGGACGCAAATGGAGGAACGCTGAGCCGTTCTCTGTGCATTGCAGCCGTACATCACGAAGCACCTCTTCCAGACGCAAAATCCGCCGGTCAAGCTGCGCAAAATCGCGATCGGCGACGGTTCACTCGGCTCGGAGGCCACGGTCGAGCATCTACCGGTGGTAAGGGCGGCTCTGATACAATACCGAGGACCTCTCTGTGCCCTGACAAGCGAGACTCGCGTCCCAGATCAACGTAATCGAGACGTACCCTGCTATCATAGGCTACGACCAGGACGTCTTCAATTACTTCCGAGAGCAGTGAGTTCCATTGCCAGTCGTCGTCCAACATGTTGGGACAATCAGTCGTGGACATACTGAGTTAATTTGCTCTGCTCTGGCAGGGAGCACCTTTGTGGATTCGACCTCAACCTGAGCTACCCGCAAAACGGGCAATTTCCGACACTCAACCTCGTGCGGCCCACTGAGAATTCGGCTCTGAGCCAGTCCCTCTTGGAACCCACGAAGACCCGGACCAGGTCCAAGTCGCTGCAAAGAGCCGTTGCCGAGAAGTTTGTGGCGGCTCAAGGAGGCCGCTCGTTGTCCAAGCGTGCCGAGTTCTTCGAGCGCAGGGAGGAGAGCCACCAGCAGTGGAAGAGGGACCTGTCCGGGCGCGCCAATGGGACGATCGACCCGTTCTATGGCTGTCTCCTGCTGGACGAGCTGATCGACTACGCCGTCAACTTCACTTTCCCTTGGTGTAAGTTTCCCAAAGGCTTGCGGTACTGATGTGTTACGCCAGATAACTGAAAACCTTGTTAAGCGAACGGTGACTTCGATGTCTACGACATTCCGGATGCCACCAATCCCGAACCTTTCCTGAACGCCTCCACCTTCTTTAACGACAATAGAACGCGCGCTGCGCTTCACGCACCGACCTCGAAAGACTGGATCCGCAACTTCGACTACCCATTCGGGAACACGCACGCCCGCTCGAAAGGGAACCAGTATGGCGACCCGAGCGTCGAGCCGATCGCCTTCCTCTCCGATCTCGCCACCAATGCCTCCGCTGCGAACGTCTCGATCATATTCTACTCCGGCAATGACGACTCGCTCGTTCAGCACCACGGCACCGAGGTCATCATCCAAAACATGACCTTCGGTGGCGTACAGGGCTTCACTCGCAAGCCGTCCACACCCTGGTTTGACGACGACGGGAACTTCGCGGGCATCGTGCACCAGGAGCGTGGCCTCGCGTACGTTCTCTTCGCGGGCGCCGGCCATCTCGTGCCCATGTGGAGACCCGCACAGGCGCTCGTGTTTCTCCGCGAGTTCGTCCTCGGAGACAACTTGAATGGGACAGTGTCGGGCACGATCATCGTTGGCGGAGAGAACTCGACGCTGGCAAACGATTACCTGCCCGGAGGTAACGAGATTTTCTACGGGTCTAGCGCGACCCAAGGGACGTCGACCATCCCAGCCGCTACTCAAGCAGCGTGGAACAGCTTCATCGCGACTGCTACAGCTACACAGCCGCCGCTGGGGAAGGCGAACGGGGCATCAAGTGTTGTTCGGAGCGTCTTGGGTACGACGGGTCTGCTCGCCATCGCCGTAATGTGGATTGTGTAGATTTTGCACGGTCGAGAGTAGGTGACGCGCTAGAACTATTAGGGCCACGTCGATAGAACCACGACGGTGATTTGGGGTGCTTCAAGTGGAGGGCGGTGTTACCGTGATTCAGGTCGTCTACCTTTTGACGGTGGACTTTCTGCATCGATGAACCCGCAAGACGGGCAGCCGCAGCCAGTCCTCTCCCACTATCCTGGCGGGTGAGGCTAGGCTGCAGTCAGGTTGGATTAAGTGTGCAAGCTGCATGATAACTCGAGGCGTGCATACCAGAACCATGAAGGATGGGACGGCCTGAGGATAGGGCATGGTCAGGTGATACTTCATGCCTCATCTCCAAATGACAGGAGTTTCTTGTCTTGTTTCTTTGCCTTCTTCTTGTTACCCTTCTCGGGCGCTTGCGGTTTGTCCTGATCATCTCTGCCATCGCCAACAGCTTTACGTTTGGCATTTTTACCTTTGACTGCGGCTCCCGAAGAGAACGATAGGCCTTGTGGTGCGTTCGACTGTTTCGGAACTGCAGTTGCGGTGTGTTTGGAGGGCTCATCTCCAGGCTCGCCTCCTTCCGCGGACGGCTCCGGTAAAGGTGGGAGACCCTTAGCTGGAATGTAGAGTTCTCTCAACGTGACGACACTACATAAGTCGTGAAACATCGTACCCTTCCGTCTCTCGTTCTCAACGTCTCTTTCTGTGAGATGCTTGCCTTCCTTCAGCACGACCACCTGAGGCTTTTCGTCTTCATCGTCCTCTGCTGCACTTCCTGGCTCATCATCTGGACGCTCTGGGATAGCCGGGCGACGCGGTATAGGAGGCCTGCCATCTCCAACATATTCGTACTCGTCATCATCATCGTCTGCGCGTCCGCCTGCTCCATGTTGATGCTGTAATCTGAGCAAGAAGGCGGGCGTTTTGGCCTGGTATGTGAGCCTAGAGGAGAGCTGCTGGCGGGTGGGTTCCTTCGACATGACAGTGAGGATCTAGCTTTCAAGCAGCCTTCACGACCGGGTGGGGATTTTCTTCAAGGGTAAATAAGATTCAGAGAGTTGATCTTGCTGTACGGGGATGGTGGACAAGAGCAAGAGTGAAGCGCGAGAGGCGCCCATAAGAACTTGATCTTTACCGTGACCGTCATCGTGCAGGTTTATCCTAGTCGTAGCGTCGACCTCCGCTCGACTTCAATTCTGCTTGTATCACGCACCTTTTCGACTGAGCAGCTGAAAGGAGGAATTTGCCTCTTGTTACGAACACGACGAATATGTTACGAGCAACCGGTGTACGCCTTGCTGAGTCTATCTCCAAGCATCCTCTGAATCTCCGTGAAGCGAGTGCTACCCTGCTGCCGCCATTGCCGTACGTGTATTCTGAGCTGCATGGTGTTCCTGTCATGTAACGATACGTATCCTGGCAGCCTGTATCGGAGAATACTGCGTGCTCATCGGCATCTGCCATATGAGATGCGTTCTTTGGGAGACGACTACGTTAAAGCCGGTGAGTGCCAGTCGCCATCTGGCAAACGTACCCAAATTAATTTACCCGAAGAGTTCCGCAGGCATAAGGACGTGACAAATAAGGTCCATATCATCGGCTTCCTCTCCCAGTGGAAGGTGTACCTCGACCAGCTACCTCTCGGCCCTGAAGCCAAGAATTTCAAGGGCAAACCACTCGATCCTACGGTGCTAGAGAAGGTTGACGCTAACGCCCACGCGCTCCTTGAGCTGAGAGACTCATATCGCTTCGCCTTCAGATGTCAGCGGAACAATTAGGCCAACTGTATGAAGTCATGCATGTTACTAAGGACGTCTGGAAACCTGTGTCTCCCGAGCAATCAGACGGCGACGGAAAGGCTTCGAACGGTCATGGTCAGTCATAGCGCAACAATACAGTACTGTTCGCCGACCCTTGCCGTTGCCATTCGTACTTGGACGAAACTTTGTCCATATTGGTTTGGTAAGTGGGGTTCGCAAGGGGTTGCATTGGATGCTCACGGCGCCTTCTAGTATCTGTATACACTGTACGACAACAGCAAAGTATTCATCACTAGACGTATTCAAGAATGGACTTCTGGGAGGACGCTACGCGCATGGTACCCCTGGGCGTATGTAGCAATCAAGTCATCCTTGAGTGCATAGTGGAGCGGGGGAAGTGCTCCGGAATGTCCCGCAATCCACCTTGAATAGTGGTTAGCTGGATGAGATCATGCGCCTAGCGGCCTCCGCCGGACCTCCCTCGCCACCTCGCGTCTCCGGATGACTCTGTCCCGGGCTAAGATACCATCCCTCCAGGCCGGGTGCCCTTGCTCATCAGCCTCATCAGTCCTTCCACTCTCCGTCCCATTTGCTCCCTCCCCGATCCTTCCCCACTCTCATCACGTGGACCCTCCTCACTCTCGTCGATAAGCGCTGGGTACAAGTCCGGGGGCCTGACCGCGCGGTATATAAGGCTAGCTCACAAGCCAAGCAGTCTCTCACACCCCTGGAGTCGCATCTCCCTCTCATACCGTCTCTTTGATATGTCCCAGCAGCAGGCACTTGTGAGTCCTCGCTGTTGCTGAGAGGAAGGCGACGAGGCTTATCTGGCCGTTACGGACACAGAAGGTCAACTCATCCAGCGAGCCCTATGCCGATCTCCCTGAGATCTGCGTTCGGCTCCTCGAGGCCAAGGCTCAAAAGGGTTTGGATCATCTACCTGTCACTTTCGCGTAGCTGCTTAAGACCAATTCCCAGGCCTCTCGTTTGAGGCCATTGGCAAGGCCCTCGGTCATGACGAAGTATGGGTCGCAGCTCTCTTCTACGGACAGGTATGCCGCTACCTCTCATTTGCACCCCAGTCTGTGATTGACTTCATGTGGGATATAGGCCAAGGCGACTCCAGAGGAGCTTTCTAAGCTCGCAGATGTGTTGGGTGTCCCGTCCTCCAGCCTGCACGCCGAGATCGGCGAGCACTGGTTCCCGCGCCGCGGCCTCGGCCCGGTGCCACCCCAGGATCCTCTGATCTACCGCCTTTTCGAGGTATGCTGATTCGTGTTGCTCTGTAAGTATTGATGCCACTGTTTACTCATGCGAATGTCCTCTAGGGCGTTTTGGTATACGGTACGCCGATCAAGGCTCTCATTCACGAGAAGTTCGGCGATGGCATTATGTCCATGATCGACTGCAAAGTCACTGTTGAGCGCAAGGAGAACCCGAAGGGCGACCGCGTCCTCCTCACTTTCGAGTACGTTTTCGAATGCACATGCTCTATTTCACCAATGGGGGCTTACAATAGTTGCAGTGGGAAGTTCCTGCCCTATCTCAGATGGTAAACGGATAACGGGCATCTGCTTGCAAAGTAAGTTTCGGTGTGCCGATTATCATGTTGTACAACAGCGCAATATAGTGTATTGCCTACCATCGTCGAGTGAACACCCACAGCTGCCGAACTCGTGTCATGCAACCTCGACGGCGAAACCCATAGCGCGCTTGCCAACTGGGCTCACGATGTCGTCCACCTGCCCAATGCCCACGCAATGGATCTCACCCTTGGTTACTGGGAAGTCTGGAGGCGCGAGTCCCTTGAGGAAGCTCTCCTTCTGCCTTTGGATGTACGCAGCGTTCGCGGGCGTATACGGCACCGCCGGAATGTACATCACCGTGGAGTCCTCTGTTCCGACATGTTGCTTTTCCACAGCATGGATGACGTCCTGCTCAAGCAGTCAGAAAATGTGTGCAGATAGGCGGCTGAGCATACGGACACAGTGCCAGAAGACCATGTCTCCCGGATAGACCTTCGGGACAGATACCATGGTCTCCTCTAGCCTCAGATGCGGGTGACTTGTCGGATTCGGTCGTGGCCCGGTGAAGGCTTTACCCAAGGAATAGATGCCGGGGAAGTCAGGGTTGCGGATGTCTACCTCTGGTATTAGACAACGCTGTATAGTGACGTGTGAAGCCGGCCAGCCCTTACCAAACTGCCAGTCGTCAGCGTCGAAGGATTCAGCACTCTTTCCCTCCTTCGGCGAGAAGAACGGCCTGAGGACGATATAGGCGTTCGACAATAGCACATTCGGGAAAACCTGGAGCGTGCCCTCGTTGGGCGCGGTCTCACTCAGTGCGAGCCAGCCCTGGTACGTTCGGAAAACGGTCGACTGGTTCGGCCGCTTATAGAGTGAGCTCCGCGCATTGATGCGGTTCCGCAGGTCGTACGGGTCATGCTCGCGCCAGTTGCCGCTCAAGATGTCTGCAAAGCAACCGCGGAAGACTTCGTCCTCCCACCGCTCGATGCTCCCGCCTACCCCACTCACAGTCAGCTATGCCTTATGGATTAATGCCGAGCCTGCGTTGCTCACCGTCGATGTGGGGTGGGTGCGCGTCCCACTGCACGCCCGGATGACGGATCCGGAATCGGTCCGCATAGCTGAGCGGCGTCGTCAAATCTACGTCCTCGACCTTTTCGCCTGACTTGACGTGGTACATCTGGTTCAGCCATTTGGTCGCCGCCAAAACGTTGGGATGCGCTCGGGCGCGGATTTGCGACTTCGTCCAGCTGGAAGAACACTCTCAGCATCTGAAGTCAACAACCACGGGAGGCAACGGCGCAGAAGGCTTACTAGAGCTGGAAGAACTGCTTGTCGTTCTCCGGAAAGCCTGCGTTTGCCCTCGTCAGTCCCGGCGCGTATTGTAAGTCTGAGGAGGAGTCAGCAGCACCCACCCTCAACGTCTGGGTTCTTCGTTACATACTCGCGCAACCACGCCTGCCACTCCCTCGCCTCAGCGTCATCCACGACATCTCGGATGACCACAGAACCTCTCCGCTTGATCTCCTCGATGCGCTCGGGGCTCAAGCTCCCTAGTTCACTGAAATTCACCTCCGGCACATTCTGCAAGACAGTGAGCGACCATTGTGACGCGTCGCACACGCTCGATGCGTAGAAACTATCCTTACCTGCGACCCTAGACTAGCAATCTCTTTCGTGGCCTTGTCCAGCTCCTGCAGGATCTCGCCCCACGCCTTCGTCACGCGGGCCTCAAAGTCGGGGTAAGACGCCGCAATCTGCTTCTTCAGCTCCGCGAAGCGCGGCGGGCACGGGCCAAGCTCTGCAGCCATCCTCTATGTTCACTCACCAATGGCTACTGAACAAGCAGAGCTGGATGATGTCCACTCGGGAAGACGGAACGTGAGACGGCTCCGTCATGGCTTCTTATACCTCGCACCAAACCAGTCGGAAACGGATGCCGAACGCCTCGTCCCACGTAAGATATGCTAAAAAGGGAGTCACAAGGCTGCTCCTATACGCGCACAGGATCACGAGGGGTCCATACTCGAAACCATACCTCTGACCGCAGCGTACACGGACATCGAGGCTGACATCTCTCAACACTTCGCCTAGCAGTGTGCGCACCTATGCCCAACAGCCACTCTGTCCAGTAGTGGATCAGTATTTGGTGCAATGCGTACATCCTGGTTCTCGACGTCTGCTGGGAGAGGCAGGGGCCTCTAAGCCGCATCTCAAGGTTGCGGCGAAACATCGGACAAACCTTACTGGTAATGCACAGACCATGAGCGTTCTACACTACCGGTAGCAGACCTCAGATGCTCACCTCATTCCCATCGTACGCTGACATAGCGATCTAGGGTGCCTTCTTCACTGAGGCGTGGCATGCACGAGGTCAATACGCACCCGTCCAAAGCACACGTCCGCAGCTAGAATCGAGAGCTCTGGTAGGGTGCCAGTCAGTGCGATAGATTGGACGCAACGCCCGACGATAAGGGGAAGATTAGTACAGTATGACGGGCACTCGAGGGGCCCTCGATAACTAACAAAGTAAGCTAAAGCGAGCAGTAGGAGTGGGCTAATCCGAGATAACGCGAGAATACGATACCGCGCACGCGAGATCCTGTTATTCCTGGTAGTCCCCACCCTCCACGTTGTCTTCATATTCGACACCCTCCGCACCAGCCTGCTCTTCCTCGTATTCAGCCTCGTCTTCGTCCGCGGTCGCTTCTTGGTACTGTAAGAATGGTTCAGTTATCCTCCTGGTCCTGAGTATGCCCAGTTTGTCCACCGACCTGTTGATACTCAGCACTAGAGCCTCGTCAGCGACAACGTCTCCCTCATTGTGACACATCGGCACTTACATCAGATCATGGGTGTTGCTCTCAGCCTCGGAAAACTCCATAGCGTCCATGCCCTCGCCGGTGTACCAATGCAGGAAAGCGCGTCGCTTGTACATCGCGGCAAACTGCGTGAGCGTGCGCTTGAACAGCTCCTGTACCGCAGTCGTGTTCGCAAGGCATGTTGCCGCCTGCGTTTGGCCCACGGGCGGGACGGAGCAGAGCGAGACAGAGACGTTGTCTGGGATCCATTCAACAAACTGCGCGGAATTCTTCCGTTGGAGTTCAAGCACAGCCTGTTCAGCCTCTTGAGAGGCTACTTTGCCCCGGAAGATCGTGGCAGCCGTCAGATAGCGACTGGATGTGCCATGAGCGCAAGAAAAGCAGATAGCGAGGAATGTCCACAAACCCGAATCGCGGATCGCAGGCGACGAGGAGGTTCGATCGATCGAACATACTATACGCGCGTCATCAATCTAGGCTAGCAGAAGGGAGACTCGAACATACGCATTCGTAAGATCCTTGACGTTCCAGCGCATGAACGCTTTAGCCTTCGGATCGTAGAAGGGCGCATAACTAGGGATGAGGAAGTGCAGCTGTATGTCTCTCTCTCAGTCAAACTTCACGCCAAGTGCAAGAGGTAAACGTACACGAGGGAACGGAACAAGGTTCATCGCCAACTTGCGCAGGTCGCTGCGTCATAATGAGGGGCTCTGCAATATTGAAGATAGCGTAAAGACCTACCCGTTGAGCTGGCCTGGGAACCGTAGGCTGGTAGAGACACCACACATGACTTGCGATACAACGTTGTTGAGGTCCTCGAAGGAAGGCTGTTTGACCTTCAGTGTTCGTTGCGTGAGCTCATACCTAGCCAGTCTGTTCAGTTTCCAAGCTTGAGACAATAAGACCAGTTAGCTCACAGTGCCTCATTGTCTATGCACAGGGTCATGTCGCTGTTCTCTACCAGCTGATGCACTGAGAGCATAGCGTTGTACGGCTCGACGACAGTTTCTGACACCTATGCACGTTAACAAACCCAGATGACCAATCCACAACCGCTACAGCAAGCTATGTCGAAGAGCCTACCTTAGGCGACGGCAAAATCGAGTATGTTTGCAACATCCTATCGGGATATTCCTGCAGTATTCACATCAGGGGGCAGGTAGCGCATATAAGAGTGCACACAACTTCTCGAAGTTTGGATAGCAGGAGCGAGCCCAGACCGGCGCCGGTGCCGCCGCCAAGCGAGTGAATCAGCTGGAAGCCCTGCAGTGCGTCCGTGGCCTCCGTTTGCTTGCGAACGAGATCCTGTACGCGGATGAGAGGACGGAAAGGGGAGCCAAGGTCGAGATGAGCGTACCAGTATGTTGTCCATGAGCTCCGCGCCTGTTCTATATCAGTCTCACATTCCGTTTGCAGAATACGCACATACCCTCAGTGTAGACTGCATCGCGAGCCATAAGCTTTCTGGATTACCGAGGGGAACAGACACACTCACATCCTTTCGCCCAATTGTTCCCTGCACCACTGCTGCCCGTAACATACGTATCTGGACGGAACAGAGTCCCCAACGGACCCGAACGGAGCTAGGGTCGTTGTGTTAAGTACCTTTTGCCTGCGGGTTCAGTGGGAGCTCAATTGAGAACACGCACCCGATCGCACACGCTCTCTTCGAGGTCAACTTGAACGCTTCGAGGTACGTATTTGTTCGGCAGTCCGGTATGCTCAACTTCGTTGAAGAACACGCCGACCTACACGGGCAATAGGGAGTAAGCGATCAACTCCCTGGATCCAAGGGGAGCTCTCAGGAAACGCACGTACTCTTGCAAGCTGAAGGGGATCGGTTCCCTTGTAGTGCTGTATGGACGCGCAGCACAATGTCAGATTCAAAGTTGCAGGAGAGCATGAACGAGAGACGCACGCCGTCCTCATCCAGACCGTGCTCAGCTAAGAGCATCCTCCAGAAGCTCTCTCCGACTTGGTTGCCGGCCTACATGTCGCATATCATATTAGATCGCACGTCCGATCCAGTTGCTTGACGGACGACGCGAGACGGGTTTACCTGACCAGCCTGCAAAGATACCAATCGCGAACGTATCACGTCTGTGAGCACCATTCGCGACAGCAGCAATGACGTCTCGCGCATGCTTACTTGCACATTCACGATCTCGCGTGTCATGGTCAACGCCTTGCGAGTGCCGTTGCAGACGCGGATGGAGGGTATACGATTGGAAACAGCAGAGTATCGAGAAAGACAGGGTCAAGGGGAGCGGGCGGATGCGGAAGAACTGTATTTATTTGCTGTGTGACGTCTCAGGCTGGGCACGCTACAGCCGTTCGCGAGCTTCTCGATCAGCGCGGCTCGCGGCTCAGCTGCATGCTCTCGCGCGGATGCACAAATCTGATCCATCCGAACCTCCCAGAACATCGACCCGGCTGGCGCTTCAGCTCAGGCTTTAGATACAAGAGCATGAAGAAGGCCAAGCCACATTTGTTACGGATTCGTTATAGTTAACAGAACTACGGATACAGAATGGATCTATGGATGCCAGGAAAGTGAGGCAGATATGGAGCACCAGAGTCTCACAATGATACCGGGGTTAGTAGACTGTCGCCGTTTCTAGAAGAAGTCCCACAACGAGCTACGCTGCTGCAGCCTCCTATGCCTTCTCAAGCCAGGGACATTGATCCTTGACAATATTGTCGGCTCTTCGAAAACCTCCGTCGCGGTCTGCACTGGAGGAGCAACAGAGGGTTCTGCCCGACGCCGCAGCGCAACCTTCCGTCGGAACTGCCGCTTACTACAGGGAAGACGTCGCTCAGCATGATCCTAGCCACTCTGACCTTACTACTCACCAAGCCGCGTTCGTCGGTGCAGCCGCAAGAATGCCTGGATGGACTGCTTCATCCACGGTATATGACTTGCCGGTGGGCTCAACCACATAGTTGAGATCGATAACGGTGGGCGCGGCTCCATTTGCGCCGTCCGACTGAGAGGCAGAAGTTATGCTCGAGGATTGAGCGGCTGAGGACGCCGACGCCGACACGGAGGATACCGCAGGCGAAGTTGGTTGATTGAGGAATATCGTGCTTGGTCCCGCGGTTTGGAAGCCCTGGGAAGACGGAAGTGCTGAGGACTCTACGGTAGCAGAGAATGTAGTAGCAGATGATGATGCACTGGAGAACGTCGTTCCTGATGTAGCCACTGCAGACGTCGATGCGGCGAGCGCGCCGGAGGTTACAGTGACGACAACAGTGCTGGTGATGGTCGAGGTCGTAAGGGCTACAAGCGGGGGTGTAGCGGCCGATGACACAGGCAACGTATTAGAGGTGGAGGCGAGAGGGGGCGACACAGAATTCGTGGACAAGGGAAGCTCTGATGAAACCGTCGAGAATGCTGAAGAGAAGGAGGCTGTTTGCGATACCGTTGACGCAGATGGAGAGTTGGTTGGGGTTTCGGCGGTGCTGGAGGTTTCACCGGAAAGTGACGAACCCGTCATAGTTGCAAAAGTCGAGCTCACGCTCGGTGATGCCGAGCCCCCTGCAGAGCTTGACACGTAAGTAGAGGTTGCAGACTCGGTGGCAGTAGTCGATCCTGCCGCTGCCGACGTCTGAGCCACGGCATTTCCTAGGAACGGTGTGGGCACGACAGTCGAGTTGGGGCTGGGAGGCGGGAGACCATTCGGGTACGAATCGACGAAGATATCATCCTGAGCCCCGTCCTTGAAGTTGTACAGGTCCAGGTAGAACGGTGGCGAATACGTTCCCTCAAACATCTATCCCATTCTCGCAATCAGTACCGCATGTCTACCAAACGGAAGACCTGAGTACTGACATTGTTGCGTTCCGCCTGGAACCAATAGAAGGGCTGTTTCGCGCCATACGTGCAATTGCCCGGTGCAGCATTAGGTTTGCCATTGTCAGGGTCTGCTCCGCAACGGCGCGGGACCTGCGGCTTCGCGAGGGGCACGTTTGAAGTCGAACCAGTAATGTTACACTTGAATCCAGTCATGTAATCTGGAGAGGGATATCGTCAGATCCCTGTACAGGATGGCGAGTAGGTGCTACTCACTCTGCTCTCCTCCGCTATCTTGCTGCATTGGACATCAGCCCTTACTCACATGGATATCATCGCGCAGAAATGACTTACAGAGTGGATCCAAAACCACGCACAGTGGCACCCACCTGGTGGGCATGGCGGCATGCGCGCAGGGACCTGGAAGTCCGTGAAGCGGTTCCAAACACACGTCTGGTTGATACTGAAGACCGTGAAATCCTCGGGCTGAATCTTCGTAACGTCCGACTCGTATGCAATTGCCAACGCGCATCCCTTCAGGTCATCAAATCCCGTGGTGTGATACGCCGCTGGAGAGCTGTTTGGGCATGGGCTGTCTCCCTGGCGGACATCGCCGCCTTGGGAGGAGTTCCACCACGTTGTGGCACCCTTGTCGCACGCAATCTCCGTCGTGGCTGGCTGGCCTGCAGGAAGCTCAAAGATGTCGCCTGGGTTCGGCGGATAGTCGAGGTGGCCATGGAACCACCACTGCTCGAAGGTGTAGTTCGTGAGCGGTGCTACGGGTCGGTTGTCATAAGGGAACGTCTTGTCCGTGACGTTGAAGCCGTACATGCTCGGATGCCAGATCGCTGCGAGTGATGCAGGTCAATGACACTAAACAGATGCCATCTGGAAGGTGACAACACTCACAAGCATGGCCGGAGGCGAGGGGCAGAGCGCCTGCGAATGCGATGAGTAGTGCAACAATCATCTCGACGTCCGTATCGTAGAAAGTCCAAGTGGTATATAGGAGTGATAGTCTATTGAGTGTAACGGACCAGCCTGAAGAATCCCAGTCCTTAGTAGCGAGCTGACCCAGAGAACCTGTCTCCGAGTATGAGTCTATCCAGTCCTGAAGCAGAGAGGGAGCAGATGCGAATCGACTGCAAGCCGATGTCGTATCTCCATCCGCTATCGTCGAGCATGATATACTGGCGACGTCCGTAGGAAGAATAACAGCGCTAAAGTCAGCGTGGTCATTGTCCTCGTAGCGACGTCGTAGGCCTGTGAGCGCAGACAATAAGCCACATATTATTACCACACTGCCGCACATCCGGCCATCACGGCCATGCCTCGCTCCCATGATCTCCGTATGCTAGTGAGGCGTCGGCATTTCGAGACGTGTCGTCGTCGTCGACGCTCACCGATCACACCCGACGGTGAAGTGACTGCTTTCCGGGAGGGTGATGGTGGCCAAACAGAGGCAAGCACCGCGCGATCACGTGCCTGGAGTGTGGCACTGCTACTATCGGCGACAGCGTTACACTTACAGTGCCGCTGCTCTAACTTGAAGTGGTGCAGCACCCAGAGTACTACGCTGCCAACGTGAGCCGGATCGTGCGGTAGGGCATACCGTTTTACTCGTGCCAGATAATAGCTCAATCAAAATTCTAGTCACTCGCCTTGCCAGCAAAGAAACTCGGGCTCGAGCCAGGCTGGCTTGAAGTTGCGGTCGAGCGGTGTCGATTTCGGAAGCTTGGAGCGGATCGAGGAACGGGCCGTGAAGCGTTGGGACGCGTTAGCTAGCCGTTCCGAACTCCTAGCGCTTCGCAATGTGGCGTCTAGGAAAGAGCTTGGATCATCGACAGTATGCAGACACGATTGGTTGACAACAATTGCCGTATAACCGGTGGTCAGCGGCATTCATATCCGACCCTAGTTCGGATTCATATCCCATGCCATCTCGGGCTCAATACCGACGTCTGACCCACGTACTAGAGGACTTCAAGATATTACGATCGAGACCGTGACCGTGATATTATCGCAGTAGGTCAGGATCCCAACTCAACTCATGCGGATTCTGGCACTTTGCTTGAGCAACCGACGCGGGATTCACGGCGGACCAGCTGCGCTCTACCGCATCGGCTTCGTACATCCACTGATCTCGCTTCTTCCGTACATGTCCATAATCCGCCTTTCAAAGCCATAAAACACCATGCTCGTTGCCAGTAGGTGCAGAACCTACTTGCATTCAACCACCCATCATCAAGAACACTTGGCGTCCATTCTTCTGACCACTCTTAACCCACCACTATGACTTCTCGCAACGCGACCAACACGGCCCCAGCTGGTCTTGGGCTCTCCTTCGACACTATCTCCATCAACTCCACCTTTTTCTCTGGGGAGGAAACCTTTGATAGTCTCTTCTCGCTCTCTTCTCATTCCCATGAGTCCCGTACCGACGCCAGCCCTTCTCGTTCCCCCGTCGAGGCGGCCGATCACTGGCATGTCACATATGCCCCCGAGGAGCCCCGACCAGACGTCGGCCATTTCGAACCCTACCTCACAATCCCACGAGTGTCCGATTTCGTCCCATGGCCAACAAGGTGACTATACGCACAATTCCTTGATTCTCCCTAAAATCCAGTAAGCTTACTGACTTCGTCCTTTTGCAGCCCGGACGTCGCCGCGGACCTGCGGGATACCAGAACGTCGCCCGGCCGTGAGCGCAGTCCTCCGCTTACACCCTCCGTCGAGCGTGGATATGAGGCCGATGCCGATAGTCCTCGAGCACAGCGTCGCCAACGGAGACGGGAGGCTCACAAGGCTCCGCGCCGACAACGTGTGCACTACCTAGTCGAGCATGTCCGGCCCATTATCGAGGACCTTCCCTCTCTCGAGGAGATCCAGAGGCGCATCGCTGCCTACTCTCTACCTCAGCAGCAGTTGCAGTCCGAGCAAACCCCCGATGGCGAAGGCGTAGCACAAACCCAAGTCGGTCTCGGCCTCGGCCTCCCTGACCTCAATGAGGCTGCACGCATCACGAACGGGAGCGAGCTTGCCATCGAAGAGGAGACCCAGGCTTCCCCTGTCTTACTTGAACAAGACATCACCGAATCCACTCACGGCTACGAGTCCGACGCAGACTCGGGTTGCTACCATCGCGAGGCCTACGACTCGGATGATTCCGATGTCGACCATTACTACGACGAGTCCCACATGGACGAGTACGAGTATGACCCTTCCGACCAAAGGGTGCATTACCTCGTCCAACACGTCCAGCCAATTGTCGAGGACCTGCCTTCGCTCGCGGAAATTCAGGCTCGTGTCGATGTCGTCCCTGCGGAAGTACCGTCGACGGTCGGCCTTGGGCTCGGGCTCCCCGCTTACGACGAGGAGCCCCGCGTTGCCGAGGAACTACAGACTCCTTGCTCTCCGTCTCCTGATGTGGCATCCCGCCCAGAGTCGACCACACAGCAGCCCTCTGCTAACTTGCACGTTGGGCTCGGATTTATGCTCGACCACCCACCCCCTGCGCCCATGCCCCGGCATTACGATGGCTTCGAGACAATCGACCTGACAGACGATGCGCCTGCGCCCACCTCCGCCGTACATACGCACGACGTCCCCGACTCGCCCAATTTACGCCCGCATCCCGCGGAAGAATCGCCCTCGCCGATCGTGTTAGCATCGCCGATGCCCGTCGCCGCGTTCAGGCGATTCGACGACATCCTGCATCACAACCCGTGGGAAGACACGCCGTCAGTCTCTGGGTCCGTCATGCAGTACGCTGCTCGCCATCCGGTCGCCGCGGATTTCGAGCCTGAGGATTAGAGTATAGAACAAGATCGAAAGTGACAATCATGTGCAAACAGACTCTTGCTTGAGAGATGTGCATGGACACTTGTACGATACCTTTCTCATGTATAGCTTGTCGCTGGCGTGCTTCCCGCCGTTAGACTTGTAGTATATATGGACTGATATGCTAGAGCTATATCAAGACAGGACCTGCACGCACAGAAGATCCCAGGAAAGGAACGAACGAATTATGAGACCACTGACAAGGAGCTAACAATACAGACAGTCAGAACCGTTCAGCGATTGTTCTGAGGGCGCCTGGTTCAGAAGGGATGCCACAGATTCCAAGGCTTTCCCTTGGCCTTCGACCGCGCAATTATGCCTGAGGAAAACGCGCGGCGCTGCAAATTGTTGTAGGATCGGCGTCGACTGTTGTGGATCGTGACGTATGAGTTACAGCTGACATAACGGACATGTAAAGGTTCGTCTACCAGGCAGAGCAGCGTCCCGGAGGAGTGCCGAATGGTGCTTGGTTTGTCGGCTGAGACGTTGGGGCTGGCAATACGGATGAGAGGGACGAGATAGATGAGACAGACGGCCCTGAGGCCGTCGCTTGTGGCTGCTGGAGAACGGGAACGATGGTCGAGTTCGGGCTGGGCGGCGGTAATGCCGCATACGAGTCTGCGAAAATGTCGTCCTGCGCACCATCCTTGAAGTTGTACAAGTCCAAATAGAACGGCGGTGCATAAGTACCCTCAAACATCTGCATGGCAAGACAGAGACAATCAACAACGATTCTCATGAGCGAGGGTCATACGAACGTTGTTGCGTTCGGCCTGGAACCAGTAGAACGGCTGCTTCGCGCCATACGTGCAGTTCCCGGGGTCTGCCTCGGGTTTTCCAAAGGTGGGATCAGCGCCACAGCGGCGCGGGATCTGCGGCTTGGCGAGAGGAACAGTGGAGGTCGACCCAGTGACGTTGCATCGGAATCCAGTCATGTAATCTGCCGTTGACCGACGAGTGAGTGAGAGACCGTGAACGGTCAATTCTCTAGGACGACACACTTTGCTCTGATCCACTATCAGGCTTATCATATTGTTCAATAGGACCAATTTACATGAACGGAGAGGGGATAGTGGACGTACCGAGTGGATCCAAAACCACGCACAGTGGCAACCCCCTTCTGGACATGGTGGCATCCGAGCCGGAACTGGAAAGTTGGTGAAGCGATACCACACGCACGTCTGGTTCACGCTGAAGACAGTGAAGTCTTCCGGCTGTATCTTGCTGACATCGGACTCGTACGCAATCGCTAGAGCGCATCCTTTCAGATCGTCAAACCCTGTGGTATGGTATGCTGCCGGAGGGCTGTTTGGACATGGATTGTTCCCTTGGCGAATATCGCCACCCTCAGAGGAGTTGAACCAGGTCGTGGCGCCTTTGTTGCAGGCGATCTCCGCTGTAGCTGTCTGACCAGCAGGTAGCTCAAATATATCGCCTGGGTGGGGCGGGTAGTCGAGATGGCCATGGAACCACCACTGCTCGAAGGTGTAGTTGATGAGAGGTGCCACGGGCCGATTGTCGTAAGGAAAGGTTTTGTCTGTAACGTTGAAGCCGTACATGCTTGGATGCCAGATCGCTACAGGCAAGAACAGCTTGGTGTATGCATATTGCGATGCTCAAGCACAGATTGAGAACTCACAAGCATGCCCATGGACGCCAGTGACTGACATACCATGGAAGGTTAACCCCAGAAGCGAGAGCACAAGCGGAAGCATATCGACTCGACTGAACGAGCACCAGGCTCGACGATAGCAAGAAGAGACTAGCTAGTGGGAGAGCTGAACAGAGCTGGAAACAGGAACCATCTGAATCTCGGCCCGTGAGCTTTTGTGTAGGCCACGGCTGACCGGAGTGGTGGGGGCAGCCTCACAACGTGAAGTCATTGTTCCTAGCACAATGTCGAACAATTGGTTGCTCAAACAGTTGTACACATTCGGATTACTATTCGACGCTGTTGGCGGCGGACTCTGCCTTTTTTTTGCAGCCCCATACACTTAGAGAGGGATGCCCTGTATCGTATGCTCTGATACAGGAACAGGAAGAGTCCGTCTTATATCGCGTGTAGGGAGGGCCGCTGTAGCATCCCAAGCCTGAATCAATGTAGTTGATTTCAATCAGTTTCTTGGGACCCGCAACACCTATAGTCCAAAAGCCGCGATTCGCATGTACCACCGTCATTCCCAGCGGCACGCAGAGGTCGAACGGAGAGCGTCAGTAGGGTCTCGTGCCCGGACCGTGTACGAGTGGACGATATTACCCCATGTACCACGGTGACAAGCGCCCGTTAGGCGTCCAAAATGGGCATTGGATCTGCGTTGTCCTGTTGGTCCACTGGTATATAGTCCTCTTTTTGGACTTCTACAGATCAGTTTGATTCCGATGTAAAGCTTGCATTTAAAGAGGTTCCTAGAGTCGAGCATGCGTATTTTGGGGGCTTAACGGCGCTTGTCACTATGGTGTAGTCTGCGGTCAAAATGCCCCGGACGGTCGGACAGACGCAGTAGTGGGATGCGGCTGTATCGTCCGCACATCTGGGAACGAGACCATCGTCAGTAGTGGAGTCCGCGAGGGGCGGTGTGCTGCACGAGGACTCGGGATAGGCGGTGGCTGCTGTCGAGCTGGGATGGAGACTGCTTCCGATTTGGTGCGTTGTGGCTTGGTGACTGGAACGCTCCTCTTGCACTTTCCGGCTTGTTACTCTCTGATTAGATGCAGGAGGCGCTGGCATCGCAGGTGATAGAGTTGCCCCCCAGAGTCTCCACGGAGTACGCAAGTATGTCAGCCGCCAAGGAAGAATCGCCGTCAAACGGCTTGCCAGAAGTCCAGACCGTGTCCGGTGGCCCAAGGCTGGCTGATCCTGAAGCAAGATTGCGCAAAGTGTCCTCAACAAAGGTGGTCCTGATGTGCAGCGTAATGCAGGCCATCAAACATCTGACGAGGCCAACCAGAAGGAGGAGCCCGACCAGAGCGTACGGTTACCTAGTGTCCAAAAGCAGCAGGCACAAGAGGCATATGGGGGCAGGGTTGGAGGAGCCTTCTTTCACAGCTGGCGGTGGCTATAGCGAGCTACCAAGTAAGCAAGTTCAGGCAATCTACGAAGAAAGCGCCTGACATGCTCCTACCCAGACGCGCTCCTCTGGAAGAGACGGCGCCTCAGCGGCAGAGCCGTGAGGCATCCAGCTACGTTCGCCACTGCAGGCTCAAAGGACAATTGCCAATGCTGATGGAGTATCCGACCGCCTGCGGTAGGAAAGTCAAACGACTATGCCTTTCCAATGCCTAATCATACACATCATAGAAATCCAGGTGCAAGGAAGGTCTTGTGAGCTTGCAAGACCTTCCGAGGACACTGCCGCTGGACGAGGAATCATGGAAGTGTGTCGCTTTGAGAGTCCTGCGGATACATGCGTTTCAGATGGCGGTATTTGCGCAAAGAATAGAGAGCGAGTGTTTCTAATAAAGAGAGTTCATTGCAATAATACTGTCTTAAAGCCATGCCACGTACCATTCCGTATGTACTCGCCCAACTTGATCGCCTTCTCGATCTCCTCCGGGTCGGTAAGGTTGCGGTTCTCTGCGAGAAGGATGTCCGTCTGAGCGGCGTCTGAAGGTCCACATAAGAGACACACACTTTCGAACAGGCCTCGAAGTTTCTTGTGAAAGTTATAGCTGTAGAAGATATCGCTTGTGGTGAACCTCTTCGCAGGATCATGTGAGAATCCATAGAAAAGACGTACGCCGGGTCAGGGTAGTCGCGGCCGAGCCTATGGAGCTCCTTGTACAGGTGGATGACCCTCAATCTGGTCTCCTTGCTCGCCATGGCCATCGCAAATAGCTCATAGGGACATGCACGCGTGGTCAAAGGTCGAGCGACGGGCTTCGCGCTCGATGACCTGGGTAACGCGTCCACGTGCGTATAACAGAAACGCGGCGGGCGTCAGAGCACGGACTCCTCGGTTAAGTACTGCACCCACTCAAGATGTCTCGTTTCGCGTTCACTGGTTGCTTCGTGTCATCAACTTCTCCCCCCTGCAGTGCGAGGGTCCACAGCGGCTCCCAGCAGTTGCATAGAACCTCAGACCAGTAACAGCCCTTGCACGTCGCTCCGATGGCTGCGGAAACAGACAAAATCTACGAAGCTCGCCCTCCCCCCCATATCCCTGTCGATCCGGCTGCCCCACCCCCTCAGCTCAAGCTCACGGACGCGCAACAGGGGCTCTACGATGCTGTCCTCAGCCACTTCGATCGAGAGGATTATACCATTCCTGAGGTGGAGAATGGAGCTTTGACCGAGGAGGAAAAGTCCTGGCTGGTACGTCCTCACTGATAGTGAATGCCGTTCTGCAGACGCGGTCTGCTGACGTCCGTTACGCTGTTGCAGTCCTGCGAATGCCTCTTGAGGTACGCAATCCAGAGTATCAACATCTTCATGCGTTTGTATGTATCAAAACCCACCATCCAGGTACCTTCGTGCGGTTAAATGGGCCAGCGCACAGGCCGCAATCAAGCGGCTTGAAGACACCCTCAAATGGCGGCGTGAATTTGGCCTCTACGACCGCATTACTGCTGCCTATGTTGAGCCCGAGGTATGTCTCGCTTCGGCTATGAACATTTCCGCTTCGCCGATCATGGTTTCCCTTTTCGCAGGTTGTTACGGGAAAGATGGTCATTTGGGGATACGATGTCGACATGCGACCCGGAATATACCTCCGTCCGAGCAGGCAGAACACAGAGGAGAGCATGCGCCAGGTCCACTTTACGGTTTGGTGCCTCGAGCGCTTGATTGAACTTATGGGTCCGGGAGTAGAGTACGTTTGGAATGTGACATCGTCATCCTATTCTGACCGCTCGTCACTAGAACACTCGTCCTCATGATAGACTATGCCGATCGTGCTAAAGGTCCCTCTTTCGGGCAAGCAAAAAGGGTGCGTTCTCGTTTGGCGGTCATAAGTGCACCCAGGCTCATTTTCTCGGCCGAATAAGGTACTTGATATCCTGCAGATGCACTGTAAGTCGACATACGATGTTTCCAGCTTTCTATTGACATCTAGGGCACAGATCCTGAACGTCTCGGTCGCGCTCTCATCGTCAACGTCCCATTTATCCTAAATGCTTTCTACAAGCTCATCACGCCATTCATCGACCCGCTCACCCGTCCTAAACTGCGTTTCAACCCCGCTTGTCTTGAAGAGGGTCTCTACACTCCAGAGCAACTATTCACAGAATGGGGAGGCTCGGCCAACTTCGAGTATGTCCACGAGCGTTACTGGAATTCGCTCGTCCGCCTGTGTGCAGAGCGGAGGGAGCGGTTTTTGGCGAAGTGGCGCGAGTTAGGTGCCAAGGTCGGGGTGCGAGAATGGGATGTCAAATGCGCTATCGAACTCGAGGGGAACAAAGGTGAAGCAGATGCCGCCGAGGAGCATCCTGATGTTGGTTCGCCTGCAGCTACTACTGCATAGATGACACTTCCGGTATAGGGACATCGATCTAGAGGTGCCCTCGCGTTTCTCATGCCATCTCTACAAGGGGCGATCATAGATATCTCGCGGTTTATTTTAGATTCGAAATCGGGGTTACGATTGTTGCTTCATTGGCTGTTCTGACTAGCTGGACTGTCGAAGTGGATTGCCCTCGAAATGCATTCGCTACACATTGATGCCAACGGTCAAAATTTACAAGTAGCATACATGGTCAAGATGATGAAGGATGTCAAGGATGATTACACTCAGGTCAAAGGTGGGAGCTTTGACTGAATACCCGGCACACACCAGATCTCTCCCGGCCTGCCCCCGACCTGTGCCATTACACGCTCGGTGCCTGCTGTACTGGTTGAGATGGTGCGGCGGAGATGCGCGATGAACCGCATCGCAAGTCTCGCTATCAGCCTGCATATTGTCACACCGCAGGAATTCCGTCAGCAAAGACGACTGACGATGGGCCCATCCGTTCGTGGAAAGGGGCACCTTGAATTGTTTATATTGCTTCTCAGGACGACAGGTAAGTCGGTTTCCCGGCAAGCGCAGTGGCTCACATTGGAATCTGGCAGCTGAAAGAAAATGAGAGGATGATGGGTGTTCAACTGCTATCGCAGGGCGGGCGTTTGTGCACAGCCACGCCGGGCTGGCGCTCGTTTGGATGCTTCGCAAAGTACTGCAAGGCATCCGGAGTATCGCCGAATAACAAATTCCTCATTCACGCAGTTTCCGGCGCCAGTGCCACTGCATGCGCAATACTACTATGGGATGCTCGCGGTTACCGCCTCTCCATGTAAGTTTCGTCGGCTGTATTGTCACTGCCAGACAAATGCGCACGACTCGGACTCGCTTTTGACTGCCTCATGAGTTGGATTGCCTACTGAATTACAACTTGAAGAACGCCAACAGTTGCGATGTCGAACATTGTCTTCGCCTTGCCTTCCTCTGCCGCATGCATCCTCCGCTCCTTTCCCCATACATCCTTGGCTCTGCGGAGAATACCGCGGCCAGCCACTTCAAACTTTAGATGTGCCGCGCAGACATTCAGAGTGGCGACACCTGCGCAGAACGCAAAATCTACAGTTGTCTTATGCGCCGAGTCCAAAATATAGACAATCCCGAGCCCCGACTATAGACCTTGGTGAACCTGATGATCAGCAGCCTACGGTATGATGCCTATTGCGCTGCGCTACTCTTATCAGGACACCACTTTCTTCAGCCAGCCCTCAATCGTGCGATTCGTCTCCTCCGGGCTCTCGAAATGCGGCGAGTGCCCGATGCCTGGCAACATCTTCACCTCCACATCGTCGTACACCCTCCGCGCGATGCTGATCATCGTGTCGTACAAGCAATGCAGGTCCTCTGTGCCCTGCACGACAAGCACTGGAAGCGGCCGCGCCTCGCGCTCCCATACGGTATGGTCCTGCTTGCGCTTCAGGCTCCAGTAGCGCGCTGCGCGCGGCTGCATCAGGAACCCACCCATGAAGAGCAGCTTCTCCTCGAACGTCAGAGGCGTGGCGACGCATGAGTCGACGAAGCGCTCCCCGCCGTCGCTCAGGTCGTCCGACGTGAGCGAGGTGATGACAGGGAAGAGCTCCGTCATGACGGGGTGGCGGCACGGCGGGTGGTAGTGGATCGCGAGTATGGAGCCTCCGACGTAGATGATGCCCGACAGGTAGTCCACGCCGAATGCGGTGACCACGTCCACGACAACGGTCCCTGTCTCTCCGTCCAGTTCTGGACTTTACAACCACAGCCTAGAGAACTCACCGCCGAGGCTCCTACATCGCAGCCGGCCATCAGCTCACATAAAGTGCACGGCACTCAAACCAAGCCTCACCATCCGCACAAGAACGGCTTCACAACCCCAAACGCCTCGCACACCGTACGGAAGTCGTCCGCGATCTTGCGCGACTCGTACCCGTCCTCGGTCAGCGGCTTCCCGCTGCGGCCGTGCCCGCGCATCTCGTACCTCACGAGATGGAACTCGCGCTGGAGCGCCGTGTCTGCGAACTGGCGATCCCACCCGAGCGCGGTACATGAAAGCCCGTGGACGAAGACGATCGCGGGCTTGGATGCGTTCCCATTTGACTCGGCCCAGAGGCGTGTCCCGTCGGGCGAGGTGAGTATGCGCTCTTGCTTCGCCATGTCGTCGCGGGTTGTTGTTGTACAGCGAGTGCGGCGTGGGTCGAGAAAGACCGACGGCCCCAACTTTCACGCTGGAGCATGGTGTTTTGTGTATCTAAGACCTGCGGACGTTATCGTACCGGGGGCCGTACACAGGGCATGAGGAGGCTGCTCCAGCTCTGTGTACAGGAACTGTATCACGTTGCGTGGGCACGCGCGATATGCAAATACACGCCTTGCAGCGAGCAGTGAGACATCCCCATCCCTGGCGTGGGACGACGTGAGACCTCCTGACTCGCTCTTTGCTATCCATCATGAATGAGCACGTATATCTCTGGACAAACTTTACGGCATGGAGACCCGATGCTTCCGCCCGTCAACTTACCCAGTAATACTGTGAAGCTGCTTGCATGATAGCAAAAAGCCTAGGTTTTTTGCTTACCTACAACGATGCGGCAACATACTCGTATACAAACATAATTATCGTCTGGGACAGATAAACTAAGTGCTGCTAGATGGCGCGCAAGACGAGTGCAGAGATGACAGATGAGAGCACAACGGAGCTGCAAGGGAGCCACAGTCTATGTGCAAGCAAAACACTGAGGAAGGTATCATCACAAACCACGATCTGCTGGTATACCCTCCCAAACCTGAAACTCGGGAACGACCTCTCCGCCTACGCCTGCTCTACCTTCACCTCTACGACGATATTCGCGACCATGATGCACAGGTACGTGCAGATCAGCGCGATGCCCCATCCGCGCGGGAGGTGGTACCCATTGAGCGGGACGAAGACAAGTGTCGCGAGGAGGATCACGAGCAAACCCGTCCCGGTGATGACGAGCGTCGGCGAGAAGTGCAGCGGATATGGATGACCGGTCTGGCGCACAATGTAGGAACCCGAGATGCCGACGCCAATGAGGATGTTAAGCATCGGGCCACCGAAGCATGCGGAGAAGCCCATGATGGGGGCGAACACTGCGACGGACATATTCGCGACGAGGTCCGCAAGCGAATTCCCGATCGCGAAGACAGTAATGCCGATGATGGCGTCCGAGAGACCGAAGATGAAGCCAAAGGTCTACCAAAAGAATGTGCGCAGGTCAGCATACACTGTTCACGACCGAGGACAAGGCGTGGAGGCACGGACCTGAAGGACCTTCACTACCTCATCGGCGATGGCCATAATCCAGACGACAGCAACGATGAAGCCCATCGCACATCGCGCAAGCTGAGATGCGCGTGACTTGCCGGACTTGGCGAAGACTGCTACGAGGATCCCTGCCGTGAACCCGGTAGTCCCGACAGCAAGTAACCACCATCCCTCGTATCTGACATCGTCTGTGATGTTGTGAGCGTCGAAAAAGTATACCCGAATAGAAGGGACCAACCAAGCATGACAGCGGCGCAAAATAGAGGACCCAGAAAGCACTGTATAGCCATCAACCACTTATTGAAGCCCATTTCGTGCAAGCCCTCCTCGACCTCCTCTTCAGCAATGAGCGTCCGCTCTACACCCTCCTCCTCAAAATCAATAAGTGAGCCCTCATCAATGCTTCGTCCCCTCCGCTTCTCGCTCGCGCTCAGGTCCTCATAAGACGTGACCACGACGGGCAGGGTTAGAGTGAGCATCATCACAGCTGGCGCCGCGAAAACCGCTGCTATTTTGCCCAAGAACGACTTGCTTCCAAGGTCGCGCAGGGTGGGGAAGAGAATATGACCGACATGGGTGAGCGAGCCCCATATTCGTTCCTTTCGAGAAGGCGCTACGTAGGTCCGAGACTCAGTGTCGGTTTCTGATACGGGAGACGCAGGGGTATGGGATATTGAAGGGAGAGGCGTGTGTTCGCGGACGTCGTGGGGGTCTTCGCTTATAGCGGGTGCCACTATGGTAGGCGGTGAACGTTCGTTCAGAGGCACACCAAGCGCCGCGTCCCAAGGGTCCTGCTCTAAGTCGTGACTGTGTCGATGTGGGGTCCGCGACGGCGTGCGAGACCCCGATTGCGCATTAGTCCAGTGATGCGAGCCCGCATAAGGGGTAAGCGGGCTTTCAAAATAGCTCAACCTTGATGAGGCCGAGTCCTTCTGTAGTGAGGAGACGACACGTCGAAACTCCAGAGCGCCGATGAGCGAAAACGACGGCATTTGGCTGAGGCGTGGAGAGGAAGGAGAAGATGACCGGGTCCGGGGTCGACGAGGGAGATCTGTCTGCAGCCCAAGACGAGGGGGCTCAGGGTGTGAGATGGCACGAGCACGAGAGTGGTTCCCGGGAACACGGAGCGTGTCAGGAGCTGTAGAGGCCTCTGCTGGAAGGACGTTCATATCAATTATGAGATTTTGAAGGCAACATGCTTACGCTCTTCAACATTCGGCTCCTCATCATGATATGGCTCTTCCTCAGCGTATTCGCTACGGATGAGAGCTTCGTATCGCCGTTTCTTCTCCTGCCGTTTCCGCCACCACGTGCCGATGACCACAGTCGCCACATACACCACGTAAAGGATGACCATAGCTGAAGCCTCCCATGCTTCTAGCTTGTTGTCCCATAGGACGACCAGGAGTATAGACACAGCGACGGTGAAGAACCCCACATCCCGCAAGAACGGCCCGCGGATAACCTTGAATGGCTTGATGATACACATGGAGCCGACTACGCACGACGTTATGAACGCCGCAGCGCCGAGCAGCTCCCCAATCGCGAGGCCTCCAGAGTCAGACCGCATGGCAGAGAATGTCGCGAACATATCTGGGCTGCCATTACCGAACGCGAGGAATGTGACGCCAGCGACATTTTCGTCGAGACCGAGGAGATGCGCGATAGTGCCCAGGTTAGGGCAGAAGAAATCCGAGGCGCTGATACCCAGCGTAGAGAACAAGAAGACAAGCCAGAGAGCATAGCCCACGAAGATGAGTGGTCGAAGGGGAAGGTCAGCGCAGAAGTAAGACTCGAGGTAGCCTATGGAGAGAAATGTGCGCTCCATGTCACAGGCGTCCCGAGCATGAGCGCATTGGTCTTGGAGCGGAACAGAGAGGGGATGACATTGCTGGCACAGTCTATCAGGCTACTCATCTGAAATGTCTACTTCGAACCACGCTCACCTCGCTGAACAAGGCAGAGAAAGGATTGGTGTGGTCGGACCCTACGAAGCTTCGCTTGGCGATGCTCGTGGTGAGGAAGGACGGCCGCGTGCCGACTCGGCTGTACCGGCTCTGAGACCAGAGGATGCAATTGATGACGAGAACGGCCACAAAGACCAGCTTGGGAGTACCAGACCACATCATGGTCGAGGGCGGAGACAGCAAGCTCGAAGTCAGCGCATACAGGCAGAGATGAAGGACATGCTCGGCACACGCTCAGAGGTCCACTCTCTCAGGCGCTCGAGTCTTGGCTCTGGCATCCGCGACGCAATTAATTTCTGCGTCACCAACCCCCACGATAACTCAAAATCGCGCGGGTGATAAGTCCCTTTTCCAAAATGGACAACCGCTGTGGCTGATGGCGGACATGTGAAAGTCCCCGACGCCGACCAACAACTCGGTTTGTAGGCTTGAGTTCAACGTCGATCGCGACGACCTCACCGCGCTCGTCGTTTTGGGGCTCTTGTATGCTGTCCAGGGCGGCGTTAACGCCTTCTAGTCCACCTTGGCTACTGCTAACCCCCGGAATGTCAACACGCTCGCTCATCCGCTTCTCTCGTCACACGCTAAAGCAGCTCAAATTCGTGCTTCCCGGAGGTCTCCTCACATACTATTTTGACAGCTACAATGTCTTTTTGCGTATCTTCAGAGGGGAAAATGAGTGGGGTCGGTGCGTATGGCGATGTCGGATCGTTGAATGTTCATCCTGACACCACCTGAGAGCGTAGAATCGCTACACGCATATCTATACTGAACGCCACCCTCACCATCTCGCTGTTTCTATACGTCCTGGTCTTGCCGTTGATCCAGGGAGAACAACCGAATGTGAGTGTATTTCACCTGACGGTCAGACCCGTCTCGCAAATGGTTGAATGTCATGCAGTACCGGCACTGGCGACAATCCGGAGTGCTCAGCACAGTCATTCCTGTCAGTTGTCCGCTGTCATCGCTTCGCTGCGAGAATGTTGACAAGGCCGTATTGCAGCTGATGACAGGATCCATAGTTGCTGGGTGGTCCCTCTTAGCATACACGTTGGGGCATTGGTCGAGTCTGGGCTACATAGAAGGTGTGATAGCGGGTGAGGCGTGCTGAAGTCCTCGGATCGTGTCTCAACTCAGCGAGCTCACACTGCCTTCGACAGCCTCTGGTCTGTACGCGCTCGCCTTTGGTCTGCTGGGCTTGCTGCCAGCGCCGAAGGTGCAGCGACAGTAATCGCATTTTGTGTTATACAGCTATGAGTCCACGCGTTTCTGTCTCGGTTCCTTGCATCCCCACATGCTAAATGCTCTCACTGTTTATCGTATCTGAAGGATGATCCACACACTTTTATGACATTTTCTGTAGCCTGATAACTTCAGCGAGGACAACTTTACTACAACAGCGCGGTAACTGGCCGTGCAGCCATCGCGGCGGTCGTCTTTCGCATTCGCTAGCTCTGGAAACGTACCCGACTGACCGTCTCCCAATCAAACACTATACATGCTCTCACTTGCCACGGTGCCTGCTCTTGCTCCTGGTGCTTCGTCGATTGCGCGGTTCATGGTTGGTCTCAATCATGATCGCGGGCCGGCTTCGCGGTCTATATTTCACTAAAGACTTTTCTCGGGAGTGCAAGCCTCTAGCGGCTGACGTCGAACTTGCCGCACCATAGAAACGCCAGCTGGCAGCTTCCATACTTGAAGTCGCTCTTTTTGAAGT
Organism: Trametes punicea; assembly: GCA_025528855.1. NCBI lineage: Eukaryota > Fungi > Basidiomycota > Agaricomycetes > Polyporales > Polyporaceae > Trametes > Trametes punicea. The sequence goes on from VICQ01000015.1 coordinate 65,092, forward strand.
GCCCATCGCTATCACCTTGCTGCCCCAGATGCCTGGCGCTCACCATACGCTCCATGTAAGTCCACGGATTAGCTATCTTCATGCGAACCCATGTGCTTACCGCGCCTTCGTATAGCCCAACCGCGGCAGACCGACCTTGTCCGAGAGCTCGTCCGCTCCTGCGGATGGACGAGGGTCCAGCCTCTCCCTTGGCACGGGCAGCTCCTCCGAGGTCTACACCCCGCCGGACCCGTTGGGTTCGAGTGAGATCCTCGTGTACTACGACTCGATGTGGTCGACGAGCGAGGTGCGCTTCCCTCCCGTGCGCGTCCGTACGGGCGTGGGTGCGCAACAAGGAGGGACCGGCCTGATGCAGATGCGCAAGAGGGCGCACACGACGGGGACGGCGCCGGCCTTGTCGAGTCCGCCGTCGCGGGCGCGTCCGCTCGTCAAGGCGGTGGGCAAAGCTACGGGAAAGATCGTGAGGCTTGTCGCGAAGAAGTCGCTCCGGAGGGTGCGTCACCTTTCTCTCTACGCCGATGTTGCGAGTGTTGACAATTGGCGGCGGTAGCCTGGCAAGAAGGATACAGTCCAAGATGTGCTACCCGCGCCTGCCTCCCTTCAGTCTATTTCAAGCTCTATTCCTGGCGGGTGGAGTGATGTGAGCGACGGAAAGTTCCTCTGCATAGTCAATTACTGAGACAAGATTGTCAGCGAGCAACAACGTCCGGTGTTTCCATCGAAGTCGAATCGGAATGTGATACCATCGCCTATGACACGGAGGCCACAGGAGCAACCGTGAAGGTCAGTACTTTCCTTCGCCAACCCGACCCTGTACTCACTGCTCCTTCCCCATACAGCCCAGCGATAGCGCAATCAGTATCGAGACCGCCGAGGGCATGTGCCTCTTCGTGTCGCCGCCCAACCCGCACAACTCAGAGATCTCCCTGCCCGAGTCGCACCGCTCCCCGCATATCGACGAAGAGACCGCGTACGAGCTCATCAACTGCCTCTACTACGGCCACATGAAGCCGGACGAAGCCACCGTCGAAGAGCGAGAAACCGACAAGGGCGACCCCGCCCCGTCCAAGCCCTCTGCGGCGCAAGCCCACTCTCCCGCCAAGGTCCCCAAGGAACAACATCAACGGCAACAACAACAACACCACCACCACGCGCGGAAAAAGCGGCAGGGTCCGCCGGCGCACCCATCGCCCGCGCTCACGAACGCGCTGCACGTCGTGCTCTTCTTCCCGTGGTGCGTGCTCGTCGGCGGGCTCATCCTCCTCTGGCCCAGCGCGCTCGACCGCGTCGCGTTCCGGAGCGGGTTCCTCCAGGGCGGCCCGCCCCGCGCGGCCTGCGCCGCTTCGCGTACTGGGCCGCGAACGCGTACGAGCACGTGTTCGTGTTCCTCGCGTGCTACGCGCTGCTTGCGTACTACCGCCGCACGGCCGCGCTGTGGACGTCTGCCGTGCTCGTCGCGCGGTTCGCGTGGGTCTGGGGCGCGTACGTGCCCAGGGAAGGTTTGTGGGACCGCATTGGGGAGGACGATGTCGAGAGCTTGTGGTTGATCGCGAAGGGGAGGGCGGTCGTTGACGCGGTGTTTGCGGAGCAGGGAGCTTGTCCGTCCAAGTGTCGGTGCCACGGCGTGTGCTCGCTCCGCTGCCCAGAGCATCGGGGCGGCCGGGCGGCGCGTGCATGAGATCCAACCTGATCGCCGCATAGAATTGTTGCACGGACCACAGTTTCATTCGCCTATCGCAATTGGGCACGGGGGCCCACAGAGGAATAACACTAGCACGACCTACGAATAGCTCTCCTGTCTACGACGTACCGCTCTCCGTCTCAATGCACATTACCGTCCTCTCTCTCTATCCACGCACGGGCATACGGACCTCAGATGGTTCTGGCCTCCTCCATGCCCTTCCGCAGCGCCTGCATGCACGCGAGGCCCTTCAGCCGCCGCTCCTCGACCTCCCTGCCGAGCACCTGCTCCCACCAGCGCTCGCCCTCGGGGACCTCGCGCCAGCCGTGCGTGTAAAAGTTGCGGAGCGCCTTCATCGTCGCGCGCGGCGGGGCGCTCGCGTTCGGGTGCGCGTCCCCGCGCAGCGCACGGACGCGCTCCCAGTGCGGCGGCGGGTTCTCGCGCGAGTACGCGACGGGGGCGCGACCCGCGCCGTCAGACGAGGGCCCCGGCGGCGGCGGCGGGGCGCAGCAGAAGCCGTCCATGGCGTACACGAGCACGGGCGGGACGGTGATCCGGCCGATCTTGCAGACGACCTCGGAGACGGAGAGGCAGTTGACCACCGCGCCGTCCGGCTCGGGGCGCTCGATGAGCTGTGCGGCGAGGGCCTTCGGGTTCGGCGTCAGGGACGAGGACGTGCCGGAGGGGAGAGGGGTGGAGGTGCCCGTCGAGAGGCCGTTCGCGGTGTGCAGCGAGGGAATCGGCGCGGCGCCTGCGGGAGGAGCGGCGGGGCTCTCGGCGGGTTTGATCTGGGCTTTCTTGCTCTTGCCTTTAGGCTTGGTGACGAAGCGGGTCACTATGTAGATCTTTGAGATCGGAGGGTCAGGAGGTTGCGACGAATTCGGCGGAGAAGGGCTGCAGCTTACCCATTTGTGGTCCCAGCTCATGACGCTGACGCGCATCTCGTAGTTGGAGAACATCGGGATCTCGCGCAGGAAAGCGAAGTGAGTGGCTGTTGAGAGAGAGATATGAATACATGCGTGGTGCGTTCGCGGGGTAAGTGCTCTCACCTCCGAGACCCATCCATCCACCGGCACGGAAGAAAGTCGGGCAGCAATACAGCGCGTACTTGAACCGGGCAGCATCGAGGTGCTGTACAAAACGCATCACGGCTCACAAATCGATGTGGACGTATGCGGGTCGTGCTCACCTTTGGGTACGACGAATTGCTCAGGTGGAGGTTGAAGTCGCAGTCGTCAGGACCTGCGCCCAAAGTCAATCGCCAAGTCTCTAGCGCCAAGCAACATGGACGGCGCGAGGTGGAGGAGACGTACCGGCCCAGTTCGTGTAAACGACCTGCACGTCGAACGGGTTCTTGCCGAATCCCTTCGACAAGCTCTCCAGCCATTCCAGGTTCTTCTGCCTGCGGACCTCTGGCGAGCGGAACGCGTTCGCGATCCGGTGTCGCAAGGTCTGGCCCCGTAACACAAAGACATGGTGCCACACCCGGTCTGACAGTGTATAACGGCCGTGAGCACCGCGGCGGGCGGGCAGAACGAAACAGCTCGTCAACTTTGGGCACTCACAATGCCAGGCAAACGGCCAAGAGCGGATCTGGACCAAGAACACGAAGAAGACGAGGTACTTTGCGAGGCGGGGGAGGAGCTTGAGCGTGCGGGCGGTCAGCAGACTCCCCAGGTCTTCCAGGTGGCGCACGCGGCGACGCGGGTGAGCACGGACGTCATCTTGACATTTCAATGAACGCGCTACGCGTACCTCGGACGGACAGGCTCGACAACGTCCGCACAACGGCCTCCAGGCTGACGATGCTCGGACGTCGCGAGAGCTGACGGCTACTCGACACTGCACGGCGCCGAGGAGAAAATGGAAGACGTCGTCAACCTCTCTGGCTTTACGCATTCCGAGATGTAGTACAGCGATGCTCACTGTTGGATAATCACTTGCTGCTGCAGTCAATGCACAGTATGCCGTGGCTTGATCGGTGGCGGACACGGAGAGACGGACGACGTGTAAACGGAGAGAGTCTCGGACGCGAGAGGAGGCCAAGTCTGGCCGGCAGCCCGCAAGCTCGACTGACCATCAAACCGAGCTGCTGCAACAGTCATACCTCGCCGCCCATCTCCGTCTCGGGCGCCAGCACCGCCAACGCACTGACACGGACACTCGCACTCCGTGGTTTCGCACACCCGGCTACTCCCCCCGCTGCCTGGTCCAACGCCACCTCGACGGACGAGTGCTGATGCTCGACATTCAAACAGAGTAGAGAGTGCATTACCGTAAGAACTAACTGATCCGATGCTACCGACAAGAAACAAACAGAATACACAGTGTAGCGCGTGGCATACGTCCCTCCACCACGTCCATTACAGCCCACTCACAAAGCCATGCATCTAGAACATACCACCAAAGAGACCCCGCTGTCGCCGCGGCGCAGGCTGCACGTCAGGACGGAGCATCGCCAGGCTGTTGAGCCGCTTCATGACCTGCACATCCATGCGTGAGCACCAAGCGACCGGAGCCGAGCCGATCGACCCATGTGATTTTCACTCACCTCCTCGAGCTTGTCCTTTCGTTCTTGGAGATCGAGATGCTTGCGGATGATGGGATTCTCCCGAGCAAATTCGACGATCTCCTTGCGGTCCAGGTCGTACAGCAGCCGGGAGTCAATCTCCCGAGGGAACTTCACCATCGCGCGCGTCAGCCACAAGCGCACACGCGCCAGCTTCCAAGACGAGCGTACCTGGTAGAAAAAGTGGTCGAGCAGCTCAATGTTGATGAACATCGCCGCGGTGTACGCGAGCTTGTCTGCAACGACGTTGAGGAACGCTTCGGGGCACAGCACGTCGTGCTCGGGCCCGGCCTTGCACCGCTTCGACTTGAGTGCAGCGAGCCTGAGCTTGAGGATGCCCATGCGATCGCTGTACAACATCGCGTGGCGGGCTGCAACTCTTGGTTGGTCGAGCAGCCTCGTCAAAGAGCGGGCGGGAACTCACCGTCGATTATCTGTCCGGGCGGGTATCTGTAGTCGTCTCCATCCACGTCTGCCGCAGGCGCCTCCTCGTCCCCAACAGTCAATCTCCGCTGCTGTCTCTCCCGCTCCCGCTCCTCTAGCTCCTTCACGTAGCCGATGAGGTTGTTCAGCCGCCTACCCCCGCCGACCCTACTCCTGATCTCCGCCAGCTTGTCCTCGCAGAACTTCATCTCGCGCTCAAACAGCTGCACGGCCTCGGCCCGGCCGACCTCCCACTCGCGCGGCTCGACCTCGACCTCAAATTTGTACGGCTTGATGCAGTTCTCCACCTGGTCCGACGTGACCCCGATCCGCTCGCGGAGCAGCATGTGCGAGAACTGGATGAGCCGCTCCGCCGCGCGCGGGTGGAAGTTGAACGGCTCGCCCTGCGCGATCGACTCGATCAGCGCGCGCAGCCCGTCCGCAACGAGCAGCGTCGAGTCGCGGCCGATGCCGCTCTTCGTCAGCAGCGACGCCGCCGCGTCGAGCTTGTACCGCCAATACGGCTCGACGTCCTCGGGCTTCACGCGCGGGTCCGCGCCGAGCGCGGTGAGCTCCGGCGCGCGCTTGTCCGTCCAGTACAGCTGCTCGAGCACATTCATGACGCGCTCCTCGAGCATCGCCTTGAGCTTCGCGCGCACCTGCGGCTTGCGGAACTCGGCGGTGTACTCCTTAAAGCGCGCCTTGAGCAGGTCCATCGTCTCCGCGACGTACGACTCGGCCGAGATCCGCCGGTCGTTGTATTGCACCTTGAACTGATATTGCGCCTCCTCGAGCTCGAGCTGGACGGCGTTGGTGATTCCGTGTAGAGACGCCGCCATCGAGGACTCGAGCACCTCCATGAGCCGCCGCCGGAGCGTGTCCGTACCGACCATGAGCGAACTCTGACTTCCGAAGAGATCTCGGTGAGCACCGAAGTAATCCTCCTCGCTGCGCCGCGCGACGGCGCCAAGCCGGTCCTTGTTGATCTTCTTCCCAGACGACTTGCAGACGACGCCGACGTAGCCGAGGTGCAGCGGGTACCGGTTCCCAGCCAATATCGCCGCGCCCTGCTCGGGCGGGACGAGGTCCATCTTCGTGATGACCCCGATCGTCCGCAGGCCAAGCGGGTCGACCTTCCTGCTCGCGCGCAGAGCGGGGGAGTTCGCGAGGTCGACGTCCGCAGCGCATACGGCGAGGATGATGTTCGGCTCTCGGATGTACCGCTCGCACAGGTTCGCGATCTTCTCCTTGAGCGTCTCGGGCTGGTCCATGGAGGAAATCTGGATGTACCCAGGAAGGTCAATGAGGGTCAAGTCGGGCACGTGCGGGCTGTAGATGCGGAGGTCGATAGGCTCGTTCGAGACCGCCTCGGACGCGGGCACGGCTAGGTTGAGGTCGGTGAGCGTACGCTGGATGACAGAGAAGTCCGTGATCTTCCCGAGTCCCAACGCGGGGAATTCGCCGTACTCCTCAGCAGGCTTGCCATTCTCCGCGGGCGTGTTGATGAGCGTGAGCTCGATGGGCCGACGGGTGACCATATTGTTGCCCCTGCGTAGAACTGCTCAGTCGTCTGAACTCGGCTGCGGCAAATGTAGTAGACACACTCACTTTGGCAGGAACTCGTGTCCTACGATGGCCTCTAGCACCGAACTCTTCCCGGAGCTTTGGCTCCCAATCACGACAATACTAGGTAGCTTCAGAGCGTCACTTTGGTCGATGCTAATGAGCATAGTCCGGATCTCAATAAGTTTCCTAGTGAGATTCATCAAGCCGTTCTGTCGCCCGTCGCCGCTGTCCGCTTCCGCCTCCGCAGCCTTGGAGTCCGTAGCGGAGAGTGTTGCAGCCGCCATCATAGCTGCCAACGCCGCGGCATCATCACCGTTGGGTCGCCGTTTTCTCGACGACGACCCTGCGTCTTCGCTGTCCTGTTCCCGACTGCCGCTTTCAGCAGACGAGAACAAGTCTTTCAAAAACTCCGGGGTTTCGAACGTCGGAAGTTTGACGTCCGGAAGACGCGAAGTCACGTCCTTCACCACGCCGGACGCGGCATCGAAAGCTTCGGAAACGGAGTCTTGCACTGACGACAGAAAGTCGGTGGACTTCTTCCGGAACTCTGGAATGAAAATCAGTCATATGTGAGATTGCGAATCGAGAGCAGCGGTATCGATGTAGTTGTGCGCGCAGACATTGAGACCTTATTCATGAAGCACCTCTGGCTCACCACTCACACGCTCCAAGGAGCCATCCAGTACATCACGACCGCTGCATTGCAGCATACAAAGACCTACCAAGGATCCCTCGTCCCATGAGCGCGTGGCGCAGACCCTTCCTTACCGCTCTACACAAAACAAAGCGCACAACGCAATTGATCAGACACTCACCTTCAAACTTGTAATTTGCATACGTGAACCCCCCAGCGCCCACGGTAGCGGTCGCTATCGGCACTCTAAACGCACGCAGCACGAACCGCGGAATGGACGAATACGACAGCGCGCGGATGTGCACATGCCGGAAGCTCCCTGGGGACACCCCGAACCGCGAGCGCGTCCGGAGGTGGGTGTTCGTCAAGAGCGTCGCGAATTGTCTGTGCACAGGGCGAGAAGACGAGAGCGTGCTTCTCCCCGTAGCGGCGGCGGCGGCTGAGGCGGCTGCAGCGCCGTACGTGGACGCTTTGCGAGGGGAAAAGGAAAGGACGGACGAGACGCGACGACGGAGGGTGGTGTACATCGTGCGCGCTCTCCGGGTCGGGGAGCCTCCTCACAATGCAGTTCGTATGTCGCGTATCTTGACGCAAGTCACGATGAACGAGCCTTGAGCTGTGAAGCTGCGAACTCGTTTCGAGAGGAGAGACCAGCAGGAAGAGAGAAGAGAGTGGTAAGAAAGGGAGGAGATGGAGAAGAGCGCGCTGCTCGCTGCACTTAGGCGTGACGCCTAGCGTCGGCATGACGGGATGCGCGGCGATCGAATCCTCACGCAGCCGGAGCTCCAAAGCGTCCCTCGCTTGCACCTCTGCCAACCTGGGCCGTTTCGAGTTCCCCGTAAGTACAGTTGTACGAGGCTCGTCTGATTCCACGCTGGCCTTGTCCTTTAGCAAAAGAGGCAGAAGATCTGCAACGCCGAGTCTCACATGCTGCATCTCATGAGCAAATTGGGTTATTCTGGTGGCACTCCCGGCTGACAGGTCATACATCCTCGGACCGCGCGACCGCACGGTGCATCGATTCTGCGATAGCTACAGCTCGCCCCAGGTCTATATATCTGTGCTCGGGACTCATCGTGCCCAATACCATCCCAGCCTGGTCTTTCTCTCTCGCTATGAGCTCTGCAGTCAACAGCGCACCTCCGCCTTCGGGCATCTACGTCCCCGCCGTGGTCTTCTTTGGTAAAGACGAGTACCTAGACATGGACTCCACCAAAGCTCACGTCCTCCGCCTTGCTCAGGTACGTACCGCCACGCCACTGCTCTTCTCTCTTCAGATATACAGGATCGTCTGTTCTGTCTCTAAACATTCCTTCAGGGCGGCGTGACAGGCATCCTCGTGCAGGGCAGCAACGGGGAGGCACAGCACCTCACACGCGGCGAGCGCAGGCTGACGATCAGCGTCGCCCGTGAGTCGCTCGACGCGAACGGGTTCGCGCACGTGCTCGTCATCGCCGGCACTGGCGGGCAGTCAACCCAGGCGACGAAGACATTCTGCATCGACGCGATGCAGTCCGGGGCGAGCCACGCGCTCGTCCTCACTCCCGCCGTGTGGCCGCCGCAGATGACGAAGGAGCGGATTCTCAAGTTCCATCGCGACGTGCGTCGACTTTTCGATATGATAACGCTGCATGCGCGAGGGGCGGGGACTTGATGGGCTCTCACCCTGCAGGTCGCGGACGCGTCCCCGATCCCGACGATGATATACAACTTCCCAACCGTGACCGCGGGGCTGAATCTCGACTCGGACATTATCGGCGAGCTGGGGCAGCACCCCAACATCGTCGGCACCAAGCTGTCCTGTGCGGACGTCGGCAAACTGCACCGGCTCACCTCCACGCTGCCCGCATCCAAATTCGCGACCTTCCCCGGGTCATCAGCCGTGTTCCTGCAAGGCCTCGTGTCAGGCAGTGCGGGCATCATCGGCGCGCTCGTGAACATCGCGCCCAAGGCGCACGTAGAGCTCTACAGGCTCTGGAAGGCGGGCGAGCTGCAGGAGGCGGAGAAGCTGCAGGCGCTGCTCGGCCATGCGGACTGGGAGCTGCAAAAGTTGGGGAGCATTACGGGAATCAAGGCGATGGTGGCGAAGCATTTTGGGTATGGGAATCCGGATGTCAGGGGGCCGCTGACGCCTCGAGACTTGGATGCTGTGGACCCGTCAGCTATTGCGAAGCTCGAAGAGTTAATTGCGCTCGAGAAGAGCTTGTGAAAGGTCAGTGCCTTTCTTTGCTACTTTGCTATCTGACAAGCGACTCCATCATGAGCGTGTGGGTTAGTATGGGTATGTATATCCGTAATACAGTGAATTCTACAGTAGAGATGGCGAACAAAACAGCAGCACCGAGAGTTCTCATAGCTTCGCCTTCGTCTTCGCGGCCTGTCCACGACGTCCATGAGCCACAACATTTCGCAGCGACTACCATCAAACCATTGAAGGCACGAACCTTGAGGATGCCGTCGAGCTTGGTGGCGAACATCATGTTGCCCTTCGTCTTGAGTTTGCCGGTCATGAAGGCCTTCTGGCCGTCAATCTTTCCCTCCGCAAGCTGCTGGAAGGTGTCGTCGGACATGATGATGGTGACGTTCGCCTTCTGCTTCGGCTCGCCCTTGTAAACGGTGCCTGTCGACTTGAGGTCGATCGTCCAAACGGCCTCCTTGCCCTCCGCATTCTTCACACGCATCTCGAAGATGCCGTTGGTCTGGAGTGTAGCATAGATCCTTTCAGCGAGTGCCGGAGACAGAAGCGCATCCCCGGATAGCGCACCTTCTTGATCTGAGCCTTCTTCTCCTCCTCGCTGTAGGATTCGAACACCTTCGCGAGAGCCTCGAGGGTCGCGGAGGACTGCCACGAGGTGACGAACGCATGAGTCTCGCGTCTCTGGAGCGTCAGCCGGGTCTGGCGGAGAAGAGCCTCACCTTGAAACCTTCGACCTTGATGTCAGACATGGCGGCTTTCCGTGTGGTGGGCGTTCAGAGGGCGGGCTCGTGGGGGACGAGTGCTGCGGGTGAAGGGTGTTATATATGTAGGCTGGAGGGAGGTCGCGGGAGCAGAAGCGGTCCCCAGGTTGATGATGCTCGTGCGCTCATGGGGACACTTAGCGCGCATGTGATATTCCCCGGCGACCAAACCGTCTCTGCTCTTCATTGCCTGTATCGCTCTGCCAAAGGAATAATGACGTCCATGATCACGCCTCCGAGGCATCTAGCTACGTATAGGACTGCACCCGGACTCGCGGAGGAGTCGCAGAGGGCCCGGTGTCGGTAGCCGTCATGCTTTGCAGTCTCTGCACTGCTGCAGAGCACGTACGACCCATAGCGCCCCAGAAGGAATATGTCGAAGAGTCGAACCACATCTGAGTTGAACTCGGCCGATAGACCGGAAAGTACCCTTACACCCGCAGTATGGCAGGCAGCAAACACTTCATTCGGTCGCAACCACTGCGGCTCTGACGGTGGTCGTGATGTTTAAGGTACACTAATATAAATCCGGTCGTACCACTCATTCCTTTCGCCATGTAACCAGGGGTCAGAACAGTGCCACTCAAGAGGCGTTCCCGGTCACGGATGCGAGAGCGACGCTCGCCGCTGCGACTAAAGCCAGCATGTTAATCATGCCGTAGTTCTGAAAGGTGCTGAGCTAATAGCAGTGCAGACATCGACGATGCATATCCAGACCTATAAGGTTACTCTGGCGTGGGCATCACGTGCGAAGTTCCCAGTCACTAGTGCTGCATGACTTGGACATGCCTCCTTCAATGATTGCGAGTCAAAGGCTTGCAGGAACGGAGCTGGCAACGATGCAATGCTACCTTCAGTGTGGAGAGCTGGACCATGGTGAAAATTTGCCTGACTCCGCTCCATAAATCCAACAGTCCATAGTACCCGTGGCCATCCGGGAGAGCGCACTGTAAAAAGAGCAGCCTCGAACAAACACAGTACGCATGCAACGTGAGTCGTCTAGTCACTCACGGAACGTCGTGAGCATCTCAGACTTGTCCCATATCCGTATCCTTCCTCCCGGCTTTTTCATCCCCCTTCGCACCCGCATCCGCTCTGGCAGAACCCTCTTGCCAAAGCACCCACGCTTCCTTCTTCTTGCCCCCAGATAGCCTTTCTTCTGCGACATCGTGTGCCGAACTGCTCATACTCCGCTCTTCGCGGCCTCCCGCGCACCAACTGCGTCCGCCCATCGAGGCGAACGTGCTAGGTACCGATAGCACCTTGGGGAGGGTACGGATCGCCAGGGAACAGCTGGTCCCCTGCCACTTGTGGAACTGAACCAGCGGTCTCGTGGTCAGAAGACGAGTGTGGATATTGACTTCCTGAGCCTCGCTGGCATGCTATAAGGCGCGCAGGTGGACAGAAGACCGTCCTCGAGGAGAGATTGCCCGTATCCTCTGGTCGATCAGCACCGCGACCATGTTGACCTCCATGATTGACGATAAGACACCCACCAGAAGGAAAGGCCTAGACGACATTCGCTCGTTCGAGGACAAGGGCGGCGAGGATGAAGACGGCTGTGCTACGCTCAACGACAAGCGGCGTGCGACGCTCGCGGAAATCGACAACGCGAGATTTTCGTGCGTGTGCTGCACCCTCTACCTCTGCTTGAAAACTGACGGTCCTTGCAGCTGGTTTCATGTCAGAGTCTGCCTGGTGGCGGGTGTCGGCTTCTTCACAGACTCGTACGCATTCCGCGAGCCGTCTCTGTGCTCGCGGGCTTAGCTCACCGACGTGCTCAGGTACGACATATTCGCCATCAACATTGCGTCTGTCATGCTGGGTTATGTCTACGGTCACGGTGAGTAAAATCGCTCACCAGCGTCCAGACAAGAGATGCCAATGCGTTATGGACACACGCAGGGCAGAAGTTGACTGCGAACCAGGACCTCGGGATCAAAGTCGCCACGCCCGTCGGCACCGTCGTAGGACAGCTCCTCTTCGGTTGGCTCGCCGATGTGTACGGGCGCAAGCCAATCTGTCCGTTTCCCTCAAATCACCCTTGCGGATGGGACTGACGGCCTCTTCCAGATGGCTACGAGCTCATGCTCATGATCGTCGCGTCCTTCGGGCAGGCGCTCGCGGGCCAAGCGCACGGCGCGAACATCATCGGCGTGCTCGTCGTCTGGCGGTTCATCATGGGCGTCGGCATCGGAGGCGACTACCCGCTCTCGTCCGTCATCCCGGCCGAGTTCGCCTCGACGCGCATCCGGGGGCGCATGCTCACCGCCGTCGGCGCTAACCAAGGCTGGGGCCAGCTAAGTGAGTCTCACGTCTGCCTCCTCCCGCCGTCTCTCCGTCCCTCGAAACCCAAAGCTCCACTGAAGGGGTTTGCCATGGACAGCTGCCGCCCTCGTCTCCTTCGTCATTACGGTGGCGTACAAGCCGACGCTCCTCGCGGACGACCCGCGCGTCCTCCCGCACGTCGACTACATGTGGCGCCTCCTGATCGGGCTGGGGTGCGTCCCGGGCGCGGTCGCGCTCTACTTCCGCCTCACGATCCCCGAGACGCCGCGGTTCACGATGGACGTCGAACGGAATGTGCGCCGCGCGGCGCGCGATGTCGACCGTATCGTCTCGTCGACCGAGGCGGGCGTGGCGTATTACCGTGCGGGGTCCGACGCAGACGCGGTAATACGGCGTGTGCGCTCGCCGAAGGCGTCGAGGAGAGACTTTGCGAGGTACTTCTCGAAGAAGGAGAACTTGGTCCCTCTGATTGGGATGTGTTACTCGTGGTTCGCTATCGACGCGAGTATTTCTCCCATATCCTCGCGTCGCCGCACGACTGACGCTGTCTACGGCTGAATAGGTCGCGTTCTACGGCTTGGGCTTGAACACCTCGATCATCCTGCAAGCCATCGGCTTCGGGTCCCCGAGCGCAGACGTGACAGGCACCATGGCGGTATACACCAACCTGAAAAACATCTCCGTCGGGAACATGATCCTCGCCGTTGCGGGGCTCATCCCAGGCGCGTGGACGACGTTCCTCGTCATCGACTTCTGGGGGCGCAAGCCCGTGCAGCTCCTCGGCTTCATCATGCTCACCATCCTCTACATCATCATGGGTGCGTGTACCACCCATTCCTCTCCTATCATTCACGACCCTGAAAAACCGAAAACGACGCTTCGCTGACCAGACGCCTGCAGGTTTCGCGTACCACGACCTCACCGCGACCGCCGCAGGCCGCAAGGTGTTCGTCTTCCTCTACTGCCTGACCAACTTCTTCTCCAACTTTGGGCCAAACTCAACGGTATCGGTCTTTCCTGGGGAGTCGTTCCCGACGCGCTATCGCTCGACAGCGTTCGGCATCGCGGCCGCGAGCGGAAAGGTCGGCGCGGTCATCTCGCAGGTCGGTTTCGGAAAACTCGTGAATATCGGCGGCGAGAACGCGTTCGTGCCGCACCTGTGCGTCCCCTCTATCTTCTCCTCCGCCCCTGGCATGTCACGAGGATTTGAAGGAGGGTGACTGATGGTGTGCGCGCATATAGGTTGGAAATCTTCGCGTTCTTCATGCTCACGGGCGTGCTGTCGACGCTGGTCCTAAAGGAAGGCAAGCAGCTGACACTCGAGGAGCTGTCTAACGAGCAGCAGGAAGGATTCATTCAAGGCGAGTCTACGCTCTTCATTTGGTCCGCGACGACAAACTTAGAGGATGTCCGACAGGGAGAGCATACGGCGAGGTGGAAGACAAGGCTGGGATAAACCAACTATGAGGTGCAACATCATCGCGATCTCCGCGGTCTGGCGGACTTTCCCATCAGTCGCATTGCCGGCCTGTAGGATCGCGTCTCTAGCATCAACAACGTCCTGTCAAGAAAGGTGCACTAGGGTGGGTGTGCGGCGACTCGACATGGGTGCATGCGATAGATAAACGGGGGTCCTTTCAAGGATAGGTGTAGATGCAATGTTAAACAAGCAGCCGTTCACGCGAGGTTTATGAGCTTACGACGTGGTGTTCGATCACTAAGGCAAATGAAGGCCGCAACGGCTTTACCGCTCCTCTTTTATCGAGACACGTTTCCTGAGACGCGTCTTTGGCGTCGCGGCCTTGGGATTGGCTCTTTCCAGAGTCTTCTCCACAGTCTTCACTGAAGCCTTAGGACGCGGCGGAAAGATGGCGTACACCAAGCCAATGGAGATGAGGCGCGCCAAGGACCCGACGAGGGCAGCGCATATACAAGCAGCGCCGACGAAGACGTAGATCGGGTATACGTTTCGTAAGAGGGAGACGATGATGGCGTACGGCGTGAAGACGAAGACGTCCAGGAGCACTTGTGAGAACACAATCACGGGTCCTAGCAGGTAGATGACTGGGTTGTAGAGCAGCGGCAGGGACACCAGCAATGAGCGCGTGACGATGGCGAGACCGTGCGAGAGATAAGAGAAGGAGAGTGCGATGACATTGCCGGCGACGCGGGCGAGCTCGACGATGGGCGGCGAGCTAGACGTCGCTGATGCAGCTGAGATGACCGCAGGAGCCGTACTGGGAGCTTGAATGAATATTGTGGCCGTAGGAGAGCTCATGGTGAATCACTACAGCACGGTAGTCGGGGATGCAGGGACGAAGTGTGCCACAGCGCGATAGGCGGTTGTTTGATTCGGAGGCTGTTGCCAAACAAGTCACGTAAGACAGAACGCTACGCCTGCATCCGGATATGGCAAGCTGTAGAAGGAACAAGACCCCTTCACACCAACTTCACATCGTAAATTTCCATCGGCTATCGATGTAACTTAGGCCGCCTGCTCTTGGCTCCGAACGCCACCACCACGGAGCTCCCTCTCTTCCCTTCCTGTTACTCAGATGGGTCCTACGTTGCTGCTTGTCTCGCTTGACTCCCTCAGCATGGATTATGAAGCAGAACCTGGCAGTACTGTACCGTGCTCGACATGAAAAGTCGCCACTTCAGCAATGGACTGGAAAATATCCTAGTCCCTCGCTCTGAGCTACTCAAGTGCAAGTCCAGATTCTTTGCGTTCTCATTTGCCTGACGTGAAAGCGAACTGCCAGTCTCTGCGGTCTCCTTCGCTACCATAGTCTGCGCCCGTCTCCATCCCGACTCCTCTGCTCGGCGATTCTGGACAGATATCCCCCCCCCCTCCGCTGGTCCGGTCCACGTCAACATAGGCTCCTTGAATCTATCACCCTCGCTGTTATTGCCTTCGCAGTCCTGGCTCTCGGTCTACGTCTGGGGCTTGGACTCATCTTGTGTCCTGTGTCACTGAAGCCTGCAGCGGTTCTGTCTTGGGAATCGCTAGGTGTGCTTTCGCAACTGCGACGACGACTGAAGCGCGACGTCAGCGCTCGGCTGTCGAGCATGAGCGCATGATAGTGAGCCACCGAGGTGGTGAGTCACATCTGGGCCGACATCATACCGCTCACCTCGAGCGTGACTTCATCGCCCTACTATTGTGGACCGCTCTCTCTCCTACTCTCTCCCCCTCGTCTTAGTGGCTCTTCTGCGAACGCGCGGCGCTGGAGTATGAATATTGAGACGATCATATTGACCAACATCAGGCCGTACCTACGGGAAAGGAGGGGAAAGAGACTAGGAACTCGTGACGGTCAACATCGGTCCCGGTATGCATAGGGTAGGTTGTCGGAGACGCGTGCAACAGGGCTGATATATGTACAGCTGACAAGGCCGAACACACTACATATACAGGTCAAGAAAAGAAGAGGAATGCCGTCCGTGAGAGGTAGCAAGTAGGGGATGTCGGCCACTTACACCTTGTCCATGAGCGGCACCGCAGCATCCGCTACGGACGTAGGTCAACCGCCGCGAAAGTCCACAACGCGTTAACACGCACAAGAGCAGTGATGCACGTGCGATTCACAGGTGCGCGCTTGTGCTCAGGCCCATCGCTCTCGCACCAGCACCGACCGCGCCCTCCCAGCCCAGGAACCGCTCGTTCGACACCTTTCCGGGCGAGCCGTATGCGATATCCTCGTCGATGTAGGATGTGACGCCCTTCGAGCGCGCCCATATCGAAATGAACAGGATGCGCTTCAACTTCCGGTTGAGGAAGAACCAGTGCGAGCTCCAGAGCAGCGCTCCGCGCCGCCGTCGTGGCCGCCCGAGGGGGACATCGGGCGACTCATCGCTCGAGCCGGTACTCCGCCGGCGCTGCGGCGCCTCGTCGACGTCGTAGTCGTCGAACTGGAACTGCACGCCGTCGTCGTCGTCGGACGCGTCCTCATCACCGACGGACGGGATGTCGTCCTCGTCATCCTCGTAGTCGTTCGCGTGTGGGTCAAACTCGATGTCGGGCGTGTACGAGTACACCTCGCACTCCGACAGGTGGATCGCCTTGTCGAGCGTCTGGTAGAGGTACGGGTGAGTGCCCGACTGTGCCTTGGACGGCGCACGGGGGCTGGGCTTGACGTAGAAGTCCAGCGGTGAGGACGATGTAGGAACGGATGAGGGAAAGAAATCTGACGAAGAGGGTGGGTATGAAGAGTACGTGCGAGGTGCTTGGAGGCCGGAGCGGTGCGGTGACACGAGGGTGGTACTGAGCGCGTTAAGGACGCTTGCGCCGCTCTCCTCGCGGTTGAAGTGGTACGGGCGGACGTCGGAGAACTCGTGATCGGGGAAGGCGACATTGAGGGTGGCAATGAGGAGATAGAGCGTCTTGCGGGACTGGCTCTCCTGCATAGGCCCAAAGGGCGTCATCTCGGACTCACGGTCGAGCGCCATGTCCGAGGGCAGCGGTGGGGAGTGCGAGACCTCATCGGCATATGCGCTCTCGAGGGAGCGGAAGAGCTTCTTGTCGCGCTTGATGTTCTTGCAGCTGTACGCCTCTATGCGCGTGTGCACGGAGCATTCGGGGCCCTCGTGCGTGAGCGCCTGGGCGAGGCGAGAGAGCTCGGTCATCTCGATGTACTTCATGGCGTCTGGGGCGTGCCTGGGTTGGGTGAGATCGCGTTGGGCGCCGTGGGTGGGTATAGGCGCAAGCAGGGAGGCCTATGTGGGTGCTTGAAAAGTGGCGATACAAGCGAGGCAAAGCTGCGGCAGTGGGATGCTGTCAGGAGGTCTACGATGGATTGCTGCTAAGAACAAAGGGCGCCGAGGCGCTGTAGGAGGATGGGGATAGGCGGGAGGAGCTGACAGGCCTGCGAAAGGGGCTGGTCTTCGCTGCAGCGGTGGCGGTCCTAATCGTTGTCGTTGTCGTTGTCGGGCGTGCTGGCGGGCGGTGGGAGAGGCAAGGGAGGCTGAGGCTGAGCAGTAGCGGCAGCTGGAGCCCCGCGGGAACGTCATGTTTGGTCTCAGTTTGGCTGTCTCCGGGTCCGACGCTCGTGCCAAGGA
Source organism: Trametes punicea (assembly GCA_025528855.1). Classification (NCBI taxonomy): domain Eukaryota; kingdom Fungi; phylum Basidiomycota; class Agaricomycetes; order Polyporales; family Polyporaceae; genus Trametes; species Trametes punicea. The sequence goes on from VICQ01000015.1 coordinate 82,270, forward strand.
CTGTCGCATCGACGCTCGCAGGTCCGAATCGCACGTTCATGGCCTTTGCCAGTTATCCGTTGACCTCCGGTGCAGTATTCTACGTGTTGGCCAATCAACTTTCTTTCATAGGCTCGAGCACCACTACTACCGCCTGCACCGCACCATGCGTCGTGCGTGGGGAGCCTGATCCTCAATTCCTCGTGGAGTACAACCTGCGACTCGGTACAGTATTACCACTCGGAGATGGTGTCCCGGCCAGTACATCCCGCCTCATCACCTCACATTGAATCTACTAGGCTCCTGTCGTGTATCTGGTGAACCTTGATGAGCAGAGCATCCACCGATGCGAATGCCATTGAGTTTGTCCCATCACAGCTCACGTTCTCATGATCTCGCGGATAGGTACTTTATCTTGCCAGTGGACGGGTTCGATCCCGGGGTCATTTGCACAGCTGTAAATGTGCTTATGGGCGCTCAACGCACGCGCCGTTCTGGCGAGATCCCATCTCGCAGGCACTCGCCGTTACTGTAACTGCGAAATTCGTGCTGGTCGGCTCCATTGCTGCAGCTGCAATCACCTTGAGGCTGGGACTCGACCTGCACCTACCTGAATCGACTCGCCGTGCGGGAACACCATGATACCGAAGCACGCGAATCCATTCCTGCTGCCAGATCAAACGACCGTCGTCTCTCGCGCTGCGCTGCGAGACTCGGACGACGAAGAGGAACCTACAGACCATGCCGATCCAGCGCGCGCGCAGATGCTGGCGCGTCTGGAGAGCATCCTCAAACGGTCCATCGCGGACGTGTTGCCCAGTGACCCTCTGCCAGCTGAAGAGATAGATGAGGACCGTCGTAGGAAAAAGAAGCGTCGGAAAGTCCAGGAGAAGGAGGACGAGGCGGGAAAGGATGGGGTTGGGCAAGGAGAGCTCGTCGCAGTCCGTAAGTCGTGAACGTCTCCTCTCTGGTGAGAGTGTGTCGGGCTCACCATGAACTGTGCAAAGCCTTCCGACTCCTGTCTGGTGCTTCCCAACCAAAGCCGATAGTGCTCGCGCCCAAACCGCCGCCTGTGTACAAGTATGTACACCAGCATCTTGCTTTCTGGGAGATAATGGACTCATGCGTACTCTCAGATCCATCGGTCCTTCGCGCGAAGACACCCAAGAGGAAGCGGAGCGTAGGGCCGCACGTGTCCGTGAGGTCTCCGTGGACTTTGCGTGGGTCATGAAGGAGTCAAACCAGCCATACGTGGTGCGCCTTTCCTACATCGTGCCCGCATCCGCTGTGCCTACTAACAGCGGCGCTAGCCTCTACCCAAAGCCTCAAAGAAGCTGCGAACCATCACTGCCAAGTTACCCCTCCCAGAACCCCCCCTACTTCTCCTCGAACGACAGAAACCGTCGCCGAAGCCTCCCCGCGTAGTCCTCGCCGACCCCACCATCCCCGTCGAGCCATCTCCCCATGCGCACGAGACCAGCCCGAGCTGCTGCCCCATCGTCCCCGCAGAGCCTTCCTCACCCTCGTCGGACGTCACGGAGGCCAAGAAGCGGAAGCGGCGCAGAGGTGCGGCGCGGCAGAAGCCCGCGATTCAGCCTGCTTTCTGGAGGCCGGAGGAGGGCATGGGCGGGAAGAGCCGGGGGTACGCGTGGGGCTACACGGGCAGCTGGCCTCTGCGGGAGGGCGAGACCCCACGGTATCGGCGTGACACGATGCGCAAGGCCATAGTTGCATAGCGCGTCCCTCGCGACCGTCCATCCAATGCGTACGAGACCGTCGCAGTCCATTGGCTGCCCTACATACACGCAGCCCTCCCGTCACGCGCAAGTCAGATAGAGCTAGACTACACGTATGATAGGTTGTGCTTCACAGCGTCATCATCTCGTCCTCCCCGGTCAAGTCGCTCCCGTTCCTCACGACCTGCTTCCCCTTGTCTCGATGCTCGCGCATCTTCCGCTCCCAGTTCTCTTCACCGCCGGGTGGCCCGCCCTTCGTCCCAAACGGGCCCATGTCGGCGCTGGACTCCAGCGCGAGGTCGAGCAGCTCTAAGACGTAGCCGTTGATCGGGTCGACGCTCAACGCCTATCATTAATGCGTGTCAGAGAAAAATGCAGCAATCAGAAGGGAGGAGGAGGGGGGGAGAAGAGGTGCTCACTTCGTGATACTTGACGATGGCGGCTTCGACGTTCCCGAGCAGGTGGTGCGTCACGCCCATGAAGGAGAGCGCAGCGACGTTGCGGTAGTCCATCTCCAGCACGCGCTGGTATGCCGCTTTCGCTTGGTCTAGGCGACTGCACGCGCATCGGCGTGATGTGAGTGACTGTTCTCGGAACCGCCGAGTGTGAGAGTGCCCACCCTATCCTGCGCAACGCCGTGCCCAAGTTGATGTATGTCGGTATCCAAGCCAACTGGGAGGTCTGCACGACGTTAGCCAGTTCCAGTGCGTTCGCAAACAACTTGGCAGCGGTCTCGTAGCTGTAAGCGAACGCATGGCGTGAGCGGACAGCAACAGGTGGGAAGAAGTGAAACCGACGCACTCTTCGTTCATGAACGCCATGACGCCGCGTTCGTTGAACAGCAGCGGATCCGAGTCGCACATGTGCTGCGCGGCGAAGAGCGCCTCAGCCGCGAGCTTGAGGTTTGAGAGGATCATGTGCTCCATCCCGACGTACATGAGCGGCAGATGCGAGCTGGAGCAGTATAGGTGAGCGAGAGTACTATCGGGTATGGGATGGGAAGAAACTGACCCAGTGTACAATCGCGCGCAGGTCGAGTAGGCGGTCACTGCGTGGTCGTGCTCGCCCTCCATGGAGAACGCGTGTGCGAAGGCGATCCACGCCGGTGCGAAACGAGGGTCCATGAGGGACGTTTTGCTGTCATGGCCGTGAGATTCCAAAGCAGCATCAACGACGGCTCGCATGCTCACCTGAAGTACGTTCTGGCCTCCGGATACTTCTCCACGCACATGTACCACATGCCGACCGCGAACCAGCTCGTCGCGCTCTCAGGCTCTTTCTCGACCAGGTCGTGTGCGAAGAGGAAGAGCTTCGAGTGGAGGTGCTTCATGTGGTACATACACGCGACGTGCAGAGGGATAGTCGCCTTGTGTATACTCACGAGCCCCAGGATCCTATCAGTAGTGTGAGCGTTTGCAGGCATAGTTGCGAACAATGAGTGACGGACGTACCTCGAGGTTACAGCAAAGCAGTCTGCCCACCGCAGCTGAGTATACAACGCGTCCGCAAAGCTGTAAAGTACATCTGGATTATCTCCAAGGCCGTACTCGTCTACTAATCTTCGGCGAACGAGGGCGTGGTCTTCCGTGTGCTTGTACTTGCGTAGTCGTGACAAGTACATCAGACGGACGAACTCGGCGTCCGCAGGTGTCTGCTCGCGATAAGCCAGACCCTGTACAAATTGCCACTCTGTGTGCAGCGGCTGAGCGTCAACAAGAGAGCGCGATATGGACACGCGTAGAGCTACCTTCTTCAGGTGTCATCATCTCGCCATCTACGAGCTGCTCGAACGCTTCGTAGCACTTCACGTCAAGCGCGAGGGCTTCCACAAAGCAAGCCTTCGCTTGATCTCCGCGATTGAGCTTGAGCATGAGCAGCCCTCGCAAATGGCACATCGAGGCTTCAATCTGTCGCATCGTCGGTCATGGCACAGGCGGCACGAACGCATGACTGACCTTTATCCCACCGTCCACATTTGGGACGCCTGGGCCGCCCCTGCCAGAATTGCGGAACGGGTTGGATTCGCCGAGCATCTCCAGCGCGTCATTCCACTTCCCCTGCCGCATCTGGCATTGCGCGCCGAGGTACCGACAGGCGACGCTCATGTCGACCAAGCGCGACACGCCATCTCGGTATTGAATCGCGACGTCGATCATCTCGCCCGGGCCTACGGGCAGCCGCTGCACCCCAGGGGCAATCTCGTCCGTGACTTCGCCGGTCAACGGCGGTGGCATCTCCCGGGCCTTGCCTTTCGAGTTGGCCGCAGGCGCGAAAGGTGGCTGAAATGTGCTGTTTGTCGCGGCCGCGAGAGGGCCGGTGCGAGGAGGGGTCGTGGGGAAAGGCCGCGTGAGGAGCCTCTCGGCTCGTGAGTATTCGTGCTTGAGAAAGTAGGTCTGTGCTAGCCAAAACGCGTCGTTGGGGTCATCTTCGGACAGAGTGTCATACACACGCCACACCGACAAGCTCATCAAGCAGACGTACTCGTCCAACTCACGATCTTGTCTCCCCAGAACGCGGCAGAGTCGTACAGGTGCTGCATGAGCGCGTCATGCCTCCACAGCCGCATGCGGTCGACGATGGTCCACCCGTGCACACCGTCGTCGTCTTCGCCTTCGTCGTCCGCGTCGTCTTGGAAGACGTCCGTGGTGTCGTTCGCGAGCGGGTGTCTGTTCGCAGTCGTCTTTGCCCGCCTAGATAGCCGTGGCGAAGAACGCAGAGGTGAGGTATGCAAGATCGACCTGCTCGGGTCAAGATAGGACCGCCGTGCATTAGAGGCACCGCTCGTGTTGGCCTCGGCGAGCGAGTCGACGAGGTTTTGAGGGCCAAAGGAGAAGGAGTTGTTGATTGAGTGGCGCGGACGCGACCCCGAGGGCGAAGGAACACCAGCCATAGCACCACGTTCAGAAGCAGTAGTCGAGTTAGACCAGTCGTGTTTGATATTCGAGACGGTGAGGAGGGTGTCTGGAGAACGTTCAGTTGTGGACGGCAAGCAAGGCGGCCACTCGAGTTCAAACTTCAAAGCGAATCACTGCGTAAAGTGCAAAGATCGTCCGGTTGGGAGACACGGGCGTATGTGCGGTAGTCGACGTAGCCAAAGGTGTAGCAAATGTGGAGCAAAGCGTAGTACGAGAAGTTTCGTCGAGTAGTCGAGATAGAGATACAACCGCGCGATCTAGCGTCGCGAACGGCGCGTATTCTCGGTAGCGCCCGTAGATCTGGGTGGGCGTAATGACGTCGCGCAAGGCTCGGGATGCGTCGCGTCGCGTGCATGTCCCGCGGCTGCACGTCTCGTCGAGTGAGTCGGTTCTTTGGATATCCGGCATACACGCATCTCTCTACTTTACGTATCCCACAGCGTTCTCGTACTTTCGCTGAATTCCCCAAGGGGCCTCGCAACCTAACGCGCAATCAATATTGTCAGGCTGACTTTGTACTTCGACCGTCATCTGTAGATCCCCTTCCACCTGTGCATCTGAAGCTCATGCCGCCGGTTATACCAGTATGCATTCATATCTACAACTACCCATATTCTAACTGGCTCAAAACAAATGCTGACATCAATATTAATCATATACTCACAGAAGGGATATGTGCAATGCTTTTGTCCCGATTGTGCAGGGACATGGCAACCGCGATCGACTCGTAACGGCCACTATCATAAAATAAGACGGCCATCGTCCTCCTCAATATCAAAATACTCATTGTCAGTGAAGAACAAGAAGAAGGAGAAGATGAGAAGGGAGAAGCGTCCAACAGAGCAGGGAGCCTTGAAGTCGTCGCAGGAAGATGCGGTAGTGATGGAGGAGGTAAGTAGTCGGGCGTAGCAATGTGGTGGTGTCCTTTGCTGACCCGTGACCCACTTGCTCTTTCTCAGGCTGCCATGATGGAAGATGAGCACACGCTGACGGATGCGAGCAGGAGGGGCGCATCGTGGGCGGCTTCTATTCTCAGCGCCATTGACGCTCCTCGCTGGGCCTTTGTGCCCGCACCTCTCTCACCCTCACCATCATGCCCCTCTTCCAACGTCCGCCCATTTCCCAACGTCCTCGTCGACTCGCTCTCCAGGTCCTCATCCCCTGCATTTGGCGACCAGCTTGCGGAGCTAAACACGGCTGGTATCGAATCTGATAGTTTGGACTCCTCTCTGACCACCCAGGCCGGCTGTGATCCAGGTGAGCGAAAATTGACTGGAAGCAGACCAATGAGCTCATTGATTCCTCAGAGCCCATTTACAGCGATGACTGGGATGACGAGGGCGAGAATGAGGCTCCTTCTGAGCTCCCCTTGCCCTCCATCGTCTCGGATGAGCCGTCGCCAGGGCCGGATTTGTCCGGAGCTTTGCCTGAAGACCTGTCCGCGGTGCCAGCTCATACTGGCGCTTCCGTCGTACCTGCGACCATTCCCTTGAAACAACAGGCTCTCGCTCGCATGGATGAACCCGATCCTTTTCAGTCCTCTCCCGTGCTACGAAAAGCGGCTGGATCGACCTCTTTCAATTTTGCGCCGCCCCCCATCGTGCTCGCCATGCTTCTTGTCTCGTGGCTGCATCTTGCGGCCCATCTGCCGTTCCGGTTTTGTGACGTTATCCTTACCGTCATTGGCTTCATCCTTGCTGAGACTGGCCAGGAGTCGCTCGTACCGTACCTACGTAGTACATTGACGAGCTCATTGTCGCATCTGCAGCTCGAGCCGCATATCCACACATACCCGACCTGCCCTGAATGCCTCGAGGTCTATCCGGAGAGCATTACGCCAGACATGCATGCTCATTGCCGCGTCTGCGGTCATCCGTTGTTCAAGCTTGAAGAAACAGCATCCAGACGTTCAAGGAAACGTCGGAGCGACCGTGCGCGGTACAGACCGCATCTCCGTACCCCTGCCATGTCTCTGTCTGAACAGCTTGCGGAGGTCCTCAGACAGCCTGGGATAGAGGAGGCTCTGTCTTCCTGGAGAAAGCGCACTCGGTCGCCGGGAGTTCTCAATGACTTCTTTGATGGTGCAATCAGCCGCGAGCTGTTAGGGCCCGATGGCAAGCCCTTCTTCCGACACGACTTGGATGATGATCCTGACGGTGAGCTTCGAATCGGGGTAGCCTTGGGAGTTGACTGGTAAGTACTTCGGTCTGCATAGTCCTATCACTCGGCCTTACCGTAATGTGTCATAGGTTCTCATACCTTCGTAGTCTCATCTCACCGTCATACACCTCGTGTCCGATGTCGTTTAACATAGTCAATCTCCCTCCATATCTGCGGTGAGTTGCTATGGTTTGACCACAGGTCCTTGAAGTGTGTTGACATCTTTGTATGATAGTTATCGCGCAGCCAACTTACTACTTTCAATGATCATTCCGGGCCCGAAAGAATCCGACCCTGACCAGACCCAGCACTTCGTTCGTATCCTTGTAAATGAACTGATACGTTTGTGGCGTGACGGTATTGTCCTCCCTACCCATTTACATCCAGAGGGCCGTCGCATTCGGGTCATCCTGGTCGGCGTGTTTTGTGACAAGCCAGCGGCACATAAGCTTGGAGGGTTCGGTTCACATAACCACACCTTTTTCTGTACGCGCGACTGGATCTCACAGGGTCAGAAGGCATCCAAGTTGGCCTTCGCACGGAATGGTGAGGGGTATACTTGAGCGTGTGGAGAACTGACTCACTCTGCTTGATGGCAAGGTTTCCGGGCGCGCACGGACGAGCAGCACCGGTTGCTTATGGAGGAGTACCGAAGTGCTGGTACGAAGACCGCACGCGAAGAGCATGCATCCATGTATGCCACACGCTGGTCGGAGTTGGCACGACTCCCGTACTTTGATTTCTGTCGGATGATAGTTGTTGATCCAATGCACAACCTGTTTCTCGGTAAGGATCTTGTTCGCTTCGCCATGCTCAGGCCGGTCTCAAGTCATTCTCCTGCTTGCAGGTCTCGTCAAGACCCATTTTTACCACATTTGGGTCCAACTCAAGATCTTTCGCAAGTCCAAGGAACTCAACCGAGTACACCAGATCCTTTCTGAGGTGCGAGCATGTTCTGTGTACGAAACGGTCGGTCTATACCAAACTGATGGTGGTTGTTTAGCTCAGGTTACCATCGCGGCTAGGGCGCCTTCCACGCCTTATAGGCGAGCCGGCAGGAGGCTCACTTACTGCAGACCAGTGGCTCATCCTAGCGATGGTTGTCGGGCCTCTCGCTGTAAGTTCCCTCATGTTCAACCGAATCCATGTAGGTGTTCAACATGTTCTAGCTTCCAGAGCTCTGGGAAGAAATTGCCACCGGCGAGAGCGATGACAATCGCTTCTTCCAGAAGCGCCTCGATGCCCTCCGGCAACGTGTTGTGCAACGGCGCAAGGCGTCTCAAAAAGCGAAGAGAGGCTCGATGATAGAACCAAAAGGATATTATACTAGTATGACATCAGCTTCCGAACCTCGTCGGTCGACGCGGGCACGGAAGCCAACGGAGAAAGCTAAAGTATGTGTTAGATTCGGATCTGAATTTCGTCCGGTCATTTCATTATCATTACTGACCCATGTTAACATTCAGGAGCGCGTTTTGGACGGTGATGATTCTGGTGCATATCTGGATGATGATGACAATAGTTGGATTGATGACGAGAATGATGGCTCCCCAAACTCACACCTGCATGAGCGCGATCTACAGACCTTTCTTAAGCTTTGCACAGCTCTGCGACTATTCTTATCTGACAGTATTGCAGAGGCAGAGATTCAGCAAGCTGATAAGCTCTTGCGTGAGTACTGCGTCGAGTTAGTTGAGGTATGCTGCTTTGTATGTTTGGTGAAACCTGCACTTACGGAGATCAACTACAGCTATATGGTGCGGGTGTAATCCGCCCGAATCATCACTATGCAACGCACACTGCGGAGTTCATCCGGGACTATGGCCCCCTTCGGGGGTATTGGACGTTCATCTTTGAGCGACTCAACAAGATTCTCAAAAGCTTCCGGACCAACAATCATGAGGGCGGTGAGATTGAGATGACATTCTTCCGAGAATTCTACAGGGCATCTCGTCTCCACTCTACGGTACGAGTTCTTCATGTGTTTGTGCTAACAGAAGCTGATCGTGGGGCTGTACGGCTGCACCTTAACTGCAATAGCTTGCGGAGGGCCTTCGACTACCAAACGACTCCATCATTCATAGAACATGTCGTGTTATGCGAGACGCCACCTCTGACGGCCGCGGAACACTTGAGCAGTTGGCCGAAGAGCTTGAGGAGATGTATATGGACGGTAAGATGTACTATCACCGCTCGACAAACTTAGTATATACTAATGTGCTTTTGCAGACAACGTCTTGCTCTCCTTCAGTCCACGCTCTGCTAGAGAACGCTTGGACCGGGAGGTCTACTATGGGATTGTTTCATACATGCGCACCCGCTATCCACTCCAACCCTTCCATTCCGACATCTCCCTCGCTGCACACCCTGGGAGCACCATGCTCTCGAACATTGCCACTGTGTTTGATTACGTGGTGATTGCTGGTTACCGCTACCATGCTGCGAGTCGCTCTACCCATGCTACGAACTCCCTCGCACTCATCCGCGTGAGTGAAGATGGGAGGACTTGGGTCGGACAGATCGATCACATTCTTCAGTACGAACAGCCGTCAGGGTGTGGCTGGGAGATGTTCGCTTATGTCCGGTGGCTTCGACCGGCCCCAAATGTATCGCTTTCTAGCACTCCATGGGTACATTGGTACGTTTTTCCTTGCACCCATGTCTGCGAGCCCGAGCTGATGTCAGTATATAGTGCTAGCGCATTCCTGCTCCAAGTATGGGCAGCGAACGACTACCTGAACCCGAACGAAGAATCCAGCCCCAACTCGATAGTGCAGCTATATGACATTCTCTCCCCAGTTGCTATGCACACGGTACATATTCAAGGGCAGCAGTGTCATATCACGATGCCAATCGCTCGGAATGTGCGTATATGACTTTCATCGTCTATCTTTCATGCTGACATCTCTGACTGATCGCATGCGCTAGGCTATACATGGGATACCAACCTGATGCCTTGGAGCTGCAAGTTCAGCCTATCGTTCCCCTAATCTCTGAAGTCTGCCATCGGGCGACGGGCCCCTGAAAGCAAGTTCTCCTTCCCTCTGACTAACATGTCTCAAACCGGCGCGACGTGTAGTTAAGTAGATTGCTCACAAAGAAATCATAGTGTCTACATACATACGGCATAGATGAACGCATACAGGGGCATAGCTGCGCATGAACTATACAGACAAGCATACTAGTACTAGGCGGTACGTACTGCTAGGGCAGCGAGCAAGCTGACTATACCTTCACAACAGACTCACATCTGGCCTCGGTTCACCCATTCTACTTACTCGTTGTCCTCTGAATCGGCCGTATCAACTCCTTGCAGCCACTCGCGATCACGCTCGGGAAGCAAGTCCAATGGTAGCTCCAGGTCAAAGATGGTGAAATTGTCGGGGCAATGCGGGGCTGCGTCGTAGATCTGTGAGTGGGCCTCGCTCTCCTTCGCCCATCTACGGCTGATGCATTCTTTGTAGATTGGGCGACGCTTCTTGTCCTCACGCGGGAGGTCACGGTGGTTAGCGGCAGGCCCACGGAACCTGTCGTAGTGGAGGTCCTTGCTCGTGTAAACGCTCTGCCACTCCTGTACAGCTTGGTGGACTTGAGCAAGATAAGTAGCGCGCTCCGCTTCAGTCAGGTCCTCTGACGCGATCTCGTCTAGGTCTCCAGCCCTCTCAGCTTGGAATTGGGCAAAAACCGCGAGTGTGAGGTACAGCGTAGAAAGCTGGAACCAGGAAGAGTTCTCCTCGGTAAGCGACCAAACTCATCGCTTCCTAGAGATGCCCCGAGGATCATTGAGGCATCATGCGCTCACCTTACGTCCACGCCATCTCAGCGTACGAAGTTCAAGAGCCTTGAAGCCTGCATTGGCCATCCTCCGCATCCTGTCACGCTCAGTGGGATTGGCCACACCGCCTGAGCTGTCCTCAGAGCTCTGCCATGGCGAGTGAACTAACTGCTCGATTCCTTGGGTAGCTGCGTGCCCGAACACTCTACGGAATGGCTTGATCCCGGTGCGGAGGTGTGATGCTTTCTGGCAATCTGGTGAGTACACGTTATGCCTATATATTACTTGACTACGGAACATACCCGATGACGTCGCGCGTTGTGCTTATCCATTTCGAGTTTGGCCTCACGCTTCGCCCGCGCTGCTTCGTCGTGATCAGCCTGGTATTGCCGTCGCAGCGTGCGGAAGTATGTGTGTGCAGCCTTGATGATGAGATCATGATTGTTTGCTAGCTCCTGCGACAGCCCGTACTTGACGACTTTCTCCTGAGGTGAGCTACCATCGATTGAGATAGGTAGTAGCACAATCACTTACCGCCATTCTCTTGAATCAGATGTTGAACAGTCATGATATACTCCAAGTTCACTCCGCCATCTACATGACTGTTCCAATCCGGATTGTACAGGCGCGTAGACCCGTCGAGCGCATAGCGGGGAGGCATACCCGGTGCAAGAGGCTGAGGTAGTGTCACACGCTGCTTTTTCCGACGCCCACCAATGACCCGTTCGATGCCTATAGCAGCAAGCATCTCATCACGTACAGCCCGCTTGCACAGTACCTTGACGTCAGAATGTACTGAAACCATTCTCCTGGCACATGGACTTACTGCCAACTCTAGCGGTACCTTCGCTGGCTTCTTGCCCCGCACATGACGTTTCTCGAGCTTGGCAAGCATTCTCTTCACAAGCCGCCGTGCCTCTAGCTTGACAAGGTGCTTGACTTGCACTCGAAAGCTTGACTCGTCCATCAACGGTGAGGTTCGTTCTTCCTGTTGTTCATCATCTGTGCTATCTGACAACTCTGATGACTCAGACGAAGTCGATGATGCAGAGGACAAACTTGCGGAAGACTCAGATCCCTGAGATGACCCGGACGTGTCTGATGGTGCAGGCCTTTTACGGCGCAGACTAGTGCTGATGACGCCCTGAGGCTGCGGTGATGTAACAGCAGCTCTTCGAGTCGAAGCGAGTCTATCCTCCCGATCTGCTGTATTCTTCGGGCTTGAACTTCTGCCATGCGTGGTTTCGCCCTGCCGTCCTATGTTGTCCACTGCTTGCTGCTGCTCTGAGTTAGGTTGCCCTGGCTTCAGAAGAGCGGCAAGGGCTATATGTGTTCACAGGGAATGTGAGTTATAATGCTAATCATGATCACGGAGTACTGACTGTCCGGCGTGACATTCAGGCGACCATCCGACACAATGGTTCTCAACTGACTTGCCACCTGATCGTCCTGTGTTCCCACCATCTTGTCGCCTTCACCGGTGTTGTCCTTGCCTTGCAGGAGAGACAGCAAGGCTAGTGCAGCATTGACGTCTGTTCCTGGAGGCAGCGACAAAGAAACATGGCCCCCACTCGATGCCTGTATACAGTGATATGCAGTCAGTAAAGCCCACCATTTCCGCCGTGCATGTGCACTCGAAGTGTGCACCACTTACCTGTGCCTCTCCCACAGGCATGCTGCTTGCCGGAGTATCTGGCTGAGGACGGTGCAGGCTAGTATGCAAGCCTGCTATCGGAGGGCGATGATGATCGGCAGGTGATGACGACTCACGACGCTGCAAACAGGATCGACGTGAAGCCGCGCGTGAGGTACGGGTGTGAGAAGGCATGCTGGTGAGCTAGAAGTACTGACAGTTTGGAGGAAGTAGACTGAATTCTCGGTCTCGTGCTGGCAGTGGTATGAGTTCTTTTATATATATATATATATACTCCCGTGTACTGAAACTGTGATCGTCTCCATGTTCAGACACGGACTGTCCTGACTGGGCCATTCTAGCATGAACGTATGATCTCTTCCTGAGCATGACATAGGCGGCGGAGGCACCCTGGCTCACACTGCTCTCGGCTAGTTTCACTGTAATTGGCCTGGACGGTGGAGAAGTACTGATTTGACATGGGCGCCGCATTCCAACCCCATGTGGTCTTCTCAATCCGGACCGCCGCCTACTGAGCTTAGTAGCATGGTCCCTGTTCTTACAAGTAGACAAATATTATGCATATATAGCCAATGCAGCTGTGTCTCATTGGATGTTGTGAGCGGCATTGGCAATGGTCCTCCGTGAGGCGCCTGATGTTCGCACAGAATCCAATCTCGATCACTTTCATATTTGGCATCGCTATCCTACCGGACGGAGTCGACCTTGGGTGGCCACAGGTATCTCGAACATTCGACATGACGTAGCATACGCGCCACCAGCTTGCCACGCAATGTCGGTGCCGGTGCCTACATACCCCGATGCTAGCTCGCAGTTGCAGCCCCGCCATGATATCCCTCATCGCGCACGAGAGCGATCAGGGTGGCGCATGTAACGCCTTTCCCACGTAGCCGAAGCGGGCCATTGCATGTATCCACTAGACACGACACTTCGTGTATGTTCCGTACAATAAGTTGTAGCACGCAGGGCGACCTTCATACTTTATGCAGTGATACCCATTCCAACGCGCAGGAGGCATCCAGGGTGCCATGACTACTACTGCAGGAATTGTTGGATGCCCTGTGACACACTGAGCAAGAGAATCTGCAAGACTAGGCTGTGAAGAGTACAGTTGCACAAGAGTAGAGGACGGCAAGCAGAGAAGGTCAAGCCCTGAGCAGACGCAAGAGACAGTGAGTCAGAGACGCGGGCAGTTCTGAGCAGCGAGAAGTTGAACACACGGAGTCTGGATGTCACGTGCGCCGGTCGAGGTGATCGCCTCCTCGACCTGTTGGACTGCAGCGAGGTCCTCTGAGCACCACGTGATCCACCGGGAATATCTGACGATATCTGCTGGAGTATGCCAGTGGATATCCACGGTCAGACCTTTGACGAGATTTGCCAGCATATCTCCTGCCAGGTCTGCGAGTTCCCTGGCCGATATAGCGGGCGGTATCCTACCGATATATGGCGGCCAATCTTGAGCGATATATGGGCGCCGATATCGGCAAGACATATGCGGCCCGAGCTCGCATGGATATCAAAAAGATATATTGAAGACCTCGGATGGATCTCGTACGATATACTGTTGCACCGATCTCCTCACAGCTATTCTTCGTTTGGCCGTGTAGTCGCCGTATGCGCCTCAGGCGTAGTCACTTCCTGGCTCATTAGTTGTGATTGTACGCAAAGGCTATAGCCTCACGATGGACAGCAAGTACTATCGAGATGCAACAGGAACTAGGAGAGTAGGGTGGACAAAACTAGAGAACGAAGACGAGGGCTTCTGCGAATCGTATCGATGTATCGTGGCGGTAACATTCGAGACTAACTGGGAGAACGGGGACAGGAGATGCAATGCAGAGGGGATGTATATAACAGATTCCGCATGCGAACATAGAACGTGATTGGGAAGAACAGAAGACGAGATGGACCGAGAGCGTCGCGAACGTGAAAGTGACAGTCGATAGCCATAGGATGTAGGCAGGATGCGGACCTGAGCGAACGATGAAACAAAGCCAGAACGATGGAAAAATACTACGACTAGATACTTCAGTGTCCTTGGAGCAGCGAGACGACGAATCAATGCGCGGCAGTCTGCGACTGCGAGTTGTCGTGGTCATCGAGGGCGAGACTTGCCAGGGTCCCGTTGAGGTCCCTGATAACATCTGGCTCTTGGCCCTGCGGCATGCATTGGTCCAAGTTCTGCGAACCCCTACGAGCAGCTTCTGGCCTAGCAATGGCAGCTTCCTGACGACTGGAGGCGCGAACTGGTTGGTACGTGCCGGGAGCGGGAGACTCGCCGAGGAACGATGTGAAGCGGTGAGAGACGTTTGGAGGGCGACCGCCTTGTAGGGATGTAGGCGAGACTTTCCCACTTGCGCTCCCAACTTTATCGTCCTGGCCTGTATACCATGGCGTGAAGGACTTCGAACCGTGACTGAGCGACTGCCCCTGTGCAGTCGACGAATCGGCGTTCGCACGTTCTCCGAGGTAATTGGGATCAGGTGAGAAGGGTGAGAAGTTGGACGACATCGCAGGATTGCCAGTCTGGCGAGGAGCAAAGATAGGGGGGGCGAATGCATTGAACGACGCCAAGCGATCGCCATCGACGTCGTTGAGCAGAGCAGCTGCGATCTGACGCTCGTTACTCACATTCTCCGCACCACTACCAGCCGTACCGCTGCCGCTGACTGATTGATTCGTCAGTCCAAACTTCTGGAGAAGCTGAAGCGCTTGCTCGGGAGTAAGTGAGTTGGGACTCTGTTGATTCGGACCATGTAAGGTGGGCGCCTGCATAGACTGAGCCAATTGGGCCTGAGCCGCCAGTTGCGCTTGGTACTGGGCTTGGAATGCTGCAGCCTGGGCCGCCTGTGCTGCTGCCTGTGCTGCTTTGTCTGTTGAGGTATTTAGCATTGAAGAATAGCCCTCATGACGATCGAAGCTTACATTGGCTACGACCCCAGCTTAGCCGAATCCTGCTACCACCAATGGGGAAACCTTGCATCTTCTCGATGGCACGTTCCGCATCGGGCTTACGGACGAATTGGACGAAACCGCAGTGTTTGCCAACCGGGACCTTGACCTGTATATCACGAAGAGTTAGTATAGGTAGCAACCCGTCATCAAAGCCACTCACGTAGTGAATTTCACCGAACGGCGCAAAGAACGTTCTGAGGGTCTCCTCGGATATCAAAGGAGACAATCCACCAACGAACACAGTCGTGTTGTAGGGATCAGAAGACGTCAGCTGCTCGCCATTGGGTCCGATCAGGTTTGACAAAATGGCACGAGCTTGCGCATGGTGCTTCCACGATTCCTCAGACAGGTTGTACCGCTGCGCCATCAGCTGGTCCGTGCTTTGTTGGACAAACGGCGCAGTGATTGATGGTGCGACGTTACTCGAGGACGTAGCAGGCCCCGAGCCGTTCGCGTTGGCGTGCTGAGTGGGCTTAAGAGCGTCGTCTGACGACGTCGACGCCAATGTGGATGAAGACGTCGTGCTCGTCCCGGAACTGAGCGAGGGCGCGGAAAGCGAAGATGCAGACCCGGAATTCGAGACAGCTGTACCCGTCAAGGAATAAGAGGAATTCGAAGGAGCAGCAGAACCCGCGAGCGGTGCCGAAACACTCTTGGCTTGAGCGCTGGTAGGAAGTGCAAGAGCATTCGCGGAGGAGTCCTGCGAAGCATGTGGTACAGGGAGTGGCGGCGGCTGAAGCGTCGGTGGGAACGGCATTTGAGAGAAGTCGAATCCACCCATGCCTGGTGCCGGCTTGAACTTCGCAGTCGCGGGAGAGATGCGCACTAAACGAGGATGGTTAACATTCACTGCTTATAGACTATCTACCGGCACTCGATATGCGATACTTACTAGGTCGCGAGAGACAATAAAGACCATGCATCTCAATGAGGGCACGCTGCTGGTCGGCTTCATCAGTGAATCTAAAACAAAAGTCAGCGGCATTCGTCGGGCATGAGTAGAACAGACACATGCCTTACAAAGCCGTACCCGCGGGACACGCCAGTGACTGGGTCGAGCATGATCTTCGCACTCTTGCAACTCAAGAAGGGCCGGATGAAGCGCGGCTCACGGTCGTTCCGCAGACCAAGGACAGGGTTCCGGAAGACGGCGACAAGGTCAGAGTTGGATACCTCCGGCGCAAGATCGCCCACGAATATGCTGTACTCTTTGGGATACTGCGGATTTTGCACGCCAGGGATGGAGATCGTCTGTCCAGGTATAGTCGCCGGAAGCGGGGCGGAAGGGACCGAAGAAGCCCAGTTGAGCGAGAACGGCTTCGTTGAGTTCGGCATGATCAGCGGGGTGCTACTGTTGTTGACCTGCGATAGCACGGATGCCGCGTGTGCCTGCGTCGGGAACGTCAAGAAACAATAGCCCGGGTTGTTGGCCTGCTGGCCTGTGATGGGGTCTGGGGCGGGACGAGGGACCTTGATGCTCACAGGATTCCAACCCATGAGGCCGCAGACCTGCTTTGCGTATTCTTCATCCATCCAAGGCTCGAGCTCGCCCCACCAGAGGGTCGTACGTGCAGACGGGTGGGAGGCGCTGGGAGAAGAAAGGGACTGAGGTTGCGCAGGCGACAGCTGAACAGACAGCGGGTTCGACTGTTGCTGCTGCTGGTTCAGGAAGGCGTCACGGTTATCGCGGTCGGAGAAGGTAGGAGGGGACGCCAGAAGGGGAGAGGTGTAGAGGTCAGGGAGGCCGCGCGGAGGAGAGGGGCGATGGTGGTGGTTAAGAGCTAAGGAGGAGACGGCCTGTTGAACTTGTGAAGACATCGCTCCGTTGCCTTCTCCGGACGCTCTGCCTGCGTTCGGCGTGGCCGAGTGCGTCCCCGGCTTGGAACTCCAGTTACCCGCAGGCCCAACGCCGATCCCCTGCGCCGAGTTGAGCATCCTGGGTCCGACAAAGGACGGGTAGCCGGAGCCTCCCATACTGTTCGACGTCAACTGCCGGCGATCGGCCGTAAAGGGCGGCGGCGAAGAGCTGTAGGACGAGTTATAGAACGTAGTTGTCGAGTTGAACTCTGGTGCGCCGAAGTCCCTCGGCGACGCCGACGAATTCTCCCGCAGTCCATCCCGCGGCAAGAATTCCCTTAGATGCCCACCAAAATCCTGCCCACCATTGCCATGCTCCCCGCCGTTCCGGCCGTCAAACCCAAGATGGTCGTAGTCTTGACCGTGTGCTTCAGAGCGTGACATGTTGAGTTTGGGCGTGAAGATCGGAAGGGGTGGTCAAGATCGATTGGTACAGGGCCTGTATGGATCTGACAGTCCTTCGGTTCCGTGACTGAGGCGTCCGGGAGACGAAAACTAGAAGAATCGACAGCGAGACTAAGGCAAAGGAACTCGATGCAGATAGGAAAAACAAGCAGAAGAGCTATGCGCAAACGACGAGTCAGCGACAAACGGAGAGAGCGATTCAAAGGGATATAGGCGGGGATTTCGACAGCGATACGACAGGAAGGCGGACGTCCCGCGGGACGCTTGGATAGTGTGTCTGCTTTCTCGAGAGCAGGTCGCCTCAGAGTCGGGGAAGAGGTCAGAGACAAGTCAGACGAATGCTCGAGATGCGGAGTAAAGATTGTGGCGGAGTTTCTGCCGCGGCCAGCTGAACCTCCAGCACGACTTATTCACTGGTTTAGGAGTACAAGAGCAGGGACGTATTTATACTGCGTCCTCACCCGTGTGATCTAGGCGACTCCTGGTCACATAACTCATTGTGTCAATGCTTATGGAGGACCTATGCAGAGGCGATTGTGGGCGCCGTCAAAGAGCGGATCATTTCATAAACCTCAAAGGCGCAAGCGCTCATGTGCATTGTTCCGGATCCGCCATTCCAAAAGTCGCGAGTCGACGCCACGGTCTTGTTGGTGGTGCTGTCGCACGTCCACCACCTCCTACAGCCCTCTTTCCATTGAGAGCTCC
Source organism: Trametes punicea (assembly GCA_025528855.1). Taxonomy (NCBI): domain Eukaryota; kingdom Fungi; phylum Basidiomycota; class Agaricomycetes; order Polyporales; family Polyporaceae; genus Trametes; species Trametes punicea. The sequence goes on from VICQ01000015.1 coordinate 100,414, forward strand.
CCTAGAGCCATTAAACCGTCTTGACAGAGAACCTTGAAACACATGCAGTGGGTCCGAGTGAGTCCACCGGATTTTCCATCGGAAGTCATCATACCAGTACTATATCATCGTGGGGCACTCTACGTGCCTTTTTGTGAGATGACTAACGGTATCATACGCAGGTACGTTGGAAGGAAAGAAAACAAATGTACTGTGCCCATGCTGATGAGAATGCGTGCAAGTCCATGGAGGGTGAAGTCAAGGGTTCTCCCTGTGTACTGCGGGACCAAACTGCGTTGCGATTATGCAGACTCTTGCTTTGGTCGCTTTCCATTGACCTTCCAAGATATCAGCATCATTTGGCCAGAGCCAACCTCGAAGGACCAGAGCTCATCAGCATTGCTATGACAGGTGATGGCCATATGGAATGCATGTACCCTGATGCATCAGCTCACTGGAATCGCCACCCTCCCTGGCCATTGTTCTTATCCATCCGCATTGCTACCGTCTTGCTCGCACGAGCCTTAATGCATGCTTGAATCGCAAAAACTTCAGCTGATTGTTCGCCGGATTCATAGTTTCTCGCGCTACGTCAATACCACCTTTCGAGGGATCCGGTATTGGTGCGTCGTGATCGGCACATCCGTGTCATAGACCTACGGTGGGTTTAACTAATACGCTGTAACAAGGGTATGATAAGGCACTGAAAAGACTGACGTGACCTCATTTCTTTTCCTTTCACCTGGTGTCATGATGGTCTGTTTCGGACTCGGATGAGGGTGTGCCCGCCGTGGGCCTGGGTGAAAACCCGTGGACATTTGTCTCCCCTAGGCAGCACTATCGTAGCATCGCCGGGTCTCTTCAGAGGCGATACAACCCACTGTCAGCCAAGGCACAGAGTTTCACTAGTTAAGCAGCCCCTGTACGATACGTGGGCCTTGTCGGCGCATATGGCCTGCACGTCGTGCTGCTGACGCGCACCGAAGCAGTTGTGCCGTTGGCCGCTGCAAAGGCGCATACCGTTTTACACATTCACTGAGCGTGTCGTGATGATTCCGCCGTTAGACATGTTACAGATGCTAAGCCGACGACTAATCCACCAAACGTACTGATTGCACGAGTCTGCATAAGCAAGGGCTAACCGGAGTCACCTCTGAATCTACGTCTGGATGTGGTAGGAATTGCCTGAAATGGGTGGTACGTAAGCGTGATGGTGATGAGCGCCCTTGACGCGCCTGCGCCGCGTGCGATTCGAAGTCGCTGTGCAGAGTGCAATTGCCCGGTCAGTGCGAGTGAGAGCCCGTCTGTGCACTGCTCTCGCCAGCCTCTTCCTCCAGAGGCCTTCACGGCTTCCACATACCCCCTTCCTTCGTTCTTTTTCTTGGATTCCTTCGTATCATCACTTGCGCTCCTCGACATCTTCAAGCGACTTGCGCGACAATACGCGCCTACTCATGAGCAATGCCTGCGAGGCGCGCTTCTGCCGGTCACAACATCGCGAACTCCTCTCGTGTTCACAGGAGTAATGGTTCGAACCATAGCATATCAGCCCAGTCGCCTGTTTTATCTCCTCTGAACCTCCCATACGCGTCCTCGACGAACCTCCCGCCCTCTCCGCAACAAAAAGTAGTGCAAGTGCTCATAAACAGACTCAAAAACAAAGTGGGTCGTTATCAGTAGACAGCAGTAGCCTCACTTCGAGACGTACATGCGTAAGGAAACTGACTGTACGCGCATAGCTTCCATGTAATTCGGGTATCTCGTTGACAGAATTGGAGGCGGACGATGCGATCCAGCAGACTGTGGAATCCTTGGTGGAACTCTCAAAGGACTCGTTGGACATGATATCCCTCGCTCTCACAGAGCAATTAGACAAGCTTGCGAAGGTATGCAATAAGCTTTGTTGCGTGTTCTGTGGTCACTCTAACCGCTCCTTAGCAAATGGACGGTGCAGGACTCCGGAGTGCCGATCTCCTACAGTCACAGCTCTTCCTGCTCAAGGTACTTTCCCTCGCTATGGCTTCCAGGTGGGGATCACGCCCCGAGGATACCCGACCAAATTCGCGAGGCAGCAAGCCCGCAACTTCGACCAAGCCCACCACCCCGGATTCGTCTCTACCGCCCTCCGGGCGCGTGCGTCACACGTCGACCGAGCAGCTGTCGACCTCGGCGACCACCTTACTCGAGCCTCCTGCCCTTGACGACAATTGTGCCCGGTACATCATTAGCGTTATGGTTCTCATCCTCCGTCAGACAGCTCCGAGGAAACACCGTCTAACCTCCGCAGCCAACTTGAGCTTCGATGCTTCGGTCCAAGACTTCGAGTCTGTAGAGTCTCATGAATTCGGCGTGAACGATGATGCTCTCTCTGCGGTCCCACCAATCATTCCCGGGCTGCCGAGAACCATCAATCGTGCGAAGCATCCTTCATCCACTTCGCTTAATTCGGCAGGAGTCGCGAGTACGATATCGAGCCGGCTACCGCAGCATTCGACAGTCTACGAGAGGACCTCCTTTCTGGTATCGAAGTCCATACTGTCGCTGCACTCGTCTATAGCCAAGTACACGGGGCGCATCATATATCACTTGTCGGCCTCCAACTGGACTGTGGTTCTCCATAGGATACGACAGCGCATACATGGTCTTGCCAGCGCAACAGACGCTGAGCAGGACACTGTCGATCTGCAGCTGATCACTTACAGTGCTTTAGACAGGACGAAGCTGGTGCAATGCTTGCAAGGTAAGGAAAATTATGCGTTCTCGCGTACTGGTGCGATATGTAATGCATCACAGAGCTGTCGTCGCTCCTCATGAATCTCAAGAAGGATGCTCAAGTGCCCGTTTCCATCGCTCTCAGAACAGCTATATGGAACTGGATCGAGCTTTGTCCGGATGAGTTTAACGACGCTCTCCGCTCTCATCGTCGGCTTGAGGGTGCTCCAGAGCGTGTCTTCGACCTCTTGTATGACTTGCAGGAGAGCACACGGGACAAGGGTGGCTCATGGCCTACGCTTGCCGTGCTGCTCAGTATCAGCCACGATCGAATGAAAACCGAGTTCGAGACGACCGCTCTTGGTGCTCCCAAGATAGCCTATCGAAAGGTGACCTAGTCACTGCATTCTTTCGGACGCGGCCCTCACTCACTGGTGTTGCAGGACCGCAACTTCACTGAGCTCCTGTTCAAGAACTTGCCCTACGGATCCAAGTGCTACGACGTTGCTATTGTATGCGCGATCGACCTGTGCAGAGCAGCTTCGAGAGTCCGACCGCCAGAAGACGAGAGCGAGATCCCTCTGGTCTCTATCGCGCTCGACATCGTGCATGAACTCAAGGTTGAAGGCTTCTAGGATTCATACAGCACTCTCCCGCTCATTCTGTCTGCCATAGATCACTCTGATGAAATGGACGAAGGACCGTCCTTTCTGGGAATGCAGCGACGAAATCGATGTCGCGATGATAGCAGATGCCCTTGCTGCGCTTTATCGTTTCCTCCCCGAAGAGGAGTCGATACCTATCTTCCAGCAGTGTCTAGAACCGGAGCGTTCAGAAGCTGTCAAGATCTGTGTCGTCAAGGCGTGCTTGACTTTGATCGTCGACGTAAGCCTTTGTAATTTGTTCGATACCGCGTTGAGTTCTCAAGTTCGATTAGGGGTGGAAGCTGCCGTGGCAGAGACCGCTGGGACCCCTCAAGGACGCGGTGAAGAAACGTCTCAACGTCATTTTCGTCGTAAGCACTATGCCACCCGTCTCCTCATCGCAGCTCATAGGATAAATAGAGCGTTTACACCCGTCGGAGTGAGACGGACGCCAACGGCTCCTCGAGAAAAAGTGCTATTCGACCAAAGGCGAAACGATACACCTCCGAGACTCTACCTGACCGGGAATTGCTCATATTAGGCTTCCTCACGCTATGGCGTGCCGATATCTGGTGGTACCACGAATGCCTAGACTCTGAGGAGCTCGACAATATTTTCGAAGCATGTGTGAGCATTTACACCTCGCCAGCTGACACTGCTGTCAAGTGGTCTCTGGGTCGGACATTCCGATACCTCATAGAGTCCGTAGTGCAGTGTCCTCCCGACAATCCTCGATACTCCCTCGTAGCCAGATGGGCGGATGAAGTCGGGTTAGTTAGGCATCTCCTCGTCCCGTGCTTCTCCTGACCCATGATTTAGCCCGGCGGTGCTAGCATCCGTCTCCAAACACTTGTTGAATGTGCGGACCGACCTTCAGTCTCAACGCATGTTCATTCAGCAGCTCTATGAGACTCTTTATTTGTATGCGAACCACGAGTCGGTAAGACACAAGACATATCGGCAAAATGATGTCGGAGAACTCACTCACGAATAACAGCAGAAGAAACATACACGACTCTGTTTACGCATCCTTCCTAAGCGGGCGCCTGCACTTGTGCTGTCCGAGATTACATTCTTGGTCTGCCTGAGCTCTGCCGATGGCGCCGTCTCGTTGACGGCGTGCAACTGTCTACGCTTATTGACCCAGGCCGAGCGGAACCCCGACACGCCTCCGTACACAGAAGGGGACGAGGAAGAAGCTATTAAGCGGCATCCAGTTTACGAGCAACTCGGAGACCCGAAGGTCTCGATGATAGGTGCACTACACCTATCATGTCTTCTGTACACGTCGAGCTGATAACGTCCAGGTCGGGTCGGGCACCAGAAACGCATCAGAAAGTTAATGCGCTTGATCACGTCACCTACTGCGGTACACGTCGCCGTGTGGCAGGAGCTGTACTTCCGGTGGTATGCCCTCACTGAGATGACCATCCGCATGACTTTCCAGCAGACGACGGATGGATTCGAGGTTGGCGCAGCGCCCATCGGCGACAAGGCCCTTAGCATGGAGGACCGGCAAGCGCAGTGGCAAAATCTTACGCTCTTCCTATCCGCCTTCGGGGCTGCCTGCACGCGGGAACCTCATGATCCGTCTGCGCTGACGAAGATCATCCCTCCAACGGTCATTCCGGACGGCTGCCGCGTGCTGCGGGAGCCATCTGAACTGCTCACGAACTTCCTCACCGAGATCGTGAACTTGCTTGTTTCTGATTCTCCACACGTCCGCGATATCGCTCGGGAGGCGCTGAGCAGCGAGGCGAGCCCTCGACTTTACGGTCGCATTGTGAAGCAGTTGGACGAGTAGGTCTCGCAATGGTTGACATATATAGCGATAATCCTTACCTCCCATACTATGCTCAGCGTCATACGCATGGTGACCGATGATGCGGTGGTCAATACTCCCGTCCTCGCAGTGTTCCTGGATCAAGTAAGCACTGACGCGGACCTTGTCTGATGCAACTTCTGACATTGCCACAGTTCATCGCTATCCTTAAGGTGCTCCTCGACAGCGCTCAGGGTATCTCTGAAGACTTGCGTTCCGTGGATATTCCTACGACGCTCTATACCTTGGCTACGTTCATCGGCCGGATCGATGATCCCGAGGCGTCTTCTCTACGCCTAAAGATCAAGTTCTGTCAACTATGCGCAAGCGTCTTCAGCAAGTCCGACCCTGTGCTCATGCGCAACAAAGAGTCCAGTGTGCGTCAAAGAGTAGTGGACATCATCATCGACTGGGTCCAGGAGGCTCTCAATGTAAGTGCATCCAACAAATCGTACCGAAGTAGTCCACTGACAGTTCGTGAAGGAGGAAGGACAGGGGATGGGCATGCAGTACGAACTCAACGTTGCGGTCTTCAAGGCCGCCGTTGTCCTCTTTGACCGCCTGCAGCTGGAGGCGGCGGAAGGCACAACAGGTGAAGAGACTGCGCATGCGGTATCGCGCCTTTTCATACGGTATGCTACCTTCCTCCTGAAGACTTGGGAGATGACCAGAAACGACGGTAACGTGAGTGCTTCTCATGATCGTTGTGAGGATCTCGCATAAAGTCCTTCATGACAGGCGCGCGATGACGGGATCTCGGAGAAGTCTTCTCTCACCAAGGTTCGTGACCAAGCGATGTCCAATCTATCTCTGCACGCTGAGTGTTTGCAATACCCCCTCAGATGCGTATACAGCAGCGTGAGGGCGAGCTGAGGGAACTTCTGATCGATGGTCTCGCCTCGTTGGTGAGCGCCAACACCGAGTGCGGTGTCAAGCATTGTCTGTCCTTGGCGGACGACCAGGATCCCATGAAACGGCTCATTTTTGCGCATGTTTTCACTCGAGTACTGAAGGAAGGCATCAAGTTCGCTCACTATGAGGAAACTCCTATCATCGCGCGGCAGAGCCGTCTGTGCGAGGTACGTACAATGATGCGCTTTTCGAGCATGACAAGGGCTAATCGATGCGTCCTTCAGCTCGTGAAAGGCCCGGATGTGAGATTTTGATGCGTCTTTGGATAATTTCCAGGGCCTGACTCCTCAACAGCTCGCGCTTGCACTCGCCATCTGCGAGATATGCCCTCCGAACGAAGTTGACAGCATGAACGCTGTTCTGCTCAATTTGTTTGACACCCGGTCATCGCTTATGAACTTGCTGAAGATGATGATAGACATCGAAATTCAGAAGACCGGTAGGCTCCATTTTCTTTGCCTCCCAAGAGGCCCGGTGTTCATGCCCTCGCAGACAGCGACACAGCACTCTTCCGCAGCAATTCAACGTGCACACGATTCCTATCGGCCTTCGCCAGGGTCTATGGCTACAACTACCTCAGGTCGCTCATCGTTCCTCTCGTCAAGCTCGTCACGACCATGCCGCCCGGTCATGGCTATGAACTAGACCCGTCCAGAGTCACGAAGGAAGAGCTGATACAGAACAAGGAAACTGTGGAGTTGATCACTGGGAAGTTCCTCGAGATAATATCGTCTTCAATCCCCGCTCTGCCATCGTGAGTCAAGTGCAGGGTGGTCTGCGGTTGTTTGCTAAGTTTCACGCAGGATAATTCGCGAGATTTGCGCCCATATTGCGAAGTCGGTGTAAGTAGTATCAACTCTATTCAGAGTCAATCACCGTGACTGACATTTCATAGCAACGAGGTATGGCCAGAAGCCAAATTCGCCGCATTGGGCGCCTTCATATTTCTGCGGTGCGCATTTGCTATCTCATGTCCCAAGGAGCGCGACTTATTACGGGAGTTAGGTTTATTTCGCCTGCCATCGTGACGCCAGAGACCGTCGATGTCCCCGTACCCAACGACCCTACAGTCCGTCGGGGGCTCATGGTCATCGCGAAGATCATCCAGAATCTTGCCAACAATATTCTGTTCGGGAAGGAGGCGCACATGGTCATCTTGAACGACTTCCTGAAGGAGAACATTGTCATAGTCACGAAGTTCCTGAGCGAGATTAACGTACGGTATCTCTACCGGACGCATGCGATCCCACGCTGAACACAACTACAGAAGTATGTTCCGCCCAGTCCAGAAGACGAAGGAGATGAGTGGCTGGAACGGACTTACGATGAGACAGACACGATCATCCTCCACCGGTTCTTCGAGAAGCATGCGGACAAGATCGGGAAGGAGCTGCTTAGCTCTTCAAAGGTATCTGCGGAGAAGATGACACCTGAGGCTGAAGTAGCTGCTGTCAATGGGAAGCGGGCCTGGGATGCACTGTGCGCTGCGCTGGTCGATCTGGGCCAGCCTCTCGAGAGTCCAAAGCTGTCAACTTTGACGAGCCGGGAGCATCGAGAATTCCTCGACTTGATGTCGAGATGCGATCGTCGAGATACTACTACTGTGCAGGATCTGTTCGTGGAAGCTATTGGATCGCCTGTGAGTCTGGATCCTATCACCTGCCACAGTACTTTCAGTTCTCAGGGCTTACCACAGAGTGCGAATGCTGTTTTTGTTCTGTCTGTATCCAAGATCGATGTGGAGGTCCTAGACCTCGAGTTGTTACTATACTATATCTTCAAGGTATGGCATCAGTCAGGTCTACGACGTAACTCGCTGACTGTACGTTGACAGTGTCTTACTTCGCCCACAAGCGAGGATCGGGATTTCGATATCATTCTCGACTATACTGGGTTCACATCGGCCTCGCAAGTGCCTGCACAGTGGCTCAAGTTTGCTGCCGAGACTATACCCGTCGATATCTGGAGACGATTCAAGGCTATGCGCTTCCTTGCACCGAATACCTTCGCTCTCCGTTACCTCCGCAAATTGTACAACAACCTCACTTCGGGTATGTGGAGTTGGTGAGCGAGGGGTGATTCGTCCTCTTAACATCTCCGACAGATGCCACCAACTCAGTTCGCATCACAATTCATACCTCCTTGGCGGACCTTCTCAATCAGTATCCCGATGGGCTGTCGGCGGTCTCCCTGAGCTATGCTGGTACGTAGTCAACCCCCCTGCTCTCTCAGTCCTTCTGACTTTGCCTTGAAGTCGAATTGGAGGAGGAGTCCGGCAAGGAATTTGAGGAAGTGACTATGCGACATACGCACCCAATGCGCGTACCAGTCACGATGAAGGTAGCCTCGAGCCATATTCGAATCACCACCGTATGTAGTCTGTCCAGCATCCTGCATACGCTACTCACGTCGTGATCAGACAAAAGCCCTGCCTATTTCGAACCTGCTCTCCTGCAAGGCCACTGAGATCGTCCCGCTTAGTGATATCAACGATGTCTACAACGTTTCGACCGGCCACGACACCCACGAGTTCATCATCCGTAGAGTTCGACAAGGCATGACGTTGTACTTCTCTTCCCTTCATCGCGACGCCATTGTCAAGGTGGGCTGTGAACATAGGTATCCTGAATGAACACCGTTCTGAATCTGCGTTTCAGGCGATACGCAATGCGAAAGGCGTTCTGCGCACAGTACAATTACCCACAGCAGAACGCAACTCCAGGCTATCGAACATCATTACCACTCTCCTACGTATTGCGATGTTAGGAGTTTGTCAAGAAGACGATGAGCCCCGAAGTGCCTACATTGAGCTTCTAGCGGCGATATGTGCCTACTTGGATTTCGATGGTAGACCCGTGATCCCTTCGAAAGGTCTGTGTCTCCGGAGGTCATATGGGCCTAGACTCATCTCATTACCAGCCATTTACACGACTGGGCATGTGGGAGGGGCCCTTGCCATGCTCAGTGACAGCCTCGCTTCGCACGCACCTCAGCTCACTATGGATTTCGTCTCTGAGATGTGCAGTGGCATGACGAAGCTCGACGTTGCACAAAGGGCTCAATCCCTACAATATCTGGGCCCCTGGATGAGGAACCTAGCTCTTTTCACCGAGCCGTGCAGCTCTTTCTATGAACCATCTGGCGCCAGGTTCCGCGATTGCATCCGAATGTTAGTCGATTTGACGGCAGCGGAGAAGGAGGTGGGTGCCGACATATTTCTTCCATGGAGGCTTGTGCGACTCATAAATCGGAAAGCTTCAAAGCTACACCCTGAAGTTCATCTGGGCAGAGATCGGCAGGCTGGATTCCGGCACACTGAATCTTGTCCTGGACGAGCTCATGCGCGCTGCGGTAGACGGTGGGATGGGGTCCTTGCGATGCGAGAAAGTTGCGGAGACTATGACCGTTCTCAACTCTATCAACGTACGCGGTCGAGTGTTGGCGAGGCTTCGCAAGGTACTGGTATAGGAACATGGAGCGTGACAAAATTTCTAACACTAGCATCTAGGTCATTGGGAAGACATCCATCAAACCGACAAGAAATCTGGCGGATAACATCCACTGGAACGAGATCGCTTGCTTGGCTCGGCTGCTGCTGGTCTTGAATCATTCGGCCAAGAATACAGTCCAGATCCAACTCTTCCTTCCCGAAATCATTCACCTCGTCACTCTCATCGCTGCCACTGGCCAGCTCTATGTCCGCTGTACCGTCTACGCGATCGTCACCCACATGCTTCATGCATTGTATTCTCTGCGTCTGACGGATTCAACTGCAAGTCCCGAGATTCAGACTATCATCGTTGAGTGCGCCCAGCCGGAAGGCTTGCGATTATTCGGTCTTTGCAAGGTTACTCCTACGAGCGAGTACACGCCCTACGACCCGCCAAACAGCAAAGCTGTCATCGATGACTTGGAGGCTCTTACTCGCTTACTGCTCCGGACTATGGAGATAGTCTCTGCATCGAAAGGTACGTGATGTGGTATCGTCCGAGAGTTCCGCTCACATTTCTTAGGACTTCTGAACATCTGGCGAGCTCGGTGGATGAGCCTCATCACCTCTTCGGCGTTCCAACTCTCTCCAGCTGTTCAAAGTCGAGCCTTCGTCGCTCTAGGAGTGCTTGCGACATCCGACGTTGATGACGATTTACTTTACCAGATGCTAGTAGCATTCAAGACGGCCCTGTCTCAAGCCAGCGAAACCGACACGACCTCCGTGCTAAGTATGCTGCGGTGCATCACCAATGTCGTGGTTGCGACAAGCGGGAACTCGCGTTACCTTTCGCAGCTCTTCTGGCTCGCCGTCGCCCTCCTCCAATCCAGTCATATGGCGTTGTACGTGGAGGCAATTCGTCTGTTGCGAGTCACTGTGGAGGTCATGGCCGAGCACGGCCTCTTCAGGGAGCGGGGAGTCCCGACCACCCTGTTGGAAGGGCGAGTGCCTCTTGAGGACATTGCCTGCCAACTGGATCAACTCTTGGGACTTTCCTTCGAGTCGAGTTTCTCATTCTCCCTCGCCGCCACCATCTTCAAAGGCGTCAGGCATTCGGCGCTTCGCGATGCTGCAGAGGGTGCGCTCCGGAGCCTGCTGAGCGTGACTGCGCGGACCTGCGCAGAAGTCGAGCATGCCGATGACGGGCCTGGCGCGCCGATCTGCCAGGACGTCCTGGGCTACTTCATCGCCCTCATTCCGATGTCTACGCGAATCCGCAGCCTCCGGAGACTGATGGAGGAGACGAATGTCGACCCCTCGTGGCTGTCCGAGGAGACGCTCTCATCTCAGGATGAGGACGACCCGGTGTTTAAGCTGCCTTTTGGGCTTATCGGCCTCGGGGATAGCAACACGGCGCTGCTGGTGACTTCGTTTGTCACCGCGATGCTTGCAACTGCGCAGGGCGACGACACGGAGTCTGCGATCTTGTACAACATCCTATCGGACGTCGCGGATGCTTGGCCAGAAGTGATCGGCATGACGTGAGTGACCCCCCGTGTGCTGCTCTCGAACGGATGATTGAGCGTTTGCGTGTAGATACGAGAGTCTGCAAGACAAGATCAAGGATGCCTTCGCAAACTCGAACAGCCCGACTATCCTGCAAGCCGTCTCGAACATCTTCCGCGTCGCAGTGCACGAGATCGAGCGCGCAGCGCCTCCCAGCTCTCGCACGCTTGGTGCAGGTTCAGCATCGACGCTCAGCACCGTCGACGAGGTCGCGCACGGACCGGGACGTCGCCACCTGAGCGCGCTTGAGGAGCAGGGCATGCAGGGACTCGTGAACAGCTTCCAGTTCCTCCCGCTCAACCGCGGCCACGCCACGAAGATGATCCAGTGGATCTCCGAGCTCGTCATGAAGATGATCGAGTGAAGAGCGCGTGTGACAGTCTTTGAGTCCTGCGTTTCGCATCCTGCGCTGCGTGTACATAGTATTCTACGCATCCTCTCCCTACTGGCTCCCGGTGTCTGGTCTCTTCCCTTTTCGCGTTCCATAGGCATGTTCGTCCTTCCACGCATCTGCTCAGTGTTTTGTGTCATTGCGGTCTCGCATACCGATCTTCAGGGTATTTCACTGTATCACCCATCCATCCATCCATCCATCCATCCCATCGTTGCCTTCGTTCTGAAGGTGTTGTCAGCGCTCACGCTTCGTCCGTGTTTTCTGCGTGTATCATATAGAGGTTTCCTCCATATTCAACCTTGCGCCATGAGAGACATTACTGTTATGCCCGCTCTACGAACTTGATAGGTCGCTAGCTCCGTGCCAAGCGTTCCAACGTGACACTGCGCAGATTGCACCACACTCGGCTCCAGGATCGCAGTACGGAGCGCCCTGCATAGTGGTTGTGGAAACAGAAGAATGTCGAACATGCTGAAGCTAGTACTCGCAGGAGGATCCACTTGAGCAGGGATCCGACTGTGATCACTGCGAGGCCGTCCTCGTCAATATCATGAGCACACGTTTCGCATCATCCGCACAGGGCGAGGCTGCGCATGTCATGACCTTGCCTTGCACGTGCCGTCACGGAGATTGGAGGCGTCGATCAGAAGGACGCTTGCACAGCAGTCCAGGGACGCGCTCTCGAGCGCAGTGCACTCACGCACCACGGCGTCTTGCAGAGCGGGGGGAGTCGGAGCATACGGGCGCCTTGGACGAAGGATGTCCTACAGCTACTGGCATACTGCGCAGACGGTGAAACGGAAATTGAACAGAGTTGCGCAGCCGTGCAACCGTGCGAGGCGCGGGCATATCGGCAATCTGTCTGGACAGCTTTCCGCTTCGCACGGAATGGAGAGTGTTCGGTGCTCGATCGCGGCAAGCCCAGTGTAGCCTTCAGGCTTTGAATTGCAGTACAAGGCTATGAGGAGCAAGGAACGTATCGCATCGCCTTGGCGGGAGAGTACGGCGGTGCGATCATACTGAACGCTACGAGCCAGGTATGAGACGTGCAGAAGTGGTGGGAGGACTGGAGGAGTGGGAGGACTGAATCAGAAACGGGATGCAATTGAGTGCGACTGCGGATGTCGCAGGTGACTGCAGACCGCTCTCACCGATACCCCTGTGGATATAAACCCGCGCCGTCGCGACCGTGCTTGTCTTTGCCTCTCGTCGTCAACACCCACCTGCATCCCACCGTCGCGTGGACATGTCATCTTCCAGGGCTGACCCTCAGACGTCGATTGCAATGAGCAACCTGGACTCGAAGCACCGCGCCTCGACGCCAAGCGACGCCGGGCGTGGGAACATCTACGACCATGAACCAACCGGTGAGTCGCAAGCGCCCGTGCCACCGCCTTGTGGGTGTATCAGTCGGGCTTATGCCGCACCCTCGTGGGTCCGCCGCCTGCGCTCCTCTCCCTCTCCCTCCCCCCATCTCCGTGTGCTGACGATGTCCTCCGACTATAACACAGTCACCAATGAGCCCCAGCCGTCGTCTTCCATGGTGCCGCGGAAGCCAAACGGGGAGCAGTTCATCAAGGTCCAGCCATTGAAGCGGAACGAAATGCAGGTCCGTGCACGGCTAATCCCCTCTTCCGGTATCTGACCGTCCGTGGCGTCCTCCCTCCAGCCATCGTATGCGCAGGACCTTGGCACAGGAGAGGTACACATGTCTCGCCCAATGCCTTGATGCACCGAGCTCATACGTTCGTCGACGGGGTGTGTAGGTGCAGCATGGCGTATATGGGTCTTTGCTCCAGGCACTCGGGGTCTGTATCGGTTTCTTCGGCGCGGTCCCTTGCTGCCCATGTCCCAACCCCTTCCGCGAGGTCCAGCAAGGTGGGTCTTTGTCTCGGATGCACTCGCGTGTGTATGTACTTACTCTTTGCGGCAGGATCCGTCGGTCTGGTCACTAGATTCGGTCAGTTCTACAAGTCGGTAGACCCTGGTCTAGTCCAGGTCAACGTCTGTACGGAGTCGCTGCGTGTTGTCGACGTGAAGATCCAAATCAGTCCCATTGGACGCCAGAAGGTCATCACTCGCGACAACGTCGACGTCGAGATGTAAGTCTTCTCAGGCTCGGGATGGTGCTCGTAGTATCAAATGCTAACATGCGGGTCGCAGCGACTCTGTCATCTATTTCCAGATCACTAACCCCTACCGTGCCGCGTTCGGCATCTCCGACCTCCGCCAAGCCCTCATTGAACGTGCGCAAACCACCCTCCGGCACGTCGTCGGCGCACGCATGGTCCAAAGCGTCGTGACGGAGCGCGAAGCGATGGCGTTCGAGATCGCCGAGATCGTCGGCGACGTCGCGGACAAGTGGGGCGTCGCGATCGAAGGCATCCTCATCAAGGACATCATCTTCTCGCCCGAGGTGTCCGCCTCGCTCTCGTCCGCGGCGCAGCAGAAGCGGATCGGCGAGTCCAAGGTCATCGCAGCGCGCGCCGAGGTCGACGCCGCGCGCCTCATGCGCCAGGCGGCGGACATCCTCGCGTCCCCCGCGGCGATGCAGATCCGCCAGCTCGAGGCGCTGCAGGCGATGGCGAAGAACGCGAACAGCAAGGTCGTCTTCGTCCCCATGCACCTCCAGAGCGACGTCATCGGCCAAATGTCGTCCCAGCTCGAGGCCTCTGGTTCGGGCTCCGGTTCCGGTGCCGGCAAGGGCGTCGTCCACGACGAGAGCGGGGAGGGCTTGGGCAGCTCTGTCGCCAAGGCCGGGCTGCTCAACAGCGTGACCGAGGTGTAGAGGAAACGTTGCCTGTTCTCCTTCCCCCCTTTTCTCCCTATTCTGGATCCCCTTCCCCATGAGTTATTCTGCCTCATGACTTTCGCCGATGACCGGCTTGCTTAATGTTCGGCGTGGCTTACGGCGCCTTGTATACCACCGGAGCATTTGTGCTCCAGGGTTACCCTTCCCCTACCTATTCGACTCCCGACCTCTCGTTGTATGATAGGTTACGACTTGATACTCCCGATGCCTGGTATCGACTGGCAGCGACGGATGTTAATGAACATGGTTACCTTTGTTGTCTCCACCGTCCCAGCTCGAGGTCGCCGAGGCCTGAAGCGCTGAAGGATACACGGTCAGTCCCTCTCGCGCCGCTAGCCGGCGCGTACGCGATCAGCCCTTAACGCTGCCCTTGTGGGTCCCAGTGTTCCGGCTTCCCGAGTCGGGAAACCGGTGATTCGTCTATTACTGATGGTACACTAGCGTCTATTCCGGCTACGGGCGCGCTGCCGTGGCCCGTGTAACTTGAAGTTGGTGGACATTCGACGAAGCACTAGACAACGTTACGCTCACGGAAACAATGCTCGCGCTCATGCTTCTGATGGTCGTTGTGTTCAAAGCATGGAGCAGGGTGAGCAGGTCTCGCCGATGGCTCTCGGGAAGCTTGGAGGCTTCAGCTTGTGGCCCACTTTTTGAGCGGGGCGCACGGTGCGCCTGAGCAGAGAACAGGTTGGAACTGGTGACGTTCGCTCCATGTACTGGTCCGGCTTAGGTGCAGTATGAGCCGAGCCCTTGCTTCACGCATCGTCATCATCAAGCCCGCCGCGCTCACGAAGCATGATGCAAGAGACAGGACGCTCGCCATCGACTGAATTACACGATCACCAACAGCACAGTACCCCTCTCGCCCATATACGCGGTTTAGCCCCTTAGGCTCGGCCCTAGAGTAAGATGCAATAATGTTATCATGTTCGTACACATTATGTCTATCACAGTCCGCTATCGATACTGACCTCTGGAAGGCGGCCGTGCTCAACTGAACTCCGGCATATCACGGTGGAACTCGCACGGCTCCCTCCCAATAGCGATCCCTTCGCCCGCCGCGACCCGCCTCACGGCCAGGTCCTCCTTGCCCTCGACGGGCACCTTCACGCACAGCTCCTCCTCTTCGTCAATGAAGTGCAGGTGGCCGCACACGCCATCGCCGAACGGGTGCGGCACGAACTCGTCGTCCTCGGGCGCGTCGGGCTCGCGCAGGAAGGGGTGGTAGAGCGCCGCGCGCGGCGTCATGCGGCGGATCGACTCGGGCTCCATCGCTTTCTCGAGAAAGTCGAGCGCCTGGTCGATCTCGGCCGAGTACCTGTCCATCTCGGACGGTGTGGGTGAGGGGGCTCGCGGGTCGTCTGTCGGGGAGGAGGGTGAAGAGCGCCCTGGAGAGTAGCAGGACGAGGAGGAGGGTGGAGGGCGGGTACGGCTGCGATGCTCGGGTAGAGTGTAAGGGTAGTAGGAAGGTTCGGGTTCAGGCGGTATGCGGAGCTCGGGGTTCTGTTTCTCAACAAACTCTCTCCATGAGATACCATCCTGGCTGAGGGATGGCACGTTCGACTGAAATAATCGACCTAGAGGATGCACATGTGGGCAAATCGCATTCATATAGGACGAACCCACGCACTGTGCAAGGTGGCCGTCTTCTCCATTCGGCGCCGTCCGATGATGGTCGCAATCTCCATGAGTGCCTCCGTGTCATCGTTTGACTGGAAGAGCGGGAACTTTTTGGTGAGAAAGAACAGGAGGATCGTGCCTGCAGACCAGACATCGATAGCTGAGTATTATGACGCATCAGACTCGGACAACGTCACCAAGTATAGAGATACCACGCACCTCCGGTCTGCTCGCCGCACTTAAGTAACACCTCTGGTGCCCGAAACCCTCTTGTGCCTGCACGGTTAGCTTTTGAATGCGGCCTGTTTGAAAGAAGCGTCTAGCCAATGCGAGGAGAATGCATACAACCGCCCTACCGAGTGTCTTTCTCAGGGTATCCCACCTTCTCAGACGGACCTGCGCTGCGGATGCGCCCTTCCTTTTGCATCCTTTTGATATGGTCGATGTCGTATTCCGATCTTGGTTTCAAGCGCCCGTGAGGGAATTCACGAGTTGGTGTCGTGTGCAGACATGCACCGAGTGATGGCCCACGTTCTACACGCTTAAATACAGAATGCATGTTAGCAAGATATGCCGTCTGCGACAGTGAGATATACACACGCAAGCCAAGCCGAAGTCGCACAAGGTGCCGATACCCGTGCGAGGGTCGAAAAGAAAGTTTGCTGGCTTCACATCGCGGTGTATGATACCTCGCATATGGATGTCACGTAATGCACGAAACATACAGCGGAAGTATGCTTTCACTCCCTCTAATGGGAGGTATCTAAAGTAATCCTGCATATATGCTTCAGCTATCCGCATACAAGGCGCGAGATGTAGAGCAACCGCATACCCTGAAGTCCTCATTCTTATGGTAAGGCATAATCGCCACTACCTGGTCTCGATGGCGGAAAGCAGTGATCAGCTGAGAGACATGTCGACAGCCTCTACAGTCCTCCATGATGGTGAGCTCGTTTCGTATTCGCTCGGGACCGCTGGTCACATATATGCGTTTAATCGCGACAAAGGCTTTGCTGCCAGGCGGACGGGGTGCGCTAAGATAATACGCGGAGGAACTTGGCGGATGGCGGCCTTGCCATTCGGCGTTGTGCCATTTGGTGTGGTAGCCGAGGTCTATGGCTTTATAGACGGCTGAGAATGTCCCTGTTCCGAGGCGGTCGATGATCTTGTAGTCTTCCGTGAGTTCCGGGACGGCAGCCTCGAGGTCCATTATCTCCTCCTCGATCTCTGCCTGCTCTTCGCGAGACTTGAGGTAGATGCTCAGTTCTTCGTCGGTATCGTCGTTGAAATCCTCTTCCTCTTCCTCCTCCTCCTCTTCTTCCTGATCCATATCCTCATCTCCTGAGCCCCCATCACTGAACATCTCTTCATCCGCTTCTTTCGCCTGTGCGTTGCTCGCAGAAGCTGCATACCGATATGCTGAAGTTTGCGCGTTCGGATAGAGCTGAGCGATGTGGGAATGATACCGTTCAAGCTCAGGAATATTGAAGTCGTTCAACGGGTCGTCAGAGGATGGATGATCACCCGGGTA
Source organism: Trametes punicea (assembly GCA_025528855.1). Taxonomy (NCBI): domain Eukaryota; kingdom Fungi; phylum Basidiomycota; class Agaricomycetes; order Polyporales; family Polyporaceae; genus Trametes; species Trametes punicea. The sequence continues at coordinate 117,836 of VICQ01000015.1, forward strand.
TTGACGAGCGATTTGTTGTACTTCCATGAGCTCCTTGAGGTATGTTCTGTTACGCGGATCTGAAGAAGACACTTCAAGTGGGTTGGAGGAGTGTCGCGAGAGAAGAGCAGTGGCAGCCATGTATCCAAGAAGACGAACCAAAATGAGTCGTCTAACACAAGAACTCTACAAGAGCCGTAGGGAGAGAGGTGAGGACGATGTGTGGCGGAAGGCAGACCGCCCTCCAACAAAAGCACTTGAAGCCTTGAACAACTGCAGCCACCGACGCGTCTTGATCAACTCTGTCTCACAGACGCGTCTCGGCAACCGGCCCGAAGTTGTGGTCCCTGTGGGTCAGCGAAAAAAGTATGACCACCGCAGGACTCGAACCTGCAACCTTTTGGTGCCGTTGGCGATCGAAGCCAAACGCGCTACCATTGCGCCAGGTAGCCATGCTTCCAGGGTCAACAATGTAGACCAACACCGCTTATCATGTCGGGCAAGTGAAGCACAGAGAAGCAGACGTTGCAGCCGGCTCAAGCTTGCGCTGACCCATGTCGTCAGAACGAGGCCTTGTCGATCTGAGCTAAATGCTGTACTACGACTCACGCTACTACGTCCATACAGTCCTCTCTAGTCCCATATTTCAACAAATAGCACCTCTGCTCTTTCTAATTCTCGTGCCAACACTCGTGCTCGTCGTAAACTCGTACCGGCACTCGATCGCAGCCACCGTCTTGATGGTCTTCGACTCGCTCGCCCTCATCTTACCCTGGAACTGGTCAGATGGCTCCTCAGCTTCTAGCGGCTCTGACAGGAAGAAGTTGAAGCGGAAACACCTCCGCACGCGCGACGACCAGATAGCTCGGGCTTCGAGTCAAGGTACGCCTTGCTGATGTCACCTCTGCTCGGGATTAGCAGAGCCCAAGCAATGTCCCAGATAGCGCATACGATAGCTCGACCGAGGACGGATACTACCCTGGGCTGATAAATATCTCCGGCACATATTGTTTCATGAACTCTACTCTTCAGGTGCGCACCGTGACCTCCTTGACAGTTTCTTCTCCCTCCAGCTGTCAGGTTAGGCTATGGCATCGCTGTCATATCTCCAGCCTCAGTTGGATGAGATCCATGCGAAGGCAGAAGCGTTAGATGTTCCAACTCCCGTTGTCGACTCACTACGAGAGCTAGTCCGCAGTCAGTTCCTCCCGCTTGTCTTCGTGTACTTTTCTTGACAAAATTCTTCGTAGTCCTTAACACGCCCTCTTCTTCCTCCCGTGCCGTACGCCCCGCGGATATCATCAGTGCCTTGTCGAACCATAACCCTGGCAAACACAATTCGCTCTTTTCTTCCCGCGAGCATCAAGACGCGCAGGAGCTCTTCCAGCTTCTCTCCGAGTGTATCAAGAGCGAAGCATCCGCTGTCGCGAAAGAGAGCCGTAGGGACCGCGGTCTAGGAGGTTTGACGAAGGAGGATGCCCTCACCATCCGAGACCTCAGCCAGACCGTCTTCGATGGCCTCACGGCGAACAGGCGTAGCTGCATGGAGTGCGGCTACACCGAGGCGGTCATGCACTTCCCCTTTGATAATTGGCAGCTTGCAGTGCCTCGCATGGTGGTATGTATGACCCCCCTCACCTGTCCTTATGACCTCTGATGTCATTCGCTAGGGCGCATGCCGCCTCGAAGAATGCCTGGAAGACTATACGCGGCTGGAGCTCCTTAGCGATTGTATATGCCGCAAGTGCTCGATGCTTGCCACTTATAGGCGATTAGAGCAGGAGGCGGAGAGATTGACCGAGGCGTCTCAAGCATCCAACGACCCGTCTTCTTCCAAGAAGAAGCGCGCGCGGGACGCGAGGAAGTTGCTTGCGCGTGTAAAGGCTGCGTTGGACGAAGGTCGTATTGAGGAGGATATCAAGGGCGTGAAGATGGAGAAGGTGGTCAGCCGAGCGTCCACCAAGCAGTCGATGATCGCCCGTGTAAGTCACTACATTGTGTCATCTTTACACGCTCTCATCCTAGCTTCAGCCACCTCCCGTCCTCGCTCTTCATCTGAACCGCTCGATGCACTTCGGCCATTACGCCGCCAAAAACAATTGCCGGGTTGTCTTCCCCGAGATCCTCGACCTCACGCCGTACACGACCTCCGGGCAGCTCTCCACCCAGCCCACCGCCCCAATCTCCTCCCCTCCCCCGCCCATCCCTATCCAGCGTTCTATCACACCCACACCTTCCACGTATGCCGTCCCCCGCACACTCTACCGCCTGTCCGCCGTCGTCTGCCACTACGGGCAACATTCTTTTGGGCACTACGTCTGCTTCCGGCGCAAGCCCCGACCACCTTCCGCCGGAGACCGCCGCTTCGCCCCTCCAAAGCTCGCATGTCCACTCGGGTGCGACTGCTCGCGGTGTGAGCGGTACGGCCCTATCCGGGACGATGACGATTCGGGGGCGCGCCCCGGGCGTGGCTGGCTGCGCATCAGCGACGATAGCGTACAAGAGTGTGGGATCGAGCGTGTGCTGCAGGAGGGGTCGGGCGCGTTCATGCTCTACTACGAGCGTGTGCAGCAGCCGCGGCCGTCGCCGTACTCGGGTTCGCCTCGCGGGTCGGAGGAGACGGTCAAGGCGGAGGAGTCGCATGCGCCTGTCGTGGCAAGCGGTACGGAGCTATCGAGAAGGGAGAGCAGGCAGAACGGCGATGCTGCCCATGCAAGGAGGCGGGAGAGTAGGGAGCGACGTGAGGAGAACGGCAAGGTGCCGGGACCGCGCATCGTGCGGCGGACGTCCGCGCACCGGAGTACGAAACCGAGTGCACCCCCGATGTCGAGGACGGACAGCTCGAGCACCACAGCGAGTGCGAAAGCGCCCAACGGCGACGCGAGCCTGGTCAACGGGCGTTCTCATCATCATCACCATCATCATCACAACTCCTCGCGCCCGCGCACGCCTCCAAACGGCAGCGTAGACCCGCCTACGTCTCCACAGCGGCCTCCGCTCTCCCCGACACCATCCTCCAAGTCCGGACGCCTGAGGAAGAGCCGACGGTCCATCTCGCAGCAGTCTGATGGCCATCCTTCCGGCTCAGCTGTGCAGACTTCGTCGCCAGCGTCGTTAAAGGCATAGTGTTTGCATTGTGTATTGTGGTTTACAGCGTTTCTCTACATTTCATTGGTTTAGTCCCCTCATACGCGACACCCTCCTCTCTACACCATAGACCCCACACGTCTGGAACAACTCACCTCAATCCTCGTTCCTTGCCCCTTTGCATATCTGGGCTGGAAATCTTCACGACTGTGCTATGCAAATTCCTCCCTTCACGTAGGGAACAACTCAACGTTGCTGCAGGTGCAAGCACCGGCACAGGTGTTGGCAGTAAGCCTCACTGAATGCATACCCCATATCCCCTCCATTCTCAAGCCAAGCCATATGCTGGCAGTAGTAGAGACTGCCCCTCGCAGGCCGCGAAGCGGGAGAAAAAATAAATGATGTGATGAGGGTCTAACTACATACATATGCAAGGACTGAACGGGAAGCTATTCAATAGAAATCCGACAAGGGGCAACCGAGGAAAGGTCCGACCAGAGACCAGTGTACACAAGCGCATCGCGCTATCCTTACTTCACAGCAATACACGGGTAGGAGGTAGGGCGTGAACGTTCGATGCAGCATTCGAAATTTCCTAGGATGAGAGCGGACGCTCAGGGTTCGCTGCGACGTACAATACTACCGCCGCTGGCGTCACGTGCGATTCAGTTGGGCCGAGGAGACAGAGGATGAAAGCGCATGTGCACCACAGGCGAGGCGCGGTCACCAGTAGATGGTGCGCTCGATGGTGCGCTTGTGTTGCGGCGACGGGCGCGTGTACGAGATCGTCCGGCGCACGCGCGTCACGGTCGGGTACCTGCGCGTGAAAGGCGTAAGACGTCATCAGCCTCCGTGGTTTTTTCTTGCCTCACTTGGCACAACGACGTGCGCAGCGTCGACCCTCTCCAACGCGCGAGAAGGAGACGTGCGCACGGGAGGGTGAGGTGAGGGGAGAAGGGGACGCACCATGCGTGGTAGATCTCACCGGGCTCGAGCTGGACCTCGACGATTTGCCGGCCCTATGGAGAAGGTCACTGGTCAGCCCGAAGGCTAGACATTATGAGACACGCAGCTTACAGCGTAGTCGATGTGGGAGCCGACGACGAGACCCTCGCGGCGGCCATGCGAGTGCTGGACAGCGACGATATCGCCAGGCTGCGCGGTGCAAGATGTCAATCAATACGCACGGGGATACGTCGATAGCAGCAGGGCGTCATTACGCCGACCCCATGTACTGATCAAACAGACACGTACGACAATCTCATCAGAGGCGTATGAGGACATCGCTGTGGTCGACAGTAGGGAATTGGTCTTGCTAGGCTTGAGCACAATAACGAGCGCTATTTAGGCGGAGGCGAGGCGCGTGCTTGATGGAGCCGAGGGCGGCGAAAGCGACGAGTCCGGCTTGAACGACAACGATCGCAGAGGCTGGGGTAGCGAGGGCAGCAGCAAAGGTGAGGGGACCACCAGAGATGAGGAGGGAGAGAAAAACCGGCGGAAAGTCCTGGCTTTTATAGATTAGATGGCGGCGAGTTCGCTTCGCGGGCTGCCCGCACGCGCGAGGCAGCCATGAGGCGCGCCAGCTACAGCCGTCCCCTGGCACCCGGCTGTGCTCGCTGCTCGCGCCGGGGCACTCGCACTGACCGGTACCCTTCTCCCCTTGTTCTCTCTCAGTGTTCGCGATGCCATTGTTCGTCGGTTGCGAACCTCGGAGAGTTGCGTTAATTGGCATAGAGGGCGAGTTGTACCAGAGGCTCTTGACCCAAGACGCCCGAGGGCCAAGGTGCGTCGGCTTCCCAGGCGTTCGCGAGCTTTCTTCTGAGCGCCGCGTTGGGACACCCTTCAGTGTGGACAATCATTGTGTGAGTGCAAGCGCGGCATCAGTTCTGCTCGTTCGCTGTCCTGGCAGTATCAACAGATGAGATGCAACCAAACGGCGTCTGGGGCGTATGCTGCCGTCTGAGCACGCACCGAACTCGCGCGGCATCAGCCCACCAGGAGGCGGCGAGGCTGGGACACGTAGATGATCAAACGTCACCTTGCCACTACCGCAGGTGAAGCTGGGAAGACATGGCTGTGGTCGGAGGGCAAGTCGTGCTATGATCAACGTTGAGGACACCACGAGGGTGCCGGACGGGAGAACATTGGCGATCTTGACAGCAGCTGGCCCACGCGACATCTGCGTGGTCGCTCACAAGTGAGTAGAATTACAGGCAGATTACGTGCCTCTCCAGAGCCCTGACGTAGCGTACATATCCTAGGAGCTACAGTATCGGATACATGAACTCGATATCCCCGTGTCCATGGAGAGATGAATGAAAACCACATAAGAATAAGCTTGAAAGGAGTTCGTGAGCACAGATGTTCGGCACAAACATGCAGCGAACAGCATACTTACAATTATCAGCTGTAAAACGGTAAGCGTTGCACGTTCATGTCCGTCTATGGTTTGTTCGCCGATGTTGTGGGTGTCCCAACCTCCAACTTCACCTGACGACGCTCGTCAACAAACCAGACCGTTGCCCTAGGCGTTCACTGCTCACCTTCGCGATGGCACGCTCTATCTCGCCGCCCAGGCTCTCCGCATACTCTCTGAACCCGGGCAAGAAATTCACTCTACAGCACTCGCACTCGGCCGCGCGCGTCATCGCGCTCCGCCACAGTCCCCGGTCGAGCGCGACGTCGCCCCACGGCCTGTTGCGCACGACGAGGGCGAGCTTATAGACGTACATAAGCCACCAGCGCGGCGCGCTATGCGCGCGGAAGTGCGCCCACGGCTCCGCGCTGCGCTCGTCGAGGAAGACGTGGCACGTGCTGCTCCGCTTCTTGGAGGGGGCGCACTGGCGCATGTCGCGCGCGGGGTCTGGTGCCGGTGCGGGGACGCGCTCTGAGCGGTGCGAGGACTCGCGTCGATGAGAGGAGGCAGGCGTATCAGAGGTACCATGGGAGGAGCTGCTCCGCTGGTGGGTGTGACCAGGGCTGGGGCTTGCCGCGGGTGACGGGGAAACTGCCGTCGAGTCGAATGGGGTGGCCCCGGAATAGGCGAGGGCGTGTGCGAGTACGCATGCCGCGGCTGCCTGACCGCACTGGTCATGGTAGACGAGGAGCCGGAAGTAGTCTGCTGCAGGTATCTCTTCCAGCTCCTCGACGTACCGATGGCGGAGTTCCTGGTACGAAACTCGCAGAAGAGACTTGGCAGCGGCGGCGCGGACGTCGGACAGGTTGAACCGGTGGGCGAGAGCCCAGACACGGAGAGCGTCACCCGGAAGGTAAGATTGAAGGGCGGAGCGGAGGAAGGTGAGCAGAGAGACGATGTCGTACTTGTGGGCCGCGGTGAGGAGTGACTTGAGAGCGACAAAGGAAGGAGGTGCGGGCCGTGGGAGGGGGTAGATGTGCCGGAGGAGCGAAGCGAGAGTCGCGCTGTCTTCCGGCACGAAAAGGACACCATAGCAAGCGTTAGCGCTGTCTGATGACGATTTCGCAAGAAGACCCGAAGACTGCTCGGTTTGTCGATCATCAAGCATTCGTCGGAAGACAGGCGAGGCGAGGGAAAGGAGTGCGGAGTGCAGGCGGAAGTCAACCGCGTCTGACGTGCGGAAGATCACGTCTGCGGTAGGGGAATCGAGGAACTCGCTGGGAACCGTCTCTGCACTGTCCGCTCGTGAGTGGACAGTGGCCGGTGTTGGACTAGGCGACGGATCCAAGATGGAGGTGGCAATGGATACTGGACGCGCCTTCTTCGTTCCAGAAGCTGCGTGCTTCGGGCTGGTGCATTTTGCCATGTAGTGCGACACCCGGTAGTACACACCGGCAGAGATGTCTTTGAGCTCGTCCACAAAGGCGCAATGAGCGGTATAGGCAAGGGGCACGAGGGATTCCGCTTCTTGTGTGAGGTCAAGAGCGCAGGCAATTGCAAAGGCACGAAGTGGTTGGGATTGGCCGAGCTTGACGAGACGATTGCGAAGCAACGAGATGGCCTCCTCCATCATGTACTTCATCGCGGCCTCAAGGACAGGCCTCAACTCGTCGAGCGTGGTAAACTCGGGGTCGTCTATAGGATAACAAAGCCTCAGGAGCTTGTCTAAGGTCTGGCTGTCCTCTGTGAGGCGGATCACGGGGAGACCGTCCTTGATGTCATCGTCATTGAGTGCGCCCGGGGGCGGTTGGGGAATGCTGAGCATGTCCTCGAATATGCATGATGCCTCTGCGAGAATCGACCTCCTCACCCAGAAGTCGACGTTGTCTGAAGTGCGAAGGATGGCGTCTGCGGCGGCTTTGTTGAAGGGATAGGCGGCGTTCTTGATTGACGGTTGGTTGAATGTCGCCTTTGTCGCTGTTGTCGCCGTTGTCGTCGTCGTCGCGGGCAAAGTGCGGCTATTAGGGGCGCCTGAGGGGATGGACATGGATGCTTGAAAGGAGAGTCGAGGGGTGCGTCCATGGTTAAGAGCAAGGGGCACGGAGGTGGCTGTGGACAATGTAGAATGCACGACCGCAAACGGACGATCCTCTCCGAGACAAAACGACGCGTTCCGCCAAAGCCACAACCGCGTTGCGCGGTGCACGTGACCGCGCCTCATTAATCATCGTCACACTCTCCGGGCGCCTACCGGCCTCTACAAGTTGTCTGTGGACCTGGATGAGCCCTGTCTGCCGTCGCTCCGTTCTACGCTGCCCCTCATTTGCTCACACAGCCGCATGTCCTCCGCGAAAAGCATCTTACGCTCGAAATGCATCGACGCACACGCCCAGACCCGATCACTCCGCCAGCTCCAAGCTCTTCGAGGATGCGGCTCGAGAGGAGGCTGAGGGGCACCACGCAGCGCAAAAGTCGTCAACGCTCTCCATGCTAGAGAGCCAGCAAGAAAACTGGACAGGAGACGAACCGATTCAGCACGCCGTTTTGCGCATGCTTGTCGACAAGTACAAGCCTATGCGTTCTGGCCCGATTAGGACCGCCGAGGAAAAGCTCAAGCAGGTTCCGCCTGAGGTACGCACGTCCGGCACACCCGCAGATGTACTCGCAGAAGAGTCCGTTCAAGTCGAGATCACGCACACGGAGCAAGAGACGCAAGCGCGCACCTACGTTCCCGGAGAGCCTATACTCCCGGGAATTGAGGGCCACAGGCCATGGCATACTACTTTCACAGTCCCCTCCCATGCCTCTTCCAGCATCCGCTACGGCAACATTCCGCCTCCTAGACCGGTTCGACCGGTGGTTCCCCTTCCATTAGACGAGAAAGGCCAAAGAAAAGAGCGGGAGACGAAGAAACGCTTGGAACAAGGCACCAGGCTCTCGAGAGCGAGAGAGTCAACCATTGACTACCGTCTGGGCCTCAAAGGTGCCGCTGCTGACCAGCTCCGACGACCGAATCCTGTGTCACTCAAGGGCTGGGCGAGTCTGGTCGAAGACAGAATTGAGGTACGTAACTTTCATTTTCTGCGGAAGAATGGCTCTTCTCATCGGCACACACCAATCCAGAAGGCCCGCCAAGCAGGGTACTTCAATAACGTTAAGGGCCGCGGCCAGCCCATCGCGCGTGTCGCAGAGGACAAGAATCCGTTCATTGGACGCGAAGAGTTCCTGATGAACCGAATTGTCCAGCGGCAGGGCGCTGCTCCGCCATGGGTTGAGGTCCAAGGCGGTATGTCTCCTTCATTTTCTGCTCTCTCGCACGGTACGCTGACATGCCCCTTCATCTCCTTCCTCTCCTGTAGAACTCGAGTCCGCTGTGATGGCTTTCCGCGAGGTGGTCAAGCAGTCGTGGACACGCCGGGCCCTACGCACCATTAGCGCCGCCCACCCAGCGGCGCTTCTTCCCAAGCTAACGCTCGCCGACGTTATCGCGTTGCGCGATCCTGAATGGGAGGAGCGCGAACGCGGGTACCACGATACTGCGCTGGAGGAACTGAACTCTCTCGTGCGCAAGTATAATGGGATGGCGCCGTACGCGGTGCGCAGATCTTACTACGTACGCAGCGTGGAGTTGGAGCGAGTGTACCGGGAAGCCGGAGAGGACATCTTGAAAGGTTTGGAGGAGCGGGCGAAAGGCACGAATACGAGACGACCGGGATACGTCGCGGCGGACGAGGACGACAATGGTGGTGGCGGCGGCGGAGCTGGGGGCTCAGCAGTGGACTGGGGTGGCTTTAGGTTGCGGGATATGTTCCGGGATCTGATCGCTGCGTTCCGAGGACGATGATGCTTCGCATCGAATCCTTGAAATTTCCGTGTGAACACTCGAGTTCTCACGGCATGCCTCGCCTGCAGTCTGTTGGAGCATCCGCAACGTCCAGTCCTACTGTTGATCATCTCCCTCACTCTCCGCTGGTTTCAGCGGGCATAGACGTCTCTCATTTCAGACTTTGCAGCTAACGGCATTTGTGCTCATTCGGTGGATGTGTAGCAATAGGTTGGTATATTTGACACACTTAGCTTGATTGTGTTGTAATCGATACAATGTACGCTGGTACTTCGCATTTTTCCTTTCCCCCTCCGACGGTCACTTCTACATCCCCCTTCTATGTTTCCGATCCCGAGGGCTCACGCCAGGTTCGAGGGGTACAGGTGATCCTCGAGCCCGATAAAGTTCTCCTTGATGCTCCGCGCGGAGACGAACCGGTAGAAGATCGAGATGCTGCCCGCCTTGTCGTTTGTGCCGCTTGCGCGCGCGCCGCCGAACGGCTGCTGGCCGACAACCGCGCCCGTGCATTTTTCGTTGTAGTAGACGTTGCCCGCCGCGTTCCGCAGGCGGTTCGTCGCGTTCAGGAGCGCTTTGCGGTCCGACGCGAAGCTGTGCACGGCGGTCAGACGAAGAGTAGGAGGAAAAGTGCGAACCAAACGTACATGGAGCCGGTCAGCGCATAGGGCGTGCTCTTATCGATCAGCTCAAGCGTGTTGTCGTAGTCGCTGTCTTCGTAGACGTAGACCTATTTCGAAAGTCAGCTGGATGAAATACGTACATTGTTTCCGAAACGCACCGTCAAGACAGGGCCAAAGATTTCCTCGACCATAGTCACGGACTTGGGGTCCTTGGTCAGGATGACGGTAGGCTGCACGAAGTAGCCCACGGAATCATCCGCTGCCGGGCTATATCAGCACAAGTGTGCCAAGACACGATGAACACGGTCGTGACTTACCACCACCGCCAATGAGGATCTCTCCGCCCGCGTCCTTCGCCTTCTTGATGTAGCCAGTGATCTTCTCGAACGCGGCTCGACCACTGGGTGCAATATTGACGTTGAAGATCTCGATGTGAAAGAAAGCTAAAGAGAAAACACGTACATGACTGGACCGACGAAGTTGGTGAAGTCGGTAGGAGGGCCGACCTTGAGCTTCGCAACCTCGGCAAGGAGTTGCTCCTTGAAGCCGTTGTTCCAGACCGACGCGGCGACGTAGAGACGGGAGAGCGCGGAGCACTTCTGACCTGTGGAGATCGACTCAGCCCTCAAGAGCTCGAAAGCAGAAGCTGAGGGGAACACTCACCCTGATACTCGAACGCAGCACGGACGCTCTGGTGGATCGCGTTCTTGATCTCCGCGCTTGGGTGGATCAGGTGGAAGTTCTTTCCCCCTACAGAGTACATCAGAAACGGCTTCTCGCCGGAAGACGCTGCCTCACTGCTCACCGGTCTCGCCAACGATGCGCGGGTACCCCTTGTACTTGTCTAGGTTGGTGGCAATGTCTTTCCAGAGCTTCTTGAACACGGCCGTGCTGCCCGTGAAGTGCAGGCCAGCGAAGTCGGGGTGGGAGATGGCCTGGCCGACGACCTCCTCAGCAGGACCAGGTACGAACTGGACAACGCCCGCAGGCAGGCCGGCTTCCTCGAGGACTTTGTAGACGAGGTAATTGGAGTAGATCGCGGTCGGCGAGGGCTTCCAGAGGACGACATTGCCGACAAGGGCGGGTGCTGGCGAATCGGTTTGAGCGATCATAGTACGGTATGAGAACCAGGGATGAGGTATACGTACTGCCAGGGAGGTTACCACCGATCGCGGTGAAGTTGAAGGGCGAGACAGCAAGAACGAAGCCTTCAAGTGCCCGGTACTCTACTCGGCTAGTTCATCGAAGAGTCAGGGCATACTCATGTGATGACCAACGTCGTACTCACTTCCAGCTACCTGGCGCATTCTTGACTGGTTGCTGAGAGTACAATTCCTCGACATACTTCACTCCGAAGCGGAAGAAGTCCGATAGCTAAAGCGCACTATCAATCACTTCAGCGTTCCAGCGCCCCGAAGTTGACACTCACCTCGGCCGCAGCGTCGATCTCCGCTTGCCATGCATTCTTCCCTTGACCAAGCATCGTCGCCGCCATGAGCTTGTAACGATATTTCCCGCTCACGAGGTCCGCCGCCTTGAGGAAGATCGCCGCACGATCATTCCACGGCATCGCCTCCCACTCTGCCTTCGCAGCGAGCGCACCCTCGATCGCGCTCGCGACGGTCGCCTGGTCAGCTTCGTGGTACGTGCATAGGTGCTTTGCGTGTTCTGCAGGGATGGGTTGCTTCGCGAGCTTGCCCGACTTGACCTGTCGGAAACGTATCATCGATCAGCCATGGGGGTGAGTGGAGAGGCGTGCTTCTACATACAGGTTTGCCATTGACAATGCAAGGCACCTCGAAGGGCAGCTCCTTCTGCATCTCAGCCAGAGCCTCAACCAAGCCTTTGCGCTCTGGCGAGCCTGGGGCATAGCTCCTCTGCACCAAGTCGGTCTGAGATTCTTGAATTCGGTCAGAGGCGGGTAGCTTACCATAGGCTCATTGTCGATAGCAGGGACCTTGAAAGACGCGAGCTGGGGTGTGTACAAAGCCATGGCGAAGGTGGTGGTCGAGATAGAAGGGCGTCGTGCGCTCCCTTCGAGTGGGTATCAATAAATGCACGGATCCCGGAACGGAGCTAGGACGGGCTGCTCTCACCCCACGGAGTCACGCTCGTCCAGGCACAGCCTATGCATTGATCGCGGCAAATTCGAATAACCCAACCCACGCCAATCGAACGATACGTACATATGTAACGCCGATAGAAGCTCGATACGATTGACTACAAGAGCGGAGGGTCACTCTACGGGACCCCAGTAAAAGACTCTACATGTTCACGAGGATTCGTCTGAATCTCATAGAGTCAATCGTATCAGAGTGAGAAATACGTCGACTGATCAGATGGTCGCCGGTAAGTCGTCAATCTTGCGCTTCAGCTGGTCGAAGAACCACGATGAGCTGAGGATGCTCGCCGCGCAGCCCGTACAGCCCGACTGCGCCGACCGCTGCAGGAAAGGGAGGGAGAAGATGACTGCAGATGTCGGCCGTAGACGGAGCTCTTCTACAGCTCGCTCCCTATAATCCGACCACCATCGTGGGGCGTCTTCTATCTTTGGCCATCGTCCGTTGCACTGCATGCACTTCAGCTCGCGAGGAGGTCTCAAGAGCTCTACGGCGGAACGGGCGCGCTGCTCGCGAAGGACGATGAGGCGGTGGTAGTCGTACGCAGTGATATGCTTCAGATCTTCGTGAGGTATTTGGTCTGAGAGCGAAGTGTGCAACATTGCCCTCGAAGCGATCCTTGCCTCCTCCATGAACTCGAATCGGGTAGCGATCCCGTAGACCCGAAGAGGAGATGATTCCAAGAAGTCAGGCGCAACGAGACGTCTGCGGAGGCGATCGAGGGGGACTGAGAGATCGTACTTGCGAGACATCTCCAGTGCGGGAGCGATGTCGTCCAACGATTGGATGACGGGTTCCGCCATAGGGTAGATCAGACGCAGGACAGTCTCCAGCACCGTGGATGATTCAGACAATGGGATGATTGGAATAACCTGGTCGTCCTCCGTGGCTGGCTGAGGTAGTGACAACATCCCTTCGAAGAGAGGTGATGCAGCTGAGAGGACGCAGCGGTGTACGCGGAAGTCTACGGACTTGGCAGAGCACATGAGCTTGTCATCGTAAGGGCAGTCCGAGCGTAGGATGAAGTCGCCATCGCGAAAATTGAAGAAACGGGAGTACATGCTTGACAACGAGGACAGTGAAGCAATCCTCTCGTGCACCTAGTACTTATATAGAGCCGAGATGGATGTATCAAATTGAAGGCTGTACTTCTTTGATCGCGCAGGTATCAGGCCGCACGAACGTCTGCGGCGTTTCCGAATGAGCAACACGGGCAGGGCCTGAAGACATCGAAAAGCCTACCCGGGGCACTGCATCGGTGCGTCGTCGTCATCCAGGCATCAGCGTCGTCGATCGTAGCGGGCCCGAGACGGCCTGTCGCGACTTTTGCTCCTCCGCCTCTCCTTCACGTCCACGCCACTCTCGTCACCCGGCCGCCGCCGAGGGGACCTCGCACGCCTCGACCGTTCCTTGGAAGCATCTCGACGGAGGGGACTTCGGCTTCTCCGCCGCTGTCTCCCGCTGCTGGGGACATCGAACACCATCTCGTAGTCTCTTCCACGCTCCTCTGACTGGCCTCGGTATCGCCTGGTAGCCTCGAGATCGTCTCGTCCTGCGAAGCCACCCTTTCCTCGGCCTCCAGGACGTGGCCCCATCTTGACGTTGTTTGACCAATGGGTATTGAGACGGGCCACGGATTGCGAGCTGATAGAACTTCAGCATCGTCGTCATACGCATATAGGCGTGGCACCAACAAGTCTACCCAGATTCTACGATCATCGACGAGGACATTCTGCATCTTGAAGTACGCCTGGATGACATCTGTAAATGCAATGTAGCGGACCGTCACTGAGACGCGCACCTGTTCCGCATCCTCCCTTTTATCGAATTCAATGAAAGCATACTGCAACGAGTCTCCAGTCTTCTTGTCCCGGATGACCTGGCAGCTTATGATAGGTCCGAAGCGGGAGAAGATGAGCTCCAGGTCTTCGTCCCTCGTAACAGGGTTCAATTTGCAGACGAACAGCACGTTCTCCGGAGGACGGACGTTGGCAAACGGCAAGTCGCCGACCATTTCCAACGTCAATGCCGACGCCTGCGCCGCCTTCTTGCGTCGTATCTCTTCGGCTTCTTCTTCGGGTAACGTCTCCAGCGGGTCTTCATCTTCTGCGATCCGGGTCGAATTATCCGGAGGACGCGTCGGGGGAGATTCAGGGACGACAAGCCCTGGAGGATCCTCGAAAGGATCCTCTGAGAATTGGATATCAGACGCTACCCTCGCATTGGACACGCATCACTGTACTCACCCAGGATCTCGACGTGCCTGATTCGAACGTCCTTGAAAGGCCGCCCGTCCTGATCCACGAACACGTCGTTCAGCTTGTCCAGAGTTTCGAAGCCTTCCACTACATGCCCGAAGACCGCGTGCTTCCCGTCAAGGTATTCGATGTTCTCGCCCAACGTGATGAAGAACTGGCTGCCGCATCCCCCTTTGTGCTCTTCGCCCAAGGCAGGGGCGACGGCCATGGACACCGTACCTCGCTCCTTGTGTTTGAGACGGGGAACGAACTCGGGCGTGAAGTACCGCGCGGCGGACTCGCCCTTCTGGGAGGCTATCAAAGACCAGATGCACTCGCCTCCGGTACCTGTAGCTGTAGGGTCACCGACCTGTGCCAGAAAGTCCTTGGAGACTGTGGCAAGACGCGTGGAGCGTTGAGTCGTCGAAGCGCGGGGTACACGAGCAAACCCTCACCATTGAAGAAAGCGTTCAGATTATAGTAGTACACTTTGCAGAGCTTCAAGAAGTTCAAGCATGTCTTCGGACACAGCTCTGTCTCAAGATCTATGACAATGTCGCCGAGAGAAGTTTCGAACAGTACGGACATGGTAGTCGCGGTCCAAGCCAGTAGACTGAGAGTATGAAGTAGTGTCTGAGTGAAGCGCGGAGGCGAGCGCTAGAAGTATAACCTCAGGGACACTCCGAGAGTTGGACAGAGTCAACACTCCCAGACGAAGCAAGTCAGCAAAGCGGTATAGCATTAGGCCGTGAGTTAGGGTACGCAGCATGAACGCGATAATCTACAGCAGGTATACGGTATGCGATGCACCACAATCCCATAATCCAAGATCACGCCGCAATGAAACGGTCCCTTCCCGACTCTAAATGCCTCGCTCTCGAGACCAACCCCTTTGTACGAACGCCTCCTCCCTCGGGCTCCCCGCGAAGTAGGGTGCACTGGTATCCGCAGTCTCCGAAGCCTCGTACGCGGCAGCCCATGATGAGAGCCCGAACAGCGTACTTCGGGCGTGAGGTATAGGCCGCGGGGGCGACTGGCGAGGCGTGCTGCTCGTTTCGTTGGTCTTCGCCTCCAGGCGGGCCACCGGTGTTTGAGGTCGAGACACAGAATCGTCTTTGGCAGTTGCACTTGCAGAGGCAGACACGGCGGCACTTGATGCGAAGCGGAAGCTCTGCATCTTCCGGGATAGGGCTTGCAGAACCGACTCGCGATCGGGACGCTGAGGAGCTTCAGTGCTAGACCCGGCCTCTTGCTGAGATTCCTCGCCATGCTGAGTGAACGTGGTGTGTATGGAGGAGTCGGATAGACCTCGCCGCAAGGCGCGATCGAGCGATGGCGGGGGCCCGTCGTGGGCATCATCCTCCCCTCCGGGGTGCTCGCCCTCGGGTTGAGGGGAGTCAATGACCGCGTCCACGATGCGCGACAGTCGCCTGCCGGAGGTTGCATGTCGAAGGGCTCCTCGACCGATAGTCGCCGAAGCTTGGTTCATCGCCGCCATGCTCGCCATTCTGTGGACCTTCTGTGTGCGGGGGACGACGACCCACGGATCGCCTCCAGCAGGGCGAGGCGCTCCGGCGAAGATGTCCATGACGCTCCTAGAGACGTCCCGTCTGGGCTCAGGCTGTGCGACTGCTGGGGTGTTCGCGCTGGTGCTTGGTGTGGAAAGGGTACTGAATGCGCCTTCCCGTTCAGGATGTGCAGAGTACGTGCTCGTGACTGCGCGACCTACCGCCGCGCCGGTAAACTCGACATTGACGGTCATGGCAGAAGCAGAGAGAGCAGCTTCGCGCTTCGGCACCATGCGGGCGGGAGGCCGACCCCGACCAATTGTACGAGCCGGAGGTGACAAAGCTCGGGACGCGCCACTCTCACCCGACGCGGCTGCAGTATTCGGCAGGCCGAGCAACTTGGAGATGGGAGCAATCCAAGAGGGCGCTGCTGTGCTTCCGGCACTATCTCGAGCGGCGGTTTCGGAGGCCTGAGCCTTGGATGAATGCATCGCCATTTCGCTGACCTTTCCCGCGATCGTAGGGTCGAGGATAACGTCGTTCAGCGTGACGCGCAACTCTCCAAGCTCCGTAAAGACATCCTTGAGGAGCTTGAGCAGTCCTCGAAGGTCCCGTCTGGTGCATGTGGTAGTGACCTTGTCGTCCTCAAGGAACGGGCGGAATTGTGAACGGAGAGCAGTTGCATCGTTCAGGATGGCATTCACCGTGGTCCGTGAGAGGTGACTGACATCCGCGCCGAGGAGGTGCTGCCGCTTCAGACGATTGGTCAGGGTCAAAGCATCAGCCTGCGTCATACGATTGAAGAGCTGAGTCGTACGCTCAAGGAGCGCTCCGAGAACCGAGGACTGGCCATCGGTCATGGATGACGACTCGGACTGGCCGTCGTGAGGAGAACAGTCCACAAAGCTGCGAGGGATGGGAGAGGGAGAGAGTGCATTACTCCCATTCCATGCGACATCCGTCTGGACACCGCGGGACCGCATCAGTGGCATCAGCGGTTTATGTGCACGAGTCCGTTCTGCTAGTACCGAACTATTCTCGTTTTCCTCGAGTTCCGAGCTGAGATGAGAGGGTGCGTAACTGGTCCGCGGATGTGCGAAGGATGTCCACTTAGATCCAGCAGGTATATGCGAATCAGCAGGGGATAAAGGACGGCGGTCAGTCTCCGGAGTCATTGCTTCCTACGGGAATACATTTAGATCGCAGAAACGTGGAAGAATGATATAATATACACACAAATGCGTGCCTCGCTGACCGCTCGCTGCTTCGCGATCGCCGTTGGCTGGTTCGTTCCCCAAGCCTAGAGTGTAGCAAGGAGGAGGTAGGTGCAGTGCCGACATGGAAGGTGGGCGACAGGGGCGTCTTCGGCTCATTAAATGTGAAAGAGTTGCCGCTCTGAGTGGAGCGATGTCTGCTCGAGAAAGGCGTATCACTGGCTCTGCGTTCCTCCAGTTCGTCCTGCAACGAGCGGAGGTCCTCCCTTGATGCCGAGAGCAGCTTCTGCAACTCAGCATTATCACGCTTGAGTGCTTCGTTGTCTGCCACAAGGGATTCGAGGACTTTCGTGACCTCTGTATCTTGAGCGAAAGCGGAGTGGTCCAGTTGCTACATAAAAGCCAATAGAATTTAGCACCATGACCAAGGCCGAGAGCGAGCCGATGTACCTGATGTTGCAGCTGTTCCAGACGTCGACGAGCCTCGTTCAGAATCTCTTCTGACAACTCGTGCCTGTGAGTCCGCTGGGCATCGAGATCGTCTCTCAGCCGTGTGACTTGAGCTTGCAGCTTAGCTGTTGTCCCATCAGCTCAGTTCCGCTCATGCCACTGAACGCTGTAACACTTACCACACTTGTCTCTGTACGATACAAGTCGCATTTCCGCCATTCTGGCCCTTTGAGTTGCGCTATCGAGCTCTTGCTGAAGGTCGTCTTTCTCCTGCAAAGCGACTGCGAGCCTATTCTCCAAGCCGATGGAGCGTGCGCTCTGCGCACTAAGGCGGGCCAGATCCGTCCTAGCGACGCTAAGCTCCTGCATCAGGGCCTTCTTCGATGATTCACACACTTCGGTGTGCACAAGAGCCTGAGTCAAACGCTGGGAGAAGCTAAGCAGGTGTAATGGACTTATGCATCATTCGTACTACCTTCTCAAGAATCGCATTCTGCATGACCCACTATTAGCTTATCATGACGTGGGTGGTATGGCTTGGGCGCACCTGCTTGAGTAGCTCGGCCACTCGAGCGTCCACTGGGGAATCACAGGTTACTTCGTCTTCACGATCTCCCGGATCAAGCAACTAGAGATGGAGCACGAAGCTTGAGAGGAAGCAAGCGGAGAGACTGGTCAATCGATTGAATAACTCACTCCTTGCCTGCGCATCAATGCCTCATGACGTTCGAGGAGAGCACGGCCGACCTCTTGGTGGTCGCATATCGTCAGCGACAAGGAGCATACCGTTCGAGCTTCAAGACGCACCTGCACTGAGCAGGAGCCGGCCCTCGAGCTTGGACTTGAACGCCACCCAAGCCTTGGTGGTTTCGCAATCCTCCTGTCCACAGCAGCATACACACGCGTCCTCCGGGTCTGGAGATGAGAGGCGAGAGACATTGGACAAGGTACGCGTGAGTTCGTCAATGGTCGTTGTCGCATGGTGCAGGCTACTCGTGAGCTGAGAGGCGGGAGTCAATGGTCGAGAATCGGGTGACATGTCTAGTCGAAGCCAGTCCAGGACCTATGAGGGCTGCTAAAAGGGCTGCCAGCAGCTGAGTTATACAAGATGCAGCACCCTCAGGCCTCGTCGTGAAGAGTAGCAATGACTGGACCTGAGCATGCAAGCCTTTGCTCGGAGATGAGAGAAGAGCCCAGTCCGGACTGTGACGGCGTGTTCGACGGAGACCCCAGCGGAGATGCGCGTACGATGTGCAATGCGGCGTTGGTTCGCGTGGATGCGGGTAAGGAGGAAGCCTTTCGGGCAAAGAGGCGAGACCGCAGCACAGCAGTTATAAGGAGGTGACTGAAGCAGGCACCCCAGTATGTCCTTCCCAGAAAGGTCAATCCTGCGACTCCGCCTTGGCAGCTCAAAAAGGAAAGGACGTCTGAACCGGAGGTTCATGTATTCCGAAAAATTCGTAATGTGGCATTTGGGTGAGGGCGATACACGGAATCCCCTAGTAAAAGGCGAGGGGATTGTTTCTTGTACCACCCTCTGCCACTGTCCTCATGAGCTTGAGGTGTTGATTCAATCGCAATTCTTTCGTATATTGCTCGTCTCGCGGGTATATGATTATTTGGTCCTCCGCGCATATTTGAATATCCACGTCCGGCGCTTTCGAAGGGGAGTGCTCCTGATTTACTGTACCCGACCCAGAAGTTGGATGAGCGCCGTTGGACCTAGAAGTGGGATGAACGGCCGTCCTCACTCGCAGACCCCTTTGAAGTCCCAGAATCCTTTATATAGGCTTGAGTAGGGTCTGCTGAAGCCGTCTGCAAAAGAAGGGGGTCGGGAAGAAGGGAAGAGCAGGAGTAATCAGAGTAACAACGTGAGTAACAAGGCCTTCATAGAGTAAGCGCCCTCCTCAGCCAAATCATATTCTGTCTTTTTTGAGTAAATCCTTCACGTATGTCCTCAATGGGGGCCTGAGAGGCCTACAACATGAAATCAATCATCTTCCCAGCTGTATGTAGCCCAGGAAGAGAGCAGAGAGCCCAGAGCGTGACAGGCAGCTGCTCGTTGGTGGCTCATCTGAGTCGGAGAATCATTGGCACATCGGCACGGTATGATCTCATGGCAGCGTGCGCTGTGATGCTTTCCCTCTCTTCTCTCGCCATGAGCGGAGATTGACTTCGGCACGGTTCATCAGCGTGACACACTGTGATGTCTTGGGCTTGCCCGCATCCCACTTCCCGGTCCTCGACAAGACCGACCACTTTCACTCATCCGTTTGCGATTCTGTTTTTTGGGAAGCATCCGTAGGACAGTGGCACGCCTGTCTTGAAAGGTTTGATAGGGAGAACAGGTGTTCTCAAAGAATTATTCACTTTTTTCGGCAGGTCATCCCACTTCTGGGTCAGGTACAGTAGCTAGGGTACGATGACGGTAAGCCGGTTCATTCCTCATTCGCAAGAGCGGGCAACAACTACCCATGGAATGGTCGGAGAGCACAATCAGTACACCTAACGGAAAATACTAAGGAGATCATGGCGCGTTATTAATGGGATCGGAGACCCGTACCCCAACGTCTCGAGACATCCGGCGGGCCACTGTCACTCCCTCCGGCCTGCGTGAGTGCTATCAGCTATCCGTGGACTCTGGCGGCACTTCTGATAAGGCGACGTCAGATTGTACGTGAGGCTGTTCCTGTTCCACGGCTTCATGCACCTACGTGCGAGGTACAAAGCAAATACCCGAATCCCCGTCGAATATAGTTGCGGGCCTTACAGAGCGTATAGATGCACTGTCTGTCCCGGCGTCTGTGCTTAGAGAGCTTGAGACGACGGTGACCGCACTACCCGGTGGGTATAACGCGACAGGGGCTGCGCAGAAAACAGCAGGCGTTGTTGCCGGTCGCGGGACGCCCCAGGCGCCCCGGAGAAATGGTCGCGAGCCGTGTTCAATAAAGGGACGGCCTGGATGGTCGATGCGTAGACATCCGGTGCCAAAGTAGACCGATTGTAAGGAAGCTCTGGGCAAGCACAAGGCGACTCAACGGCCGTAGTCAACGGTATGAGGGCTGGAGCGGTTGATTTGGGCTCTGCTGTGCCACATCTTCAATCTCGCCTGTAAGCCCACTCCACATTGTACAGGAGCTTACCACGTCCAGCTCCTTGGCAGCGACTTGTATGTGTATGCCTTGGCCCTCTTCAGCCGGAAGATGTAGAACCACTTTCCGAGGGCGAGCAAAGCTAGGCCTACAACGCCTGCGATGACGCCGCCTACGATCCTCCCACGTTGCCGGTTTTCCTGGACAGATCTGCCATAGCAGAGGCAAATGAAGGACTAGGTACGGGTGATGACTGCGCCGGCCAAAGGGGGACCATACTGAAGTTGGCGAAGACAAGGGACCGTATTGGATGTAGTCCAAAGGCGAGTCCTTGTCACCGCTGTTGACTAGGATCTGCAACGTGTTCTCCAGGTGACAGCTTGCCGGAATCATAGAAGGACTACGTATTGCGATGTCTTGATAGTAGGACTAGTGACTTGGTCGTTGGAGCCACCGTCGATGGAGAACGAGACCGAAGGCGGCAGTGTCCCACTGCTCGTAGGTGGTGGGTTCACGACACCATAAACCATCACTTCTGTCCCTAATAATCGTGTCAACGCTTATATGCTGTCTGATAGAGGCCTCGCGCACCATTGAATGTGAACATCGCAACCGCATTCGCGTACCCTGCGGTATATGTCACCGTTTGGACGTTCTGTTGACCTAGCTGATGCGACGACACGCTCGATTTCTGGTAGTCTATTTCATTAGTATCATTGTCGTCGATGCTCACTAGTTGGAATTCCATAATTAGGACTTTAAGGGAAAGTAGAAGCAGCGCACTCCACCCAGGTGAGTTGGAGTAAGAGGAACGGGGGAACGGAAGAATACACTACAGCGCTTCCGCTGAGCTGTTCGCCGAACGTCTCGAAGGACGTTCTGTCTCGGGGATCACACCTGATGCTGTTCGACAGGCGCCCTGCGGTTGTAACATGCCCAGGAGTGGTCCGGACAGATACGATAGCATGTGCAATTTGGAAAACTACCGACAGTTCGAAGGTGTTTGCTTGCAGGTACAATTCACTCCGCCCCCTGGAGAAGAGGAATCATCTCAGCTAGAGTCTTCGGCTGTCAAGCACCCCAGTCCACGGATGCCGACGCTGTCCTACGAGGGAAGCCTGGGGGACCTGCATCCGAGGACGCACCGTTTCAGAGATGTCGGCTACTCGAATTTGCGCTCTCTCGTAATGTGCGCCCGCTGCCCAGTAGTGCACGGCAAATCAGGAAAGACCGCCAGATTTACCGGGTAAATGAGCAGAGGCAGAGATGGGGGTCAGGGGAGATGAGATTGACCGACGTAAATCACCGTGATTTACAGCGGTGCTAATCAACTGTAAGTTACGGGTAAAACTACAGAATTGCGCGTGAGTGACGTCTATCAAACATAGTGCACGGCAAATCAGGGTGACCTGATTGACACTGGGCTAATTAGCCCATGTAATTTACTGTAATTTACACGTAAATCTCGACCCTCCTCAAAACACCGCGTAAATCAGAGTAAATCAAACTCAGACCATGAGGCTTTCAGTCTGCGCGATGGGACGGATTATAGCCACGATATCGCAAAAGACCATCATGTGGTCCTCGTTCTGGTCCATGTCAGTTGAAACAAGTATATACCCAGGTCTGTCTAGCGAAACCGACAATTGAACGAGATGTGGTACTCAATGGTCTGTGAGTTGTCTTTATCCAGCTTTCGGTGGCACATGTGCCTCATCAAGAGTCCGATGGTGGGATAGCAACTTGTTGTGCTGCTGTGCGGCTCTACATCGATGCTTCAATTCGTTCTTGCGTGACATGCTTGCAGACAAGTCGGAGCGACGCGGCGAGATGCCAAGTTCGGACATAGCCCCGCAGCACAAGCACCCCGCATGTTTTACGAAGTCCAACATCCGTCGTTCACAGGGGAATTGTTGAACTACAGTGCTGACTAATAGCAGTGTAGTAAGCAACTACTGACACGAGGCTACCGGTCACTTGGAGAAAGTTCCGGATACTGTGGCTACAAGCTATATAGTATTACATCATAGCCCATGTACAGTAGTATATAAGACTGCTCTGTAGGAGCAGTTCAACAAGTCGCTCTTAACCAGCAATCACTACGTGCGCCTCTATCCAAAGCTCTACAGGTAAGTGAGCTGAGGGGCTTTCCACTGCGTAACAAGCCCTGCTCAACAGGTTATGAGCCCTGGTTGATGCTCGGATCTGCGCCCATGCTGGCTGCGATCCTGATGCTCCCAGCTCAGCTGGTTGAAGCCTAAGTCTATGCCTGACAAGGCTTGACTTATGAGCGCCCAGCATACCTGGACGTCGCCCTAAAGGGGCTTGATGTCGCAGGCCCTAGTGTGCGCCATGCCGGCTGCACCTAGCCTGCTAGAGCGCAGGGAGTGTTCAGCATTGCTGCCCTTGGCGCCATTATGGCTGCCTTGTTGCGCGCATGGACAAATGCTGACATTCTGTCTCTACAGAACTCCCTTCATCGATAATGTCCAACTCGCTCACTCAGCTCGTTCCTGTCCTCGACGGATCGAACTACCCTCGCTGGGCTGAGCTCATGCAGGCCTACCTTCAGCAGCAGGAAGTCTGGATCATCATCGATCCACCTGCAGGCGTTACCGCTCCTATCCTTGCACAGGACGGAAGCAACCGTAACGAAGTCCTAGGCTGGGCCCAGATGGAGGCTAAGGCCATGGGTTCGATACGCTTGCGCCTAAACGCTGAGGTAACCAGGCTCGTCTCTGATGAGACAACAGCCAAAGGCCTGTGGGAGGCCCTTAAGGAGCTCTATGGGACCACATCTGCGATGGGCGCCTTTAGCTTTTATAAGGCTGCCAACAACGTCCAGATCCCTTCAAATGAGCATCCTGGCCCTGCGATCGCTAAGATCCAGAGCAACCTTGATCAGCTCGCCAACACCGGCGCTGATGTTCCCATGAACCTGCGCGCCCTGATCATCCTGGGTGCTGCACCGCCGCGGTATGACACCGCAGTTCAGCTTTGCCTGAACAATCACGAGATCAAGGACCTCTCGACTGGTCACGCTCGTGAAGCTCTCGTTGCGGCATGGGAGTCGGCAGCAAGCCGGAAGCCTGTAAAGGCTGGCGAGGCCAAGAAGCTCAGCGCTATCAAGCGCAAGGGCAAGGACCCTGCCTTCAAGCAGCAGCAGCAGCAGCAGCGCTACAACAGCGACAGCAGCTCGCAGCAGCAGCAGAAAGGCAAGGGCAAGGCCAGGCGAGGAAAGCGTAAGGGTCAGAAGCCTTCGGGCAATGACCACGCTCACCTTGCGTCCACCGCGACCATCTCTGACGGTCCTACTGCGACTGTCGATCCGCGCGCGCTTCTGCGCAAGCCGGTCCGTATCAATGGCCCAGAGGGGGAGAGCAAGTACCCCACTCTGAAGCGTGCTTTCAAACTTGCGCGCGACATTGACGTCACGCCTAGCATAGAGCGCATCCGCACTCTTGAAAGCGTCGTCAAGGTCCTCGACAAGCAAGAAGGTACGAGTCGGATCATCGAAGTCAACTCTGACTCGGACGGCGCGGACAGTCACTCATCGAAGCGCACCCGCCTTTCTTTGGCTGAGCGCATCGACTGGACTGAAAGGGATGATGATGCGGAGTCTGCCGTCTCCCTCGGTCTCGAGGACGAAGATGTGGACATGGAGATAGCCAATGCGGCTGGTCTCTATGAGCAGTACGACGATCAAGTTCGGTCAGTACTCTCGCTTATGCCCCACAGACAACACGCTGACGCGCTTTCCATAGCATGTAATAGCGTGGAAGGATCTGCGGTAGTAGTTAGTACGCGATCCTATGTCTGTAGCTCTCCGTATATATGCAGTCATTTTCGCTCATATTTAGAGTGTACTCGCTGCAAGGGCAAAGCTAAGGCTGACCAGAACGGTCCAATCTGGATGCTTGATTCTGGAGCATCGCTCCACTTTACGTTCGACATGAATGATTATGTTGAGTATGAATTGCTCCAGGAAGACATTGTCGTCAGTACTGCAAATGGCCTTGCATTTGCAAAGGGTTCTGGGACTGTCGTCCTAAACTGCCCTATTACCTCTGGAGGACATAGCACGGTGCGCATTGCGCCGGTCTACTACATCCCAGACCTAAACTCTTGTTTGCTCTCTCTGGGAGAATTCCTCCGAGAAGGTCTGAGCGTGAGCGGTACTGCTGATGAAATCAGCATCTACCAGGCATCAGGTGAACCATTTCTTGTGTTCCATCCTCGACAGCCAGGTGACACTATCTTTTGTGTCAGATCGCTTCCTTCAACGGATGCGATGCTCATTTTTCCTACGGTCTGTAAGATAGACTACCAGACCATGCATCGTCGCCTAGGTCATCCTTCTAAGGATGTTCTGAAGCGTGCTAGGGAACATACTGCAGATTTCCCAACCATTGAGTTTCTCTCTGAGGAACCTCTCTGCCGTGGATGTGCAGAAGGGAAAATGCCATTAAGGTCATTCCCGCCATCCATTCGACGGGCTTCTCGACCGTTTGAACTCATTCATTCGGACTTGAAGTCATTCCCCGTCGACTCCTACCACAAGTACAAGTATGCGATCATGTTCCTCGATGATCATACTTCGTATGCTTGGGCTGTGTGTCTGCGCTCCAAGGATGCTGCGCTCACAGCGACTAAACACTTCTTAGCCAACGTCGAGAATCAATTCAAAACGAAGGTGCAGAAGTGGATGTCAGACGGTGGAGGAGAATATAAGTCCAAAGCATTCGATAATTTGCTTAAGGACAAAGGCATTGAGATTCTTCAGAGCGTGCCGCACCAACCACAACAAAACGGTCGTGCTGAACGACTTATGCGGACACTTTCTGACAAGGCTGAGGCCATGCGTCTTGATGCCTGTCTTCCTCAATCATGGTGGGAATTTGCGATTGAGCATGCTGTTCATGTGTACAACCGCACGCCTCTACGCCGTTTAAAATGGCGAACCCCCTATGAGGCATTGAACGGCAAAGCTCCATCCATAAAACATCTTCGCGTTTTTGGGTGTGGTGCCTATGTGCATTTGCCACCAGCCGTAAGGGCGAACAAGCTCTCGCCCAAGTCAGAACTTATGGTCTACATTGGGGTTGCACCCGGTGGACATGGATTTAGGTTCATGCGGTCACCCAACAACGTGATATTCACGTCGGCTCATGCATTGTTCGACGAGAATATGTTCCCTAAATGCCCTTCAAACCAGCGACGCCGCACCTCTCGGTTGCATGATGCACTAGAGAAAGACCCATCAGACCAGGAATCATCCATTCCTTTGGGCCCTGATGATGATGACGATGATGAACCTCGTCATCCTCCCCAGCACCTTCCTGAAAGGAGACAGGAGCAGGAGCATGACGATGCACCTGAGACGCCACCTCGTGTGCGCACTCCTAGTCCGCCGCCCCGTGTGCCGGTGATGCCGCCTACGCCTAAGAAACAGCGGCCTACACGTGAGCGGAAAGTGCCAACTCGCCCAGGCAATGTGTACGGAGAGTCACGGCATCCTGTACACCAATTCAAAGAGATTGAGAAGCAGAGGGAGTGGAAAAAGATTGTCGGCGAACAGTCGGGTCACCCCCGACGTAGCGGACATTCTCGGTCAGAACAAATTCCCGGCGATAGTTCTGCACCACCCGCTCCAAGCGACGAACCTGCTCCATCCGCCTCGAGTGAAGCGTCTGGCAGCACACCTGATAATAACTCAGGAAACTCTTCTGACGAAGTCGAAGAGGCACTGCACGCTGACGATGAGCTGGCCCTGGCAAAACTATGCCGGGAAGGGGGAGTAGCACTCATCAACTATCTGCTCATGAAAGCGGTTCCACCAGTTGATGAGAATCTGCCCGACACGTCCAACGTTAGAGAATGGACTTACCGTGACATCACTCGCCTACCACTGGCTGAGCAAAAGGAATGGAAGGCCGCCTGCCAGGAGGAGTTAGAGGCGCTCCGACGGCGAAAGGTCTTTGAACTGGTCGACCGCCCTAAAGGGCGTAAGGTCATAAAGAACCGATGGGTATTCGACGTCAAATCTGACGGTCGAAAGAAAGCCAGGCTTGTTGCCAAAGGTTTTTCCCAGGTCGAAGGCGTAGACTACGACCAGATCTTCTCACCAGTTGTTCGCTTCGAGACTGTGCGTCTCATACTCGCACTCTCAGCCCTTGAGAACTGGTATATCACCGGACTTGATGTCCGCAACGCTTACCTCTACGGCAAGCTAGACGAGGAGATCTACATGGAACAACCTGAAGGCTTCGTAGCCAGAGGCAAAGAGCGCAAAGTCCTACGGCTACTGCGCGCTCTATATGGACTAAAGCAAGCAGGTCTTGCGTGGTGGCGCACCCTGAACCAGTCCATGAAGGAGCTAGGCTTCACACGCTTAGTCTCCGACGCCGGTATCTTCACCTACAAGGGGAAGAACGGTGAACTAGTTATCGTCGTTGTATACGTCGATGACGCCCTTTTCTGTGGACCAAACAAGGCACTCGTCGAAAAGATGAAGGCCAAGTTCATGGAGAAGTGGGAGTGCAGAGACCTTGGTGAAGTCAAGGAATTCCTGCGTATGCGCATCCAGCGTAACGGTCGCACGATTCGTATTGATCAGTGCGCTTACCTGGAGAAAGTGCTTCAGCGATGCGGTATGCAGAACGCGAAGCCTGCGCCTACTCCACTGCCTGCTGGGTATTACCCCAAGCCAAATGAGCAGACAGCGGACCCTACTCTCCGTTCCAGGTTTCAGACTGTCATTGGGTCCCTGCTATACATCATGCTCGGTACCCGACCTGACATCGCTTTTGCTGTGACTAAACTGTCCCAATACTCTGCGAATCCTTCGCACGAGCACCTCACCAAGGCGCTGTATATTTGCCGCTACCTCCTTGGGACCAGATCTTACTCCCTGGTCTATGATGGTGCATCGGGACTCGGCATAAGCGCATGTACAGACTCAGATTGGGCATCTGACCCAGTCACTCGACGGTCACAGACAGGATATTTCCTGAAGTTAGCTGGAGGCGTATTCAGCTGGACATCTCGTGCACAGAAGACTATTGCGCACTCGTCCACTGATGCTGAATACATGGCGATCAGCGATTGCTCTCGCCAAGTAGTCTGGATCCGCAACCTATTAGGCGAGATCGGCTACAAGCTCGGCCCTATCCCTATTGCGGGAGACAGTCAAGGATCACTCTTTATGAGCTCTAATCCTGTGACTGAAAGTCGGTCGAAGCACATTGACATTCGCTACCATGCTATTCGAGAGTACATCGAGAATAAGCAGGTCGAAGTGTTCTTCGTCGACGGCTCAGACAATCCAGCTGACCTCTTCACTAAGAACCTGGGACACGTCAAGTTCACTAAGTTTAGGGGGCAACTTGGCCTTGAGTTTTACGACTCGGCCTGACTTAGCTGCATCAGCACTCAAACGCTTGCGCACACTACCGTGGTGCTTAGCGAGGGGGAGTGTTGAACTACAGTGCTGACTAATAGCAGTGTAGTAAGCAACTACTGACACGAGGCTACCGGTCACTTGGAGAAAGTTCCGGATACTGTGGCTACAAGCTATATAGTATTACATCATAGCCCATGTACAGTAGTATATAAGACTGCTCTGTAGGAGCAGTTCAACAAGTCGCTCTTAACCAGCAATCACTACGTGCCCCTCTATCCAAAGCTCTACAGGTAAGTGAGCTGAGGGGCTTTCCACTGCGTAACAAGCCCTGCTCAACAGGAATAGGGACTAATGGGCACCCGCCTTGCTTGTTTGATTAGTGCACGGCAAATCAGGAAAGACCGCCAGATTTACCGGGTAAATGAGCAGAGGCAGAGATGGGGGTCAGGGGAGATGAGATTGACCGACGTAAATCACCGTGATTTACAGCGGTGCTAATCAACTGTAAGTTACGGGTAAAACTACAGAATTGCGCGTGAGTGACGTCTATCAAACAAGCAAGGCGGGTGCCCATTAGTCCCTATTCCCCTGTGAACGACGGATGTTGGACTTCGTAAAACATGCGGGGTGCTTGTGCTGCGGGGCTGTGTCCGAACTTGGCATCTTGCCGCGTCGCTCCGACTTGTCTGCAAGCATGTCACGCAAGAACGAATTGAAGCATCGATGTAGAGCCGCACAGCAGCACAACAAGTTGCTATCCCACCATCGGACTCTTGATGAGGCACATGTGCCACCGAAAGCTGGATAAAGACAACTCACAGACCATTGAGTACCACATCTCGTTCAATTGTCGGTTTCGCTAGACAGACCTGGGTATATACTTGTTTCAACTGACATGGACCAGAACGAGGACCACATGATGGTCTTTTGCGATATCGTGGCTATAATCCGTCCCATCGCGCAGACTGAAAGCCTCATGGTCTGAGTTTGATTTACTCTGATTTACGCGGTGTTTTGAGGAGGGTCGAGATTTACGTGTAAATTACAGTAAATTACATGGGCTAATTAGCCCAGTGTCAATCAGGTCACCCTGATTTGCCGTGCACTACTGCCCAGCGATGCCGCCTTATACCGACGAGAAGGCGCTGGCGATGCGTTTGAAAACGGCATCATCAGGCTGCCAATGGACATTCATCTAGGGCAATCACCAAAACATGCAGCAGAGGGCCTGTGCATCAGATACGAGCAGGTGGTATCGCGCAGCTGCCTACCAACGGATGGTCAGCAACCTCCACTAAGTCAAGTCGACAGCTTCACCGGTATGAGCATCTGGAGTCGTCCATCAAGCCAGACGGAGATTCCGGCTAAGAGGGCCGTGGAAGCATGTGCGACCATGATCAGGCCGTGGGGATGGTCATCATTATACACACGGTACACCAGCGGTGGCTCGACGATTCAATGATGTACTAGCAGCTCATCACCGCCGACAGATGCATCTGATTTGGGCTCGTGAAGACCATCGCGGTACTGAAAGACGAGCCTGTGAGTAATACCAGTCTGATCATGATCGCATCCGGCACCACTGGCCCGGTGGCATCTGGGGCATGGTCCCACTTATCAGGCCAGCACTTCCCTGGAATGCTTGTCTGTGCAATTAGATACCGTGGACGCGTTGCGTGCGTGAGGCACAGAAAGCGAAGGGCACCGCGCCGGTCGATGACAAATTATACTGTAGTCGCTGTTCGAGGTACGTTCATCCGACATATAAGCGCCGATGGGTACAGACTTCCTCGCTTGTGGCGATGAACAAACAGCTCGAAATCCAGAACTTCACGAGTGTTTAGGCTCAGGCTCCCGACGAACCCATGGTGGCCGAGTAACAAGGCGTCAATGTGAGCAGCCGGGTCACACTTGTGCTACACTGCATCGGGACGATGGTGAACTAAACTTAGCATTGACACCAAATGCCCCCGACTAACTACCAACGTGCAAGCAGGATCTCACAGACCCCGAATATCAAGCGTGCTGAGCGTCACGATGTCCTTCAGCTTCCCAAAGTTCGGCGTGCCAACGCCCGTAATCGGGTCCCAGCCCTTCGTCGCCTGCACACACACGTACGGCAATCAGCCAGGTCGTCCTTGCTACACGTCGCAGACCGATGAGCAACAAGACCACTCACGTTGAACCCAGGGGTACCGCAGCCGGGGTTGTTTCCGACGGTGATGTCGTTAAACGCGGTCGGGTCGGCAGACTGGATGGCGTAGATGAGCGGGTTCAAGAACCCAAGCGGGGGCAGGCCCTTGGACAGCCGCGCCGAGTTGAGCAGCGTGACGATGCCGGTGAATGTCGGCGCAGCTGCAGATGTACCGCCAATCGAGACAGGAACGCCAGAAAGGAAGATGCGGAAGAGGTCAGCTTGCGCAGCGACATCGGGGATGGCCTGCATGGTACGAGGATGTCAATGCATGAGTCAGTAGCAGATCCATAGTGAACGAAAGAGACGTACGCGGCCGTTGGGGTTGAAGAGGCCCTTGTACGTGCCTGGGGCAAGGTTGTCCAAGAACTTGGTGACCGCGGCATCCTGGTAAGCAGGACGGGGGAACTGCGCAAATGGAGTCTGAGACAGAGTTTCAACATCTCGACCCGGAAGAACATACGACGTCACTGAAGCCGCCTCCGGAGAAGAAAACGGCAGTCTCAGGGATGTGGATGGTTCCGCCGACAGCAGTGACACTAAATGTAGAAGTTATAAACCATGGCAACATCAGAGGTCAGATAGAAGACTGACAAAGGGCAGGAGGGCGGGAACAGAGGGATGAATCGCGTGACGTTCCTGCCGTCATTAGAGAAGCATTGCTGGAGAGCGGGATCTTCTTCGCCGTCTCCGACGCCACCGTCGCCGGAGCTGAACATTAGCGATACACCACGCGCCCCTTATATTCGTTTGTCAGTTCTGGTTTGCTGAACTGATGACAAGGGCATACCTAGCTGTGCAAAGCCGTTGCAGACGCGCTTTGCGAAGTTGACAGGCACTACGAGAATGCGTCAGAGGGCTTTCAGGCAATCGCGCAAAAATCGAGGTTCGCACCCGTCTGCTCGTCGTCGGCGTAACTGGTAGAAATCGACCGAGGAAGCGTAGGTTGGGAAAGCACGAAGTCCAGCCACTGAATGGCATTAATTTAGTTCCATACTATGTTACAGAGCTGAACTTATGTACCTGGGTATAAGGTTCGTTGGTGTTAGTGGGAGTCAGGTCGTCGGGCTTGAAAGGAGGGCTGCCACCGGTGGAAAAGAAGGTCCCAGGAGTAGGGAACGTTAAACCATAGCCAAACTGCGTATCTACACAGAAGCCGGGTGTCAGACGGCGCGAGCCGCAACATGCCGATGCTCACCGAGATTGGCCTCAGCACCGGCGTCAGATAGGTTTTGACTATTTTGTCCGCCTACAGCCGAAGTCAGAATTGCGCACCACCTCGCAGCTCCCGGGTGGACTGCAAATACCGTTGATGAGAATCGTCTTGAACGACGAATTGAGAGCCTCTGGGCGCTGGTCGGCGTAGAACAGCTGCAGGTCATGCTTGTTTGCGAACTGCTCGAGGTAGCCAGTGATGCCAATCTGGTTGCCGTTTGTGGCAGACGCTTCGAAGCCTACAGCATTGTACAGCTGCAGAAGGCAGGTGATCGTAATGGTCTGGTTGCAGCTCGCGTCGACGTGTCCACCGGATGCAGACGGCACACTGATTGGGGGGGCGTCGGCGGGAATCAGAGCGGTCTTCTCCTGCTCGTCGTCGATGCGGAACGTCGTCTTCAGGCTCTTCATACGCGAGAACATGGTCGTAGGCTGGATGAGCTCGACGTGAAGATCGAGATGCTCCGGGATGCTGTACGCGGTCGTGCGGACCACGGAGTCCCCGCTGGCATCATGAGTCCAGACGTGGTACTCCTATGGAGAAGACGTGTCAAGAACTGTCAGGCACTGACTGCCAGCGCTCCTCGTACCGTCTTGAGCATTTCCTCCGCAAGGCTGACCGGAACGTTCACTATGACCCAGTCCTTAGCAGGAGAGCGCGAGAGGTCGTCCTCGTAGATGCCATGAGATGCAAGCCACTCGTTCACGAGGTGAATGCTCTCCGGCTCAGGTGCAATCAAAGACTCGACCTCCTCCTTGGACAGGTGCTGACCGTAGCGTTCGCCGAACGGATCGCTGGCCGAATCGACACATGACCCACATCGTAGAGCGTGCTTGGATGGCTTACCTGACTTCGTAGAGGTGTCTCTCAAGCTCGGAGAACCTGGGCTGGGGCAACGCAATACGAAGCTCGATGACATGGTTGGCGGGAGCTGGCGCAGACTTTGTCCAACCACGCGGAGGCGGGATGCTCTCCTTGAGCTTGTGCGCGCAGTCCTTGGCAGGGACGGCCGAGACGACGGCGGCGAGGGCGAAAGAGAGCCAAGCGGACAGCGACCGCATGCTTGTCAAGGGCCCAGGCAGAGGTCGGAGGGCTGGGGAAAGTATACGTCGACTGCGAGGTATTTATGGGCTTCTGCGTGCACGGGGCTCGAGGTTCGCCCGTCATCTCGGGAAGGGAAGCATTTGCAAAGATGAGGGCGGGTCTGATGGAAGGGACGGCGATTTGGGCGGACGATGTCGCCATGTCTTCTTCTCTGATGCGCTGCCGGCTGGGGCTTGCGCTCTCATGGTCCTGGGAGTCCTTGTTTGAGTCGTTCACCTCAACGCATGCACTCAAGGCACGCATCGTCCTTCTATACCCTTCCGCCTTCCCACCCCGTCCCAACCTGCTGTCCGGGCAGGGCAGCTCAGGACATCTGTCGGTGTCTGCCAATGCGAACGTCGCCTTCATCACTTGTCGTTGAACGGGTTTTACAAACGCGCCATGGGCGGTCCTGGTCAATTTCGAATGCATGTAATTCAGAACTTTGGGCAGTATGAATGGACGCGTCAACATTGTATCAGACCGTGGGTCTCATCACCACAACGACCAACCTAACCATGTACAGCCACTGTGTATGCAGCTGCTGCAGTGATTGATCTCCACATACCCTATGCCAAAGGAATCTCTACTAGTGCTAGAGCTTCTAGGACTGCCTGGAGGGTCTGTGGGGAACTCAAATTGTACAAGGGGTACTCGCTCATACTTGAACGGGGGCGTCGCAAGCATGATTGCTCTGGGATTGCGCCCGATGCCTGCCATGTGCCGGCGGACTGATCGAGATAATAATTATCTTATCTAGTGAGCCAGGTTGAGCCAGCTCTGGAAGTCTCGATGATCAATTGCAGTGTTGTGGCACGGCAGTTCCACCTTGTCCCTGGACCACGCTCTCTCCATCTCTCTCTGACCTTACCAGTCTCATACACACGTACAGCGACACCTCGACGCCATGGCGCTCAACTTGGTGACGCTCGGTGCATCGCGGCAGCCCACACTGCAACCTCACGAACTTACGATCCGCACCATCGAGTCCGGGGTAGAGCTCGCCCTACAGATACCAGATGCCCCTCCGAGCGGTCCTTCAACGTCTGGGGGTTCAGGAGGGTCCAGAAAGTCCAAGGCAGTTGGCAGTATATGGCTCACAGACCACCGAGTGCGTACCGTTCTGCTTGCCATGGATCTACTTGAGAAGACTGACCTCTCTTCGCCACCATCTCGCCATCATCGCTCTGTCCATGCCCCTCGATGCAATCCCACACTATCTGTTCTCGAACCCTTTGCGACTCCCCATCCGCAGGTGATCTTCGTCTCGGACCAACCATCGAGAAGCTCGCAATCGTTCGACTCCCTCTCCGTGCCCCTCACATCCCTCGTCTCCACCAAGTTCGAACAGCCACGCTTCGGCGCAAACTACCTCGTACTAGAGATCAAGGCCTCTCCAGGGGGTGGACTTGTCGACGGCACGCAGGCGGAGATACGCTTCAAGGACAAGGGCCTCTTCGAGTTCACCAGCGCGCTTGAGAAAACCCGCGAGAGGGCCATCTACATGAAGCGGCAATCCGCGGACGAGGAAGAGGGCTTGCGTAAGTGGCGCAAAATCTATCGGGTGCTGAAGAGCTCCTGCTGACTATGCGTGGGTATGCCTGCAGCCGCATATACCTCTGCCGGACCCAGTGGCGCATCTACGCCCTACGCGGCCGGCGATATACCGGACGAGAATCCACCTGGTTACGATGAATGATCGGACTCGCTCAAGGTGGACTGCATTGAATCACGCCATTGATTTGAATTGCGCTTTCGGAATATGTTATAGGATGTCTCGGAAGTCGGCTGCTGATTGTAACACAAACGCATATGTTATATAATTTCGTGGGCACGGATTTCGCTGATCTGGTTCGATTAGTAGAGGACCGACTGAACCGTCGCAGACCTTCTGCCATTCGCTGCGATGGACACGATAGAAGACAGTATGGCATCAGGTCATCCAGAATAGCCTCCATGGGGAAACAGATGTGTCTAATCCAAGCGAAACGGAAGGGTGGACGGCGGAACCGACATGAATGTTACAAGGGCCGAACGGTTCCCAGCTAGCTTCTAATGGTGCCCTTCCGACGCAGATCACTCGGCAGTAGAGCGCATCGGTGGGTCAGCGTTCACGTCTCCCAGCGCCGCGAGCTCCAGAATTTCGCCCGCGTACATACCCACAGGAGGTAAATGTCGCGTTCGCTCGAGTGCAGGTGACTCGTACGACACCACTTCAGGTGTTCTTGGAATCGTACGCTGGCCCTCGGCAAAGACGATTGGACTGGGAGAGCGCGAGCGCGGAAGAGCTTCGATGGCGCGCTCGATCTCGCGCCCCACGCGGGTGGTCGATAGGTCGTCGTGATCGGTTTCTTTCCGCAAGTCGAGCACGAGCCGCTGGCCTGCGACGATCATGAGACAAAGCGTGAACCTGTAGGAGTTGAGGATTCCGAGAGCGAGTTGTGAAGGAGAGCATGGGAGTGGGGCGCGAGCCCTGTACGTACGTGGTTGAGAGCATGTTCAGTGGGCGCTGCACGAAAACCATGCGGATGTTGAGTTGAGAGTGCTATACGTGTTTGTCCGTTAATCCTCACTGCCGAATAGTATGCCCTGTGAACCATAGTGAGAACGATATGTTAGGGAAGGGAGGACGGTGACACACCAGATAAGGATATTGAGGAGATTGCTGAACAAAGTGACCTATGAACCCGTCACCAGGATCAGCCTTGATGCGCATCTCTGTGTGGCTGGCACTGACGCACAAGGAAGTACAGAACGGCTAGCCATGGGTAATGCAATATGTGAGTTACAAACTAGTTGCCCGAGAATCATGCGTGTCCATGCTCACCATCGCGACAGATTACCTGTACGAGCGGTGAATGCTCACTAAATCGTAGGTGAACTTTGAATTGCCGTATAGATGCCATCGTCAGCACAAATGTCGCAGTTTCTAGCACGAGACTGTGCACGAAAGATCAGCGGCAAGCTCGACGGTCAGACGGTCAGACGAAAGTTGCCTTGGAACCCATAGTAGCCACTTGAAGGATACGCGTGGGTGTCAATATTCAGCGACAGGCTTTGTTCACCACTTACAGCATGCGCTATGTGATGGTCAGGCACTCATAGTCGCTGGACTATTGGGATGATGCCTTACGCGGTAGTGTCCCGATGCAGGTCTTTGTGAGTCGCGAGAAAGGGTAACCATCGTCTGTATACGTCTATCAACGAACGGCGCTTGATCAAGGAAAGAGCCAGTACTCACACCCTCCTTGGACGACGCCATATGTCAAAAATGCGATGCTGATGGACGCGTATGAGGAGAATAGGACCACGAGCACAGTGAGCATCCTTTTCTGCCTGTTCCAAGTCGCCCATGCTCGGAGGAGCACAAGAACTGCGATCGTTCAGAAGAACACAGAAACAGACCCGGCAATATCTACAAACCATGTATGGCGGCGAATGAGGCGAATTGCAGGAAAGAGAACGCCAAAGCTACGTCAAAGCAGAACTAGAGGCATCTTTGAGTCAGCGTCGTGCCCTGCTTCCTGTCAGGGCGTACCGAAGTAGCGTAGTCCCACCACACGCCGAAGAGTTGCGCAACCGCAAGCGGCATTGATATCAAAGTGCCGTAGCGGTTCACTATGTAGATCAATTTGACCGACGACCAGCGTGTGGGCCATATGTACTTGATCTGAGGTGTCCAGTACTATGAGTATAATCACAGAGATCATGCCACCACTTTACCTCGTCAGCAAGAGTCGCGAGACACTCATAGACAAGGATGACATATCCAGCGAGACTGAGGGATCTGCCCGATGGCTAGTCGGCTCTCGCTCTCAGACCGGCTATGCTGCACCAAACCTACCGTGCGAGGAATAAGTCTTGAAAGTACTGCGCATCTAATGTGAACACGTCACGAACAGCAGGCCTAGAGTTCCACAAGCAGTCGCATCAGTCGTCTCTCCTTATGGATCGCTCGGGTCCAAACTCACCACATTTCTGGGAAGGAACCGAGGACCGGCTAACAGCGTTCGCGATAGCAGAGCACTGAACACCGACAACTTCGCAACTGATGCTTGATTTGTTACGCATGCGATGGTCAAGGCAGCTTAGGAGGTGGTCAGGAATGCACCTGGATCGAAGGGAGCAGAAACCGCACTCCTTTGCGCAGGCTCGCGAAGGCGTCTGCCACAGGGACGCTACTCCTGCTCAGGGTCGTTGCGCCTGTAGTTTAGTTGCCTGCCTCGTTGTCAAGACCTTCCCTGGGGGAATCCTGAATCCCAGCGGATGCAATGTAATCACTCCGTCGCTAGAACACAAGCAGGTGATGGGGTCAGTCAGGCCGCAACACGGAGACAGGTTCTGATAGGTAAATCTTGTAGCAGAAGAAGACATCTTATATGATCCATCATGCATCAGCCCACGAACGCACGAAGGTTGCGCACAACTGGTCCGCTTCGTTAGAAGGATAGAATTCAGAAGATACGAAGAGCGTGCGCACTTCTATGTCAAAAGGTGACATCTCTGGCCATATCTCACGATAAGCGAGTGAACCGCGGTGGGGCATAATAGCCCAGTCGGTATCCTGACCCACGCAAGGCTGCTTTGCAGGTTTCGTCGCCTGGACCATCCGCCAGCTAATGCCAACCAGGAGGATTATCACTGAGACCAATCCCAAGTGCTTGGAAGCATATCGTCTTAAGACAGAGCCTTGAGAATAGGTTAGGCCACAGAGTGGAAGAGTTCACAGGCGAGCATGCGGCGCTTGCACTTCTCTCGGAGTGTTGATGAGAAAACCGTCCGGCACCAGCAGCCTCGTTGGACCGGCACGTATTGTTGCAATGCCATCTTATCGCGACGTCGACAGAAACTTCTCAAGAGAACTTACGACCTGAGAGAGCACAAAAGGCGTTCATAGCGCTGCATCGCGGCGTTGATGAGGAAAAACTCATAGTTCTGCGGATGCCACGGACGATAGTGATGAATTAGTACTACGATGCGCTGCAGAGCAAGAAAACTCGTGTGAGTCGCTGCTATCAGACAGAGCCGATGACAAGGGCCAACACACGCATCAATATGGCTTGAACTTCCTCGATTGTTTCAACTTTTCGATTTTGGCCCTGTCCTCCTCGAATTTTTTCTTGAGGTCGATAAGTTCTGGAACACGGACTTAGCGGAACGCACATAGCAGCCTGAGCGGACCCCGTACCTTTTCTCTTCTTCTCATGTATCTGGAAGGCATAGAATGCCTCCTTCTCCTTTTTCTCCTTCTTGTCCTTTCTGCGTCGCTTACTCTCCGTTGCTCCGGCTTGTTCCTCCTGGAACCGCTTACTTGCGACGCCAACCCCACCACCCAGCGTCTTTCCGTACGCGCCGCCACGGGTGACGAGCGTAAAGCCGTCTTCGTCAACGATAGCCTCGCCCTTGCGGTACTTGCTCTGTTGCCGTTTCTTCGCCTGTTCATGCTCGAACGCCTCCATCCACGAATCGGCATGCGCGCGAACAACGTCCAATGGGGGTCGCAAAGCCGAGTATAGCGCGGTGTAATGCTCAAGGCCAAGAGGAGTTTCCTTGTCGATAGGCCAGTGATAGGGTTTTTGTGGGGGCTTGAGAGCGCGTTCTAGAGAGGAGGCGTCGAGGAAGACGACATACGCTGTATGTCCTGTACGTCGGAGCGTACGTAGGGGAGGCGAGGGTAGTGGTACGACCTTTGGAGCTTCCGGTTGTGAAACCTTTCGCTTCTTCTTCGGACGTAAGTCTACATCCTCCTCCTCGTCTTCGTCTTGAGACCGTGAGGCTTCCTCAGCTTGGTTCTCGTCATCGCTATCACCCTCGTCTCCGACGATTTCCTGTTGCGAAAAGCTGCCCTCTCCCGTGCTGAACACGACCCGTTCCACAGTGCCACAAAATTTGAACAGCAACGTCAGCTCGCGCTCAGTCGCATCGGGCGGCACGTTCACGAGGAACAACGTTCGTCCTTCCGGAAGCATTGCAGTCTTCTCTTTCTGCTTCCCCTTGACAGTCTTGCTCTTTGAAGCCGAGTGCGCTCTAGCATAGAGAACATGGATAGTGGATGGTGAGTAGGCGATGGGCAGCACGGTGAATCCCGAGACCGAAGTGGGTAGAGGAGAGGACGAGGTAGTGGAGGGTTCAGACGTCGCTATCGCACGTTTTGTTTTCGCCGGCGAAGATGAGCCCATGGTGCGCGCCCCCGTTTCACAGATGATACAAACAAGACAGACGAGGCTACACAGAGGATGACGGCGATATACAGACAAGCGCGGCGAGATGAACGCAATGTAGTTACAGTAATGTAGTCAAGAAAATGTCTTCCCCGCTCCTTTTCAGGAAGTTGTCTGGCCAAGAGCCTCCTTCAGACGGGCGTTTATCGTCCCTGACGGCGGCGACCAGTCAGGGCTGCAAGAACAGACAAAGAGATAAAAGGCTCACCAATCCGATACTATACATCAGAAACTCCATCACTCTTCAGCAGTGATGTGCGCCTGCCTCTGCTTCGAAAACCAGTTCTGGAGGTTCTTCAGAGGATAATCGTGGTCCCCAAATATGTTTACAATATCCTTGTGAAGCGCTCGAACAATGGTGGGAGGAAGGTCATAACCGAAAACAGCGGCGTATGCTATACACGCATCAAGTCAGCCCCGCGAAAGTCAAATGCATTTGTACCGACCGAAGGCCGACCTCTTCGATAGCCTCGGGCCTCGCGAGAGAGGGATACTCGTGGATTGCTCTGATTTCCACATTTGGGCATAATTCCGACCAGGTATGCAAGGGAGCAGCTTGGACCGCATTTTGTGAGTACAATCTCGCACTTTTATCCTGTAACATGGATGGCATGCATACAGAACCTTTCCTTCACTGTCATCTTGACCCTGAGATGTTTGACTGAGCAGGAGCTCTGAGTCCTCAAGGTAGGAACTTGCATTTCGTGGTTGGGACAGATGTAATTTAGCCGCTGATAACAGGTGGTTAACCGAAGCAGACAAGGTCATGCACGCTTCTGATGGCAGAATTTGATTGGCTTGCTCAGACCCAAATCAGCGCAAAATCTGACAGCAGGACGGACCTCCCTGCAGCAACCGGGGTTGTCGTGGGGTGAGTGGTCAGATCTACTGTTCGTGGCCTCCTCTGCAGCACCCATGACACGTTAGGCGCACGTTCTAGATGCCTGCCCGATGATATATTGTTCCCCCATACTAACTTACAAGTGCCATGGACTACAAATCAGAGCTTTTGAGCTTATCTCACATAGACCTTGTATCAGTCCAGGATTCAACCTCTGCGACTAGGAGAAGAGCCTCCGATTGTAACATACATACCAGGTCTTCCCTCCTCAGAGATGCCTGCGGATGCTCTGTGGATTCCTGGACTAGATATACGAGATCACCCAATCTACAAGACCAGCAGAAAGTCAGATCTATTAGTGTGAAGTCTCTACTCATAGTAACTGGACAGAGAGTGATGCAACAAGTGATACACTGAATCATGCTATGGATAGCAAAACACAGAAGAGTCCGTGAGATGGCTCATACTGCTGCACCGATACACCAGTATTGAGGACCTGAGGAAATCAGGACGGCTCGCGACCTAGGAAATTAATGATTGCGCGTGACACTTCATCAGCATGGCTGATTGTGATATCATGCTGGCCACCCTCAATCGTTACAAGCTCGGCGTGCGGTATGAGCGCCTTTACGCGCGAGGAATAGCGATACGGTACGACCTGATCTGCCGTGCCCTACAGGAACGTTAGCATGCGGTGTATCAAAGACGTCGGTGACGAACCCAGATCAGTAGTACACTCCCGTTGTTCTTGCGGGATTGGCGGCCAAGCGCAGCGAATTGTGGTGCAAGGCTTCGAAGAGGGCCTTCACGAATCGAGGATGCGAGCGCGGGGTTGTAGCCTGGTAGAAACGCGGATTGATATCTCACGAGCTGCACGCAAATGGCCAATAAGATTCGAGCGATGCGACATCTGAAAAGCAAGGGAGGGTCTGTACTCACCTCGTTGATTGGATTGCCCGTCGATTTTTGATTCGCGAGGTACTGTAAATATAGCTGCCAGAAATTTGCAAATGTGAGCATGAGAACGCACAGCGAAGGGCTGAGGGGACAGCCAGATGATCGCAAGAGTTCAGAAGCTGTAGAAAGTCAACTTACTCGGAATGGATAGCTTGATGAAACAGCCTGCATAAGCGGGGATGATAGGAACTTGGTCGTACGGGACATGTCGGAGGACTTGGGAGAGAGGTTAATAAGTTGCGGAATGTCAACAAGAGATATGAGCTCCATACCTCCATGAGCCCTGCACTGGCGATGAGGACGACCTTATCCGTTACGAGATGCGGGAATTGTGCAGCAAAAGCAGCAGCTATACCACCACCCTGAATGCATTGCGATGAGACTCAAAACAATGCAGGACCTCACTTCCTCGCGTACCATGGACACGCCAACTACGTTGGCCTTGCTCCATCCGACATATTGCAGAAGCAATGCGAGTTGCGTCGTGTAGAGATTCGCGTCATATGTGGTCTGTG
Organism: Trametes punicea; assembly: GCA_025528855.1. Taxonomy (NCBI): domain Eukaryota; kingdom Fungi; phylum Basidiomycota; class Agaricomycetes; order Polyporales; family Polyporaceae; genus Trametes; species Trametes punicea. Next base: position 158,772 of record VICQ01000015.1, read on the forward strand.
GTGCATCCGAATACCCACGGCCATAGAGATCTTCGATCGCAATGAGCGGAACCACATGAGGACTACAGATGGAGCCACTAACCATACAGAAGAACGCGGTAGCCATTCGCAGCCAATTGCGGTGCGACATCTTTCCATATGATGGCCGGCACGGAGAGCCCGTGAATCAAGGCGACCTACGGGGTTGTCTGTAGATGCTCTGAGCTACGGCAGAGAGTTACCCTACCGGTTTACCGTCTTCGGGACCGATGAGCCAATATCGGACCTATTGCGGGTGGTTCGACGGGAATGAACGCGATAGAAGGGCTGCGGACGCGACCTACCGAGCCGTATGGGAGCTTTACATACGCTCCTCCATCGTAGAAGTCGTCCGGGTATATCAAACGACTCGGCGAAGTTTTGGGAAGTGTGGCAAGAGACGGATGAATGTACAAAGTGTCAGGAGATTGCGGAAAGACGGTGAAGAAATAGGCAAGGATGATCACAGCAGGGCAGACGAGGAGGAACCACTGGAAGGCCGAAGACGGTGGCATATCTGGCAGGAAGGTGGTCAGACCGCGAGAGGGGGAGCTCATTGAGGACGCGCAACCTCTAGAGACTCAGACAGATAGGACTATAGGCGAGCCATGGACGCGCGCGCCGCTGAGAGGTGCGACTCGCTCCCAATTCGGCTGCTCCGGCGTTGTCGGAGCACGTGCCGGGCAGACTCCCGTCACGTGTCAGCTTCACGCGAAGGCGTTGTTGTCGCATGTTTTGCCCTGGTGCCTGCTCTCAGGCGCGAAGGTGCGCAGGGTGGGTGAGCTTGCCCATCCTCGACTTGCATGGACTGGTCGTCCTATGCAGCATATTGCCACCTCCGATGAACCCGTCCTCGCTCTCGACGACATTCTCCGTACCATGTCACCTTCGCCAGCGCCCCCGCCGCTGCCTCCAGAGACATCTTCCTCGACGTTCCCTGAATCCACAGCAAACAACCTGGATAGTAGCTCTATCATGGACAATACTGTGCTATCCCCTCGCGTCAGCTCCCCAGAGCCATTGGACTATTCAGAGCTAGAGTCTATCTGCGCACGCGTCCAAGACTATAGGCTCTCACCGAATGCGAAGGAGGCTGAGCTTGCCGGCATGGTGCGCACGTCCGTGATATGGCCTCCAATATCATCCTGAACCCACACTGGCACAAGGTATTGCGTCTGGCTTCCCAATTGCTCCTTCACCCATCTCCGGCACAACTTGCTTCACAGGCTGAGACTATTGCCGAACTCACCTTCCAGAGGGACATGCTCCTTCAAGAAAGAGCAGATGAGCATGACCGTTGGCAGTCCGAGCGAGAGTCATGGAACCGGGTTGCTGAGATTCTCGCTGCAAAGGCGCGCATCAACCAGGAGCCCGTGACAAGCCACCAGGTTATGACTGTCAGCTTTCGGTGTCCCACTCCAGTATTAACATCTGAGCAGGAGGTTCAGCGTTATGTCGCGCGCTTAGAGTCTGATCTAAAGGTGTCCCGACGCAGAGTCAGTTGAATCTTCCCTCTGCGCCTCCCCTCAAACTCATTCCTTGGGCTTCTTCGCTAGCTCGCCGACACTCAAGCCCGTTTGTCCGCGTTGGAGACTGAGATGTCCCGACTACGACCGTTGCTCTCTATGCAGGCTACCATCCTTCGTGACTCGAGACTATGGCGTTCTGAGCACCACTCTAGCCTGGTCACCGAACGGCTTTCTACTTACGCCAAGAGATGGAAAGGCAAGGACCGCGCGAACAACTTCGTTGACGTTACGGTAGCGGGCGAGCTATCCTCGGACGGGCGCGCGGGGCAAAACTCTGTGCAGCTTACCTCGGGAGGCAACGGTCAGCTCGCCGCAGAGGCAGCTGCGGAGCCGCTCGATGGTGGTGGTGTGCATCCGGCTGTCTCTGCGCATATCCCACCACCGTCACCCTCTCATGCCGCATCTGCTTCACAAGGCAAAGCTGACAAGCACAATCGTCATCGCAAAGAGCGGGACAGAGACCGTGAGAAGGTCAGGAAGCATCGCCATCACCATATCAATGACACGCCGCTCCTTGCAGATGCGCGCGCAGAATGCATATTGGTCGCAGCGCGTAGGATTGGACGCCTACGGGCTGGCATCATCTCTGGCCTTGTGAAAGAGCGGGCTAAGCTCGAGCGCGAAGGTGATCTCATGGCCCAACATGCCCAGAACGGTAACAATACTGGTCAGGATATGCGCCATGTATTACTCTCTCCGCCTACTTCTCAGCCACGCCCCTGCATCTCGGGTGAGACTCTCAGCCCGCACCGGCGTACGGTGAGGGACGCGGGGTCCTCTAGTCCTTCGGTGCCTCTTGCAGCGTCATGTCAAGCTCAGGCGTCTACTCCTGGAGGGGACGCCCCCGTTCCCGTCCATCGCCGACTCGCTCCCTCCCCATTTCCTGCATCGGGAATCGGCGCACCCCTCTCACGGCAGCCACACATGCCCACACACCTGCATCCCTCGCCGCAGGTCTTGCCGTCCACGAGCTATGGTGACCATCCTCATGCAATCCCGCATCCCGGATTCGTATACTTTACCTCAAATCCCGGCCAAGGAGGGCCAGTTCCGTATGTCATGCCTGTGCCATGGGGCGTCCCTGGTACACCTACAGCTCCACTTCCGAGCCAGTCTCGACGCACTCAAGAAGATGTGCAACCCCGACCTCAACCTAACCCAAGCGACCGGACACCAACGCACAGCCGGAATTCCGCGTCGAACGAGGGAGCGTCGACGCCGATGGACTCCTTGGTCAGCGCAGCGCGCACGCTCATCGAAGATGAGGAATACGACCGAGAGTCACGTGGCGCTGGGGCGATGGATACTGCGCAGGAGGAACCTGCCACCGACGAGACTCCTTTGAGGAGGCGAGATGCGCGGCGGCGTCCCGTCGATATCGGACCCGAAAGTCCTGTTCCCAAGCGAAGGAGGATAGGTAACAATACCGGTGACATCTCAGCCTCTCTGGCGGTGGTGGACCCTAGCAGCACGAGGACCACGAGGAAAGGAAAGGCCCCAGCTGACCCTACGCAAGCTCCTCAAAAGCTGAAGCCCAGAGGACGAGCGAAGGGAAAGGGCAAGGGGAAGGCCGTGCCTACGGATCAGCTCTCCGATGCTTCTGTAGAACGTGAGCGTCCAGACATTGCTGGACCTTCGAAACCTCCTGCCTCCGTACGGCTGTCTCACGCGCCGCAAGTTACGCGCGTCCGTAGCGCACTGGATGTGCTCGCCGACCAGGCGGCGCAGGAACAGGAGCGGCGGCCCTCTCTGGACCCTACGAGTCGGAGGGACAGCGGGAACGACGATAGGGACGAAGGGGATAGTCAGAAGACTCAGGCGCAGTCGCCAGTGCTTGCAACAGCGACGGTGATGGACGACGTATTCACAGTGGACCAAGATACGGAGACTACCGAGAACGCTGAGGCTGCGTCGTCGCTCAACGAAGCCGGGCTCGGACAAGGTGGAGAGCAGGCAATGGGGGACGTTGCTGTGGACATGGAGGCGGATCGAGCGAATGAGCCTGTCGAGGAAGACGACGGACCCACAGAAGCGAATCTGTCTAGGATAGAAGAGGCTTCCGAACCCTCCACTGGACGTCAACGTGGATCGCTATCGCCAGCTACAATGTCATCTCCTCTTCCGCCTCCTGCTCTGAATTCCGGAATTGAGATATCTCAAGATAGTGAACTCCCTGACGGCCCGCGCCGGACTCCTCCACCGGGATCGGAACGTTCTCCGCCGGCCACTAACGACGACGGTCGTCTAGTCACTGTAGCAGAAGAACGCAGCCCTGACGCTGCATTCCGACAAGACTTGTCTCACGATGGACCCTCAGCGGAACCCTCTCTGGTTGAGCGACCATCCACCCCTTTAATGGGGGATATCGATTCAAGTCCCGCAGAGCTGGCTCTCGCACCGTTTATCCGTGACGGGACATCGACCGACCGTCTGCCCGCCGAACAGGTCAGCAACCGTCCACCCGAAGTTGAAATCGAGAGCGGAGATGAAGACGCCGAGGGTTCCATTGTCGAGGAAGCCGACGAATAGTCTCGGCTCTGTGATGTCCATGGGCGAAGGTACCCCTCCGAATGTTTGCTTCATCTCAAGGTCGTCGTGCTTGGGTATCCTGACTTCTCAACGTGATGCTGTACCACTAGGTTTGGAGATCCGTCTTGGGTTACTGGGGTACTATATACGCGCGTGGACACCATCTGTGATATGTCTTATGCCTTGTATGTTTCTTAGGTCTTCCTGTGCTGTAGTCGTAGATCGTTGCATCCCCACTTTGTATGCATTGAACATGCTGTATCGGTCGATCGAAGGGTGGCCGACTGAAATGTATTCATAGTGACTGTTCTCAAGTCGGAAGAGGCTGTGCACCCGCGCATTACACTTCAGCCTTACGGACTTTGGTATGTCGCGAGCTAGCGATACCGTATCATACGATGTCACAGCATTATGCATTGAATTACTGGACATCGACATTACAAGGTTCGGCAGAGCAGTATCACATCACGCAAAGCGGGACTTTTCGCTAACACCTATGGAGTAAAGCTCTAGATCCGCGGGCGGGACCCATCTAACGTCTGAAGATGGCAGTATCACCTCCAGACGTACACTGACGAGACCGCGTAGCTCGCGAAGTCTATGAAAGAGCTCACGTTGGTTCCGTCTTTCCCAAGAATGAACTGCCTCCAACGCGCGTAGCTGTATCACAATGTAGCGCAGATGAACAAAGCCATCTACGCGGTTCGGACTCCTTGCGTCAACCGAGCTATCCACCGCTACCAAGGAACGACGTAAGCCGGAGACGCACCGAGGATCATCAATCAGGCCGCGATTGCGGGCTACGCACCAAAAGTGCCCTTGAGCCCCCGGACGATATCTTGCGTGAAGTGATCCACGTGGCTGAGTCTGAGCTCGACCAGGCGAGGCGCGTTCTTCGCCCAATACTGCAGGGCATTGACGCGGCGGTCAGAGCAAGATTCTCCACGCGTGTACACCTGATGGAGCCTCTCAAGGCGCGGGAAAAGCGGGACTGGACCCGGCGTCCTCGCGAAAGTGAATAGCGTGCAGTCGTACCCGGCCAGGGTGAGCTTGAGGAGGGACGGGAAGCCTTTCTCGGTAGGTACCGAAAGCGGGATGAGAGACCTGCCCCGGGGCCAAGCAGGCTCGACGAACAGGCTCAGGGCTTCCAGATCAGGGGCAAGCAGCCTGATTAGCCTGTCGAGGTCGCGGAGGTACGCCTCCTCGCGGCGACGAGACTCCGTCGTTATAGGAGTCCCGGGCGATGTCGCCCTGCCGTACGTTGGGGGCTCCTCCGCAGTCCCCAAGAAGAGGTGCCGGACGGGCTTGAGCCTCGTCGGCTGACTTTCCAGGGCGGCGACTTCTTTGGCGTAGCACTCGAGGAAGTCTGCGACTTGCGACGGTGAGCGTGAGGCTAGCTTGACGGTGTGAAAGCGGAGAGGCCGAGCGACGGCGCGGAAGCGCTTCGACGCGAGGCAGAGCGAACGGCCTGTGTAACCGCCATCTGTACAGGCGAAGCGGAAGATGCGCTCGAGTATCTCTGGTGGAAGCTGGTTTCCTGTGTCATTGTCGCAACACAGTTGAGGTGAAAGTATGGGTACCGCGCTCACCTGGGAGACATCACATGTAGGCTGTACTACCTTTGCCAGTGTTGGCTGTTCAGGATGCGCCTGTGCAGAGTCGCTGGGTAAGCGATGGTATTCGTTGCTAAAAGCAAAGAATACCAGAAGCTTGTCGAGGAGTGGCACCATACTCCCTAAAAGCCTGAGCGAGGCAAACCTCGAGAAGCACGCACGTCCGCGAGCACGAACGCGGCGACGCTACCCCGACACAGCCTCGCTGCTGGCACTTGTCAGTCTGACGAGGACCATCGCGTGCTCTGGAAAACTACTGCCGCAGTACAGCATGATACCTGTAAAGGCTAGTGGCTTCAAGCGCACTTACAGCGCCTGGCGGCGATCTTGCATGATTCGAACCGTCATCACAGCCTTCCAAATCCATATGATACACGCTTTCAGAATCCAAAGCCAAAAAGAAAACATCTGAGAACGCCAGGAAAGGGTCTGTGGACGGCAGGTCTGTCCATGTCATCCATAGCCTACGCCTTCTTCGGCTTCTCCGGAGCCCCGTCCTCTTCCGAGGTGAACACCCCCGTCTCCGCATACGACCGGTGCTTCTCCGCCCAGGCGACCGCATCGCGACGACCAGTCGTGACGTCCACGCCTGCCGCGCACACATCAACGTGAACACGACAACGAGTGAGAAGAGAAGAATGAGGGACGCACCAAACCAGATGACGATGCTCGCGGCGGTGCAGAGTGCGAACAGGAACGGAAACCCTTTCCAGTTGTCGCCCGTGCGGTCGATGATCGCCTGGATGACGTTCGGGCCAATCATAGACGATGCGCGGTTGGACAGACCAAACAGGCCGAAGAACTGCACGGAATCTTTCAGCGTCGCGATCGATGGGACGGAAAGGAAGTTTTGAGGGAACGCACCATGTTGTCGAACCCGGGCGGGGTAAGTTCGGCCATCATCGTCTGCGAGAAGGCGTAGTACGGCGCTTGGAAGAGCCCGAACACGACGTTGTATGCCCAAAACTCCCAGACGTTGTGGAAGCTGTCGAGACAGGTGAGCAACGGCTCCGCAGAGAGATCACCCAGTTGTGAGGAGCTCACCCAAGTTTCCCTGTCCAGATGCCGATCATGCCCCAAAGCGGGATGAGGATCGTGACAACATTGGTGACAACAAACTAAGTTCATGCATAGAGATGAGCTATAATTGCACAACGCAGTACACAGCATCTCGCTCACCATCTTCTTCGTGCTGATCTTCCAATACCTCTGGATGTACCAGAAGCCAAGCGTGCTATCGATCCAGAAGCATGGACAGATCAATGGCTGCTTTGCCAGAAAGGAAATGCCGCTACGTACCTGATCGTCGACGTGATAGCTTGCGAAAGTCCGAGGTAGGTGTTCTGCAAGAATGAGAACTGGAACTTGTCGTTCTGGCAAATGGACACGAGCGTGCCCGTGGTGTTGAGGCCCTGTAATTCCAACATTCCAATGAGCGAAGCTGTACTTCGTGGCATCATATACAGTTGAACAGCCTACATCGGCGAGTAGGAAGAATGCCACGAGGTAGATGAATGTATATGGCAGCTTCTTGTACTGCTTCATCGCTATCCAGATCTGCCAAAGCGTTCATTACACGTCTGCCTTTGAGTCTAACGACAGTACGGACGGACCTGCTTCCAGCCGATCGTCAAGTAATGCTCGCCCTTAGGCAGAGTAGGACCCGGTCTCGGCTGTTGGAAGATGACTGCCAGCAATCGACATGTCAGCCAACATATCTTCTGATATGACAGAAGCGATGCCACCTACACCACCAGATACCGAGGAGCACCCAGTACCCGTTCGTTCTTCAAGACCGTCAGTGTCGTGCGTGCATAAATGAACCGGTGACGAAACGCACAAGACAAGGACGTAGTTGTTGACCTTCGGGTCGTTCATACGGGGTAGCAGAAGCGAGAGATTCAAAGCAAGCGTGGCTATGTAACCAACGTTGCTGTGCATCTATAGCAACCTCCCGCATTAGCACGTAGTTTGACAGTAATGAGCTGTACACGAATGTTTACCGTGCTGATGTTGCTGATCCGGTTTTTCTCGAGACTCTCTTCCACCTCGTACTCTTCTGCAGAGATCTCGCCACGCTCCAGCTTCTCCCGGAGCATGCGAGCGTGCGGCGTGTTCCGCGCCAGACGAGGGAAGACAGCCGCATAGAAGACAAGGGTCGCGCCGTAGGTAATGAACCCAATCATGTACAGCGCCATAGCGACACCCCACCGGTCGGGCGCTGGACAAGAGGTCAGACATGACGTGCACGCACGTGGAGGAGAGGTCTTACAAGTCAAGGACATGCTGGCGAACTGAGCACCCCAGCAGATAACGGTTAGAATGAGCAGCAACCACCGCCCAAAGGAGCCGTAGTCGGCAGCGGAGCCGATTGTCGTGAAGATGGCCGTCATCACCTGTTGACCTAGTCAGCGTCGGTTGAGGATATTTACATCTAACATACCGCAAAGCTGACGCCATTGGAAACCAGGACCACGGAGCTCACGGCCTTGGTGCCGCTGCCCCAAGGCAATACACACTGGCCCGAGGCGTCTGGCGCAGAGCAGTCTGATCCAGGGCCCTTGACGGGGTCATATCCCGCAGCAGTTGCGAGTGATTGAAAGAGTGTCATGGAATAACCTTCAGAATGCGACATTGAGTCAAAGTCCCTGGGACGTCGTCGTGTGACACGAACCATTGGGACCAACACCCTGCACAGGTCCAGTCAGTATGGAGAATTCAATCGCTAGGTTGGATGCATACATTGTCACCATTGTAGTACACTATCGCAAACCAGTTGATTCAGAGGAAGCGATAAGCTGAAGGTCAGGACAGTGACATACAGTAGTAGCTCCACAATTCCTAGTGAGATGTGTCACTCCAAACCGTTGCATAGGACGAATAAGACGATCGCGCACCTTTCGTGTGACGATGGGTTCGTCTCTCGAGACGGGGGCGATGGCGACCTCGGTCGTCTCCACACCTGAACCATCCTTGCCAGAGCCGTCCGAGGTGTCTACGCTGACGAGCGGGTTAGGCGAGATTTCTGGGAGTATCTCGGGCAGCGGTTGACGGGACATGTTATCGAAGGGGTCCAGAGAGCGATGACCACCGAAGTCCACGACGGAACCTCGAAGTGAGGAGGTTTAAACCTCTCCAGAGCGCGCCTTCGGGCCGCGAAGGGCGAGATGGAGAAGGGAAGTGGTACCTGGAGCGCGTGACTGGGACCATGACCACAGGGCGGAGGCGGGAAGAGAAAATGGAGGGCGACCGTGTGGAGGGCGCCTCAGGAGAACAGGTCCGAGATGCCGACTTATCAGGTGGATGATGGCAAAGCTGGTCGAGCAGCGCGCCTCATGATAGCGTGGAGAACTTGAATACTAGATAGCGAGCGATACGCTCCATGCTGTTAACCTGGGAGAGTCTCCATGACTGTGCGATGCATTGAGAGCATATCATTCATGAAAGGCTTTCAATTGTCCCTCCTGCAGCACCTGAGCAATCGCGTCGGCTGAGCTGTACCCTGTGCAGGCGGACTGGGAGGTGATCATGGGATGAGCAGAGGACGAGTGCCGTGGACGCTTGATTCCCCGGCTTCCGCATCTGATGATCGAGATCCAGGTTCACTCCAACACCACCGCCAACAAGCGCCCATCGCTATCTTGACCGCTCCGTTTCGGCTGCGTGTGTATGTACCTCATATGATCATGCTAGAGATCACCCAGTCATCCTTGTGGGAGGTAACTAGCAAGGACGACTCCGGTCAGATGAGTCCTGGGTTCACAAGTTTTAGGCGGCTAGCTCTCTTGACCTGAACCCCCGAAACGAGTTCCTTCGTTTCACACAGATGCGCTGCCAGACGTGTAAATGACGAAGAGAGCGCACATCAAGTCGTCAAGTTCTAGCCCTGTTGCACCCTCACCAATGAGGCTGACCTCACTCCTCTAGGGCGGCAGCTTGTCATCGGGGGCTGGCTGCTAGCCTCCTCAGGCCTCAAGACGTATGGTATATATGAGTGTGTTCACAGACCCGATCCTGCACCTACATCTTGCTTCCCGCCTCAACTTTGGCACATCTAACTCTGTATCTCAGACCTCCATTCATCAAGACAACTCGAGCTTATTACCCCAACATGCAATCCAGCTTCAGTCTTACCGCCACCTTCAACGCACTGTTGAAGCTCTGCGACTTCGGTAACGGGCCAGACCTCAGGGTGCTCTTTCTGGTGATCCTGGTGGTCCTGGTGATCCTGGCCAACTGCGCCACCACTGTCGCCCGCGCTCTCGTCATCGCGCCCAAGCACACCCTGCTCGTGATGCTCGAGTACTTCCTGGCCTACTGTGCCCTGGTCCTCGCCTTGGGTCTCTATGCTGAACGCCTCAAACACCTCGTTGACTATGGCAGATCCTTGCTGGACAGCAACCCCTCGTATGCCCTGATCCCTGTGCTCATCTTCAGTCTCTGGGTCCAACCTCCTGCGTTCGACTCTGTGCCAGCTGCTAAGCCTCCTCGGGTCCGGAAGCGCTCTGCATCTACTGGCATCTGGTTCTCTCATAGGCTCCTGGCTGTGGTGCTGGCCCGTCTCTCTGCGCGACTCCGGAGGCTGAACCCGCTCGCCGCCCAAGTGGACATGCAAGCCTCGATCATCGCCACCCTCAAAGCCAGCCTCGCCTCCATCAAGCGCGCGTACCTCGACGTCTCGCAGCTCAACGCGGCGCTCTCAGGCCAGCTGGACGACGCCCGTATCGTCGTCGTCGACAAGGACCGCACAATCCGGGAGCTCAACACCTTCCTCGACGCTGCACGCCCGTCAATCGCGAACACGAGGGAGTCCGTCGAGGGTGTGAACACGTCCCTCGACGCGACCCTTGCCATCATTGCCGACCGGGAGGCGTCCCTCAGGGTCCAGCGGGAGACAATCCGTGGGCTCGAGAAGGATCTCGCGGACAAGGTCGAGTCCCTCGTCGCTGTCACGGAGAGCGTCCGTCTTCTGGAGGCGTCGCTCGCCACTGCTCCCGCCATTGCTGCCGAACGAGACGCAGTCGCCGAAACTTACAAGCAGGCTGCGGAAGACCTTCAGGAGGAGCTCGATGTGGTGCGCGCATCGAGCGAGGACAAGGACGCGATCATCGACGAACTCACGCTGGTGATATCGGGCATGCGGGCCACTGAAGAAGAAACCGACAGCTTGCTGTCACAGGCCGGGCGTGCGGTACTTGTACTGCAGAATCGGCTCGACGATGCCGATTTCGCCAAGACGCGTTTGCAAGTCCAGCTCGAGGACAATAAGGTGTTCTAAATACACGTGACATGACGGCGAATGCTGATCGCTCTACGTAGATCATCACTGACGAATTACGGGCCCAACTAAGGGCCAATGCCGCGGAGCACGAGGCCAAGGAGTCCGAGTACAAGCTCGCGGCCCTTCGCACTGACCGCGCTCATCGTATAGAAGTAGAACAACTACTCACCACTCAGAACGAACTCGAAGTATGCGCCCCTCCACTCCTTCCCGCATTTGGAACTGACATCTTCTGGTTTAGGCAACTATCAAACGTTTGAAGAACATCGTCACCCGCCAAGCGCAAGAACTCGAACAGAAGGAGCGCCTCATCGCCACGCGCGAGGATGAGATCGCTGTTATCTCAGTATCATCGAGCGTTGTCGCCGTTGAATCCCATGCCATCTCGATCTCTCCCCTCAAGAACGCCAGATTCCCCTCCACCCTACCCACCACGTCGAGCCCGGCTTCGCCTGGCCTCGAGGTGGGGGCCGGGACGGATGCTGTTGACCTCCCGAGGCCTGAGAGTGCTGCGTTCTCACCAGTCAAGACGCAGAACGCGGCTCTCTCGGTGCAGCTCCTGCACATGGACGCGGAGCACTCGGAACAGGTCGTACAGAATGAAATCTCGAAGAGATTGGCGAAAGCGTGCGCGATAGTCAATACCCCTCAAGAGCAGCTTGGCGCGCGCGACGAAATTTCGGACACCAAGAAGCGGCTGTTTGACGAACCTGAGCAACACGACTTGTCCTCGGCGGACGGCAAGGGCGAAGAGGCCGGAGAAGATACAATCAAGTCTAGCGATCCTCAGGCCTGGCGTGAGGAGACAGTCAGATTTGAGGAGCTCGTAATAACTTCGCTGTCCGCCGCTTTGTCATGGACTGGGGCTCAGAGCTCAACCCCATCTAGCTCAATTAGCGACCTCGGACGCGTCAAGGAATCTGTAGAAGAGCGCGCAATGGATCTAGAGGAGGTAAATGAGTCCGTCAGTGGTGGCTCTACGTTACGCCCCTTTGCGAACCCCACCCAACTTTCGCCTCTCCGCCCCTCCGAGGCGCTTTCTGACCTGTCGTCGTCTTTCGAGATTGGGGACAAGCTAGCAGAGGTGTCATGCGATCTCCTCCACGACAATGTACCGTTCATCAGCAAGGACAACGATTCATTCTGGCACAAGGAAGAAGGTGCCAATACAGACCGGCCGGAAGGCTCAGAACTACCTGGCGACAAGAGTTCGTCCTCTCTCGACAACTCCTTTTGGCAGAAGGAGGCGTCCTTTGACCTACTGCAAGGCCACGTCTCCCTCGGCGGCGAAGACGACTCATTCTGGATGGACGAGGAGCAAGATGAACCGAGAGAGACTGAGGCTGCGAAGGGGCTCGATGCCTCTTCGCCTCCGGTGATGGATGCCGTCGTGCCGGAAGCCAAGAGCTCCTCCTCTCTCGACAACTCGTTCTGGCGCAAGAAGGGATCCTTCGACCTCTTAGACGACGATATTCCCCTTGGCGGCGACCGCGACTCATTTTGGCTGAAAGACGAGGAGTGCGCTCCTGTCTGCGACCTCCCGACGACCCTAGAGACTAAGGTCGACGCTAAGGTCAAAGGGGAGGAAGATCCGGTCTGCGAAGTCCGCACTCCTCCCAAAGAGACCCGCCGGCCGTTGTCCGCAGCCGAGACGGCTCAACCGAGCCAAGAGTCCTCGGCCACCTGCTTCCCGGATTGCTCGCTCGTTGTCGAGACCGAGGGCCGATCGCGCGACTTCGACGTCGTGTCCTACCTGGACGACATCTCTCCCGCGAGACCGCGGGTCCGGCTCCCCACGCCTCCTAGAGGCGCCCGCCCTCGTTCCGCTCGGCCCCGGCCTAAGCTCCATCCCTTCAACTTCATCGACCTCCCCTCCCCGGCTGCGATCCCCTACGAGGGACCCACCGGTCAACCTGCCTCGACGCCCCCTCAGAAGGCCAAGACTAGGAGCTGGAAGCCGGCGCGAGCTGCAACGCCGCGTCGGCCGCTTGCGTCTGTGTCGCTGAACGTTGCCAACTAATGCGAGCATTTCGAGCGAAGGGATTTCTCTAGTCTCAGTTGACACTCGTCCAATCTCTCTGTATCCCAATTTATTCTCCGGCTGACATGTATGAGAGTACTGACTGAATATCACGCATCTTGCCGGCGACTGCGGTATCTTTGTTGGCAGTTCACCGATAGCTACAGCAACACCGGAAGGTTACTCAGAGTGGTAGTATTCGGACACTAATAATCGTTCACCATACTGTCGATACTGGGCGATCTCTACTCCACTTCGAGGGAAGCCTTCCTCACATGAGGTGACAAGTAGCGGACATGCCCGGTGCCTGAAGTGAGATTGAGGCGCCAAGGCTTGAACCATTGGAAGTGCACTTCTCTGCAACGAGATTAAGGTGGCGTGTGTTAGTCATTCTAGTACACTATATCAATTACTTCGCAAGGACCGGTGTCAATGCCTAGGACACATCTGAGCTGATACTGCCAATGCAAAGGGCACAGGAGGTACTTACCTTCTTCGTGATCTCATAAATGCGCTTCTGACCGGCGAAAAGTATGGCAGCGGTAAGTACGCTCTGCGTGAGCTTGCTGCCGACACCCTTGTACAAACCCTCGATGCCCTCTTCCTTGAGGATGGTGAGGATACCGTCGAGTGCGGACTTGTACCGCTGCGCGTGTGCCTGGCCGGCTTGAAGACGGTTCTTGACAACGCTATTCTCCACGTTTACCATGGTGTGTGCAGACATACAAGAGTTGTCGAGAGCTGACTCACATATACGGATATGTCGATGAGGTCGCGACTGGAATGGCCGTCCATGAGCCAGACCCCACAAGAAAACGAGAACAGGAGGCATCACGCACTGAGCTTCGATACGGCGCCCAGGAGGAAATAGTCCCAGTCGCTCAAAACGGCGACAGCGTGCTTCGCCCCACCTGCACGCAGCTTCGCTGTCCGCGTCTTTACCAGGAAGTTCTTCAGCTGCTCAAACACCGTATACTGTATGATCGGGTTGATGACTAGGACAAGCGCAGGCCCCAGACCGCGCCAGAACGCCGTGATGCCGTCCTTGCGGAAGATGTACTGGATGGTCTTCAGGATGCCAGGACGGGTCGCTTCCTGCCTAGGCTCTTCCTCTGCAGAGCTTGAGGACGCTGGTTGGTCCATGGTGTACACAGCTTGCGTGGTTTGCACAACCCATATGGGGTTGCTGATGATTGTAGTCGCAGACCCCGCGATGAGGCCTGCGAGCATGGATTCGAGGGTGCTCAGACCCTTACTGCCCGTGCGGGCTTTGAGGATGAGACCGCGTGTGCGCTCATAAAAGTAGTAGTAAACCCTAAATCGAGACATGAAGGTCAGTCTTATGCACGCAACGGATCCCCATCCCATCGGATATATGGTGGTCGCTCTCCGAACGTACCCATTCGTAACAGCGATGCCTAGCAAGCTAGAGTTCAGTCCGCTATAGAGACCGACGATACCCTCCCGCTTGATGATATCGAGCACGGCTTCGTAGGTAGTCTAACAGTGATGGTGCGAGATGAAGGTGATTGAGACAGACGCCGGGAACCGCGATCAGCCCGAGAGCAATCATTACCTTGTGCTCCTTCTTGGTTTCCACAGCTGCGCGCGTGGAAAGGAAGATGAGGGGGCTGCAGCACGCATCCAAAGCTCAATATTCTGCATGCACCTGTTATGAAAGAGAAACTTGCTATGTTGCGGTCATGGCGACGATGCCGCCGGCGGCTCCGGCGAGAGCATGGATCATGGAGTCGCTGGCCATTTTGGGTCGTCAGAACGGTGGGAACGATCCGATAGTCAGGAAGCAGCAAGAGAGGGACGCAGAAATTAGAGAAGGGTGTTTTGTATACGATGGTAGGGATGATGAGACTTTGACTGAGCCTGGCAGCAGGTCCGAGTCGTATCACATGCCGCGCTTTCCGGCGTCTCAACATCTCGACACCGTGCGGGGGTGGCGCGGCTCCGCCTATAGCTTAGTCGTGAGGCTCGGGCGCGAATGCACACAGCCTGAAGCGAATCCTTCAAACGTGTGAATCAGATATGCTCGGATGCCATCTATTACAGTAATGGTTCACAGGTGAGTCCCTTGCCTACGAGTACAGTGACAGACTGCAAGATATTCCCAGAGTTAACGACTCGGTACATCGGGACCGAGAAATCCCACACACATCCTGAGGGGCCCGAGAATACATCTATCATGATGAACTGATATCCTCACCGGCCTGCAGCTTCGTCAGCAACACCTTCAGCTCCGCCACGTCCTCCGCAAACCCATTGGAGCTTCCTGATGCGGTTGTCTTGTGGTTGAAGGCACCATCGCCTACAGTGGCACTCCCATCGTCCTCCTCGAGCCACTTGTCGAGCTGGCCCATGATTGACTTCGCCTTGAGGCGGAAGTGGGTCCGTATGACATCGCCCCACGGTTCCGGAGGTGCCTTGAGATTGCCGAGCATCTAAGGCTAACAGTCAGTGCACCAGGACTGATTGCAGAGATACTGGACTTCGCACTGCGGTTCTTACTACCATGCGGCGGATATTTGCAGAATCTGTTCAAGGTGCTCAGTAACTGCATCATCGCGTGGCAGGTATACTTACATGCTATGGACTTAGGAGTCCCACCGCTATTTGCCCAGCCAGGCTCGTTCAGGTATGGCTCCTCGCACAAGATCATGGATTGGATCGAGATGAGCACCTAACAGGCAATCCTTAGTAAGGGCAGGCAGGGACCCTTAGCGTGGTACGCACTTGTAACAGCGTCGACTTCCCGGGTACCCATCCTGGCCCAGACCATGTGCCCAGAAGCGACAGACAGACCTTACCGTCCTGCTCCGAGCATGAGATTTCTGCCAGGGATGCCAGGTGCCAAACTTACTGCGTAGAGGTTTGGGTTAAATCGGTATTTGCCTCCATTGGTCTACAACCAGACGATCAGTCGGACTCCTGCGATTCTTGACTCGCTACTTACGGTCATGTACTTGACGCTCGGTGGAGACTGATTATAGTTCGGCCCCAGAAATACGTCGAACAAGAAGCTGCGGGTAATCAGGGTTATGCCTGATGATGACTAGAGTAGTCGTACCAGCCGTTATAGTAGCTGGGAAAGATAGTCAGGTGGCGGTCGGAGGAAGTATCAGCAGCTAAAGGGGGACGCACGGAGTGCCTTCTGGGCCTGTAATAAGGGCCTTAATGACGTCCACGCGGGTCTCGTCGACTCGAAGGAAGATCGAAGAGTTCCAAGCAACAGGTAGGTTGGTGGTCAGGACGGCAAGCTTTAATCAAACGAAGTTCAGCGTATCCGCTATTGCGCATATATATGGGAGTAGGAACTCACTTCTTTGGCGATCGCCAGAGACCTCTTCGGAATATCGGAGTTCGCGAGCATCCGGGCCTCATTATTGAAGTAGAACTTATAGTTCGGGGTCTGATCCTCCTCTCCAGTACCGTTGCCTGAGGGCGGGATTGTGAGGTCGCAGTACTCGAACCGGACGCGACTGGCCCACTTGACATAGGCTTCCATTACGCTCTCCTCGGTCTCGCCGACGTTCACAGGGGCCGCCTCCTCACGAGTAGTCGAGGTAGCGGGGATCTTCGGGAGGCTGGCATGCAGCCGGTCTACGAAGGTCTTACCCTTGGTCTCGATGAGCGAGCGGTCGATAGCTTTGGCCGTGTTGACGATCCGCTGACAGAAAGTCAGGAGCCTGCGGTTCTCCTCGGATGCGACCGAGCCATCGTCCTTTCCCTTGCCTTTGTCATCAATAGTCATGCGCTTCTGCTCCTCCGACATTTCCGCGTCGTCAGACTCGGGCATCTTCATGCCTTCGAGCCCCTTGAGTGCAGCTTGAGCCTGGATGACAATGGCCTCAAGGAGTTCACGCGGCCCGGAACTGCCCTCGTAAATGATCGTGCGTTCGCGGATACGGGGGCTTCCCTTGGGTGAAGGCTTCTTCCCAGGAGCAGCCTTCACAGACGTCACGACCATGATGGGCATAGCCATCATACTGGCGAGAGCCTCATGGCTGGAGATAGTCTGTGAGGGGTTCTCCATATTAGACAGGCTGTGTTGAGTCTCGGAGGATGTAAGACTACCTCTAGCCACTCGAAGAGCTCAAAGTACAGCACGGAGCGGTCTGACATATCCGTGAGCGAGTCATTTCGCAGAAGTTGACTGCTGACAAAGTTGAATCTCCGTCGGAGGTGGGCGAGTGCAGTAGGATGTACTAGGTAATCGCTGGCGTGTCCACCACCTTCACGATTGACCGAAGGGAGAAAGGTCCGTATCTCTGCAAGCAGATTGGCCAATTTCTCATCTTTGGCTCGCTGAGCGTTTAGCGCCTCCAGCTGTCCTGACATCTGACCATAGCAAATTTTCAGCTACAACGTCCCACAGTGACCCGTAGATCATAAACCTACATCTTCCCTCGCATCGCCGGCATAACCGGTTCCGAGCTTCGGTTTCTTGCCTTGAACGGGGATGGGAAAGTAGACGTCCTCGTCATCATCCTCATCATCGTTGATAACAGGGGTGACGACATGAGGAAACTCCATCTTACGCCGCTTCCTAGATATCCTTTCGCCGAATTTTTGCGTGGGAGACGGCTCCTGAGCATCTTCCAGGAACGCCTTCTCAAGCATGGCGAGCCCGACACCAAGGATTACGCCTTGCAGGTTCGAACAGTGGAACAAAGATGCGTCGACGTCAAGAGGAGCTGGAACTTTGTTATGACTCAATGTGTTGGACTCCCCGCAAGCGAAGCACATGGTCTTTTGACATCGACTACAAGTGCGAGTTACTATCGATTGGAGATGCTTGACATATTCAGGGAACGTAGGCTGGCAAAGCGGTCAGATATTGGATGGATGTGGAGGCGTCCAGTACTTACGAACAAAGCAAAAAAGTCGCTTTTCTTCCGTGGTATAGATGCGCCACATCCGTGTGGACAGCGACATTCGCCTTCGCTGAGTTCCCGGTAGAGGCTGAACAGGAAGCTCTGCTCGCTGCCTTCCGGACAACCTTTCATCCACTGGCCTTGAGTCATCAGCGGCACTTTCTCACTGATACCGGGCATGGTGACGAGCTCAGGCTCTTCCTCAACCTCGATGACTTCTTCTCGTCTATCCTTCGAGAAGAAGATGCCTCAAGGAACGTTGGTGCGCGGATGCAAGAACTTAGGGAAGTTACATACCTGCATACGGGTCCACAGCAGCTCCATGTGACTGACCATTCTTTTCCTCGAAGTCCGAGTCGTAGTCATAATCCGCGAAGTCTTCATCTATGCGCTCTTCGTCAGCGAGCGCATATACGGCAGTCATGAAGACACAAAGTGACATACCGTCATCCTCCTCCTCGCACGCGTATGATCCGCCCGCATCTTCGTCCTCATCATTGGGTGTCTGATTTCATGACATTGGGATGACTTCGGAGATGGAACAAGCCGCATGCGAACGCACCATCATTCTCGGCTTCTGCTGCACAATTTCCGATGAGGACATGGCCAGGTCTCCATCCTCATCAACGAGGTGATCAAAGCTCCCATCAAAGATTCTCTCGGCCGCCTCCATGACGTCTTTATGCTGCCTGAGAGCGGCTCGCGCCTGCGCGACCGTCGCGCCCTGTACCGAGCAATAGGCCATTAATGGCCAACTCAGTACGCGACGCGTTTGGATTACCATTTCCATGAGTTGTTGTACTTCACGTTCCATACTGAAAACCCGAATGCGTCAAGTCAATCACCAGGTAAAGACGCGACGCGGAAAGCAAGAGCAGAACGGCAGAGCGAACAAGAGCCAGGCGTTGAGCGTTGAGGGGCACCAAAACGGGTAAGCTTTATTACATAAGCGAGACGTAGTTGCCTCGAGGCTCTCAAACATCCATCAAGCAGCATGTCCGTTCTCGCTCTCAATGAACTTGACGATGCACCCTTGTATGCCGGCAAGGCAGCTCATCGTTGCGGGCATATGTTGAAGCGATTTAGAGAGTGCTCTGACAAGTCTACGAACTCCCGCCAAGCCGTCACGCTCCAGACCTCGAGTGTTTGTTGTTTCAGGATCTGTAATTTGGGCGGCAGCGAACGTCCACCACCCATATGGGTTCTTCCCCAATCTCTCTGGTTTGATGGTAAAAGCCAAATTCCGAACCCCTATAGGCTGCTACATCTGGAAGCGTCCTTTTCAGCAAGGTCACCTGTCGCGGCTCCGTGTCGATACTAACGCGCGGCCACAGGTTAAATAACAATAAAGCCAGACTCGCCGTGTACTGCCGTTCTGCCGAGAATGGTTCTCAGTCCAATGGAACAACAGGATTTCCGTTCCCGCCAGGTCTGCTCCCGCCCAATACCACCGTGTTTTTATGAAGGCCCCTATATTTGATTCGCGTTACCAGAGTACAGTATGGAGCTGCATTCTTGCGCGCCAAATCTGCCTCCGTTCCCCGGGCGGGCGGGGATTGACACCCACGCACTCGGCGAGCGCGTCGGGCTTCTGTTCGTTGGTGACGTCGTTTTATCATTCGCAGCCAGTCACATCCGGTCATATTGCTCGGCGCATAACCAATCGCCCCCCAAACCGAGGCCCGGTCGGAAAGGGGCACCAGAACTATCACGCAGGATCAATGGCGTTTCAGCCCTTTTCCGGTGCGCTGTCGGAACATTCTACTCCGCATGCGGTATGTTTGCGAGTTTGTCCCCAATGGAAGCCCGAGCGAACGGAGTGCCTGGGGCCGTGTGGAAGCGCAACACCAACTAGATTTATGTAACAGTGCGCAGGCCGTTCCCGTCTCCCTCTCTTCCATCACTTACCATGAATACCTATGGCGCAGATTTCTCCGACGACGACAGCCGGAAGTCCACCGTTGAGCAGCCCAGCGCAGCTGATTCGAAAGGTCGGAGGAGAAGCACTCGAGGTGAGCCATAACCTCACTCTTCACGGTCTGTTGCCACCGTCCTGAGCACCTTCAGCATGCGACCACTGCCGTCGGACGAAGAGTAAGTGTGAGAAACCAAAGAATGGTTCGGGCCAGCAGAGTTGTCGGGGCTGTGCGGCATTAGGATTGTGTAAGAGCCGTATTCTTTTTACCTCAGAGGCTGGACACTCACGCGTGGACTACAGCATGTACTTTCACAGGTCAGTCCTGGGGACCCTATCCTCAGCAACCTTCAGTCAGCATTAATCGCCGTCAGCAGACCCTAGCCACAAGAGAGGTCCACCCAAGGGGTGAGTAAGCCCGAACTTGCATTTCATGTCCTCGAATCATTCTCGCTTCCAGATACATTCTTGCCCTGGAGCGACGATTACACCAGGTCGAGGCACTTCTAGGAACCATAATCGGTTCGGATGATCCTCGAGCACGCGGGCTCGTACGGGACCTCTCCCGCGACAAGCTCGCCAATCATATCATCAACAAGGTCCATGTCGGTCCATTCGGTCCTGGTGGCCGGACAAACCATCCGCAAGTAGTCTGGGCACCGGATTACGTCGTACGCTGACGGTTTCGTAGATTCAGTACAACAAAGGAAGACTTTCTGGCCTCAATCACCGGCGAGTTAGGAGACAATGCGTCAGAGCAGTCGGGAAGCAGTCAGGACGCTCAAAGTGCGTGTTCTACCTTCTTCTCACTGTTGTGTCGCTGCTGAAGTGCTTGGTTCTTAGGTGATTTAGCGTTTTGCAGCCCAAGCAGCGACTGGCAAGATCGTCTCAAGACCATGCTACATTCTATACGGGCAGAGGCATCTGCGTCCACCGCATTCAACGTCGGGTCACCTCCTCCGGAGACGAAGATGAGGCGTGCAACGTATCCTTCTGCCACTCCTAACCATCCACCCATACCGTACATGCAGCCACATAGCACACCGCTGCAGACTCCTACTGGAACTGGCAGCGCTCCTTTCTACGACTATCGCGCGTCTTGGGGACACAATAGTGGAATACGAACTAGCAGTGCGTTCTGTCTCCTTGAGAGAACAGGATAATTGACTGACAAACTTGACATAGCGAACGAAGTCCCGTCCCAGCCACCTGCCATGATACCCAACATTTACACCGATCCTGATGGCCGAGTGAGTCGTCGCCACCTAAATTAGAAAATGCATCAGCTAGTTCTGACACCGTCCCGCAGTTCCGAATGGCCAATGAAGCTCCTGTACATCGCGATGCGACCGAGCCGTACTCGCCGATCTCCAACGCTGCCGCTCAATACTACGGCTCCTTCAGGAGGTAGCGGTGGATTGTAACGGAGGTGGAGCACTCCGACAACTACACTGCAGTCATGTTATGCATTTCGCTCGGCACCCTGTCTTCATGATACGGCAATACGCATACATAGAGTTTAGACCACTGCCTTCACCTCCGCATCTCGATAGGTATCGTTCAAACAGGTGTGAAGGACGGTTTGTATCCATGCACTGCATGTGCATATAGATATACAGCCTGAGGTACGGATCAAGATCGTCCGGGTACCAAGATCATCTCGAGTATCCTCCGCGATAGCGTGGTCCTCGCGATGGCGCATCACGATCGTAACGGTCCCTGGAATTATTACCATTGGACCCAGATCTGTCTCTGTCCTGCTTCTTCGCAGCGCCACGGATCTGTATCGAGTCCGTCTCCCTAGACGGTCCGGGTGGGTCGTAATACGACACCCGCTGCCTCTTGCGGTCGCGCCCTCCACCTTCACGGTCTTGACGGTCTCTGTCTCTGTCCAACGACGAGTGAGAAAAGTCAAACCGCATCTTGCCAGCACCGTTCGCTTTCGAAGCACCCCTGCCTCCTCGATCGCGGCGCGGACTTCTGCCGGTGCCGTTGCCGCCGCCACCGCTCCGCGCCCTCGACTGCGCAGCGTCGAACCAGTCGTCCTGGTCGTCCTGCTCTTCAAGTTCGCGCGCACGGCGCTCCAGACGCGCGCGCTCCTTCTTCCGGGCCTGCTTCCCCACCTCCATGGGCGCGACGAATCCAAACCCGTCTGCGAACGAGGAGAGGGCTTCCCAGTCCCGCGGGGCTCGTTTAGACGGCCGAGATGCTTCCGAGGAGAAAGGTCCTGAGAGGATGTTATAGAGGCTGAACGCCGACGGCTCACGGGGGACATCGAATGGTTTCGGTCGATCGGTGCAGTCCTGGAGGAGGATTGGTTAGAAACATTCAACTAAGGAGATGAAGGGACGTCGACGTACGTCCCCCAAGTGTCCGCATCCGCCGCAGTTGTAGCACCACTCGTCGGTGGCGATGTAACCTTCGCCACCTTCGCCCAGAGCCAGGGTGCGCTTCGTCTCTCGTACACGAAGGATTTCTTGTCGCTCATCGTCATCGACGTATTCGTATATGCGCCATAGCGTCGGGCACTCCTACATGGCTCGTCAATCTCTGTCAAACATGGATGCGGAGAATGCCTACATTCATTTGATGAGTACGCGCACCGCACCTGTCGCAGTCCTGGTAAGGGGTATACATCCCCGCCCGGGTGGCAGCGCGGTTAGGACATGTCTGGGCAGTACTCTGTTTACAGGAGCACGAGATGAAACGAAAGCGAATAGCGCACCTTGTTGATATGTCCCTTCATACCACAGGTGAAGCAGGTCTTGCTGATCGGACAACTTCGTGTCGAATGCTCGTCCCGAGCACCGCACGTTAGGCACTAGATCGTCGTCAACACGAGACCAACGATAGCAGGGCGGGATTACGACTGACAATCAGAACGGGACATTCGTACGTCTTGTGTTCTCCCTCGGCGCCACAGTTCTTGCACACAAACTTCGCTGGTTTCAATGCCTCCGCGGCAGCGACCTTGTCGAGCTCCCAGTACCTCACCATGCCTGGTGCCTGCAGATAACACACTCAGTAGATAATGAAGCGATATGCGATAAGCTAAGGCTTACCCTCCGGTCATCGTCATAGTCGAGATAGTCGATGTAATCCTCATCATCCGAGCCCTCCGGTGTGGGTACCTTCAGCTGGCTAGTATCCGGATCCTCCTCTCCCAGAGCGACCGACACATGGGGAGGGAGCAGTAAGCCATCCGCCGACTTCTCCCCTGTATCACTGTCATTATTGGAGCGGGCCTCCTTCGGTGGCCCATTGATGCTACCCGGAGGTTTCGCTACGTCGGGTACCTCCGCTGGGGTGACATCCTCGAAAAACAACGGCGCGCTAGGCTCCTCCTGGGCCGGGTCCCGCCTCCGCTTCTCGCGATCCCGCGAGCGCGACCGTCTCCGCGGACGATCGGCGTAGTGCTCGCGCTCTCTAGACCTACTGCGCTTTCTCCGGTCACGATCCCTGTCCCTCTCCTTGTCCCTGTCGCGGTCGCGTCTCCTGTCCTTGTACTTCTCCCGCCTCTCCCGTTTTCCCTCCCGAGCCTCATCCCGCTCCCGCTTACCCTTGGGGGTCGGGTCCGTGAGCCGGTCAGCGAGACTCTTCTTGCCCTCCCCAGAAGCAGAAACAGGAACAACTTCCGCCTCACCCTCGTCGTGCACGGTCTCCACATGCAGCTCAAAGGCGTCTCTATTGGGGCTGCTACGTGAGTGAGGGCGGGAAGCCTCGGCGCCGCTTGTCCCGATCTCGCCTTCCTCCCTCTCCGTCGCGCTCGCGGCCGCACTTGCGTTCGCGCTCGCATTTGCGCCTGTAGGCTTGCGTTTACGCTTTTTGCGCTTCTTCTTCGCCTGTTCAGGCTGTGTCAAAGCAGTGTTCTCTCTCTGATCTTGCTGTGATTGTTGCTGTGGCTGGGAGCCCGCGCCGTTGGAGGTACCTGCCTCCGCGGTCGCATCGGGATCGGGCACGACCTCTCCGTCTGAGTTGAGTTCGATGACTTCAGGCTCCGTCAAGTCGATGATCTCCATCGCATGTGGTTTCAACGCCATGTTCCGTAGTAAGTTTTGGGGGTATAGACCGTGCACGGAGAGGACGAGAGGAAGGCTACCGCAGCGAGGCTAAGCCGGAGCGGCCGCGCGAAGCAAAAGTTGAAGAAGGCGCTTACTGAAATCCGGGTCAGTTCATTCAACAAGCGCCCAAGTGATCACTGGTATTAGGCGCTGGAGGATGTCCTTGTCGTCATCGACTGCAGTGCAGTGTATACGCGAACTCAGCCTACGCGATACGGCAGGCGTCGTGGTGGGCTAAGCTCGCTTCCTATCAGACCGGTTTGTTCGTGGATAGCCAATCTTTTCTGAGCGGCCATGGCGACACAGGGATATGAGATATCTGTCGAAAACTTGACGTACTGTCACATTCCGGGCGCACCACCATCGTTGTCGAACGTCAATATCCATCTACCCAAGGGTTCGCGCACGATACTGGTCGGAGCGAACGGAGGTGCGTGCATGTTATCCTAAACGCATTGTGTAGCATTCACCAAAGTGCGCTACAGCGGGAAAGTCGACACTGCTTCAGATCCTCGCGGGAAAGAGGCTCATATCTACGCCCGGCACCGACGTGCGCGTGAAGGGCAGGGATGTGTTCCGCAGCACTCCTGAGGGGATTACCTTCCTCGGCACCGAGTGGTACGTCGCCCACTTACTCGCCATCGTCTTCGTTCTCTGTAGACGCTCACTATGCACGACTTTCATGGCCTTGCGTTCCCAACAGGGCAATGAACCCCGTCGTGCGCGGGGACATCGTCGTCTCGGACTTCCTGAACTCCGTCGGTGGGTACCGGCACAAGGCCCGGCGCGACCTCCTCCTCGACATCCTAGACGTAGACCTCGACTGGCATATGCACCAGATATCTGACGGCGAGCGCCGCAGGGTGCAGCTCGTGATGGGGCTCATGGCAGACTGGGACGTGCTCCTCCTCGACGAAGTTCGTGCGCCGCTGCGTCCGTATTGTCGAAGGATCTCGTCGAGGCTGATCATGTTCACTTGGTGGCGTATCTGACAGGTGACAGTAGATTTGGACGTCCTCGTCCGGGACGACCTGCTGCAGTTCCTCAAGAAGGACTCGGAGAGCCGCGGAGCTACGGTTTTGTGTGGGTATCCCGACTCGTATGACTGTGGTCTTAAGGTCGTGATCTCATTGTAGATCGTGCTTTGTTGTCTTCCCAGATGCGACCCACATCTTCGATGGGCTGAGTGATTTCCCCACACATGTTGCACACATGCATCTCGGGACGTTCTTGATGGAACCGACGCCGTGGCCATTCGAAGGCTCGGCTGCGGCAGGCATCACGTCTGTGGACTTGGGCCCCAAACCGACGCTGTACGCCGTCGCGCTGCAGTGGCTGAGAGAAGACCGGGAGCGGCGGAGGGCGCTGGAAAGGGAAGGCAGAAAGCGGAGAGGCGCGCGGAGGGACGACGTAAGTGGTTTCAGAATAGGGGACTGGTCAGATTGATGCTGAGTAGCCCATCCGTGCAGGTGCCCACCGACTCGGAGACGTTCTACAGGAAGTAGGTACAATTGGCAGGTATTTTAATCTCGCGCTGACGGCGTCGACATCAGATACGACTATAGTCACTGATCGCGGTGGATGAACATTGAAAACCTTTGGTGATCTCGCGGAGGCTGGGATGGGGTTGGGATTCATGAGGAGGCTTTAAGTTTTCGGAGTCTTCTTGGCCCTCGTGCTCAACCCGGGGATAAGACGTTCCCATGGTCGCCTGGTGCCAGCCCGAGACTTCCTGTTCAACCTGGAAGTTAGAAGCCCGCGCAGCTGTATCGATAGCAGACGGTGTATTGTATTGCTCAACCAATTATATACCACGGACGGCTCCCTGTGTCTGCGACATGATGCAGGACGGCGGACGGCGAGCGAAGCGCTGGGAAGGTCCAGGCCTGGGGCGTGACTGGAGTGTGACAGGAACGGTGATGGGAGCAGTCACAGAGAGAGAGACGGGGCCCTCGAGTGTGACACGTGACGGTGGACGGGTTGTGTCTCTCCGACTGCGCTGCAACGGTCGAACGCTCTTCTTTGTCTGTTCGCTCGTGCTGGCCATCCCAGGCCGCGACCTTTCTCTCTTCTCCGTCGCTCGCCGTCTTCTCCTCAATCCCCACGCTCTTTTCGTCTCTTTCTCCCTGCTCTCAGTCTCTCTTCCCTCATCGTGACCATGCTCGATCATAGTCCTCATCGTTTCTACCCTCGCCAGACCTCGAACCAGACCGATGCCAACGGCTGCCTGATCTGCGACGGCCCTGCTCCCAGCTGTGACTGTGCTTGGAACCAGCAATGTATCCTTATCAACAAGTACGAGTCTTTGCTTCGCTTTCATATCGAACGGCTGCTCATCACACCCCTTCGACCTTCATCAGAGGTTGCCATAGTTGCCCCTCCGTACAGTGTGTCGACAACGACGACCCTTCAGTCAAGAGCACCTCAAAGGGAGGCGTCAGCAAGGGTGCCGTCGCAGCTGCTGTCGTTGTGACCATCCTTGTCCTCGCTGCCGCCGTCGGCGCGTTCTTCTGGTACCGTAGGCGTCAACGCCTTCAGCGCAACACCGCCCCAGCACAAGACGCCAAGCCCGACGTTCCCGCGCGCGCAGAGGACGTCCTCAACAGGCCTGATCCCAACGAAAAGCCCTCGCCCTCGCCTCCGCCCCAGCTGTCCAGCATCAAAGTCTACTCTGGCACCTCGCACGGCACCATCAACCTGGACCCCGCTGTGTCGGACGCTGGCCACTCCCTGCAGCAGCGCATCCACCGCGGCTCCGTCCAGTCCAATCCGTTCGAAGACAACCACTCTATACAAACCACCTCCACCGGCGCCCAGTCGAACGTCATCCCCATCGCGCTTGTTCCTCCGGGCTCGGTGGGCAACTCGTCTGGTGCTTCGGGCATCTCTCAATCTCACGATAACAATGACACCGCTCATGTTGGTGGACTTGCACGCGCGGATGTCAACCTTGACCACATCAACGTCTCTAACGACTCGCTTAGCGCAAGGGCCGCTCAGTCTGCGCGCCCCGGCGCGACCGAGAACAACGCTGCTAACAATAACCGTAACTCGTACATGACCACCGGCAGCTTCTCGAGCGACTTCCTGGAGACATCGGTCATCGTCACCCCCACCCGTGGCACAGTCAAGCAGGTCGTCGGCGTTGCCAAGGCGGAAGTGCTCCGTACGCCGCCCAGCGACGCTCTCAGCCGCTCTTCGACGACGTCCAGGCAAGCGCGCTCTCCTCTGGCTGCCTCTAGCTTTGGTCCCGCAGATGTCATGCACGAGACGGAAGAGGAGCAGGAAGTCACCGTCCCGGCCAATCCCTTCTCGGACAACAACACACCGTACACCAGTGGTTCTCCCACGCCTTCTGCGACCACGTTCGGCTCCCCAGACCCTTCGCAATCCCCATACAGCCGTCAGGAAGCTCGCGTCGATTCTGCCTCTGGCTGGCTGCAGGAAGATCCTGGTCATTTATACGGTCACACCAACACCGACAGTCGTCCGGCCAGCGTGTACACTCAGGCGTCCGCCATCATGGCCGACATCAGCAGCGCGAAACGTGTCCATCTCGGCTTCGACCAGGTCCAGCCCATACCCACTACGCCTCTTAGTGCTGCTCTCAGCACGCCTCGCTCTCCGTACCGCATGACGAATGCGAAGCTGGTCTCCCCCGTAGTCCAGCACAGCGCAGCAATCGAGACCGGCGGCAGCGGCGCCGCAGGCGCATTGGAGCAGCAGCAGGCGCGCGCACTGCAGGAGCTCGCCGCCGAGTCCGGCAAGAATCGTATGTCGATGGCGTCCGTCATGACGACGTCCACGCGCGCGGACTCGATCCTCGAGAGCTTCCCGTTCGTGCCGCCCTCGCCGATCTCGAATCGTCCGATCCGCACGCCGCCGCGTTCGCCGCTCGCCCAGCAGTCGTTCGCGAGCGCGCAGGACGAGCGCCACGTGTCCGCACAGGAAACGGTGAATCGGGCGCGCGCATCCGCGTCCGCGTCGTCGACACTGTCCGGGCTCGCCCCGCCGAGCCGGAAGACGCACGCGATGAGCGTTGCGTCGCAGAGCTCGACCGTGAGCACTGGGCTCGGCTCGTTCCCGTTCCAGATCGATTCGGGTGCGGCGAGCACGGTGGAGAACACGATTGCGTCGGGCTCGGCGTCGAACGCACCGCCGTCGGCATATGCGGGTAGCGACGGCTCGAGCATGCGCAAGCGCGCGAGCCTGGACACGCTCGCGCTCACGAGCGATCTCTCGTCGTACCCCCTTGGCTTCGATAAGGCGAACGCGCCGCCGGTCCCGCAAGTTCCTCGGCGGTGAGCGATATCGCGGACACGTTGCCTCTGAGTTCGGTGTACGAGTATGATGATTCTTGTCGTCGTCGTGTATTCGAAAGAACGTGTCCCTCTACCAACTACAACCCCACTACCTCTTCTCCTCGATCGCCCTTGCGCCTGGTCTGACTCTGCAGCCTGGTTGACCCGGGCGAGACTCTTGCCTACGATAGAGGCCTTCGTTGCCTCTCTCCGTCCTTACTCCCGTACCCTTCCCGTCCCCTCAGCGACTACTGCCGCCTCGTCTTCCCTATGCTCCTACCTCTTGTACGTCTCTCTCCCTCTTTCCTAAATGTCCATTTCTGAAATCTTAGATCTGGTTGACTTTTCTATCTTATACCTTTTCTTATATTCGATTCGCTCCCGGCCGCAGCTTGCTCCGCGCACCGTCTCTCTGCCTGTCTACGCACGTACCCCATCGTCCGCTTTCGCTACCGTGCCCCCTCTTTGTCTCCCCGAGCCCTTCACGTTCCCCGTGCTCGGCGGGCGCCGTCCTGCCTTTTCAACTTGGTACCCCTCCTCTCTCTCGCGCTCCGGTGTGTCCACTGTAAATCAGCAGCGCTCGGCGAAGACGTAGCGAAGAGCGACGTGCTGGTGCATCCTGACGCGTTGTGCCCTTGTGCCCGCGATTCGTCGTTCCGCTCCACTTCGCCGCAGCGTCCTGCGACGTCTTCTGGCTCTGGGTTGGTGCTCGGTGTTTGGTGTGTTGTGATTATTTATGCCTCGGCGTGCTCGCAGAGCCTCCTGTTGGTGTGTTGGTGTGTTTACCGGTTCGCCCTTCGCAGTTACCACCTGTGCTGCTACGATTTCGTGTGTCACACTGTCAGTGTGTGTGTGTGGATATATACCGGAATCTGGAGGTCGACCGTGCGGTGATATAGTGTAGCGGAAATGAACACTGCCTATGTGACGGAATCTGCTGCTCCGTTGAAAAATTGTGGACCTCATGCGAAGTGTGCATGTAAAGTGCACAGGTTGTGACCCATCTGAGCTCGCCGCTGCGAAGTCCGGACGCCGTTGAATGAAGAATGTCGCCTTGCATACATTGCATGGGATATTGTCATACGTGTACGTGTGTCTATATACAGGTGTGTACAAGTAAACCCATCGACCCATCTTGCCGTCGACCGAGTCCCGTAGTGGAGAAGAGTGAGCAAGTCAAGCGGGAATCCAAAACAGGTGTGCATGAAGCGAAATCTATGGTGGAAGAGTCCTGTGAGGTTATCCAAGATGGCTTGTGTGGCTGGCAGCATAGGCATTAGACGGGGGTTCATAGTGAAAGACGATATACAGTTCGAGGGGTAGCGGCTGATGCATGCCGGAGGCATTGCCCGAACTCGACGCCATCGCCATTCTGGGCGAGTCTCGGTCAAGTCCACTCACGTACGAGCAGCCCGGGATGCCTTTCAGTCCTCCGGAGCTTCCTCGACAGAAGCGAAGCGCGACTTGGCCTTCGTCTTCTTCTTCCCCTTCTTGCCCTTGGGGCCCGTGCTCATGGCAGTCGCGGTGGTAGCGGTCGTAACGGTCGACGGACTCGGCGACGGCGCACGCGCGACGATAGGCACTGGCTCCAAGTCGCCCAGCGGCTCTGACCGTCCGCCTGGAGTCCTATTAAACCGAATTGGTACATCAGCCGAGAGCGTCAGACGGAAGTGCACACTGGGGCGTGTACTTACGAAGGCATGGGGATGATCTGCGCTACGGGCAGGGGGGGAGGCGGCTCTGGGATCGGGATTGGTATTACTGGTTCCGGCACGGGCAGGAACGAAGGTGGTCGGCTGGGTGACAGCTCATTCCTTCCCCCGCTCATGAGCGGCGAACGCGGTCTACCTGCTTCAGAGGGCGGGCGTGTGCTACCTACGATAGACGCTCTGCGGTTGAGTGGCGTAGGGGCTGTGGGGTAGCCACTGTTCGACCCCGGCAGACTGACGACGGAATTTATCGCAGAACCTGCGACAGACGGCGGTAGCGGCACCCGCGCTGCACGGGTGGCGTGCGAGCCGAGGCTGGTGCTCGTCGTGGAGCGGGGTGTGGGCGGCGCAGCAGGATAAGAGACGTTCGGAGGAAGAGGCGCCGGGGCGTACGACGGCGTCGACCGTCCAGAAAGCTTCCGCTTGTGCTGCGGCGGCGTCGTGAGCGAGTCGGATGATCCAAGGCCTGATGACACACTCGAGTCCGAGTCAGCGTCGCGACGGGTGACTGCAGAGCGCGAGTACGGATCCTTCGCGCGACGGCTCGACCCCGACTGCGAGCTCCTGCTTGAGGGCTGCAGCGGGATGACTGGTGCCGGACCATCCGGGGCTCCCGGGAAGGAGCCCGGTATGGGCACTTCTGAGCGGACAGATGGCGCCCCGCCGATAGTAGATGGAGGAAGGGGCATGCCTGTTGGGCCCACCGTGCTGCCTCCATAGATAGGAGGGGGTCCTCCAGAAACTGGCGAGGGAGGGCCTGTTGGTACGAATCCGGGAGGCGGAAATGGACCGCTAAGCATGACAGCCGGCGGGATGACCGGGCTTGGTGGGCGGGCTGGTTGATCAGTCGGATCTGCAGCACTATCAGAAGGGAGAGGCGGTAAAGGACGATCCGCGTCCTCCGCACTGAGAAAGGATCCAGGGGTCTCGGCGTCGATGCGCGAGATGTTAGACTCTGGACGAGACTGAGAGAAGGGATAGCACGTTAGAAGTCGCGACCCTGACCCGAGAAGTGTTAGACATACCGGAGGCACTATATTGAAGGTGATTTCGTTCGAAGACATACTGCCTCTGCTTGAAGGTGTCTGTTGCGCAAGCGGTGGCTGTAAGCTCGGCGAGGGGGCGACTATTACAGGAGGAGTGGGAGATTCTGGCGACGAGTTTGGAGACCTCGGAGGTGCATAGGGATTCTGCGGACGCGGTGGATTCTCCACACTGCCCCTTCCCCCAAGGTCGCTCCGCGAGCTCGCCCTCGTGAGATTATCTCTACTAGGATAACCGCGCACGCTGCCTGACCGGGACCCGCCGTCGGTACTGGCATATGCCCTGCGCTCATCTGGCCGAGGAGAGCGCGGCCGGTCCTCTCCTCTACCATAAGGAGGAGCACCTTCAGGTACCGGGGGTCGATACAGGTTATCCGCGCTGCCGTAGCGTTGGACACCGTTGCTCGGTTGTCCGCGGTAATATTCGTCCGCGCTGCCAGCACGTGAGCGGGAGCGCTGTTCGGAGCTGGGATACTTATTATCAGCGCCACTTGAGCGCGACAAGCTATCGGTGCTCCTGTATCGCGCCATGCTCTCTGGAGTAGGATAGGTTGGATTTGGCGGAGGCGGCTGTGGAGAAGGCATTGGCACGTTCGGACTGGGTGTAGGCATCTGTGGTGCAGGACTGGGCATTTGGAAACTATGTGTAGATGCCTATAGAGCAACGATCATTTCACATTAGCTCTGTTTGCGTCGACGCGACTGGCATTCATTCATACTCACGTTGGGCATACCATACACGGGAGATGACACCGAAGAGGTGCGTTCTCTTTCCTCAGCGATAGCGCTCAGGACATGAGGACGTTCTCTCACTGTGCCCCGCATGGTGCTGGGCGCCGATGACGGAGGTCCGAGAATCTCAAACTGTGACATTGTAGTGGATTGAGACTCATCTGAGTTCCTACGCCGATGCCTCGGTCTCCCAGGCGCACCGATGGAACCCGTGTCTTGCATTCGTGTGTCGCGACTGCTCAATGGAGGCGGAATGACTACAGGAGGAGGTTCTTCAATATTCTTCACGTTGTTGAGGACTGCAGAAAGCGGCGGCGAGGGCGTCGGCGGGGGAGGAGCCATCTCGTGAGGTGGCGGTAGTCGGATACGCATGTCGTCGTCAATCTTGGGTATCCAGCCGTCAGGCGGGACCTCCATGGGAGGATGGGAGGGAGACAACATGGTGTTCTGAACCGCGATCGGTCGTACGTCCGACGCTTTGGGTATCTGGTCGACGCGCGGCGCGCCTGGAGTAGGTATGCGCGCAGGCGTCGTGACAGGCGGCGGGACAGGGAGAGAGTTGTCCATGGGTTGGGTATAATTAGGCGCGATGTTGCCGTCAGAGTCCTCGGAGGTGGACGGCCTAGACACTCGTGGGGGTTGATATTGTCGCTGGCGAGGGGTATCTTCGACATATGGCTCCGTCAAGGGAGCCTCGGTATACGCTCGCTCTGTGTCCGCCCGCCCGTCCTCATAACCAGCGGCACGACCTTCTTCATAGCCTATGATCCTACCTTGGGCCAGACCCTCCTCGAGACCCTGTCGTCGTCCCGCTTCTCTCGCAGAAAGAATGAGAGCTTCTTCCTTGGCCTTCCGAGCCATGTTCCGTGCCGCCACTGCCGCCTCTTCCGCCTCTATCCTCTGTGCCTCTAGCGTGTCTATCAGCTTCTGCGCCTTCCGTATCTCCTGCTGCGCGTTCTCATACTGCAGCTTGTACAACTGCAAGGTCTCGTTCGCGCGTGCAGCCTTCTGCTCCGCCGCGAGCTTCGCCTCGTTCGCGGACTTGAAAAGAGCGAGGACCTCACGAGTTTTGCCCTCCGCTGCATCGGCGCGCTGGCGCTCGGTTCTGAGCTGCTGCCTGAGTGCGTCAATGGCCCGCCTGAGATTACTGGTCTCACGCTCGTGCAAGATGAGGGCTTGCGCGACCTCGCGCAAGGATCCACTAGAAAAGACGCCATCTTTGGAGCGACGCTTGCGAGGCAGCTGCTCGCTGCTGGAACGAGAACGGGGGTGCAATTCGATCGGAGATGGGGAGGAGGAGGAGGTTCCGGACGAGTCTTCTTCCATCTTATGAGTCCCCTATTCGCGCTATCCTCGAAGATGCGTCCGGAATGAATCACACGCGATGGTTTGTATTGTACAGTCTGTCACGCGCAAGACTCGATTCAATACACGCAGAGAGGAGACAGCGGGCTCGCACGCACCAGTCCACTCGTAGAAGCTCGTGACGTCCTGACGATCAAAGAGTCAGTCAGACTGGCGTAATAGAAGAGTCCTCATTCTCCTTTCTGTAAGAGGGCGTTTTACTCACCGTGAACAATGCCAAAGTACAGCAATAAGCGACAAGTCGAGAACCTGGACAGCAGAGGTTTGCAGACGACCGTGGCCAAACAGACAAGCGAGGAAGCGCCCGTAGACCTCCATGGAACACGACTTGGCGCCAATTGATTGACGTAAATCCGTTCTTGTCGGAGAACGGCGTGGCGCACAGAGTCGGCGATCATACCTAACAAGCATTGCATTGACAACATAGACTACGCGAATACATGCAAAAGGAGGCAACATCGACTGGAGACATAACGTGCAACACGAAGAACAGTACCGGTATCATACGTGGTTGCAGCAAGATTTCAACCATCAAACCAAGGAATGAGGCTTAGAAGTGGTCGACCGTGAACGTCCATTTGCCCTCCTCCATGTCGAACCCCTCGAAGTGCGTCTCCTTCATGTTCTTCAGCCGCTTCAAGTGGCGTTGCGCCGCGGGGTGCTCCGGGTCTTTGATCGGCGCGCGCGTGGCCTTGTCCAGTGCCCAGCAGCGCAGGAGCTCGATCCGCGCCTTCACATTCAATCCCGCGCCCGGCGGCGGCTTGTCCGCGTCGTCCGACTCCGGATATACGCTGCATTCCTTGTCATCAAACCGTACAATCTCGCCGAGCAGACTTGACAATCGCGGCAGGCCCGTCAGGTCAACCGGCTCGAGGAATGTGATCTGCCCGTAGCCTACGCGGCCGACGGTAAGTCCCTTGAACGACATCAGCTCGTCGTGGCCCATCTTCTTGAGCGTCTCGAGGTCGGGCTTCACCCAATAGTCGCCCTCTTGCAGCTCCGAGGGGTCCTTCGGGCCCTTTGCCGGTGAGGGCGCAGGCCTTGTCGGCGAACCAAGGATCTCACTCGTGGTCTGCGCAGCAAAGCGGCCGGCAGGTTTCTTCGCTTGCTCGCCGCGGCCAGCTGGCGTTGGAGATTCGACACGGGCCACAGCATTGGAGGCGCTCGCAGCGGCCGCTTCCTTCTCACGAGCAGCGATGCTCAGCGCAGGACTGAAGGAAGGCCCATTGCCAGACTTGCTGAACAAGTCCGCAGGCTCAACCTTCTTGTCCAGGGTGAGCTTCTTGACGCTTTGGCGCCCACCACTGCCCAGCGTCGGGCTGGGAACTCCGTTGCTCAGAAAAGCGTCAGGACCCAGCAGACTCTTATTTGTCGACGCCTTGCTGAGCGAGAGAGCGTTCGGCTTGCCAGAGGAGTAGAGAAGGCTGCCGCCAAGCGCATTCGAGCTTGCACCGGGTGGGGTGGACGTTGATCCGAAACCGCGTAGCTTAGTTCCAGCAGGAGCGTAACGGAGCTGCAATTGTGGCACTGGCGAACGCGTCGGGACGTCGACGAAGTAGCCTGGCTTCTTCTTCGGTTGCTGGTCGAGCGTTACAGCACGGGGTCCTGGTGGCAACATGCTGAAGATCGGCAATGGCGCCGCAATCGGCTGAGCGATAGAGGCCGTCAAAGGTGCCTGTGATTGTGCGAGGTTGGTGGCACCCATCGTCGCGGTTGACTGGCCAAGGGTGCTGCCACCGAAGAATGACGTGCCCAGACCCCCTTGCTGCTGACTGGTTGACGTCGAAGTGCCAAGCGTTGGAGCGGCTGGCTTGCCAAACAGGCCGCCTGCACCGAACGCACTGGTGCCCTGCTGAGTTTGAGGCTGCTGACCGAGCGTGGAACCAAACAGACCACTAGTCGTTGGCTGGTTCTGTTGCGGCTGACCAAGCGTCGTATTAGTCGAGCCGAACCCACCACCAAACAGCCCGCCTCCTGCAGGCTGTGTCCCAGTGGCAGGTTTGGGCCCACCGAACAACCCCCCGAACGAAGTCTGGTTCTGCTGAGGCTGGGTGCCTTGCTGGGCATTCGGCTGTTGTGTATTACCGAATAAGCCACCACCACCACCAAACAGACCGCCACCAGTTTGTTGCTGGGTAGGCTGGGTGCCTCCAAACACTAATCGGCAAGTCAGGACTCTGGCTGATGAAAAAAAGGGAATCACGTACAACCGCCAGTAGCAGGTTGCTGTTGCTGAGGATTCTGCTGTTGCTGGTTCTGGCCAAAGAGACCCCCACCCCCTCCAAAGAGACTGCCTGTAGGCTGGGTACCCTGCTGCGGCTGCGTCTGGTTCTGCGTACCGAAGGTACCAAAGCCTGTCGTTGGCTGAGTTGTGGTCGTAGTGCTTCCGAAGATGGAAGGCTTAGCCGCGTTGTTCGTGCCTACGAAGCATGAATACTACTGCGACAATGGGCACAAGTGCAGGAAAGCTTACCGAATGCGCCGAACCCGGTAGAGGTGCTCGGCTGTGTCTGACCGAAGAGTCCACCGGCAGGTTGAGCCGTGCTGGTAGTTTGGCCAAAAGCGCCGCCAGTTCCAAATCCTGTCGTACCAGTTGTCCCTGATGGGAGTCAACTCATTGATGCTTGAGTTAAGTGTATTTCTTGTACATACCGAATGCAGGTTTGGCCTGGGTGTTGGTACCGAAGGCCCCTCCTCCAAATAGGCCCCCACCAGTGTTCGGCGGATTCTGCGGTTGTGCAAAGGCACCAAAGCCAGAGGGCTGCTGTTGCTGTTGTTGCGGCTGCTGAGCCTGTTGACCGAAAGCGCCGCCCCCAAATAGGCCACCTCCTCCTGTTGTGTTGCCCGTGTTCGACGGCTGACCAAATGCGCCAAATCCAGTTGTCGCGGGCTGCGCGGTTGTGCTCGTGTTACCAAAGCCACCAAAGGTTGTGCCCGTCGCTCCTGGAGCGCCGGTCTGCCCGAACAAGCCGGTGGAAGGCTGAGCAGGCTGAGTCGGCGCCCCGAAAGACGTTTGCCCGAAGGCGCCGGCGGTCTTCCGACCTTGTTGGTAGTCTTGTAGACGGAGTTCCTGAATCGTGCGCATTCCTCAATTCTGCGACAGAAAGGCAGCGGGAATGAGACTTGCCTCAAATGACGCCGAACGGTACTGCGGCATAGCGGTTATACTCTGGTATTGCAAGGTGATCGAAGGATTCAAGTTATCCTTCTCGGTAAAGGGACTGAAAGGAGGGTTGGCGGTTCCCGTCGTCACCGGGGCACTTCCGTCTGTGGGTGCTGCGGATGATCGATTCGGCAGTGTCTTATGGTCGTGTTTGACTGAAGCTTACCAGGCGTCGTTCCAAACCCAGTCGCGGGTTTATTGGCCCCGAAGAGACTTCCACCACCAAATGTATTCGTACTAGTAGACGGTTGAGAGCCAAACAGACCAGCACCGGAGCTGGCACCAGTCGTGCCTGTGCTTCCAAACGCTCCCCCGCCGCTTCCGAAGGCAGGTGTTGTGGTGGTCGTGCTCCCAAAGGCAGATGGAGTCCCTCCGCCAAACGCGCCAAACCCAGTAGCCGGCTTCGGTGCGCCGAAGAGACTTCCGCCTGTGTTCGCTGTATTCGTTGACCCGAATGCACCTACATCAAGAGGCCACGACTTTGTGAGCCGAGGAGACGCGCCTAGAGAAGGGAGCCTACTTACCGAACCCCGTACCCGTCGCACCCGTCGTGCCCGTATTCGCCCCGCCCAGATTTCCAAACATCGGATTGGCTTGTGGCTGCTGCGGTTGTTGTGGTTGACCAAAGGCACCTCCAGAACCAAACGCTGTGCGTCAAGAACCCGCGGGTCAAAGGACCGTGGCCAACATGCCGTCACAATAAGTGCTTACCGCCTGTGGTCCCAAAGCCAGACGGCTGGCCAAAAGCGCCCGGCTGCTGCTGATTCGGCTGGGTCTGCTGGGGGTTCGCCCACGATGAACCAAACATTTTGGACGGCGGTGGGGGGCGTGGACGAGGAGGAGGTCGTCGTGGTCGTCGCGAGCGTTGTGCGTCGGCGCCTACGAGACCGCAGTGCGTCCCCCACGTTTGGGCGGAGCTCGAAACGCGTCGCGTCTCGGCACGCGACGGTCCGGGGGCTTGATTTTTGGGAAGAAGCGCCCATTTGCAGCAAGTCCCTCAGCGGCTCTCTCCATCTCAAGTCTCTTTTGGCCAGGCTCGCTCTCGCTCTCTGGCCGCTCGCCATGCCCGACGGCTCATCGCGCTCGTTGCCAAAGGTCAAGGGCACGTTTGAGACTCTTGAGCGCGAGAAAAAGTTCAAGCATCCTCCCGAGAATGGGGCGGCGGTACCAATCCTCAACGAGTTCGTGACGCCTCACATTGAATCGTTCAATGCGCTCTTCGACGATTCTGGACTTCCGGCGGGAGATGGAGATGGGCGTGGACTGTTGCACTTGGCTATAGAGGAGATTGGAAAGCGCGTTGTTTTCGATGGCCGCGGAGATGTCGGCTCGGAAAGCGGGCAGCGAGGATGGGGGAACCGGCTTCAAAGTGAGTTAGACGATGAAAAGTCGAGGTACGACGCAATTGAACACTTTACAAGTGTGGTATGAGCAGGTGACTGTCGCGAAGCCTATGGTCTCGGAACGTGATACGCAAGCTACAGAGCGGAGAGTCTACCCAACCGAGGTGAACTACTGCTTGCACGGCTACATTTGGACCCGTGGACATTGAAGCTGATGCTGTGTTTTTCAGGCTCGTGAACGACTTACTTCGTACAGGGGACGTATGGTTGTCAAGCTGTGTTGGCAAGTCAATGATGGCCCAATAGAGGTCGAAATGAGAGACTGCGGTCTGCTTCCCATCATGGTTCGGGTAAGTCTCGCACATTTACTGTAGGAACAGGTACCATACTTACACTATACGTAATTGCGTAGTCAGTGCGTTGTAATCTGCGGGGAATGTCCTCTGCAGAACTCGTGAAGCATCATGAAGAACCCGAAGAATTCGGTGGATACTTCATCATCAACGGAAACGAACGTCTCATCCGCTACCTCATTCTTCCCCGCCGTCATCATGTCATCTCCCTCGTCCGACCCTCCTTTGTCAATCGCGGACCGTCATATACCCCCTACGCGGTGCAAATCCGTTGTGTTCGCCCGGACCAGACGAGTGTCACTAATACGCTCCATTACCTATCCAACGGCAGCGCTATGCTTCGCTTTAGTTGGCGAAAGCAGGAGTATGTTATTCCAATCATGCTCATCCTCAAGGCTCTTGTCTCCGCCTCAGACAAGGAAGTTTTTGAGGGTGTTATGATGCAGGATTACGAGGACACTTTCTTATCTGACCGTGTCGAACTGCTTTTGCGCAGCTTCAAGACGTACCACCTATACACCGGCGACCAATGCCTGCAGTACCTCGGAGACAAGTTCCGAGTGGTGGTAAATCTGCCGGATGACTGGACCAACCAGGCTATCGGCGTATGGCTCATCAACAAAGTTGTTCTCGTACACTTGCAGAACCCTAGGGACAAGTTCAGAATGCTCTTGTACGTCTAGCTTAGCCTGCGTGTCCTATGCTCACTAACTGAAATTTATACATACGAAGATTCATGTTGAGAAAGCTCTACGCCCTTGTATCGAAGTCGTGTAGTGTCGACAATCCTGACTCGCCCCAACACCAAGAGGTTCTGCTTCCAGGCACTCTTTATGGGATGATCATTAAGGAACGCTTGGAAGAAGCATTGAACGGCTTTCGCGAGGGCATCGCGCAGGACGTCCGAACCAGTAACCCCGCGGTTGACTTCTTCGACAGTGAGTTTCCGAATAGGCCTCCTCTATCCAGTACTGACACAGCATCGCCAGGGCGCTACATCAGGAAAGTCCTGCAGCGGACAAACTTCGACATTGGTGCCAAGATGTCGAACTTTCTTGCAACCGGTAACCTTGTTTCCCCTACTGGTCTGGACCTTCAACAAGCTTCTGGCTTCACCATTGTCGCTGAGAAGCTGAATTGGATGCGGTACATCAGTCACTTCCGATCGATCCACAGAGGCGCCTTCTTCGCGGAGCTCAAGACGACCACCGTTAGGAAGCTGCTTCCGGAAGCGTGGGGTACGCAACATTGATTCTCTCAGGTTACAGTGTCTGATGTCTTTCTACAGGTTTCCTTTGTCCTGTACATACTCCGGATGGTTCCCCTTGCGGCCTTCTCAACCATCTTTCCCGTACATGCCGCATTGTCACCGCTCCTCTCGCCGTCGCGCATATTCCCGCTCTCCTTACCGCTCATGGCATGACGCAAGCCTTCACCCCGTCTGTCGACGGCCGACGCAATCTCTGCATTCAGCTGGACGGCCGATTGATTGGTTGGGCGCCCCCCGCCGTCTGCAAGCAACTCGCTACGAGTCTCCGGATATGGAAGACAGAAGGCAAGCATAACGTTCCATTGGACCTTGAGATCGGCCTCGTTCCAGTCTCGAAGGGTGGGCAGTACCCTGGCCTGTACCTCTTCTCTTCGCGATCTCGCATGATGAGACCGGTGAAGTACCTTGCGAATGGCAAGGATGATCAGGTTGGCTCCTTTGAGCAAGTCTACATGGATATTGCATGTACCCCAGCAGAGATCGAGGATGGGGTCTCGACTCATGTCGAGCATGCACCTACGAACTTTTTGTCTATCCTGGCCAACCTGACACCCTTCTCTGATTTCAACCAGGTGAGCTTTTCGCGCACGTCTCAATCGCTGCTTCATACTCATGAAACTATTCGAAGAGTCCCCGTAACATCTACCAGTGCCAGGTGGGTATATAGTCCATGTCTTGTAGACGTATTGCTCACCTGTCGTATGCAGATGGGTAAGCAAACCATGGGAACGCCAGCTACCGCGTTGCAACACCGGACAGACAACAAGCTTTATCGTCTACAGACGGGCCAGACACCTATCGTACGACCCGCTCTGCACAACACGTACGGCATGGACTCCTTCCCGAACGGCACGAACGCTATCGTCGCTGTCATCTCGTACACCGGCTACGACATGGAGGACGCCATGATCCTCAACAAGTCTGCACACGAGCGAGGTTTTGCGTACGGCACTGTGTATAAGTCGTACACGGTAGACCTCCAAGAGCTCACTG
Source organism: Trametes punicea (assembly GCA_025528855.1). Taxonomy (NCBI): domain Eukaryota; kingdom Fungi; phylum Basidiomycota; class Agaricomycetes; order Polyporales; family Polyporaceae; genus Trametes; species Trametes punicea. The sequence continues at coordinate 198,896 of VICQ01000015.1, forward strand.
GTTCCCGCCGGGTTTCGTCCATACCGACCCTCCACTTTGGGCTGGGACCTGATATCCGTACTGAGGGCGAGAGGGCGCACCCAGCATGCCAACATATCGATAAGGATGGCTTGCCCTGCGTGGGCTCCAGGATCAATCCTGGCGACTACATCGCTGCGTACATCGATGACACCACCGGCCGCACAAAGTTCGCCAAGTACAAGGGTGACGAAGTGGCGTACATCGATACCGTCCGGCTCATTGGTAAGTTCCAGAGCCCGGATCGCAGCCGACAGCTGACAGACTTCTGACGTCGCTCCTACTCTCCTACAGGCAGCGATGCTGGAGATCAAGAGCTGCAGAAGATCAACATCACGCTGCGCATCACGCGTGCACCGGTCATTGGCGACAAGTTCTCTTCGCGACACGGCCAGAAGGGTGTCTGCTCGCAGAAGTGGCCGGCTATCGACATGCCATTCACGGAAAGTGGGATGCAGCCCGACGTCATCATCAACCCGCACGCCTTCCCATCTCGCATGACCATCGGCATGTTAGTCGAGAGTATGGCCGGCAAAGCGGGTGCAATGCACGGTCTTGCCCAAGACGCGACACCGTTCCAGTAAGTGTCAGCTGCGTCGTTCGCGCAAGCATATCACATATCTCACGATGTACATCAGGTTCACGGAGGAAGACACGGCGATCGACTACTTCGGGGAACAGCTCCTCGCCGCCGGCTACAATTACTATGGAAATGAACCGATGTATTCCGGGATCACCGGCCAGGAGTTCGCGGCGGACATCTACATCGGTGTTGTCTACTACCAGCGCCTGCGACACATGGTCCTCGACAAGTTCCAGGTGCGCACAACGGGTCCCGTAGACCCAGTGACGCGCCAACCCGTGAAGGTAAGCACCTTCCCGTACTCCCCAGCCAGAGCCCCTGCTCACGCTCGTGCGCTCCTCCAGGGCCGCAAACGCGCGGGCGGCATCCGGTTCGGAGAGATGGAGCGCGACGCGCTCATCGCGCACGGCACCGCGTTCCTCCTCCAGGACCGCCTCATGAACTGCTCCGACTACTCGACGGCGTGGGTATGCCGGACGTGCGGCAGCCTCATCTCGCTCGGGTACGACGACGTCAGCCTCGGCGAGATGGTCATCGGCGCGAACGGCTCGCTCAAGCCCACGGGGCCTGGCGGCGAGTACTGCAGGGTCTGCCGCGCCGCCGCGGAGGAAGAAGAGACGCGGCAGCGGCAGGCGTTGGCCAACGGCCACGCACGGCCGGCGCACGCGCAGACAGACGTCCGAGTCGCGATCCCGTCGCAGCATGTCCTTGGCCCTGCCACGAAGGGCGGGGATATGGACATCATCGCGGTGCCCTACGTCTTCCGGTATCTCTGCGCAGAGCTCGCGTCGATGGGTATCAAGGTCTCGCTGGAGGTTCGCTGATGGGTCTCGCTGCTGCTTGTTCTGTCTCCATGCATCTGCTTTCGCTATCCGCATAATTCGCTGTATCATCACACTCGCGCCTGCGCAACTCTGCCGTGCGCCCGAAAAGTACATGTCGGTTCGCAAATACATATCCTAATGCTCCCGAATGACATGCGTGTCTGTCCCTTCTGAGCCCAAAGTCCTGCACAGTATGGGAACATGCGCTGACGTCTCGTGAGCACGCATCATCTAGGAGCCAGAGGACGATTACAATATGACTGTGGTATGTACAGGAAAACGAATGGGGCGTGTAAGACGAAGGACTTAACCGGAGAGAGAACGAGAGGAGGGCCGCATAGGAGGTGGCGTGGACGACGTTACACAGAAGGAGGATGCATACCAGACGCTGAAGGAAACACAGCTATGAGTCGCGGATACTGTACTGGGGTAACGTGGGTAGCTGGTGGCGATAGCCATGGAAGATAGGTGGAAGGTAGAGGACAGTGGGATAGCAGGAGCGCACAGCGAATGAGGGAACGAAGCGAAGTAGGAATGCAGGCAACGGGAAGGCACGTACGCACTAAAACGCCGAACACACTAGCATCTGCGGTCGATCCCAATCGCAGCGCTACGTACTGAAATCCAACCCGAGGCCACTGAGGTATATACGGTATAAGCTTACGACGTGCGGGTCTATGCTTCCTCTAGGCAGCGACAGCGGGGGCATCCCGCCCACCGACAAAGGCCGGCCTGCCTCCGTCCACGCCGACAGCGGCATACACGTCGCAGTCGGCGGGAGCGTCGACGCTGAGAGCGAGAGGTTCACCATATCCAGATCCCACCCCAGGCTCATGCTCAGCCGCACGCTCCCCGCGCTCGCCCTGCAAACGTGCGCTCGAATCAACGTGTCCGCCGCCGCCACCCAAGAACAGTGCCACTAACCCGCGCTCGATTTCGTCGTTGCCCCGCCGCGCGAGCGTGAGGGCCTCGTCGAGCGACGCCGCCGGCGACCTCGACACGGGCGGTTCGGCTGCGGGGACGGTCTTCGGCGCAAGGCCGTTCCTGGCGAGGAACATGTCGACGAGTAGACGGCACTCGTCCGCGGACGTCGCAGCACCCATGAGGCGGCGGAGGTCCTCTATCTCCGATGGGGGAATGGCGGGAGCGGGTGCGGGAGGCGGCGGAAGCTGGCGTTCAGACGGCGTGACAGGGCTGCGCGACGCGGAGCGCGAGGCATACCCGCTCTCCGCCTTGGAGTGGTTGCGGGGCGATTTACGATCGGCCGTGGAAGTAGGAGAGGTGACAGGACGCGGGTGGAGTGAAGCGTCTGAGGTATCGATTTTCACGGGGTATCCATTGAGCGGGATAGGTTTCCTAACGACTGGGCTAGGGGACGTCGGCGTGGAGCCGTCGGGGTCATTAATGGTGCTGCGAAGGCCGTTCGCGGGAGACTGCACGTTCTCTTGCGTGCTAGAGCTCGAGGCAGAGAGAGTGGAGTCTTCGAGGGCAGGGACCGCCTTGCGTGTCGACTTGCGCGTCAGACTAGGGGCCTGCGAGGACACATCCTCCCGTGAGGTATGCGTCGAAGAAGTTGTGGACGCGGGCTCAAGGATCGATGAGGCGGTCTGCATCGGGGGCCTGGGAGGGGGCGTCGCGACGATGACGTTAGGGTAAGGCTGCACGCCCATCACGTCCGGAATCGATCGCTTCGAAGTGAGCGACGCCGCCTTAAATGACGGTGGGGGTGAGCTCAGCGCGACCTTGCTCGAGTTCTTGCGCGACAGGCTGCGGGGCGTCCTCGGCACGCCGCCCATCTCCTCGGGGATGCTGCCCCCATTGAGGCTCTCCTTCGACCCGCCGAGCGTAAGGCGCGACATCATGCGCTGCAAACGTCCCGAGCGCGTCTTGCTCGACTCGAACGAGATCACGCTCGCATTCATGCTCGTGTTGTACGCCGGCTCCTCCGGCGGACCGGCGTCGAGGAACGCAATTAGGTCCTGCGCTGCCCGCGAGATCTGAGGCTTCCGCGGAGAAGTCGCGTCTGACCCGCGCGAGGACGTCGGGCTGCGCAGGGATGAAGGAACAGAGGGCGCGCTGTGGCCATTTACAGTGCCGCCCTCACCGTCCGACCCATTCATCACCTCGTCCAAATCCATCGATTCCCTGTTTCTCCCAATCTTCCTGGTGCGCCTCGGGGCCCCTGAAAGGCCCATTGGAGGCGGCATGGCATTCTGCGAGCCTGTCCCGGACACGGCAGGTGTTGCGGGAGGTTTTCTCGTGATGCCGTCTCCGTGGCGTGGGTGTGGGACGTTGGAGATGGAGATTGATCGCAGGCGCTGGTCGTTGGACCGCACCATCGTCGGGCTGGGAGCGGCGGGAAAAGAGGTATTGCGCATGCGGGCGGAGGCAGCGTTGGACTGGAAGGCAGGTGCAGAAGGAGAAGACGACTGAGCAGGATTTGAAGCACTACCCGTCTCCTCGTCGTCCTCGACGATAGAGTCCACGTGGCGGAGACTTGGCCGGCCGTTCGCCGTTGTCCCCCGTTTAGGCTCGCCGGGCGTCGCACCGCTACTATCGACGACTTTCTCAGTGCCCTGGCCCACCCGCCGGGTCCCGCGTTCGCGTTCGGTCCTCTCCTGCTTGTATACCTATCACCCGTGCCGCGGCGCATGGTTAGGACGGTAGGCACCAACAAGACAAGCGCCCGATCACGCACCTCCATGCTCTTGAGCCTGTCGGGCGTCAGAGAGACCTTCATCGTTGCACCGGAACGCATGAGCTCGTCGAATTCCTGCTGGAGCTCCTCGTCGTCCTGTGGGTCGAACAACAAGCAGCCGGCACCGTCGTCGTCAGCAGAAAGCAGGAGATGATGGGGAAGACACGCTGCGGCAGACTCGCCTCAAACTCAGCTGGGCACTCGCGGTTGATCCCATTTTCGCTCTGTGATCGCGCTAAGGCGCCGGCAACCGCCGGCTCATGCTTTTCGCGGTCGCTTAGGCTGCGACTGTGGAAAATCTTCACGGCTCTGGCTTTCTCCAAGGACGTTCTCCTGGACTCGTTGGACCCGACGACGGTCGGGGTGTTTGACTTTGTGGAGTCGGTCGACATGCGCGCCTTGGACGGAGTTGGAGAGGACGCGGATGTACGGCCTTTGTCGGTACTCTTCGAGAACGACTTGCTTCTACGTGGACGCTGGGCTTTGGACAAGGATTCGATCTGTTCGTAAACTGACAGAGTGGGATACGGTGAGTTTCAGATGTCGTAGCGAACTGCGCGCTGGGCGGAGGTACGCACCCTTCATCGTCTTCACTGTGCCATAAATCGCTTCGTCTTCGCAGAGCGCAGTCAACAGGTCCTGGACTGTGGCAAGCGTGCGACTGCTATCTCGCGCAGCTACGCGGCTCACGTTCGACAGGACATGTCTATGCCAGCTGTCGTCAGCACAGAGACATCAAGAGGGGACTACGGGTTGCCAGCACACTTACTCGCAGATGGCCCTGGATTACGGCAGCGGGGGCGGCGGGGGTGAGGTTCGAGAAGCGGGGACAAGAGACTTGGGCACTCACTCCAATATAGCCGTGAGATAGAGAGCGGCCGGGGCTAGTAAGGAGGGGTTGGGCGGAGATGAAGAGCCAGCGGCCTCCATGCGCTGTTGTAGACGTTTCTCCGCCTCCGCGTCTTCGTCAGAGTCGTTCATGGTCGAGTATGCTTCGCACTTGAGACGGAGGAGCTAGCGCGGCGGATGCACGGAGGGGGTGTCAGCACCGGCGTACTATAGACTGTACCGGGGCGAGTAGAAGACGTTCGGGTGCGCACCTCAAAGGACCATTGCAAGTCAAACTCGGAGCCGTCTGCGTTACGCGCAGACGAGGATGATCGGGCGGACGTGGTGCGATCCCAGTACGCTTTGAGCTCGACCTCTGCCTCCAGAAGAGCCTCCTTGCCGAGGTTGGTGGGGAGGACCTTGAGAAGGCCAGCCTTGAGCTTGTCTGTGGCGAGGGAGCGGGAGACGGAGAGGATGGAGTAGAGGAACTCGTCGAGGAGGACGTTGACGCATTGAAGGGCCTCGAGCTTGAGCTTGATGGGACGGACGTCGGAGAGGATGACCTCGGCTGAGCGGGCGGAGATGTATCCGGGGCTGGGGAGAGACTGCATGATGTGCTGGTCGTCGTGGGCGGTAGCGGCGGCGACGGCGGCAGCGGGATAGGAAGAAGGCGGAGAGGAAGAAGAAGGATGCATCTACAGGGCGGAAGAGGACATGGGAAGGAGCGGACTGCGCGGGGCTTGGGCCGAGTCGCGAACGGAGGAGAACGAGCGCAGATGGTGATGGAGAGAGAGTGCAGTCGAGGACGAGACAGACCCCGGGCCAACGGCGCGTGCGTCGGTTGATCCCAGCCCGCTTCTCGTCGTCGTCCTCATCAGACGTTCTCATCTTCGCTCTCGACGTATCATCACCACAGCCGGTTCTGTATCAGCCATCCCTCGAGCTACTGTCGCAATCTCCATCAGGCTCCAAGCCTGTTTATCTATAGCATCCTACAGAATGGCAGAAACAGGCCACCGCTCGCGAACCTACCCAAGCGTGCGCGTGCTGGTACATGTATTACAGTACAGTACTGTATGGATGTATAGCAGCAATCTCCCTCACGACCGCGGTTTAGGCGGCCATTCAGGCCACGGACTGTTGATGAGCTCCTCCACCTGCTTCACCACGTCCCCCAGTTGCAACAGTGACGGCTGCACAGGCGCTGTCCCGCTAGGCCCTCCACCAAGTTCGGGAGATGGGGCGGTAGCCTGAGCCTGTGCTTCAGCTTGGACTTCGCCCATCTGTGTCTCACTGACGGCAACGGTCGATCCCTGGGTGGTCTCCACGCGTCCGCCGCCGGCTGCATCTCCTTCATCTTCTGCTTCCGACGAAGGCATCGCTGGCGCTGACGGCACGCTCGCGCTCCCGTGCCCATCCCCACCTCCTCCATCATTGACGTCTTCCACCGGCTGATCCACGTCTATCTCTGCGCCGTCACCTGCCAAATGCGTTGTGTCGCCGTCAGCAGGTGCACCGCCGTCATCCCCACCGGAGACGCTCGCAGCACGCGGTGGATCCTGTGGTTCGTCGCTGCGCGTCGTCTCCTCGAATTCCTGCACATCCGCGTCCTCATCCGCGTCTTTGGCCTTCTCCGCACCGGACCCATCCGCGCATCCGTCCGCATCGCGTCCTTCCCGCCCTTCTGGCCCCTCGCCAGTGCGCGCGCGCGCCTCCTCCTTCTCCTCCACCTCCTGATCGTCTTCCGGCGGCCAGAGCACGAGGCCCTCGTCCAAGAGCTTCGTGACCTCCTGGGACGGGATGTCCGCGCACCGCAACCCCGACTTGCGCGACGCGTCGTACCCGTCCGCGAAGGACAGGTACTCGTCGTCGATCCACCGCTTGATCTGCGCGAGCGCCGTCTCGGGCGTCACACCCGCCAGCTCTGCCGCTGCGACCTTCTCCGCGAGACGGCGCGAGCCGCGCTCGGGCTGCGCCGCGTTCGACCGCCCGCCGCTGTACTTGAACGCGGTGATGTTCTCGAGGACCTAGATAGAGTACGTACAAAAGAAATAGACCGAACAATTGTCAGCGACGGAAGAACAAGAAAGAGGGGAGCGCAGGGGCGGGGAAAGGAAAAGAAAATGACCTTCGGACCGAGCCATTGATGCCGCTCTTTCGAAATTGGGTGTCGTGAGACGCGCCGCGGAATGGACATGTACGCCGGCAGGACCTCAGGCAGCGGTGAGAGCGCCCGGCTGCTCTCCGCAGGGAGGAAAGGCACAGGCGTCCTGCGAAGCGTGCCTCCACGGTGCCTGCTTGACTTGTGGTGCGCAAGGAACGCCTCGGGCGTATTGAAGCTCTTGTCGCACCCTGCGCAGCAGGAATGAGTCGCTCCTCCGCTCGGGCGCGTGAACGCGTAAGGAAAATCACTTACCCTCGTACGCGCAGTACAGCGGGACCATCGCATGCCTCCGAAGGTGTTGCGCGAGCTTTGCCTCGTCCGAGAACCTGTACGAGCAGTTCTGCCACTGACACGCGAACGTCCCCTGTAAATTGGCAGCCGTCAGCAATCGATCTATCGCAAGGACCGGCCGCCAGGGGGCGATCGCAGGCGGAGGCAATAGGAAGGGACAGGCGCGAAGCAGGACGCACCCATTCTTCGTTGTCGGCCGCATGCAGCACGACGTGCTTCTGCAGCGTCGACATCGAGTTCAGCACAGCGCCGCAGCCGTACCACAAGCACGGCGCCTCGCGCATCCGCTCATACGAGATTTGCGCCGCCTCTCGCGCCTCTTCCTCTACGATGCAAGTGCTCGTCAGTTCAAACCCAAGGTGCGATTAAGAATGAGACGCTGACCGTGGGCTTTCCTCTCGTGCACATCTGCAAGACGCGAACTGTCAGAAATGGCAGGCTTGTCTATCCTGCGGGAAGCATACGCACCGTCCCATCGGGCAAGCTCGTCCTCGGATTCCTCACTGGCCTCGGCAGCCGAACCAGATGGCACATTGTATCGCAGCAGCCCGTCCCTGGCAGAAGTATTCATGGAGCTTCCCGGCCTAGCTCCAGCATCGGCGGATGCTGGGCTGGCTTCCTTCCAACGCTTCGCGTATGCCGGCAAAGGCGGCACCATCACGAACACCTCGCTCCCCCGCTTTGAGCTTTGTGACGGCGAAGAGGCGGGAGGCGTCTCCACCGTCGAGTCGAGATCGGTATCGAGCTGTCGCGCTTTGCCCTTCCATCTGTGCCCGTATAATGGCCGAGGCGCGGCTTCTTCATCAGAGAGGCCATCCGCGTCATCGCGCGGAGCAGGCTGCGAATCGCCACGCGCGGAACTCGACGTGCCCGGAGAGCTTGAAGGCGATGGGAGGAAGAGAGGCACTTTTACACGAGCAGGAGAGACAGACGCCTTCCTCCATGGCTCCGTGGACGGCGGCGGCGGCAGCGAGTCCGCGCTAGGCACGGCCTCCGCCCGAGAGTCATCGAGAGCGAAGTGCTGCGCATCCACAGGCGGCAGGTCGATGACGTCTGGCGCCTCACGCGGAGGAGAGGCCGACTTCGAGGGCAGGCGAGACGGGACAGATTCGAGCACGTCTTGGTCGGCAAACATGGCTTGGACCTTCTCAATATCCGCGGCCTCGGAGGAGCCGACGCTCTCTCCTCGTTCCACAGCAGGCTGCGTCATCGCCGTGTCTCCCGGCTCCTCGGACGTCCGCATTGTGTCCGTATCGACGACAGCACCCTCAGAAGGTATTGCAGCGGGGTCTTGGGAAGTGCGCATCGGCTCCGACGCCGACGTCGCTTCTTCTGGAGGAGTGGGAGTCGTGAGATCGATGACCTGAGCGGATGAGACGGGTGCCTCGACGAGAACAGCAGCAGGAGCTGGTTCTGGTTCAGGTTCAGGTTCTGTTTCTTCTGTACGCTGCCTCTTAGACGGCGTCGACACCCCAGGTTCAGCTGAGGGCTTCCTCTTGCCGTTGTTCCTGATTTCTTCGCGGTCAGTCATGACAGGCGTAGATGTATCAGGCTGTTCGACCAGCGGATCACCGAAGGAGCCCTTCGGTCGGCCCAACGAGCGTATGATGTCCTGCGCGAGCCTCCTCCGATCTGCCTTGTCCGGCGTCCACGGACTAGACGGTCGACCTTTCCCCAACTTCCCGGGTAGCCGCACCGGCGTTCGTGATTGCGCCTGGGCATCCTGAGCCTGGAATGACGAGCTCTGCGCAGCAGAAGATGCAACGTTGGTACCGGAGTGCGGCGTAGGGGACGGAACATAGTAATGGATGAAACCCTGGGCGTCCCGCCGCGCTAAGGGCATTCTCCGGTCGGTGGGCTGGTACAGCTGTGGTGGCGGTCCTGGCAAACTGCCGCCGGTCACACCCTTGGCAGTCGTAGGCGTAGACACATCAGCAGTTGGAGTCGACGACGTTGAGGAAATGTGCGTGAAAGCTGAAGGGGCCGAGATCGATGTAGCGGGCTGGGGGTGAATGGGACCAGGAGCGGGTTGTGATGTCGCACCGTTAGGTACAGTTGGCGCGGAAGCTCCGGCGGATGGTTGGGTTGGTAGAGGATGCTGGGCTTGTGTGACGTGGTCAGTTGTGGCCGACAATCCTGTACTGGACCGTTAGCACATTAGCACTAGAAGACGAAACCCGAGGCATACTCTCTGCTTGTTCTCGGCCCGTTTTGAGAATGTTGAAGAACTTGGCAAAGAGTTGCCTGAGCTCGACAATTGAGTGTTTCTGCACGATGGCGTCAGAGGTATCTATCGACTCAGCAGGCCAAAGATCGCACCTTCAACCTCTCAGAAATTACCTCGCACACCTGCTGCAGGTGGGGATTCAACCCCTGGTTGAGTTCCTGCTCAGCGTCGGACATCACGCTGCCCATTTGTTTGCGTTGTACCATCGTAAGCACATGGACCATGAGCCTCTGCACCGTCGCAGGACTCAGACGCTGTAGGGAGTAGTTGGTACGATGTCACCGAGCTACCAGTAAGAAACTACCTCGAAGAACTCGAATAACTGCTGTTCATCACGCGGATTGATGCTCTGCATCTGAGGCGGCGCCGTGTTAGAAGGCTCAGCAAGCGATTGTTTTGGTAAGGCGGCCTGTTTGGAGGAGTAGGTGACCTTCGCATGAGATACACTCTCGCTACCGGAGCTTGCGGCAGCGCCCACAGCGCCATCCAATGAGGCAGCACCGATGCCATGCCTGGACTGATGGGATGGATGCGAATGCCCTAAGTCGACAGCTTCAGGATAGATGTATTTCGGACTGTGGACGATCGATAGCTCACTTGAAGGTCCCGCGGTAGCATTCGGCGGCCGCGGCGGTCTCTGAGGCGCAGCTGTTCTGGTGGCATCTGCATACGAAGGCTGAGCTTGTTGAGATGTCGAACGCTTTTGAAAAAGCGTGCTCTGATCTTGTGGATGAGATCGAGCAGCTTGCGCCCATGCGGCGGCTTCATAGGAATGGGTAAACGTCCCGACTGACGCAATGGGTGCAGTGCCCGGATATTGTGGGTGAGCAGACCGAACGTTTGCTACACCACCGTTGAGCACAGGCACAGTATTCGCGTATTGCTGCGGAAAGCCTGCATGCGACCGTTGGGATGCCCATTGTTGCCCTTGAGCGTAACGGAACTGGTCGTCCGCGTTGAAGGGCCGCTTGTAGCGGGCCTGTCTACCTGGGGACAGCTAGTGAGGTGGTACTGTACACCCTTGCATCGAGGGTGATGACATACATGTGGGCTGGGAAGCTCAATAATCTTTGCGCTAGTCGGTAGCTCAGCCTCACTTTGAGCGGGTGTATGAGGTTGAAAAGGAGTAGTGGCCGGAAAGTGTGCTAGCGGGGTAGTCGAAGTCGAGGGTCCCGCTTGAGGAAGCGGCGGAGCAGGAAAGATCCTAGAGTTAAGGAAGTTACATACGTTATGAGATGGCGTGGAATGGTCGCCTACTCTGTCGCCGGCCGCCCATCCAGCTGGGACAGTCGTTCGCTGAGATGAACTATGGTCGATCATCGCGTTCACGCGGGTACTGAGCGGTTCGCACGTACGCTGCAAGCCTGCCCTGCACGATTGCTGCCTCCAATGCCTGTCTCTGCTCATAGTAGCGTTGCAAGCCTTGCTGATTTTGCTCCTCGTAGAACGAAAGCGCAGCCTTGACCTGCTGGATGCGCTCGAGGTTGGCGCGGTAATCTTCTGGAGTGACTATCGAGTTGGGCGCGAACGGGACGAGTTCGGTGGGCGGATACGCATTTGTTTGTCTTCCATCCCCATTGTTCATGATCGAGAACGGAAGAGCGAGGGCGATGAAGGTAAAGTAGAGGTGAATATCGATCGAGGGACGGCTCTGGCCCCGGCTTTGCAGAGGTCGGAGGGGGGTCGCTGACGTAAGCCAATCGCGTCGCGTCGCGTCGATCACGGGCGCTTATCCTTTGCCGCCAGAAACGTCGTCATCGTCGGCCTGCCAGTGCCAGTGAGTCTGCTCACTTGAACGATGCTCAGGACTCTTTCCCGGAAACGTCTGGCGAGCCTCTCAACGGTCCGAAGCCAGCCATACGCCTCGGTTTCCTCGTCGTCTCCCATCAACCCGAACTCCGTTGGCCCTTTCCAGGTCTTCGATCGTAATGTGAAGCGCATGCAGAAAGACCGTGCAGCCGCGCGCGATGGCGGCGCACGCAGCAGGACTGTGGACTATGTCCGCGACGAGATCGCCGAGAGATTGGTTGAACGATTTCAGGTATTCTTGTATTTTTTCGCGCAACAATTACGCAAGCAGTTCGGTCCTTACCGCGTGAGTACAGGACATCAAGCGCAAGTTCCATACCGTGCTCGACCTAGGCTCTGGGCCTGGGCATTTCTCCAAGTTATTGGATGCAGAGTACACCCAAAAGGCCATCTTGCTTGACTCGAGCGGTATGAAGAATAGTCATACTGCGGTCTTCTACCAGTCCAAACTGGTCACTTTTCCCAGAGAAGTTGTTGAACAGAGACCCTGACTCCGAGTTCGATGGTAGACCCATCTCTATTCCTCTCACCGATCCATTGACGTAAACTGTGTCTAGTGGAGATAGAGCGCATACACGCGGACGAAGAGAATCTGCTGCAAGTCATTCCCCCAAACTCACAAGAGGCGATCGTCTCCTGCCTCAGTCTCCACTGGGTCAACGACTTGCCAGGCGTCCTCGTGCAAATCAAGGAAGCCTTAAAGCCGGATGGTGTCTTCCTTGGGGCTCTCTTCGGAGGCGATACTCTCTTTGAACTGAGGACGTCCTTACAGCTGGCTGAAGTCGAGCGTGAAGGCGGTATCTCCCCTCATGTTTCCCCAATGACAGGTATATGCTCGCACCGGGGTGCTACGACAGTCCAAATCTGACGTTCAGATTGCACAGACTCAAGGGACATGTCCAATCTTCTGGGTCGAGCTGGCTTCACTCTTCTCACAGTAGATGTGGATGAGGTCAAGATTGCGTACCCATCCATGTGGGAGCTGATGGAGGACCTGCAAGACATGGGCGAGAACAATGCTGTAATCGGCCGGTAAGCTCTTCGCACATTTGGTCGCAGCCGATCCACTCAGCCAAACCAATAGACGGCACTTCATTCACCGCGATACACTGGCGGCGGCATCCGCCATTTATAAAGGCGCGTTCGAGCTTCCTGCGCTTCCATACGTTGGACTTACAGGCGGACAGAATTACATGGTCATGAGGATGGCACCGTGCCTGCGACATTCCAGGTCATCTATGTGGTTTGTTCTTTAGTCCAGTCTATGGTATGTTCTTGCTTGCTCAGGCAATGCGCACGCAGATTGGCTGGAAGCCCTCACCTAATCAGCCAAAACCACTGGAAAGGGGTTCAGGGCAGACAAATCTGAAAGATGTCCTATAGGCGGGAAATGAGTTGATTGTCAGTCATCAGCTTCTACGTCCATGAGAGTGTTTCTATCCTCGGAAACTTGGCATGTTTGCTGCGGCTCCGACTCTTCCTCCAAAGCGGCAACATCTACGACTTGCACATCCCCACTCTGGTCCGGCCCACCGCTATCTAAGTCCACAGCACCGACACCAGCTCTTTGGCTCTCACCCTCTGCATCCCCTTCATCGCTACTTTGGCCGCCTTTCGAGCTACCGCCGCCACCTCTTCGTCTTCCCTCAGCGTTGAACTTGCGCTTCGGGATGACCGAATACAGCGCCTGCTCCCAATCGCGCGTCTCGACCCACTTGAGGAGGATCTCGAACGTTTGGTTTACAGTCAGGACTTTCCGGGTGCGCATCTCGGAGAGATAGGTCCCGATAGGTAGTCGCGCGGAGCGGATCTCGTGCTCTCTAGACTTGTTGAGGCAGAGATTCTGTTCAGAACTGATGTCAGTGTCCTCGTTCAGTCATCCAAGTAGGCAAGGTTCAGTCATTGATGCTGTTACCGACCGCTGTATCGCGCTCAGGTGTCGTGCAACACGTTAGAGAACTGACCTTGTACCGATTGTGGTCGACGATGCCGCCTATGATGTACGTCTCTCCTTCCTTGAGCTCAGTAAGCTCGTCATCCGCGTCCGCCGTCAGGTATATGACCGTGTCCTTCGCCGCCTGGCTCCGTGCTCGCGCCTTTGCGCGTTTTGTCTCCTCAGGTCTTTCCCTCTCTGGCGTCGCCTCTTCTCCCTCACAGTCGTGTGTAATCAGTCCTTCACCATGAGCGTTCATGTCCTGTTCTCGAGCTTCCCATAATCGTTCGTACCCTTCAGCCCACCACTCGGCGCCCACCCATCTCTTGTACGCAGCGTTGTTCGTAGCGTCCATACGCGCCAACGTCCTCCCATTCAACGACGTGAACAACAGTGATGAGAACGGACGCTCCGCTTTCCGGTTCGCGCTGTACGTATACGCGAGCTGCGACGTGAGCGACTTCACCTCCTGCATCCCACCGCCCACACGCATGAGCGCATGGCCCGAGATCACCTAATACGTCAAGAGACCACTCACGTTCTCCGTCATCATATCGTCAAAGCCCAGATCCACCACGACGCGCGCATCGAACGGCGTCCTCGGACCCTTGTCCGTCCTCTGCCGCTTGCGCCGCTGCAGCTCCGCCTCCTCGGCGTCGAGCTCGCCCGCGGCGCGCTTCTCAGCGAGGAGACGCTTCTTCTCCTTACGCCGCTCCTTCTCGGCCGCGCGCCGCTCTTTCTTGCGCTCGGAGATGTACGCGGCCTTGGCGAGCTTCTTCTGCGCCTTCTTGGAAAGCGGCTGCGGCTGCGAGGGGACGGCGGGCGCGGGCGAGGCAGGCTGTTGTGCGGGCTCGGGTGCATCTTCAGGCTGCGCCTGAGCTGCGTTCACTGCACGGTTGGAGGGGAGGTTCGAGCTGGCATCGTTTGGTGCCGCTTGGGACATAAGAGCCGTTTGAAGGATGGTGTGCGGCCGACGCTCAAGGACTATGGAAGAGATGGAGAGAAGGAGGATTCGAGGTCTGACCGCTGTTACGAGCTCGGGCGTCTAGCTCAGCGTACATTCCGGAGGGCGTCGCCGGATGATCGCGATCGACCTCGAATGGTTCGCTCTTTCCGCACCAAGTTCGTCCTCGCCGTAATCCTCCTCTTCGCGGGCTACTTCAGCTGGTCTCTCTTTTCACTCCGACGCACGACACTCCAACGAGCACCCGACATGTCTGCAGCGGCACTCAAAGTCCTCAGCGTCGCGCCACGCGCGAAGCACACCGCGACGGTCATCTTCGTTCATGTGCGCCCGGCAGTCCTCGGTCGTCCACCGCACACCTCTCGTCGTCTCACGCGTTTCTTGTGAGTTCTTTAGGGCCTCGGCGACACAGGCTATGGTTGGAAGCCGGTCGCGGATATGTTTGCGGGGGAGATGCAGCATGTGAAGTGGATCTTGCCTCACGCGTGAGTAGCCGTTCTCGCTCCCTTCCGGTCCGCCGTCCTCTGCCGGTGATCTCAATGGCAGAACCCACTCACTCACTCTCAGACCTACAATTCCCGTCACCGCCAATGGCGGCATGCGAATGCCTGGCTGGTGCGCACACGCATCCCCTTCATATGCGCGTATCGCAAAGATGTTCACGGATGGCACGCGCGCTTACGCAGGTTCGACATTTACGAGTTGGGGTCGGTCAACATGCGCGAGGACGAGGAGGGCATGCTCAAGACCGTGCATGCCCTCAACCAGCTCATCACCGCCGAAGTCGACGCGGGCATCCCCGCGGACCGTATCCTCCTCGGAGGGTTCTCCCAGGGCGCGGCGATGAGCCTCCTCACGGGCCTGACGACCGAGCGGCGGCTCGCGGGCCTGGCCGTCCTCAGCGGATGGCTCCCTCTCCGGACCAAGATCAAGGCGGTGAGTGGGTGAGCACAGTTGGGATTCCGAGGTGCTGATATGGCACATCTGGCGTAGATGATCAATGATCACGCGAGGAAGCTACCCATCTTCTGGGGCCACGGCAAAATGGACCAGATCGTTCGCTATGACCTCGCGACGATGTCGGTCCAGTACATCAAGTCCCAGCTGGGACTGAATGCCCTCGTTCCGCCAGACAAGGTTCTCGAGGGTGGGATCGAGTTTCACTCCTACGACTTCCTCCCGCACTCCGTAGACGACAAGGAGCTCCAGGATCTGAAGGTCTTCCTGAAGAAGGTCTTGCCCCCGAAGGATGAGATTGCATGAGAAGAGGTTGAAGGGAGAGGATGTAAGCTAGATCGATGTTCACCACCAGACATTCAGCAGGTTAACGACCACAATGGGTATGCTGACGGTCGGGTATTACAATTACAGCAAAGCCAAGGGTAAACATACAAGCGGAACACGCAAGAAGAGAAAGCAGGCGCATTACTTCCGAGCACGGGTCGATCGCCGTGGCGTAGCCTCTGCTTCAGCGTCAGCATCAGCCTTCCGCTTTCGCCCTTGTGATAGAGTTTCTCTCGCTCGGTGAGGCTTCGAAGGAACTTTGCGCTCGACCGCCTTGGCTGGATCTGCCATGAGATGCTCATCACTTTGACTCTCCTCTTCGTCATCGTGACCTGACTTCTTCCCTCGTGGTTTCTTGCGGCTGCTTGTTGATGCCTTGGTATTCGACTTCGACTTTCCCTTTCCTGTCGTTGTGGCTCCCTCTTCCCAGCCACCTCGTTCCGCAAGCTCTTCGATGACCCTCCATGTTTCCTCCTCAACTCTCTGGACACTGAGCCTGCCTCTGGTGACCAGCGCCATACCTGCTTGAATGCGTTCTTTGAGCGAAGCACCGGCCGGGAGTGACTGTTGGACGCACCTTTGATAGCCTTCACGCCGTCGTTTCCTATATAGGAGACTTCTGCCGGTGGGTGGGATGCGCCCGCGATGTTTCGCAGGAGGGACAGCGGGACAAAATGCGGTGCGCGACGGACGAAAGTGACGTCTACCATGTACCACTTTGGGTTCTCCTTGTCCGTCTTCTGCGTGACGGCAACGAGATCAGGGTCCACTCGGCCCTCGGGCACGGAAACGAGCTTACCGGATCATAGTACGGATGCGAACTAAGAGGAAGCGCGGTTTGCGAGGTCATGACGTGCAGATGGTGGGAGGACTCACGCGTCCCAGGCCGTGTCTCTTGGGCCCTGGATGCTCAGCTTGCGAAGGGAGGGAGCCGGTCTCAAATGTGCTCACAGTCAGGGTAGGCCTCTTTCGAGACCTGGACAAGTGTCAGTGCGCATTCAGTCGGATTGCGTGCGAACATACCTCTGCGAAGGCTGCTATGCCTTAGATAGAGTTGAGGCTTCAGGCACGGAAGAGTTTGTGTCGAAGGGAGCGCCGCGCACCTGGGTTCTTGCAGTTGGAGTGGTAAAACAGTACCTAGGCGTCGTCGATCAGGCTCGGCAAGGGGTTTCGACGACGGAGTGTCGTAGCACGCGTACCTTGTCGCCGACCTTCATCTCCTTCATCAGGTTCCTGGCCTCTGCGTTGCGGACGCCCTCCCATGGTGTGGTTTTGGCGGACTCGAAGTCGTCGACGCTGAACTGCACGCGTGTGGCTGGAGACGCGTGCGCATGTAGCCACAGGCGGAACGCGCACCTTGACGTCCTTTCCTTTGACGATGCGCGAGTCGGGTTCTGCCTTCATGAGCCAGTGTTTCGCAGCCATGGTCCTTGCGGTCAGCGTCACAGAGCGACGCGACGAAAGCGAGAGCAGAGGAAGACGCGTTGTGGGCAGAGATGCGGTAGAGAGAGAGAGAGCTCTTGAGAGGGAGAAGAGGGCGGAGCGGGCAGCAAACAGCGGACAACACGCCTTGCACTCAGACATCAACGCTAACGTCCTCCCTCCGCCCGCCCCTTCCGCACACCGCACTCCTCGTTCACCCGCTCGACTCGCTCTCTCGCCCTTCCATATCTTCTGCTGGGCGTCGTCGTCTCCGGCAATGAGCAGCGTCCATGCTGCCAGCTCTACCACGCAGACCCTCTCTCCAACCGCATCGCCCTCTTCCTCTGGACAGCCACCTTCCCAGCCCCCTCCGTCCGGGCCTCAAGACCCGTCTCGCGCCCCCGATCAGCCTTCAGACTTGTCAGAGGGTGGAGCACGCGTGCAGCCTGCGCAGACCGCGCAGGACGTGAGCGCAGCGGAGTCCATCGAGGGCGCGAGTTCGCGTCCGCCGACCGAGACCATCGCAGACTCTCCGGGAACAGAGCAGGCCGACCACGGCGACGCAGAACAACACTCGGGCACCTCAGACGACTCCCAACAATGGACTGAAGACGAGAGTCACGAACTGAAGCGCGTCAAGGTCTACGAGCTCATCGGCTCCCGGTGGGTCGACCAGGGCACCGCGTTTTGCTTCGGCGACTTTCAGGACAACGAAGCTCTGCTCATCGCGCGCGCCGAGGAGGACTTCAATCGCATCATCCTGACCACCACGATTCGGGCCAACGACGTATATCAACGACAACAAGGTGCGTGGCACTGCTATCTCCGCGTCCCAGAATGCGGCTTGGGCTCGTTCACTAACCGTGGGCATGCGCCTCGCAGAGACTTTGATCGTCTGGACAGAACCTGACGGCGTGGATTATGCGCTCAGCTTTCAGGATCCAGAGGGATGTGCGGAGGTGTGGCACTTCATTGAGGAGGTTCAAAGACACATGAACGCGAGTGGTCAGCCCATTTGCCCTCCTTCAGCGTGAGGCTCGTGCATTGACCTCACTGCTACACCATTACCCTCTAGAAGACATGGCCCTGACCTCTTCACCCTTGATCGGTCCTGAAGGGCCCGAGACGTCTCTCACCACTGCGAACATTGTCCGCTCGGGTCGCTTGCCGCAGCCACAGATGGGCATTATAGGAGACATCGATACTGCTATAAAGGCCTTGGCGCGAACGGCGGTGATTAAGGAGCGTGTATGCGAGTATATCCAGAACGAGGTGCGTCCGTCCTCCTGCGCAGGGGAATAGCTTTACCGACATCGTATCATCCGCGCGTCCCTCTAGGAATACATCAAGGCACTGATTGACGTCTTCAACCAAGCCGAAGATCTCGAGAGCCTTTCAGATCTGCACGCCCTGTTCAACTGTATGCAGACCATCCGTACGTCAACTCCCCTTCCGTTGATGTTGTATATGCCCCATTGAGCGGTGTGTCCTGCAGTCCTCCTGAACGAACACAGCCTGTATGAGCACATACTTGACGACGATATTTTCATGGGCGTCGTCGGTGTACTTGAATGTCTGTGGCTCCAACACCGTCCATGTACTGTACCTCGCCCTAATCCTACTGTACAGACGATCCGGAATTCCCCAACTACAAAGCCAATTATCGGGATTTCCTCCGCGAGACCTCGCGCTTCCATCAGCCCATCGCGATCCGAGACGAGACGATCCAACGCAAGATCCACCACACGTACCGGTTGCAGTTCCTCAAAGACGTCGTGCTCGCGCGCGCGATCGACGACTCGACCTTCAACGTGCTCAACTCCTCCATCATCTTCAACCAGATCGACATCATCAACCACGTCCAGAACGACCCGATGTTCCTCCGCGAGATCGCGGGCATGTTCATGGACGACGACTTGCTCGCGCTTCTGGGCTTCCCGCCAAAAAACCCCGACGCAGGGAAGGAGACGGACAGTCAGAGAGACTCGGACAGGATGGATGTTGACCAGTCGGATGTCAAGGCGAATGGGGTGGGACAGCCCAATGGCCACGGAGAGTCACTGTCAACACCGAACAAAGGTCTGTCAGATGAGGAGCTCACACGACGACGAGAAGTCGTCTTCCTCATCCAGCAGTTGTGCACTATGGGCAAGAACGTCCAGCTACCCGCGCGACTGCAGCTCTTCCGCGTGCTCGTTGACCGTGGGTTGGTCTTCGCTGTTCAGTGGGGCCTTTCACAACCAGAGACGACCGAGGAGGGCCGCCAGATGATCGCTGCGTCAGGAGAGATTTTGATGGCGCTCCTCGAGTACGACCTTAACGGCGTGCGTGGGCATGTGCTCAAGCAGCTCGGGACGATGGAGCGTGAGAAGGCGACTGGAAAGAGTATGCGGGAGAAGGAGACCGTGCTCATGCTTATGTGCAAGGTCCTTGTCCGCAGTCGGGACTTGGCGGTGCAGAGCCTCGTGGGGGAAGGCTTGAGACAGCTGCTGGAAATGGCGACGAATGACCCCTCAGACACCCCGGTCAGTCCTATTAATCGGCGTTGTTGCGATAGACAGGAGTCGTTGAGGCCTTTGCCACCAGAATCTTCAGCTGAAACTGTTGCAGCAGCGGGTGAAGGACGACCCTGGCATCGAGAAGTTCTTGGACTACTTTTACAAGTTCTGCATCGATGTGCTCTTCAGGCCACTCCACGACGTTACTGAGTACAAGGACCTTACAGGTACGGCTTTACTGTTACGCGTAGGGCAGAGCAAGGTCGCTCACAGTCGTACAGAGCCCACCTTGGAGTTGTCTCGAGAAAAGACGAACCTCCTACTATACTTATGTGACCTCCTCTCCAACTTCACCCTGCAGCACTCCTTCCGCAGCCATTTCTTCATCCTCTCGTCTAATATTGCCCCCCGCGTTGCGAGTCTCCTCCGATCTAAGGACAAGCACCTACGCTTGGGTAAGTACATCAAACAGACTACCACACCACCCCGAACCAATTGGCCTGTCTTTCTGCAGCTGCGTTCCGCTTCTTCCGCACCACCCTGCGACTGAAGAACGGCAATATCTTCAAACACTTGATCAAGCATGACGTCTTCCAGCCCATCCTCGAACTCACCCTGCGAGAATCAAGACGCGACAACCTCCTTAGCTCGACATGTCTCGAGTTCTTTGACTTCATGCGACGAGTATGCCCTCGTGACCACATACGGATACAATTCAGTGCTCTGATTCATAATGATGGACGTGCAGGAAAACATCAAGGACCTCATCGACCACTGTATGTCGAAGCACGGGCAGCTCGTCCGAACCCTAGCAGAGTCGCCCCTCGTGGGATCGAGGTTCAAGGACTTCATCGCACGATGGGAAATGAACAACGAGCCTCCGCCCGTCGAGAAGGCCGAGAAGTGCGTCCGACTCGTCCATCCGCCGCACGTGCCCTCTGACCCTCTCTCTCCACAGGCTGCCGCCAAGCACCCCGCAGCGCGGCTGGGGCCAAGGCAGGCTCTTGGACACCGCGGAGGAAGACTATTTCAACGCCGACGACGACGAGGAAGAGTCCATTCCCATCGTCAGCACGCCGCCGCCACGAGGGCCCCTCAACGCCGGCAGGCGCAGGCGCCCCATGCGCACCGGCATCCCCGTCCGGTCCTCGCCGAAGCCGTTCAACGGCGGCTCGCCGCGCACGCCGCCCTTGGGTAGCCTCGTAGACTACGACGAGGGCGACGACGCCACCGAGAACGGCCCTCCCTTGTCACCAGGCGCGCCGGGACGAGGACCGCCAGTAGCAGGCGGGTTCTTCCCCGTCCTAGGCAGCTACCCTCCGTCGCCGTCCGAAGCGCCCCCGGCGAGCCCGCGCATGTCGCATCGGCAGGTGTCCGTCAAGTCGCCTCTGTCGCCGGAAGAGGACGGCGATATCCTCGAGGCGCTCTCCAAAAGCGGCCCGTCTTTGCTTCCGAAGCTGCCACTCCCTGGCGGGCTGCCCGAGGGCGGCCTGGGCAGCAAGCGGCGGAGAGACGACGACGACGACGAGCTGCTCGAGCGGCTGGCGAACAAGGCGAAACGTCCCGCACCCGGTTCGTCCTCGCCAAAGGGCGACACGGAAACGTCGCCTACAGCTGCGAAGGCCGGGCCGACGAAGGCTGCAGAGGAGGGGCCGAAGAAGTTCAAGCTGAAGTTTGGGGCGGTCGGCGCGGCAGTGGCGAAACCCCCGCCATCGTCATCGTCATCGAATCCTTCAAGTACTAGTACGAAGGACGGTGACAACGGTTGAGCAAGGGCCTGGGTCTATGCTGGATTTCTTTGTCGTAGTTACTGGTCGTCCTATGTTGATACACATATTGTAGAACTCGCTTCACCGATTCATGGTGGTCAACGCTCAGCACAGTTCACATAAGAGGCCCGTACGCGCGTGAATAGTAGTATACATATGATGTGGGAAAAAGCATGCTATGTACCCTGGTGAGATAGCAGAACAGCATGTATGCAAAATGCGGGACAACGGAGCAAGAGGGTAACAATACTGTACGCAGACGAATGAGGTAAAGTCAAGCGAGGCGGAACTAAGAAGATACTACCGGTGTGGGGGCGAATGGAACTATAAGTATCTGTAGGATTCATTTATAGAGCTGGGGTGTGAAAACGACGTGTAATGGATGAAAGGAATATGAGAGAGTAGTGCACGAGATGCGAACGGAGACTGGTGAACGTCCAGGATTGTACGAGACAGGTAGAAATGCGAGGGAGACGAGATGGCGGATGGTGCACATAATTGGTACATGCAAGGGCGATTGCGATTGCGGATATGCAGTCATCAACCGGCGCGGCTAGCCTCTACGTTGGCCGCCGGCGGGGTGATTGAGTGTGCGATATGGTCATTGCTGGTGGCGTCAGCACTGGGCTGATCGGGTATAGTGGATGGAGGGATGCCAAAAGGAGAGAAACTGCCACTGCTGCCCGACCCCAAGGCATACCCCTGTGGGTTGGCGCGAGGGAATGATGTGGATGTGGAGAATGCGTTGAAGGACCCAGAGGACGGCGGTGGCGAGAAGAAACGAGGCGGCGGAGACGTCGTATAGTGGTAGGAAGAGGTTGGCGAGATCAGCCCTGACGTCTCGCGACGCACAGCACGGATCGTGTCAACGGAGTCGGTATGGCGGGGAATGGGCTCTCCGAAGTCACGGTTGGCCTCCTGAAGCGGCTCGCGCACGTGTTGTTGTTGCTGCTGCTGCAGAGAAGATCCATTACCCCCGCTGTTTGGAGTGCGGACGCCCAGAGGGTTCTTGCTATATGACAGCCGTATGCCGCCATTCCTGACCAAACCGTTCAAGGTGTCACCATACAGATCGTTGAGGGCCTTCGTCGCATACTCCACGTTCTCGAACTGCCCGATATAATCAGCGACGTTCGAGACACAATGTGATACAGGGTACATACCTCTACGAAGCACATCGGGCCGTTGCTCTTTTGACGGAAGCAGAGCTTACGATAGCCCGGTTGCTTCGAGAACAAATCTCGCAGACGATCCTCCAGGAAACTCAGAGTATAACCGCCTGGCGAGCTGGATGTGGGGAGATTCCCGACATACAAAGTGTTGATCGGAGGATTGTGGTCACTGCCGCTGCGGCCTGCCCCTGAGCTCGCGCCCGACGCAGGCGACGGTAGCTGCGGTGACGTGGAGCCTGACTCTGTGGACACAGCGAGCGCTCCGACTGACTTGACAAGTTCGTCTTCATGTCCACTCTGCGACCCGCTGACGCTGGACGTCGTCGAGTTCGGAAGCGACGCCGATGTCTGTCCTGCGGAATCGATCAGACTTTGATGAGGCTGCGGCTCGCTGCTGGGTGACTGCGCACGGGGGCGCGTTGGCAGAGATGGGTGCGCGGGAAGAGACGAGGGGTTGGAGTCCGGGGAAAACTGCGCGCTCCGGCTGCCTGAGCCTGACCCGCAGTTCTGAGAAACTGGCGCAGGAACCGACAGATTGGTCAACGCTTCCTGCGTGGGCGGTGAAGTCTGCAAACTAGAGGGTGACTGCGGGCGGGGAGGGAGACCGGAGAGATGATGTTGCGGCAAGCCCATCTTACGGAGAGCGGCGGAGGCACTGACGTCTCTCAGGTTACCCCATGGGCCCGTGATACCATCTGATTGAGAGGCCAGACCGATGCCGCTTTCCGCAGACAGCAATGAGTTTGCTCCCTGACGGACCATCTGCTGAGGAACGGAGTGGAAGGCCTCGAATGCAAACGAATTCTGACGCAGCCGCGCCGCTTCCTTCTCCTTCTCCCGACGTTTCCTCTCGCGCTCTCGCTCGTCTTCTTCGGCGCGTTCACGCGGACCACGAGTGCCAAAGCCACCAAGGCCCATGGACCCGAACTCCCGTCGACGCTCACGATCCTCTTCATCGCGCGCCTCAAAGAGACGGTCGCGCCGATGAGCAAAGCCGTTCATGTCGACTCCGATCGCGCCTAGGGCACCAATCTGTTTATCGCGCTGAATGAGCGCTTCACCAGCTGCGGCAAGGCCTTGAACGCCGGTGAAGTTGTCGGGAGCGCCGGCACTAGGCGCACCTCCTGGGAACGAAGGAAGACCAGAAGGTCCCACACCGGGGCCACGCTTGGTGTGGAGGTTCTTCTTCGCCATTTCAGCCTTTAGCACAGCACCCTTCTCGACGTCCACGCGTCGGCCCTGAAGAACGTCACGAGCTTGCAGAGCATCAGCTCGCGTGCGGAACTTCGCGAAGCCGATGATCTGCTTGCGAGGCGGCTGCATCGGCATGTTCGCCTGCACGAAGTGACCGTCTTCATTGGGGCCCGCCGCTGGCCAAGACGTCATTGGGCCATCTCTGCCACCGTCTATGAGAACGCCACCTTGATTCATCGTGACAAGGTTATAGGGATCGTTGGTGCCACCGTACGGCATTTGCAATCCAGGACCACGCCCGCTTTGAGCATTGCTGTTTGCGTAGGACGTAGACTCCTTGTTGGGAATCTTCAGCGTGGCAGCCTCGAACCCGGACGAAAACGTGAACATGTTCTGGAACTCCCGTTCCTGATAAGAGGAACAATGGTTAAGCATCGAGCGGCACACGGCACATTCAATTGATATACATACCGACATATCATCTGGGAAACCCACTACAAAAATAGTCGAGATTTCCTCCTGGGCCTGAGAAGTAGATACGGGGCCGTTCGCATGACTTGGAGTTGGGACGCCCGACACGCCATTTCCTTGAGTGCCGCTCTGTCCAGGCACTAGTCCGCCTCCCGGTAGATGAGACCCATACGGGGGTTGCGGAACAGAACCTAGAGCATGAGACGCGAGCCCGTTGGTGAATGCGCTATGGAATGGCCCCTGCGCGGTCGACAGATGTGGAAGCTGCATGGCCTGGCCGTTCTGATGGAGGCCTTGCGTGGCAACGCCGCCTTGCACCTTCTGCTGCAAAAGAGTGGGCGCAGAATCGTAACCCTGCCTAAAGGGGTCGGAACCGAATGGAAGCTGCTTATTCTGGTTAACACCTCCGGCACCGAGCCCGCCATTCAGCTGAGATCCGGCTGTCGAAAGATCGAAAGCCCGGCTAGGATGGTGGAGCGGATCCAAGCTCTGGGGCATAGTTTGTTGAGACTGGGAGGGAGCCATTTGTGACATAGAGTTTTGGATACCGCCGAACAAGTCATTGGACGGAGGGTATGAGAAGGTGGAGGTATCGCGGAGGGAGACGGGGTGTCGCGAGCGGGTAGCGAAGGGAGTGAAAGACGTTGACGTCTTGAAAGGTGCGGCGGTGAAGCTCCCGTTGGCCTTGGAGAAATTAAGAGCATCGGGCTCGGCAGAGGTGAGGGAAGGATAGTCAGAACTGGGGAGACCAATGCTGTTGAGGCTGTTGTACATTGTGTGACTGGTACTGTTTTGCGATCCTTGGGCAAAAAGGTCCGTGCTGTGCTGTCCAGGTTTGTAATGATTGGTGAGGGTGTGATTGTTGGGCGAGTCTGAACGAGGCGGGACGAGGTGGGACTGTATAGACATGTGGTAGGGGATGGAGGGAGAGCCCACAGAGGAAGCAGCCGAGAGGGATCCAAAAGTTGCGCCAGATGCGCCAGCTGCCTCCGAGTCTGATGAGGAAACGGGTGGTTCTGCGTCCCCCTGAGCGTCGATGTTGTCAAGGAGAGACCGATTCAAGTAGCCCTCGTCGGACGGCTGGGATGGGGTGTACGGCGCCTGCCGGCGGGCTGAGATGGCAGAAGTCATGTTGAACAAGGAATCAGGGACAGAGTACCAGAGAGGAAAGGGTGTCGAGGCAGGAAGAGAGGACGACGATGAACGAGAGACAGATTCAGAACATCAACAGCCGAGAAGGCGACGAGGACGATTGAGCCGGGGAAACGCGCGTGGTCGTCGATATAAATACAGACAGGCGAAGACTGTAGGAACTGGAGGTGATAGAGTAGGCAGGGACGACGTGCAAGCTATTGAGGATGCGCGACGCGTGCGAGTGGAAGTGAACGAGCGAGTGACGCGGGTTTATTTAGAGCAATGGAGTACGCAGCGAGGGAAGATGGCAGCAGGGAGCAATAGATAGGTCGGGGTCGGGGGACGTTGAGGACAGCGAGGAGAGGAGTGCGCTCGCTGTGGCTGGCGACGAGCAGAGGCTCTGATCGAGGATGTGGGTCAGAAGGCGGACGGCCGGACACCCCGGACTGGCACAACGTCCCCATTCAGCCAGCGGCCACTTCCCACGCACGGACCATTTGCCTAATCAGGCCGTATTCCGCGAACAAACCTAACCTTATTTCCATAAACGAACCCTACACGTGACAGGAAACCCTAGACTTACCGGCGCTTATGCTCCGTCTCACCGAAGGGGCGTCGTCATTGTGCCTCCGGGCGACTCACAGGGGGACGCTGCTCGAGCTCATTGTCCTGCTGGCACAATGGCCACATCCTATTTGCCAAACATGAGGGGAGGCCCCTCTAGGAAGAGACATCTGAGCGCGTTAGACAGTCTGAGTGAAAGAGATCGTAGCGAGGTGCGCGCATGACGAGGAACTCGGGCATGGGAGAGTCAAAGAGGATGGTGGAAGGAAAGCGAAGAAAGGGATGAAAGCCAAGCTCGGACGCTCTGGTCGCCCACGCGAAACGCGGGCTCTTCACAGTGATATAATGCCAGATCTGCCGAGCGAATGGCCTGCTTCGTTCTTGCGTTGAGCCGCGGTCCGCCATGCAACGTTTGGCACGCGAGTCGATTCAGATGATCTCCTCCATACGCCATCGCTGCATTATACATGCATGCCTTGTACTCGATGCCTTAGACTAAGTTCCGACCCAATTCCGTACATCATACTGTACATAAAGCAGGCACCTCCTATGATACAGTCCATGCGAGAGGGTTGTACATACTCTAGGATGAGAACTCGTACGCGCATGTAAATTCGACGGGCGTGATACTGATCGATGCGCTGCGAGTGTATCCAAGGAAGATATATGAATAAGTAATGTACACGTATCCATATGATACTCAAGACATTCGTCGGCAGGGCAGAGCAATACGGAACGCTTTGTACCACCATCGCGGCTCAATGCGCAGCAGAAGAGAGAAATGTAATTCACTGAAGTAGGATGAGCAAAACACATCGGTTTTCTGGGCAATCGACTCACCTGCGTTTCACTCTACCTCCCAATGTTCCTGGACACCTCCGGGTCGATATGAACCCCTCTCGCCCTCATGACCTGGATCTCCCACCCCGTCAAAAAGCTGACGAAACCGAGGATGATCACAGCCCAGAGAACGGCCTCTATGAAGCGCCACCTCGCGCGCGAGTTCGCCTCGGCGATGGCGTAAGGCGACCGAGGATCGTAGTATGGCAGCAACTGAGTCTGCTGGGCTATTGGCGTCGGACCGTAGCCTGCATGGGCGGGAAAAGGGAGCGGTGCGCCGACAGCGGTGTACGGGCTGGCCGACGCTGATGTATTAGGAGGCGGCTGTGGTAGCTGCGAATCGGGATGCTCTGAATAGGCGGGAGGCGGCGTCAGAGACTTCCCAGAAGGCTGAGGTGAGCTAGACATGGTCGTTGGCGAGGAACGAAAGTGGCAAGCTGCGCCAGGCCAGCCGGTCGGGGTGAGGAAGACAATGCAGCGGCGGCGTGTAATGGAAGCGCCCGCTGCTTGAGTGTGCCACTTTCCTGATCACAGGTTACAGCACTACACGAACGGCTTATTGCTCGTTCCACAGCCACTCAGATACAGTATGCACGGACACATGACTAGAACAGGCTATAGTGTACACAATATATGCATGTCTATATGCTCCGATGGCTTAGGTGAGAGTCGTATTTGCGGCTGCACAAGTGGCATCTTCCGGGAGTGACTTGCTGTATGCGCTGCCCCTCGGCAGTAGCAATGAGGGTGAAACGTTGATGGCGACAACCTGACAAAAAGCTCTTGCTCGTCCTTGGTTGGGGATCCATGAAGAACTCATTGTTCACGGAGAGTGAAGCAGACTCATGCTGCACTGCTGCACTCACGAATCGAGAGTCATCCTTATGCTCGAAGTGATCATACATTCCACACCCCACCCCTCAGAGTCCGAAGTGTTGCTGCACAATTTCCTTTTAGACTTTGTGCGCCGAATTGTGAACGCCGAAGCACGTTGCGATACCAGTATCAAAGGCAGATGATGGGAGCAGAAGAGACGCAACTGAGGTGAGTTCAAAGGAGGTGGACGCTCAACCGAAGCCGGTCTACAATTGCCATGGCAGGACGTCCTACGCGCACGAGTCTTACATACAGTAGTGCACCGGTAGCCAATGGGCCACAAAGCTGAGGAGGTCCGGTGGCCATGGTGAGCGGCAGGATGAGACCATATCCAATCGAGGCCTCCGATGAACTCTGAGGGTGTCCCAAGCTGACCAATCTTGTTTGAACGTTCGTCCGTAACGGCTACGAGGCGAACTACGTTAGCGAGGCGATTGAGCGGTGTTACACAGTCCGGAAAGAGCAAAGTACGACCCAATCCTCGTAGGTGTGAGCGCACGACGGCGAGAGGGCACCACGGGAAGAAGCAAAGTCGAACCACCTGTCAGACTGCAGGTGAATATCACTGGTCCCGTCACCTCGCATTGAGGAACTCAGCGCATACTACGCGAGTAGCGTATTCGTTTCAAGGTTGAGAGCCCGCTGGCGTTCGACCGCCTGCGATCTCGCCGGCATGACGGGGTCCACTGGTCAGATCCGATGTAGTTCGGCGGAAAGGACAGTTACCAGCGCCTCTGTTGGACGAGTCAACCGAGAAAAGGGAAGCCTACGAAACTTAAACATCTCCAACTCATGTGTCCCTAGGCATGAGCGTTGAGCATCTGCGACCGCGACACGGTCTGCCCTGTTGTAGCAGAGTACTGGCCATAGTAGTCGTCGCGCTTTGGAAGGGTGCGTTGCATTTGTATTGGACCAAACACTCGTAGAGGATCGATGTGGCCTGAGAATTCGGGCTCGGACGTCGAGGTGGGCCCGCTCCCAATCAGGCCGAAGAGCGCGGTACCAGACCTCGAGCGATGGGGCTGTCGTAGCATCTGGTGCCATAGAAGCGCATACAAGCCGATATGAGGGTCCATAATATACGCATGTGAGACGAAAAGCGATTAAGATGACGAGAGCTGTCGTTCTGCAAGCCTGCGCACGTTGACAGCCTTTATACGGAGCCGCCTGGCGCAAACCTGCGGAAAGACGCCACAACGGTGGAAGAGATAAGATTAGATGCGATGCGAGTCGAAAACGCCCGCCGATCACTCAATATTTAAAGCGGGTGTCCTCGACACGATCTGTGTGCACACAACCCTCCTCCACTATACCGCACTCTGGTGCACTTGCGCGTATACGTGTACGAGCCCGTTTGTTTTAGGGCCCAGCTACAGAGCAGCACATCGCTAAGGCGGCACTCCTTATATCCCCAAAAGCACCCCGCTGCTCATCATGTCCGACAAGTCTTGGACTCCCAACTCTTGGAGGAGCAAGCCTGCAGCGCAGGTGAATCACCTCATTCAATAGACTCGACTTTGAGGTATTGTGAATGCTGAATTTTGGAATTTTAGGATGTGGTCTACCCTGACCGCGAAAAGCTGGACAAGTGAGCGATCCGTACGGCAATGTCCTAGGGTGAGGGACTGACGTTGCCCCAGAGTACTCAAAAAAATCCGGACGTTGCCTCCCTTGGTCACCCCTTCTGAGGTATGCATAGCTGAGAGTTAGTTGCTCCCTAATTCTCAGGGGAAGCTGACATGTAGCCCGGCAGATCGAGAGACTGAGGCATCAGCTCGGTCAAGTGCAGCGCAACGAGGCGTTCCTCCTGCACGCGGGAGACTGCGCTGAGAGCTTCGATGCTTGCACACATGTAAGGTTTGATTGCGTTGACGCGCAGTTCTCTTTGACTCAACGTCGTCCCAGGAAAATATTGCAGCCAAGATCGGCCTCATCCTCTCTTTCTCCCTTGTTTTGATTTGGGGTGCCCGCAAGCCGGTGGTAAGGAGCACCGTCATGAATGTCAGAGAAAAGCGCCTGATAATGTGTCCCGACGGCTCGTAGGTTCGCATTGGGCGCATCGCCGGTCAGTACGCGAAGCCCAGGAGTTCTCCAACTGAGAAAATCGGCGACCGTGAAGTCTTGAGTTTCCGGTAGGTCCTGCATAAGACGTGCTCGAACATGTTGCTCAGTCGAAAACTCGCAGAGGTGACAATGTCAACGGGTGCGTAGCATTGTCTCGAGCCCAGGGGACCCACATAGTTACTTGGCACATAGACTCGACCCCAACGAGCGGACTCCCGACCCGGATCGCATGCTGAGGTAAGGACTTTCAGTTTGGCGTTGAAAAGTACGTCTAACACCGCACGTTAGCGCCTACTTCCACTCGACGACGACGTTGAACCACGTTCGGAGCCTTCTCACGTCCGGTTTCGCCTCCTTGCACCATCCGAAGGATTGGTCTCTGACCCACGTGCGGTCTCCGGCCTTGAGGTATGCTCTCCTTGTGTCCACCAAAACAGCACAGTCTGATTGACGCTGTCACGCTGTCGCTCAGAGAGGAGTTCGAGCGCATCACGGAGGGTCTTTCTGACGCTCTCGAGTTCACTTGGACGATCGGTTTGGGAAAGGACGGCATCAGCTACGAACAGGGCGGTGGTCGTGGACCCCTGGGCGAAGTCGACTTCTACACCAGGTAAGCTTGTCGCCAGCCTCGCATTGAGGCACCGAGGAAGTCAATTTGATGCCGTATTTCAAGCCATGAAGGCCTCATGCTCGACTTCGAGGAAGCCATGACTCGCGAATTCCCTATCCCGTCCTCTCTCGCATCCTACGCCTCGGGATCCCCACCGGCTGTTCCGCCATTGGCGCAATACAACACATCTGCCCACTTCCTCTGGATCGGTGATCGGACCAGACAGCTCGATGGCGCCCACGTTGAGTACTTCCGTGGCATTCGGAACCCGATCGGCGTCAAGGTGGGCCCCAGCATGAAGGCCGACGAGCTTGTGCGCCTCCTTGACAGTAAGTGATCATCAAGAGCTAGCGTGGAGTCGACTTCACACATTCCCTAGTCGTCAACCCTAATCGCGAGAATGGCAAGGTGACCCTCATCACCCGCTACGGCGCTTCTAAGGTTAGTGGTACGACGGGCGTTGTGAAGGTGCACAGACTTACCTCAGATACGGTAGGTTGAGGCCCATCTGGCCGGACATATCCGGGCTGTGCAGGCTTCTGGCCACCCGGTCATCTGGATTTCGGACCCCATGCACGGGAAGTACGTAACCCTCTCGCCACTGCCAAGTAAACGTCGTAACAATCGCCCGACAGCACCTTGACCTCCTCGTCGGGCCTCAAGACTCGCAACTTCGGAACTATCATAAGCGAACTGACGTCCTGCCTTCGCATTCACGCGGAGTGCGGTTCCCATCTGAACGGTGTCAGCCTCGAGTTCACCGGCGAGCTAGCCGAGGACGGCTTCAGTGTCACGGAGTGCATCGGCGGCAGCATGCGCTTGAGCGAGGATCAGTTGCCGCTGAGGTATCAGTCGTTCTGCGACCCGAGGCTGAACTTTGAGCAATCCCTCGGTGAGTGTTCTTCATATTGGTTCGAGTCGCATCACAGCATCCTCACGACATTGTAAGACGTGGCCTTCCTGATTTCCGATCACTTCAAAAAGGAAAGGACAGGTGTCAAGAGGTCGTACGGCGACGTTCTATACTCCGAGCTTGGAGGCCGGAAGCTGGCTTAGACTCTAGAGGCGCATTTATGTACCAATATGTTGTCTTGTTGTAGAATATCTATACTTCAAGGTAGAAGTTCGCATGGCAGTGCCAATCTCCATCGAGTCTAAGCTGGAACGTAAGGGCGGATTCGGGCGGGGTCCCCGCAAAGGCATCGACGTCCCTTGCAACTGAAACGCACCTATAGAGGCTTCGGGCGGCTTCGGGCGGACGCCGTCCATAATCACTTATTGCGGGCCTCCGCGTTCTTCTCTGAGGCTGACACTATGCGAAGTGCGCTCACGGCGATGTAGTTTACGAGAGATGCCGGATGCCCCTAAAGAGGCCACGGTTCATATATAAGCCTCAACACCCAACCTGGCACCGTGTTCCTCACAATTCCCTCATATGCACATCGCGATGCTTACCCAGCGAAATTTCAGACTATCCATCTTCACGACAATCCTTGGACTCTTCGCCTTTCCGGCACTGGCCAAAGATGCGCTTCAACTTACCGCGATCGTAGGCAAAGACATGAAGTCGACAGTCGAATGTTGGACCCTGGACCAAGAGTACATGAATGTTCGCGGGGTATGAGTGTCCACACCTGAGGCGATCTTCGTATGGTGACATCGTTATAGATGAGGATCCAGCAGCTGGGCGACTTAGCGAAAGCGACCTATGCAGAGATGCCCCAAGACAAAGATTTCGAGCAAGGGCAAGTACCTACCTTCGCAAATCTGCCGACTACTAACCTTCAATTGGTGTAGGTTGTATACGGCACCAAACGTTCAGTGAGTCCACACGGCCAGCCGTTAGGTGCGGTTCAAACCCATAGCGACTCATGATATGCCTGATAGATTCTTCATTATCCTCGAGGGGAACGCCACCATCACGTTCCCGACCTCTGAGGAGGTTCTGCATGTCAAGCCTGGTAGGATATACGCCGCGACAGACAACGCAGCAACCTCTGAGCTCGGACACATCACCGTCGTACGTGCGGGCTCCCGGCTCATCCAGCTTCCCTTCAAGGACGGCGTCATTCCAGCGCATACTGCGACCCCTGGGGAGTGTGGTACATCCGCACAGGAGCCTGTCCGGGACGAGCTGTAACGGTCAAGCTAGGAAACATCTACTCGCGAGAGTCACCTAGGGACTGTAGTTCTCTCCTACAAGTGCTGCAGTAAGTCAAGGACAATGCATGCATTCATCCTTAGAGGGGATAGATCGGAAAGCGCACTCGTAACTGCAAGTCAACGTCCATGTTGTGATGTTGTGAGAGTTGCAGCAAGCCTGCTATCATGATACAAGTCGCAAGAGATACGAGAATCGAACTGATTGAGGAGAACTGCAGCAGGTTGAGAAAGTGTGATTGAGACTCAGACTGGCGCTCACGATACAGGAAGATAAGATTAGATCTCCATGCTGTCAATGGACGATCGCGATCTGTGGTCGACCACTCCGCTAGTCGTTCGCGTTGAGCCAATTGCTGTCCTGTCCTGCGGATTCTTGCCCGCCAGACTTCACTTACTCAGCCCTCAAAAGATGTCCACCACCACGGAATCTGTGGCCGTTGAGCCGACCCCTCCAGTGCAGGTGGTGTACTGTCAAGGTGACCCACACGGCTCTCATGGTAATCGAATGAACATCTCATGACATCTGCCGCAAATCCGCAGTGTGCTCTTTCCCCGTCGAGTACTGCGAATTTGGATCCAGCTTGACAAGATGTAAGGAATGGCTGCAGAAGATGGACCCCCAGTTATATGACAAGTATTATTCCGAAGGTACGTTTCTTTCTTCACTCCAGGTCGATGAGATGCAAATGGCCGCTTTCCAAAGAGGCGCTTCAGGCAAAGATAGGGACACTTAGTTTGGAAGCCCAGGAGAAGCTGGAGAAGGAAACGGCAAAGAAGGAAGCAAAAGCTGAAGCAAAGGCTGAGACTGCGCTCAAGAAAAAGATGGTAAGTCTGCAGTCACAACTAGTGCGGACTTCGCTGATCACTTCACACAGGCGTCACAAGCAAGTGGCCTACGTTGCTTTCGTTAATATAGAAGTTAACGCTCCCTCAGGTGACGATCAAGCGGATAGAACGCAACAAACGCAAGCATGTAACGTCCATACACGGTCTTG
The DNA here is from genome assembly GCA_025528855.1 of Trametes punicea. Lineage (NCBI taxonomy): Eukaryota > Fungi > Basidiomycota > Agaricomycetes > Polyporales > Polyporaceae > Trametes > Trametes punicea. The sequence continues at coordinate 232,291 of VICQ01000015.1, forward strand.
AGAACTTCGGTGCGTACAGCCAGCTCGCCGACGCCTTAGTTCCAAGCTCACATCCTTTACTAGATGTGGACCTCAAGAAGGCTGCCAAACTATTCGCACAAAAATTCGCAACCGGAGCTTCCGTCACAAAGAACCTTCAAGGTCAAGATGAGATTGTCGTACAGGGTGACGTTAGCGGAGAGATCGTGGAGATGATTGAGGAAGGCGTTGGCCTGCTCAAAGGCGTACCGAAGGAGAACGTTGTGGAGGTGGAAGAGAAGACCAAGAAGAAAGGGGGAGGCGATTGAGGGTACGGAATGGACCTCGGAGGCAGTATACGAACGGCCTGGAAAGTAAAGTCATGTTGTAGCATATGGTGAGGTAGATGTCCTCCATTTCGCATATCGTCGGGCTAACTTACTCTCAGAATTTTCTTGGCTGTACTCGTTAGCATCATACAGTGGACATACGCATCGAGATCACATTGCGTCACGACTGAAGAGCATGACGCTGGACACTCCCGCAATCCAGCCTAATGGCCAATGAGTTTCAACGGACAGTACGGCTCCTCCAAATAACCAATGTGCTCCTGTTTCAATCTCACGTCAAGGCCCTCGGCATATCGAGCTCAGTGATTGGCTGGGCACAATTCCTAATCATCTCCGCTTGCCTATGATGTCCTTCGTATCAGACAAGTTCGTACCACTGGTGCCTATGATCGGCGCAGAGACGGCCACGTTTAGGTCAGTTCGAGTGCGTGGGACCCCCCTCTGGCTGGGACTCACTGTCCTTCAGAAATCCAAAGCAAGGCTGACCTGTGCCATGCTAATGCCCCGGTTCTTCGAGCCCTCGATGCTGTCTCATACTAAGCATGGTGGGAGAATCTTCACTTGAATCAGACGTCATTACTGATCTGTTGATCAACACCTCGAGCGCAAGATCATTTCCGTAGTTGGCTAGGAACCTGCGCTGAGCGTAAGTCAGCATTGAAATCTCTGAGTCTGTTCTAGAACGCATCTTCCCTCGGTATCTCCGCACTTCTTTGCGTTGTATTGATTGCGTGGGCGACACAGCAGCCCTCGGCCGAGGAACCATCACAGGATTGCCGAACGTCTGGATGCTTGCTTCTTCCTCGTCAAGCAACCAGTCCGCCCGCCACTCGCCGTACATCATATACCCGAAAATAACTTTAGACATCTTCAGGCCAGCATTGCCCAAACGTCCTCGGGATTTTACTATATCTTCAATTTCAGGCAAATCGTGAAACGTAGAAGATCACTTACAATAGGGCACTTTCTCGTTCCCGGGAGGCTCGGGGACGGTGCTTCCAGTCGCAACGCACGTGGCTACTTTCTACTGGATATCGAACCGGGGGACTTTGGCAAATGCTTGCTGAAGAGAGGAACATTCCGCTGCTTATCCTGGTACCATATACCACCCCCTCTTCTACTGTATGTAGCATCGATGCTATGAGCCTGAGTACCTCCCGCCGAAGCTATTCGTGAACCCTGCCGGGATTAGCACATGACTGTGCTTCCTCTGAGTCCCTGCCAGAGGTGGCGCGTCTATCGAGCTTGATTGCAGGCATGAGCCAAGGCCAATCCGGCACGGAGATATTGAGCGGGGGCTTTCACCGGAAGAGGGCCGGCGTTGGAAGCGCAGACTCACTCTCGCACCGTCATAGATACCGGCCAGGAGGCTTTCAACTGCCTACCAACGGCCAGTGCTTGCACATTCTGTACCAATGCTCCCCTAGATGCCTTGAGTCCGCTCAACCACAACCCTCACTCAGAAGTTCGATGCCCGGGGAGGACAGCCGCCGTCGGACCAATAACTTCGGCTCCGGAAACGATCAGGACCGCGCGTACACAAGAACACACAAGTTTCGGGCGCGCTGCAGCGAAAAGTGGACATGCGAATCCCAGAGCAAAAGAATGAGATTATCGACAGCTACGCTATAACATTCATTATCCGACTGACGGAGAAAATACTACGATACGAAGACAAGATTTGACAGCGAACACGGGCACGGTACAACACTGGCGACTGGCGATGTTTAGCAGGAACAGAGAACAAACGAAAGCGATGTGCAGAAGGGGGAGTGGGTATGCATGGGTGCGAAGACATGGGAATACAGATGGCAATGGGACTGGAAACGAGACAAGGATCCAAATACAGCGGAGGACTACAGTGGGCATTAATAACGAAATAATATATACGTCTCGGGCGCTGCCCGTATCATTCCTGTACAGCGTCAAGATGAAGGCGAGTGGGTAATGTGATCGACCGCCCTTGGGATTCAGGAGTAGGTGAGAATGTCGATCTCGGCCTGGAAGACTCCTTCGTGTCCATCCTTATTGTGGACCGCCTTCAAGACGAAAGCATGCTGGCTTAAATCGCCAGACAGGTCCCAGGAGCCGTGGCCGTTCTCCTTAGTGGGGCCTCCATACGATGAATTTCTCGCACGCTATAGAGCCTCGGCTGAGTACTTGCGCAGCATTACACTTACGATGAGAAACTTACGCCGAAGAAACGCTCGTAGGCTGTTACTATCTGCCTCGCGAACTCGAAGCGGGTGACGGGCCGACCATCAAGGACGAGATGCACCACGTATGTATAGTCTAAATGTCTATATCCCGGCCACTAGGTCGAACGATCAGTCACCGACAGATCTGCAGAGCAGCCAGTAGCACATACCGAGATCCTAAACTCGAGCGTCCGCTGTGAGCATCCTCCAAAAATGGGATCACGAGCATGCCGCATGACATCCCATCTCCCCTGCTGTATCTCGCTGAAGAGAACGCCATTGTCTGCCTCCAACGGGGATGCAACCCTTTCGAAGTATATGATAGTGTTGCGAGGCCACGTCAAATACCGCCCCGGCGATGGCGTAAGTGACACGGTGGGAACAGGGGTGCGTCTGGTGAGTGGGCGGGGTTTTCCATGGCTTCTTGACTGGGCGTGAGGAAGGCGCGTCTCCGTCACGGCATGTGAAAGTGAAGAATAGGACGAGACGTTGACGTTGACTGGGTGGAGAGTTCGTTGGACCGCGGCCATTGAGACAAATCGCGCGAGTGAGAATCAGGGAGGGTTTGCGCAGAAGATCAAGCACGAACAGAAGAGGAAGTTTGAGCACGATGATTAGGATATAGAGACGACTGGCCACATACTCAGGCTATATACTCTGCCTCGAACTCATGCTAACCATGGCGCAAAGTCGCAAAAGCCACGATAGACGCGATCGACGTAGATGCAAAGCATTTCCATGGCGCACCAAGCGCACAATAAGACGATACGATGCAAAGCGATACGCAAGTAGTGGAGGCATCGAGGATGTGGCATCGGCCTTCAGAGACGGCATCGAGGCGGGAGGTACATGGTTGGAAAGAGGAGGACAAACGGCACAGCGCTTCACAATTGACCGCACCAACGTCACCCGACTCGCGTCACCAGGACTAAGCAAGCGGACGATGAGGAGGCCAATCGCAGCTCGGAATGGGCGGGAATAAGAGATGAGATAAACACCCGGGCAATCGCACCTGTTAGTTGACTAGAGATGCACGAAAACGCAGCTACAATGCGCCTCATTATGCTGTCGCTTTGCATACGTCCGCCCTATCAAAGAGCGCAGAACACTCCGGGAGCTGATGGCGCCCTTTGGCGGAATACAAAGGCGCGAGAGTTAAGGATGAGGGCGTCGAGGCAGTGCCCCGCAACGTGGGACGGGACGGATATTGAGATCTTGAGATGCCGGCCATGCAGGCGTTGCCAGGAGTAGTGCAATCTCAAAGCCAAAGGACCAAGAGGAGGAGAGACGAGGCTGTCCTATCCTTCAAAGTGCCGCCTCGAGGTCCTGAACAGAGCAGCAGCTCAATGAGACGCTCAGAGTCATGAGGGATGGTCAATTATAAGTCACGTGCTGAACGCGGTTGTGGCTGAAGGTGGAGGGCGGACACGCTCGGGGACCGGCAAGTCCTGCATGCCCAGGATTGTTTGTTCATGTTTGTTGATCAGAGTAAGGGCCCTTGAGTTGTGGTATGTCGCTTCCACGAAGAATTAAAGCTTCATCACACTGTTTTGAGCTTTCAAAAGTGGAAATTTGCGTACTTCGCAACCTTGGGTGTGTTATGTTCAGGACAAAGATATTTCATACATCTGAGAAAAGCAAGTGTACAACTGCCATAGCTTTATGTGAAGGCAGGGACCGCTTATTTTTTGTGGCCATAACATGAAACACATCAACTAGGATCCTACAAAGCTTCACGCGAAGGAAAAGAACGGATTGTGCAAGCTAGAAACATCGCGCAAGCTGCAAGCCCTGTGCGCGAAGAGACGCGCGAGGCGCGCGTGCCACAGACGCACCTCCGAGGTCACATGACTTTCACTGTGTGCAATCGGGCGACCTCCGCTCGATCCTAACGCACTGGAAAGACTCACCAGAGAGCAGTTGTAGGAGCAATTAGAGGTCTACCGGAAGCGAGAGAAGGACAAGGAGGTGCCACTGAAGTCAAATATTCCGAACAAAACTGCAAAGCTTGAAGCCCTACGACATGCTCTCGCGAGGTATCAAGCGCGTCCTATGTATGGTTCAATGCCACTGTGATGGATCTCCATTGGTCGCGCTGTACAGATTTTATATTGCTACAGAGATATGGTGAATGGCTATTGCGCGTGCACGGTACGCGATCGCGCGCATAGCTCTGCCCACACGCGCGACGCGCATGCCCTGCGCGCTTCATTAGGGACGCGTCTTTCGCACGACCACCTCCGAGATGGGCGTTAGATTACTAAGCTGTCCACAGACCTTGCAAGGCTTGCCGGTCCCCACCAGTGAAGGGCTGCGGCGTGAGGTTTCACGCTTACCTGCTGCTCTTGGTTTTATCTAACTTTGAGTCACAGTCCATGTACATATTCTAAATCTAAGAGAGTGAGTCTTTTCTGACCGTCACCCAGAACCAGGTGCTCTAACTTCATGCATGAATGTGTTCTGTTCTCTAGCTGCTTCTTTGCTTATCGATTCGCTCATATGATCGGTATAATGGGTCGCAATTCAAATTGAACACGGATCTCTGAGTCTTGTAGTTGAAGAGAGTAATGAGTTAGCCGCTATCCAACTGCGCGACAAGGTGGAATGTTGCCGTTCTACCCTCCCTGCGAACAGTGCTTGTGCAGCTAGGTACCGTACATATTCATTCTGCGATTCTACCTAGTCGGTCTTGTTTCTTCGGCCGTTGAGTTTGCCGTGAGATTCAAGCCCCCACAAGGATCGAGGAGGATGATATATTACCAGTGCTGTACTTGCCGTCTTTTTGAACTGCGGTAAGCGTCTTTGGCGGTTGGGCCGAGGAGCGACGACGCTGCAGAATGCACACCGGGGGATACTGGAGATGCTGCTTTGCAGCTACCCGGTAGCTGCAAATTCCTATAAAGCCTACCACTGCTACTTGCAGAATTCTCATCCTCCTTCACTGCTCAGCGTATGAGTACGGTAACGGGCGTTCCATATATCACTGGAAAGCTGGTTACCCAGCTTCTACAGTGGTATATGCGACGTTGGCTTCCATACACTTTGTCCCTGCAGGGTTGCCGCTGCTTCTCCCTTCTGTTGAGGGGAGGGGACTGAGCTGGACTGAGGATGATGGGCTGCCCTCGCCGTGGTGGCGGGGATAGCTGTCTGATGCCTCGTAATAAAGTCGTTGCATTCCTCCTGGCCGTGCATATAAAGATGAGATTCATGGACTGCAGATGTGCCGAACGCCATCGCTTTGCTGGAGACGGGATAGACAGCGGCACTAGGCACTGGAACATCAGTGTACTCTGTGCTTCAGCCACGAATGTCTGGATTGCTACGACTAGTAAGTGAACTCGGTCTCTCCCTTTGAAGTTAGGCCAACTCGATGCCGACGTGCATACTGTTTTGCTGGGGTTAGGCGGCGGCAACTTGAACCGGTATGTCGAATGAGGCCTCTTGACTTCCGTTCTTTCCTCTCACTCTATCCGCCTGACCTAGCTTCGCCATCTCGGCCATACCGCAGCGGGACTGTACATGGAGAGCCTTAGGTTCTTTTGGCTCTCTCTCATTTTTTACAGGTAGGATAGTGCTGCGGTCAGGTACATGCCATCAGGAAGCTCGCCTTATACCTTTCTGTTGTACCTTGGAAGCCCATATTTTGCCACAGAATCCACGCCGCGGCGCCCCATGGACATCTTCGTTCCTCAATCAGCTCCCATTGCTCTCAGCCGACCTTGGAGGCCTTGGTGCTGCGGTAGCTGCGAGGGATCTTCGAGGCTTGCTTTGGAATACGAAGCTACTGTGCTCTGTAATCCGGCTGGTCATGCGCCGTGCACAATCCGCGTTAGCCTGTGCTGCAGGTCCCAAGACGCGATAGGGCGCGTACCGCGATCCTGCGACGTCTTCGGCTACCGGACGGATCCCAGCTATATAAACCTCTCTGGTCCATCGGTCAGCTACAACTCTCACAATCACCTTCCCCTCTCCCCCCATAAAGGTTCCCACCTGCTCCTCCCGTGCAGGACTCCGCACTCGCAGGTCGATGTTGTGACTTGACAATTGTTGCGCTCAGCACCATCCATGTGGGTGCGTTGCCATTGTTGCAAGTCTTCGCTTGTCAGGAGTTGATAGGCCATTATAGCTCCGTATGCGCCTCGGACCCTTTGGTGTATATTGTAGTTCGGAGCCACGGTCCACCATGGAGTTGAGCGCTGAGTTAGTACAATGCATCCCATGTTGAGAACTCGTTGTACTGACATCTTCTTGTACAATGTGTACAGGTCATACAGTGCGCTTGCGTCTCAGTCTTAGATGACATCTTCCCAGGTCTGCGGTGGATGTTAGCTTGGACTAGTAGAGTACTTGCTGGGATGTAACAGGAACTTTGGTGTGCGTTGGTGACAGTATGCAGTGGCGGTTGGTGCTTGGTTGTGCTGCTCTGGTGTGCCCCAAATTTGTGTGACACCATACACATCAGTTGAATGTGAATGTCGAAGGGTGGCTTTGTGGGATGCACCAGTAAGTCATCGAGTGATGTATAGGATATCTTGTGAGAAGCCGGGTTTGCGTTGTCATATGGACTTGTCTAGGGGAAGCATATCGAAAGGCATTGCCCATAACTGCGAGCCTCAATCAAGACGCTTGGCATCCCATGACACGAAAGCTCTCTAAGAAGATGCACCCGATGCCATCCCAGCTACAACTTCGACATATCTACCTCGAACAACCGCACCCCAGGACGCACATCTCCCACTCCCGGCCTCCCAAACGCAGCACTCGCAATCGTGCGCTGATCCACACTCACTCCGAGCGAGTCCAAGAGCAGCGCCGCCTTGTCGGGCATGAACGGCTGGAGGAGGATGCCGCACTCGCGGAGGGTCTCGAATACAAGCGCTTGCACATCTGCCGCGACAGTAGCAGGGGTGTCTTTCGACCACGGCGCGGCTTGGGTCATCAAGAGATTTGCCTGTCATACGGTAACCCATAGGGTCAGGGTGGTAGGTAGCATGGGACTAGCAGGTAGATAGCTCACCTCCTGCAGAGTCAAGACGATCGCTTCAACCGCGTCTGCAACCTGGAAGAGCTCCATGTGGCGCTCGAACGTGGGTGCGAGCGTCTTGAGCGAGGCAAGGAGCGGTGAGAGCCCGCTGGCGCCGGGGTCGGAAATGAGGGCGACAGAGGGCCGGGGTACGGAGGCGACGCGCTGAGTGATCTTTGCGGAGGTGGCACGGAGCAAAAGGTTTCCGAGCAGAGAGATGATTTCCCTACTGTGTTTCTGGAGCTGCTCTTGAGACCAATCTATGCCGCGTTACCGTCAAGCCTATGCCCGGTTGTTGAGGAGACTGCACGGAACGGACTTACCGACGTCCTCCTTGAAGCGCCCGCCGACACGGGCGAGGTAGTACCGCACGAGGTCAATGCCGAACTCGTCTATCGCCTTGACAGGGTCTGCGACGTTGCCTACAGACTTCGACATCTTGGTGCGGTCGACAGTCCAATGCGAATGGGTCAAGAGTCGCTTCGAGAGCGGAAGGCCCAGCGCCTGCAGCATTGCAGGGAAGTAGATGGCATGGAAGCTAAACCAGAGTGCAGGGCATGTAAGGCATAAAAACCTTAAAGCGAACCCATCTGGAGCTCACCGGAGGATGTCCTTGCCAATGACCTGGACGTCTGGCGGCCACCCTTCTGCGTGCCCGTCGCCGCCCGTTGCAGTCCAGGGGTAACCAACAGAAGACAGGTAAGTAGTGAGGGCGTCGATCCACACGTATATGGTATGCTCTGGATCATTGGGCACGGGAATGCCCCAAAACAGCCGTGACCGCTTCCGCGAAATTGAGAGGTCCTCGAGCGGTTCTTGCAAAGCATTGACGACGTCCGCCTGAAACTGCGGCGGTTGGACTGCATCGGGGTTCGTGGCATAATACGCCATTAGTGAGGATTGAAAGGCAGAAAGGCGGAACTTGTAGTTGTCCTCCTCCTGCCACTCAACCCGTGAGCCAGACGTGGTCGATATGTGGTACACAACGCCGTCCTTCTCCTGCCTGGCGACTTGACTCGCTGGGTAGAAGGTCTCGTCGGAGACGGAGTACCAGCCTTCATGTCGGCCTCTGTAAATCAGCCCGCGCGCGTCCAACTCTCTCTTTCGACGTGGTTAGCAGGCGGATTCGCAAGCGCACACGTCTCACATGGACGTGCTTACCCAAAGATGCGAAACAGCATCGCAATGCTGCTCTTCAGTGGTGCGAGTGAAACGTGTACAGCTCACGTTCGCCTTCTCAATGAGGTTCTACCTTGGTTGCCATGATCTCAGCCTCAGACCACTGGAAATAATCCTGCCTATGCACTGACGACGTACGCGAAAGTGTACGCTCAATTCATCACAGAATGACAATGGTTCCATGCCCTTTGCCTTCGCGGCATTTTGGATCTTGAGCCCATGTTCGTCTGTGCCGGTAACGAACCGGACGGGTCGATGCGGATCTGTGATTTTGGCATGTCGCGCGTAGATGTCTGCGACTACCAGGGAGTGTAGATGTCCAATATGAGGTGCTGCTCATAAGTAGGATGAGTCGCGATCGCATGGCAAGCGAAGAAATGACGGAACATGGCATAATAGCGTACGGTCGCTGAACTGTGCTCACCGGCGTTAGGATAGAATATTGGCGTAGTGATGTAGTACGGCTTGACGCCATTCTCAGCAGGTGCGGAGTATCTCCGACGTTGGCATTTTGCAAGCTTAACACGTCTTGGGCAAGAACAAAGTGAAGCAGGGACCCTCATCCGAATGAGGGACGTCAGGACGGGTGGCTGCACTTGTCCCCGGTGCTCTGGGACGCAGTAGTACGCAGGGTAAGTTATTCCTCGGGCGCCCTGGACGAGCTCGGGAGCTTCGGGAGGATTTAGAAGTGCCCGACATTTCCCGCGCCCTCGGAGTTACCGGGCCGCTGAGAGTAGAAGGGCGCTTCCGGCTGGAATGAGTTGTGGCCGCTGTCGAGTCGCAAGCGCCAGTCGCGACGTCCCGAGTTTCACGGTCAGCTCAAGGCTGTCTCTGCCGTTGCGCTTCAGGTGCTTGTCCCTGCCTTGCACGTCTGATAACCTCTTGCGGAACAGGAGGAGAGTGTCATACCCGTATCCCGAACTTGACCACCGAGAACCGGTAGCTGGCCTACCTCGCGCGTTGTAACGCACGATGTCCGACGCTTTCTCTGATCTCTGGAACTCTACGGGGCTGTCCAAACCAGCAGAGCCGCCTCGCAAACTGGGCACCCTTGCTTCGGCTTCTGCTGCTACCCAGGTGGCTCACCGAAAGCCCCAGAACGACGTCTTCTCCATGCTCGCCGCCGCAGGTTCGTCCTCGAACCCTGCTTCCCGTTCCGTCACTCCGACGCACTCACCCGCCCTCGGCTCGAACAACGCATCGGCAAAGCCAATGCAGAAGGCAGCAAGCACAGGCACCGCGCCGGGGGGTGGTGGTGGTGACGCGTTCAGTGATCTCCTCTCTGGATTCTCATCCGGGCAGTCCACCGATAGCGCGAATCTGACGATAGCTCAGCGTGCCGCTCTCGCGGAGAAGGAGCGGAGGGACCGCCCGCAGCAGCAAGCCACAAGTACCCCTCCGCCACCTCCATCTGCTTGGGCCGGGCTGGACACTCTCGGAGCGAGCTCGGCCGCTTCACATACCCATACATCTACAACAGGCCACGACCCACTCGATGATCTGGGTTTCAGCTCTCTCTCTGGCTCATCTCCCGCTCAGCCTGGACCTCAGAAAGCCGCTAAGCCTACTCCTCTCCTTGAAGACGACTGGGGGTTCGGCGACTTTACTTCGCAGCCAGCGTCGGTATCCGCCTCGGAGCAAAAGGCTTCCCCGACGTCCCAAATTGACAACCTCCTTGGCTTTGATGACTTCCCTGCCTCCTCGACATCTCGTCAGTCGACCTCGCCAGCTCCGCCAAAGTCCGACTCGCCAGGAGACTTCGATTTTGGGGATCGAGAAGATAGACTGTTGGACAATCGGTCTAGTGATGAAGACGACATTTTGGGCAACCTCAGCAAGCCGGTGGAAAAGTTCGTCGCTGTAAGTGAATGTGCCGCCAGGGGCGTGGCCGCAAGAGACTGACTCTGGTCTTAGCGACAATCGACCCGCAGTACGCCCTCTCCACAAGCTCCTCCATCCAGTCAGCGCTCTCGTGCGGTTTCGCCACCTCCGCACGTCCTTGGCCAGATCGTCGAGATGGGATTCTCGATACAGCAGGCACGCGTCGCGCTCGCAGCCACAGACACCGGCCTAGACGTGCAGGCCGCACTCGAGATGCTACTCTCCAACGGTGCCGCGTCATCTTCACCGGCCCCGGAGCAGCCGCAGGAGTCTCGGAGAAGGCCACAGCAAGAGCCGGGCCATGAGCGGTACTACAGCTCTGACGAAGAGCATGCCGCATCCTCACGCCAGCCACAGCGTCCGCCAGTGCGTTCTCCACCTCGAGCCCAGCGGTCCGCACGTGACCGCCCTGTTCGCGAAACTGTACCTGCATCGGAGACGCAGCGGAATTTGCAGGAGCAGGCGGACAAGCTGCTTGCGCAAGCCAGCGAGATTGGGCTGAGCATGTTCAATCGCGCGAATGCATTCTGGAAGGAGGGCAAAGAGCGTGTCCAGCGTGCGTACGAGGAGCGTGCTGCCGCCGCCTCCGGCGGATCGTCTCGACAATCCACTGTGGATGCGACGCGGCGTGGTGGCAGGCCAAAGTGGATGCAGGACGCCCGTGAAGACGGAGACGTCCCAGAAGTTGGGCGTCAGGGAGGGTTCAAGGATGACGACGCCGACATACTTCCTCCACCTAGGCGTACGCAGGGGAAGCAGCCTGCACCTCGTATGCAGGAACAGCAGCCTCCGGCTGACTCTCCAGCGTCTCGGCTGAAGGTTGGGAACTTGTTTTCCGACGACCCCCCTGCAGTGTACGTGTCACCATTCCGACGCAAAGGTACTTCACGGTCCCAAACTGCTGAGCCTTCAGCGGCTCCTACGGCCTCTGCATCTGCTCAAAGACCCCCTCCGTCCCCTACTCCAGCTCGTGCTCCTTCTCCGCTTCCTCTCGTGCAGCGGACCACCGTGCCCGCCTCTCCAGGCGCTATTGCCGAGTCTGCGAAGCAGAAGGCGATGGGCACGGAGAAGTTCAAGCTCGGACAGTATGCCGAAGCGGAAGCGTTCTACTCCGCGGCAATCCATGCGCTGCCCGAGTCGCACCTCCTCCTCATTCCGCTCTACAACAACCGCGCGCTCACGCGCCTCAAGACGGGCGATCACGCCGGGGCGATCGAGGACTGCTCAGCCGTGATCGACCTCATTGGGCCCGCGTACCATCCCTCCCGGGAGGCTCGGGTGGCGAGCGTTGAGGATGGCGCGGGTGTCGATCTCGCTGACGGGCTTGTCAAGGCGTGGTGGCGTCGCGCGGAGGCGTATGAGGGTAAGGAGAAGTGGGATGCGGCGAAGCAGGACTGGGAGGCGATCGCCGGCGCCGACTTTGCGGGCAAGGCGCGCACAGAGGCCGTCCGCGGCATCGGGCGCTGCAGGCGCATGCTCAAGACTGACCTCGAGACTGGCGCGTCCACCGCTCCTCCGCCGCCTGCACCATCATCTGTGGCTGCCAAGCCTCAGTCATTCCCTAGATCTGCTGTCTCTCGTATTGGGACGCCGCCATCGGAGGCTTTGGAGCGTGTGAGGGAAGCGAACGAGGCGGCGGAGGCGGAGGACCAGCAGAAGCACGAACTCAAGGACGCTGTGGACGCGCGGCTGGCGGCTTGGAAGGCCGGCAAGGAGAACAACATTCGTGCGCTGATCGCGAGCCTCGATACGGTGCTGTGGCCCGAGCTCGGATGGCAGAAGGTCGGTATCCACGAGCTCGTGTCGCCTTCGCAGGTCAAGATCAAGTACACGAGGGCGATTGCGAAGGTGCATCCCGATAAGGTGAGTGGCCGTTGCACGATTTGTTGTGCGGTGCTCGTAGTTTCCGCTGAGGTACCGCGCGGGCTTGTCCATTCGTGTTATTTCTAGCGCTCGTTAAAGACGGGAGTGCTGATAATTTGTTTTGATAGCTAAACGTGCGCAACACAACCCTGGAGCAGCGCATGATCGCCAACGGCGTGTTCGGAACCTTGAACGAGGCTTGGAATGTGTTCAAACCATAATGCAGCACATATCATGATGACCTGCTACGGGGGACGATGTGGTAGAGTGGAATTTGCATGGGCAAGGATGAAACGCGTGCAGAGAAGGCCGAAGGGGGAGTCGGATACACCGTGGATTCATGTAGTTTGTAGAATGCATTTTCATCCGAATATATCCCTTCCTCTCGGACTCTCGGACTCTCAGGAGACTTGCTAGCTCGGCAAACAAGTGCGCACGGACTCGCACGACAGGCACGTTCGACTGTCAAGGTACTCTCCAAAGATCCCGACGGGGCAAGCACGCCGGCTTGGCGGAAGCAAATTCCGTATCACCCGCCAACCAGTAGCGATGCTGCACAGCTTTCCACGAGGGATAGAGGACAGGTCCAGATGTGCTGTTGGATATTGGATGATAGGGTTTATTCGGCTTTCCCGAGACCTCAAGTCCAGAGTTGACTCCGAGCCTGGGCAGCGTGACGCTCGAGGACCTCGCGCCATCTTGATGCATAATTCCGAGAAGCGGCCGTGGCATGGAGCACGGTTCCAAGTCACAGAGCAGTTCCGACACGATGCCTGCTCGAAATGAAATACGAAAGAAGAAAGTACGATATGGTGGTGACTTTCGTACAGTAGGTGAATCACCGACCCGGCTCACAAATGTGGCAAATTACCGACGTAGCGTCGGGACGAGTGAAGCGCCGGTAACGACACAAAGATACTTGCTATATATGGGTCGAGTTCGGTGGGCGTCCCCGGAATCACCCGGGGACCTATTATGGGCGCTTAGTAAGTCTCATGCGACGGGAAGGAGTCCAGGTTCGTTCTCCACCTGCTCCGTCCATCTCCTCTTCGCTAGGCATTCCCTGGGTCATTGACGCGGTCATGGTGAAGTAATAGCAGGAAACCATCTGAAGTCATGGAACGCCATAGGGACGCACAGAAGGCGTATTCATAGAAGCCCGAGGGCCTGCAAAGCTATGCCCGAACGGCGGAAAGAGACGGAATACGATTTCCAGGCTGCCTTCGGACGCCGAGCGGACGTCGGTGCTCGGTCGAAAGCCATATCTGGGCGGTCTGCGACACCTCACCGATGTCCATCGCAGCCATTCGGCGGTGCAAAATTGCCAGATATCTGCGAGCCTCCGTCGTTCGTCGGCGCTTAGATGCTCCCCGACTCCCATATTCGTCCACTTTCCGGAAATGCGCCAATGAAGCACCTCTGTCCGTCATCCGTACCACTCCGTTGCCCTTCGTCGGTCAAGTATATAAGAGTGCTCCAATGCGGCCACGACGGAAGTTACGTTCCTTCCGTATTCCCTTTCCTCTCCTTCCTTCACGACCTCGATGGCCTCTCCTTCGATGCCGCACAGCGAAACGTCGACAATAGCCGTTCCCGACGAGGCACACGCGGCGGCACAATCCAAACATGAGGGCGATACCCGCCCAGGCCATATCGCCTTTACCGACAGTACAAGGGGCGACCGCGACAATCTCACCCTGACGAGAACGCGGACACACGAGTCTCATGATGACGCCCGCCCCGATTTGTCATTCCCCTTCGGGACCACTGACTTGACCCGCGGTGGCTTCACCAACGAGTATCGTGCGGTAACGGACACCGGTTACTTGCCCGCAGACCTCGCGCTGCGCCCAGTACCCTCTCATGTCTACCGTCTACCTCAAGCGCTCGCGGATCCGGAGAAGGCGCAGGAGCTGAAGCAGATGAAGCTGGTGACATGGAAGGAAGGCGATCCAGAAGATCCTCGGAATTGGTCAAATCTGTACCGATGGTGTAAGTGACGTAGATCCTGTATTTGAGGAACGATCGCTGACTCGGTCATATAGACATCACCGCTGTTTGCGCGATTGCTGTCGTCCAGGTGGCGTTCGCGAGTGCAGTGATCACCGGTGACTTCCGCGACATCGAGCGCGAATTTCACGTAGGAGAGGTCGTAACGGCTCTGAGCGTATCCCTCATGGTTGTCGGCTTCGGTCTCGGTCCGCTATGTTGGTCACCTTTGGTAAGCGTCCTTTTCATTCACTACGCGTCTGGATATTGACCTCCTCCTCAGAGCGAGCTTTACGGTCGAAGGCCGATATGGATCATCCCTAGTTTGATCTATGTAATCTTCAACATCCCCTGCGCCGTTGCCCAAAACATCCAGACCCTCCTCGTTTGCCGATTCTTTTGCGGTGTGTTCGCTTCAGCGCCTCTGACGCTGGCTGGCGGTACGATCTCCGACATGTGGGACAACAACGAGCGGGGTTTGGCGATTGCCCTGTTCGCTGCTGCACCCTACGGCGGTCCCGTCCTCGGCCCCATCGTTGGCGGCTTTGTCGGCGAGACCGTCGGCTGGCGGTGGATTCTTTGGGTCAACATGATTTTCGCCGGTGTGGTTACGGCGTTCACCATGACTATCCCCGAGACTTTTGCACCCGTTCTGCTGAGGAAGCGTGCGCAGCGCCTTCGGGACGAGACTGGAGACCCTAATATCACTACCGAGCAGGAACTGTTCAAGGCGTCTCTCAGTCAAATCCTCACCGAGACCCTTCTTCGACCATTCGGTAAGTACCCCCTGTTTACGTTGCGTTGTGCGCCCATTTCTGACCGAGCCCTCCAGAGATGATCGCGACCGAGCCCATCCTCCTCCTCATGAGCCTCTACATCGCGCTCATTTACGGCCTCCTCTACGCCTTCTTCTTCTCGTACCCCGTCGTCTTCGGCGAGGACTACGCGTGGAACGACGGCATGGTCGGCCTCACGTTCTGCTCGGTGCTCATCGGCGTCGCCATCGCGCTCTTCGTCACGCCGCGCATTGAGCGCGACTACCTCCGCCGCGCCGCTGCCAAGGGCGGCCACGCCGACCCCGAAGACCGTCTGCCAGGCATGATGCTCGGCTGCTGGTTCGTCCCGATCTCGCTCTTCATCTTCGGCTGGACGAGCCCCCCGGCGGTCATGCCCGGCGGCGGCAACTGGGTCGGACCCGTCTCGTCCGGCATACCCTTCGGCTTTGGCAGTGAGTATCCTCCCTTTGCGGCGTCGTACCTTGTTCTGTGAACAGACGCTGATTCGTGCGCCTCGCTTTGCAGTGGTCATCATCTACTTCTCGGCCAACGCCTACCTCATCGACGCCTTCCCGGGCTACGTCGCGTCCGCGCTCGCCGCCAAGACCGTCATCCGCTCCGGCTCCGGCGCCGCGATGCCGCTCTTCATCACCGCCATGTACCACAACCTCGGCAACGGCTGGGCCGCGTCGACGTGGGCATTCATCTCCCTCGCTATGGTACGTGCGCGGCCGCTGTCGTTGTTTCTCACAGTAATCGTGTTCGCTGGCTGACGCGCGTCTTGCATTTGCAGATCCCGATCCCGTTCTTGTTCTACCGCTACGGCCGATCCATCCGTGCACGCTCGAAGCGTGCGGTGGCGTGATCCCACCCTCCTTCCCTCTCCGCATTCCCACAATCATCCACTCATCCTCTTCCACATGTCGCTTTCTCTGGTCCATGGTCGTCGAGGTTCTCCTGTTCCTTGCCTCAAACTCCGCCGCACTAAAATCGCACCGTACCACGCTCTCACTAGGCTCACTCATCTCAACGTTCCTACATCCCTAGAACAATCCTCGAACAATAATGCGCCCATTATGATTTATCCTATGCACCTTAGAAGTCCAAATACAGTCCTGACACAGCCACACAACCTACAACTTCACACCCCCACCGTGCTTTCTCTCGGTGCATATCACTGTATCTACTTTGGGACCATCTGTAGTATAGTCTGATCCGATACAGCGAAATTGCAGTGTTCCATCGTTTCATCAACTCAGCTGTTGCAGAAGGCTACTTGAGATTCACTGGCATGCGTGCGCAGCCGACTGAAGATTGTGACCCTATACGGTTGAACATGTCAAAGAACAAATGGTCTTTGACGAATAGAACACCCATTGAGCACGAGTTTCAATGAGCTAGGATGTTTATCACAAAAGCTTGCTTTCTCTATAACATCGAGTCTACAACCCGCCGGCGGTATGTACCGAAAACAACACAGCGTGCGTAACCAACTACAGGATAGCAAGACGATGGGAGAGCGATTATGCGAGTATAGAATAGGATCTTTCCAAAGGAGTGGCGGATTAGGTGACTATGATAGTGTAGAGAGAGATGTCCACAACAATCAAGACGACCGGACAGAAATCCGACAAGACGCCGTGATTAGCACGCTCGGGGTGTGAAGACGAGCTTGCACTCCCGGGTCGCTGGGTGGATGACCTGGCTCTCGCAAGTAAGTACCCGCCTCGACATGAACGCGAGAGACAACTTACGAATGCATCCTTGACTTCCATTGTCTGCTCGTTAGTCTCTGCTACGTCAGCGGACACGTCGAAGTTGACGGCAAGTGTGGCAATGACGATACGCAGGACCATATGGGCGAGGTTCTGTCCCCCACAGACACGGGTGCCAACACCGAAGGGCATGAGATATTGAGCCATGCTAGGCGTCAGTGTCAGTAGCGAACATCTGCACATAGTGCCCATCGATCCCACGTACCGAGCCAGCCTCTCCTCTTCGCCGAGCACGCCCTCTAAGGGAAGCCAGCGCTCCGGGAGAAAGGTCTCAGGACTAGGGAATACCTCCGGGCTGCGGTGCATACTCCATGCTTGAGTGCCAACAACCGTGCCAGGAGGGAGCGCATAACCCATCAGGTCGAAGGAATCGTCAACCTGGGACGCGGTGGTAGATGGTACCACTCGTTCAAGCACAGAAGGCGCAGACCCGTACACTCTGAGTCCTGTTTCCGAAGTCAGGTCAGCACGCCTGGCAGACAGTACTACGACGAGCTCAATTGGCCCTCACCTTCCTTGATAAAGGCATTCAGGTACGGCATCTTGCAAAGCGTAGAGAAGTCCGGCACTGCCTTACGGTCAGGCATGTATTCGTCAAGTTCCGCATGCAGGATTCGCACGATGTCGCCGCGACGAGTAAGCTCCCAAAGCAAATACGACAAGGTTGTGGAAGTCGTGTCACAACCAGCGACGCTGGATTAATTTCATGCCATGTCAGTCAGCAGAATGTATATCATGGAGAAGAGACACGTACAGATGGCCCATGCACTCGGAGATGATGCCCTGAACGCACGCAGTCTCAATATTACCAGAACCGCGTTGCTGGATCATCCGCTGAATCAAGGGAGTCTTGCTCTCATTCTCACCAACCACGGGAGCAGCCTGCATCTTCGCCATACTATCGTCGAGACGTCCACGCACGAACTATAAATGAACAAGCTCTGAGAGTAGGGACGCATCGATACATTATCGAAATACCTCAGCCATAGTCTTGTCAGAGCAGCAAATCTGGCGCCATCTCTCGTTGGGAATGCGACACACGAGGTTCCAAGCCCAAACGGGGATCGCACTTCGCTGTAAGTGACACATGTCAACATGAAGGGCAGGCTTGTTCTTGCTCTTCAATTCCTACGCACCGCAATGCCCCTGGTAGGGAAGTCATACACTGCCTGAGAGAGCGGATCTTTGATGCCAATCGCCCAGTTGTCGAGAGCACCAGGGCGGGATCCGAAGACAGTGACGGAGATGACGTCAACCATAAGATGGCGGAAGAGATCGAGAGTATCGATGGATTTTCTGCCCTTCTTATTCTCAAGAATCTACAATTGAACGAGTACGATGAGCTAGTACCTGACCCAACAAGATCAATAGGTACCTACTTGAACTACCTTGATGACTGAGTCGTTGATCTCCGGTTGGAACTGGGTGAGATGAGGTAGGTTGTAGTGCGGCGCATACACCTTTCGGCGCGCCGAGTGTTCGGAATGGGGAAGGGTCGTCATGCTAAGATCGCCAACTCGCGTCAGCGGTAATCGCTCGGGCACAAAGTCCCCGCACTCACGCATGGTCGTGATCATTCCTGCGAGGTGGGGAAGTCAAGATCAGTCCCTAGATACACAGATTGGCGACCGGGTAGGGGGTACTGACGTCAATAGGGCCTTGTAGAACGTGCTCTTGTCGAACTTGTTGATGCAGTATACGCTCCTGGTCGTGCTCAGATCGCAGAACACGACTTTGTTAGGGCCGACGCGGACGACGGGGCCGTAACGTTCAAAGAGGGACTGTACGGTTTTGCACTGCTGCAGACGAGCGACGTGCGTGGTCAACCAGAGGTCCGAAAGCGCAGCGTACCAAGGGCCGGGGATGGCTGCCAGCGGAGAAAGGAAGAGGTTGTAGACGAAGGTAGCGCAGAGGTAGAGAAAGCAAGCGGATAGTGCGACGAGAGCGACGGAGGAGGTGTTGATGGTAGGCAGGTCGAGGAGGTACGCAGAGATGATGGGGGACGCGGCGGCGGACATCTTGGTGTTGGGGAAGCTATGCTGGGGTTGTGGGGGTTGAGGGGGAGAGCTGGCGAGGTCCTTGAGCGGGAGTAAGTCGCTAGAAGTAGGTAAGATTTTCGCTGCCACCCGGATGCGGAGGGGACAGTCAGGGATGTTGTGGGATCGGATCGCAGATGGAGGGGGAAAGGAGCGGGATGGTGTAAGGGCAGGAGGGGACGCGTTGGGGACGACGGGGAGACGGGACGGGATTATATATGTCGGGGTAGATGGCATGTTGAATTCGCACTCCGGCGAGTGGATGTGAAGGACGCTGGCTCGACGCAGCACGGAGAGGCCCCACACGCCATCGTCCGTGTGCCGGGAATGGCAGCGCACTTGCCATAGGCGGACGACGCACCGACGCCGTCGACACGCGGACGGCCCCACGTCGGCCGGGCATCAACGTCCACGTCAACACACCCGACCGAATCTGAGTGACCGGGCGGCCGGGGGAGAGGCATGGTCGACGCCAGAGGTCGCGGTTCGCCCGGCGTCGCCTCCGGCCCATCGGACGCCTGCGCTTGTCAGGGAGAACAGTGCTTCGCGTCGCCTCGCCTCGCCTCGCCGCCCGTTCTGCGCAGACAGACGTCTCTTGCCCGCGAACAGCGGCGGATCCTGCCCGAGAACGCTCTTCAACGACAAAAGAACCCCAGCCTCGTGCCTGCCCCCCGCGCGACGCCAGCCTGCGGATTGGGCTCCGCCTTTGCTCAAACGGTCCACGACGTCAGCGGACGGCGTTCGTGACGCTGCCTTATCGAACACGCCCACGACGGCTGCACGTACCCGTCCGAGCGTGCACAGACGCATCGCGCCCGCGACTGACTCCTCCCCTCGTATGCTCCGTCTCGCTCTGCTCATCTGGATGGACAAGTGACGCATCCGTACATGGGTGCAGTCCGGGCCTCACCTGCCCGGATGTACCTCGCACCCCGCATCGACGTTCTGCAGATGGATCGTCGCACCCTCATGTTCCTGCACTAGGAACTCACGACGGACGCCGCTCGCCATCCAACTCAGCGCACATCCGCCAGGGCGTCAGAGCGCTCTCTGCACTGTCACTCACCGCCTCGAGGTCGGCCAATCCGGAAGCGCACTCTGCACATCAGGCCCGGCGCTGGCCTCGTCGGACGAGCTCAGCGCGGTGGCCGGTCCGTCCTAGGGTTAAATTGCGCACACGTGCGGGCCAATTGTGCGGCCCCGACAACGTCATCCAGTCTGCCAGTCTGCCACCGTACAGTCCATAGCATATCGAGAAGAGCTCGAGCGCACACGCACCCGTGATAGATGCCCGCGCAGGAGGCCTCGAGGCTTTTAGCTCTGGGCCCTTGGGAGCGGCGCGCGCAATGAAACTCTGCTTGCTACTCTATCGGAGGAACGGTTCGCCTGGACGGCTGCGCTCGATGAGAGCTCCGCAGAAGCGAGGCGGGGGCACCCCCATCTCCACGCGTTCGAGGCGTGCGTAGTACAAACAGACAGACGGTCCAAGCACCAGGTGGGCGGAGCCCACCATGGTGACTTGTCCCTCCCGATGCAGTCCTGACGGTTGCTAGAGCACGACCATGAAACAGATACGCCCCGCCCCGACGTCGGGGCCACACATGTCGCCACCCAGCGTGCAGCGGCCCGAGCGGTGCCACACCACGCTGGGAACTGGCAGAATCGGGGCGACGGGCGACCGCCCCACGCTCACGCCAGGCCAGAGAGGCGAGGCTCGTCGATCGTGCCGCGAAGAATGAAGTCGTCAAGGTCTCGTACACCAGGATGCCGACCGAACGTGCCATGTGCGAGGAGTACGTTGCCGCAGGGAGAAGTCGTAGTTAATAGCCGAAGACGCCGTCCGCTTCTCAGAGAGAGATTCAGCTTTGAGCTAGGACGAGCTTCAGACTAGCTACGCCACCAAAAGACAGAAGTGGAGCCAGTAGAGGGGTGGCCAAGCAGGCCCGCCTAGATGCCCCCATCCCGTATCTCGGCTAGCAGTCCGTCGACGTCCACGGAGCTGGACCGAGAAGCGCGCCCGGAAGCGTCGGACACGGTCCGTCTGGAAAGGACTCGCCATGCACCGTGACACTGCACAGACCTTTACCCTCGGACTTGGACTCGGACTTGGGGCCAGCTGGGGAGCGATGTCGTCTTGGACGGACCAAAAAGGTATCCGGTTGACCAAGAGCAGGTCGAAGGAGACGGATTGCCCCAGTGGATGCGGGGAAACGTCTGCTAAGTCCGCGGCTGGGCACGGCACCGCTCTTGCAGTGGGGAGGTCGAGGTCAGACATCGGGGCATGAGGCGGGTGCATTGCAGTATTCCGCCTAGGGATTGCAGTGGGCTTTGAGGAAGGTAAGGGCGTCAGCGAGACAAGCCGCCGCTCTCGTCCATTCCCACCGTAGCCGGCATGAAAGGTGGACGTTCCGAAGGTGGGCTACAGGAGTGAACAAGAGTACTTAAGTAAAGTCACAAAGTCAGTGGCACAACGAGAGGACGATCCTGAATTACTGGAATACCAGATGAAGCTGTTAGACTGTCGTGCTACTGTACCTCCGCGGTGGACCGGCCGTAGGGCATCAGGGCCGCCAAACGCGTACCTCTAGCTGAGGACGGTCCTTCAGACAGCAAGACCTCGGAAAGAAGATTACATCCATGAATATCATCCCCGGAGATATTCGACGTTCATGGTCGAAGCGGCTAAGAAGAGCGTCGAGCGGCCGCTGGTGTACTGTAACTTCTCGGAGTCTTCAAGTTGATGACGCTCATCTGAGATGGGAAGTGTTCGCCGGGCCGTTCTCCGGGCGAGCGTTCGCGCCGCAAAGTGTTATCGCCGGGCCGCAGTGAACGTGCTCTCAGTCTCTGTGGAGAGACAGTTCGTGCCTTGGACCTTGGCCGCATGCTCTGAGCGTTGCTGCTGCTCTACGTTCGTCGTGTCCTCTTGAACGACGGACTGCTCGACATTGGGGACCGCTGTTCGCTGCGACTGCACGTCATCTCATATCCACCCGACTGTGCCTGCCTCCTCGCGGGTGATCCGTACAGCCGCATATAGCTATCGTCTACTGCACGTACTGTAGCTTGGCACGGTGCTGCACCTACTCCGGGCGGCACTTTCTCCGCATCCACTACAGCATCGCCGTGCGCCACGTCTCAGCCTCACGAAGAACCGTTCGTGCAGAGAGGAAAAGAGTCAGGAGGGCGACAGGGCTCTAGAGGCAACTCTGCTTGACAGAGTGCAAGCATTTGCGAGTGTTCATATAGATTGGACCTGGCAAGGTATGGACGCGGCGCTGTTCAGCTCTTTTCGCTCACCTCCACCCCCTGTCGTTACGCAGAGTCGGAGAAGGAAGCTCAAGCCTCTCAACCGTAGCTCATACCTCGTTTCTGGTTCTACACTTCGGTAGCTCCCATCTATCCGTTGGCAATCCCTCACCTAATTCATTTTCGTTAAGCTCGTTTTATACCCGGTTACCGGCAGCAAGGTCACCTCAGTCTATCTCAGTCTACCCGGTACTCCCTTCTGTTACTTCCCGCTATCAGAGAAATGGCGTCCTCTCAGTCCCAGGCGACTCTGTACATGCCCATCATACCCCCACCCACTCCCGCACCGTCACCTCCTCCGCAACAGTCTTCCACCGTCAGTTCTGATCCTGCGATCGCCTCTCATGTCTCTGCCTTTGCATCTCTATCTCCCGCCGGACGACGGCAACATCTCTATGCGCTCATCCAGGAATGCACACCTACAGAGCTCCTTTTCCTCTCCACTACAATCGCTCCGCTGCTGAAGCGCGACTTCCTTCGTGCTCTTCCTCCAGAGGTATCGCTCTACATCCTCAGCTTCATCAACGACCCGCGCACCCTCGCCCGCGCAGCGCTGGTCAGCAAGTACTGGAATGAGCTCCTCAAGGATGAATACCTGTGGAAGACCATGTGCATACGTCACGGCTTCTCTCGGGATGCGGAGGCGGTGGAGTGCTACCGCCGGGAGGATCTCCGGGACGACTCTCCTACAAGGCCCGACAACACCTCCACAAGCAGCGCAGACAGCGAGGCACGCCCGAGCCCGCTCTTCTCGCCTCGAGGCCTGCAGCCGCGACCGCCGCGCACGGACTTCCCGTACAGGAAGTTCTTCATATACGAGTATCTCAGAAGTAGGCGCACTCATCTCTCTCCTCTTTCATCTCTGATCGTGCACCACCAGCGTCCAACTGGCTGCACAAGGGCAAGCTCCTACGCATCCATCGCGCACTGCTGCATCCACCCCTTCCCGACCCGAGCGTGCCTGGGCAGCTTGCGCCGGACCAGGGCACGGCGCCGCTCACGAGCCCGGCGATCCCGACGTCCATCGCGATCGACGCGCAGTGGGTCGTCGTCGGGCTCGCCAATAGCCGCATCCACATCTTCAGCGCGCGCACCGGCGTACTCAGCCGCACGCTCATCGGGCACGAGTCCGGCGTGTGGGCGGTCGCGCTCATCTCCGAGGGCGGGCAGCCCGTCGGCCCGGACACGTCGAGGGTCCCCTGCGAGGGCGACCCGCTCGTCGCGAGCCCGTCGCAGGACGGGAGTCTGTCGCCGGCGCTGAGGCACGCTGTTGGGTTGGAGAAGCCGGGGAGTCCGCAGAAGATGCGGCTGAGGAGGCCGAGCTTTCCGGATCCGTTCGCTGACGGCGGCAAGGCTGAGCATCCGCGCTTTGGCAAGCCCAGCAATCCTGGTGGCGCGTCCGACGGGTGGGGCCAGCCGAACGCGTTGGTGGTGAGCGGCGGGTGCGATAAGGAGCTGCGCATCTGGGACGTCAAGTCCGGGTAGGTCATGCTGCAAAGGGCACCGTGCCATTACCTAACTCTCTGATCGCAGGTATTGCATATACACGCTCCGCGGCCACACGTCCACGATCCGCTGTCTCAAGGTGCTGCACGGCCGCCCACTTGCAGTGTCCGGTTCGCGCGATCGCACGGTGCGTGTATGGGATGTACAGCGCGGGCGGCTCCTGCGAGTGCTCGAGGGGCACACTCAGAGCGTCCGATGCCTCGACGTGTGCGGGAACCGCATCGTGAGCGGCAGCTACGACTGCACGTGTCGCGTCTGGGACGTCGACACGGGCGCGTGCTTGCACGTCCTGCGCGGGCACTTCCACCAGATCTACACGGTCGCGTTCGACGGCGTGCGCATCGCTAGCGGGGGACTGGACACCACCGTCCGAGTGTGGGATGCAGCGACAGGGTAAGCAGAAAAGGAACGAGACATGGATAAAAGCTCATGGCGCCATGCAGGGCATGCCTCGCATTGTTGCAGGGACACACCGCGCTCGTCTGCCAATTGCAACTGACGCGCTCGATGCTAGCGACAGGAGGTTCGGACGGGCGAGTGATCACCTTCTCGCTCAAGGACAACAACTTCGCCGTCGTGCAACGGCTCGCAGCGCACGACAGCTCCGTGTCGGGCTTGCAGCTCGACGAGCGCTTCCTCGTGACGAGCGGGAACGACGGCCGCGTGCGGCTGTTCGAGTTCGACTTTGAGCGGAAGGGAGCCAACGGCCCGGGCGACGCTCAGTGCTGGTACGTGCGCGACTTGTGCGAGCCGAGCGAGAGCGTGTGGAAGGTCGCGTACACGCGCGAGACGTGCGCGATCTTGAGCAAGAAGGCGGGCAAGATGGTCGTCGAGATCTGGAGCTTCAAGCCCTGAGGCCCCTTCGGCTGCTACCGCGAACATCTGAACCATATGACGTGTATCGTGTTGTTGCTTTCCTCGTTCTTGCTGGTCATGGTTCGTAGGGTGTACACTCAAATTATCGGCGTGGTATAGATTGTATTTCCGGTATAGGAACTGTACACGTATACTAGTGGAGATGGTATTTTACGTTGTATTTTGGATGACCGGTCGACCTCGGGCAAGGTTGCGATACGTATACGTGTGTCGAGGGATGATTCATTACTTCCAGACCAGTGTATCGATGGCTTGTTCAATCAACGAAGAGGCGCTCCGCACCGATAAGTGCCTCTGCCTGAGGTGAACGAGGCACGATACGGCAATCGAACGGCTCTGGGTACCTACAGAAAGTCAACGATCCACGACAGGTCCCATGCGCAAAACTTGAAGCCGCTCACGAGAGAAGCATATCCGTGGTCATCTTAGGCTCCACGCGGACCGGTTGTCCGTACTCGTCCCGGGGCGGCTCGATCTTCAGAGCATGCAGCACGGAGGCGACGATGATGTAAAGCGATGCGTCTGCAAAGTGACGTCCGGCGCAGATCCTGGTGCAAATTGGGCGAGTCAGCGAATCATGGCGACGAGTGTCCAAGGGGCGCGGACCTCACCTTCGGCCGTAACCGAACACATAGGTCGCTGGGTCCTTGAGCTTTGTATCAAGGAAGCGCTCTGGACGAAACTCCTCAGGATCTGGGTATACTTCCACGTCTCTAGAGAGGGCCCTGAGCGCGGATTATGTGTTCAGCGCTGGAGGAGTCCGAAAGAGAAAAAAACAATAACTCACCAGGCGTTCGCGATGATGACAGTACCCTCAGGAATGAAATAACCGTCATAGACCTCATCCGCAACGGTGCGATGTGGTATACCGAGGGGGACAACAACGTGCCACCGTAGGCATTCTTTCACCATAGCGTTGATATACGGGAGAGAGTCCCTGTCGTCGAAGTTCGGAAGACGGTGGGGACCGACAACGGCGTCCAACTCTGCTTGCGCCTTTCTTTGCACGTCCGGGTAGTTGACCATGGCGAGAAAAAAAGCAAGCACGCTAGAGAACGTCTGAGAAGGATATCAATGAACCAGAAGGAGAGGCTCATATGGTGGACTCACCGTGTCTGCTCCCGCTGGGAAACACGATGGATTAGTTCAGTGGGCTTGTCGCGAGATGACCGTTGACATGCGGTGTATAACATGAGACTTACTGACGTATGCCAGAGCGGCGATGTCCTTAGACAGCTCCAAATGTTCAGCAGCGGAGGCCTTGTTCATCAAGTCCTGTTTGTCCAACAACGAGGTCACGATGCAAGGGCGGGCCTTTCCAGTCGCCTGCGTTGATGGTCAGCTGGCGCCTCTCAATAGCGATCGCGCGGTACGAACCAGGTTTTCCAGTACAGCGTCGAACGGAACGTTCCTCAAAGCAAGCATGTCCTTTCGCCATGCCGTCGCCTTGCGTTTGAAATCTGCGCCAGGGAACCAGCTCGGGACATGACGAAGAGTCGGCAGACTTTCAACGAGGTAGCGGCCAGGGACGAGGAAGTCATTGAATATGTCCAATGCTTTCTTGGCAATGACGAGATACTTGTCATCGTCTTCCACGATATCGAGTCCGTAAACTATGCCCAGAATCGTTGCAGCGAAGTAGCTGCGAATCAAGTCAGCCCATCATTGCGGGACATCACCCACTGATATGTCGTTACTTACTGACGGATATGGCGGACGAAGTGGTCCGGTGTCGTTGCAAGCCTGTGCACCAAATGCCGTACCTGATGTAGCTGGACCGGGCGGCAAGCTTTGATAGCGTTGGGGTAGAACAGCTGATGGAAGGCGCGTCGATAAGTACGCCAACGTGGCGTATAGCCCTCCATGGCGAAGTCCCACATAGCCCCGGTGCTTTGAGCTACACTATTAGTCTCAAATACTCAGCAGCGAGAGGGAAGCGTACAGTTCGGCCATCACAGACGGTACCCTGCTTGAAGAGATAGAGGATTTGAGTTCGAGCAGCTCGTAGACAGCCCTCTGTGAGCCCAGGACGACCATCGGCTGTCCTAGAACGTGTATATGTACGATATCGCCTGAACATTCAAGCCGGCATCAATTCAGAAGAAGGTCGACAAGTGAGACTATAGACATACCATACCTTCTGTTGAGCTCGCGAAAGCTTGGCCCAAAGTTGCGCGTAGGTATGTCAAACACATTACCGATGAAAGGAAGAGGCCTCGGCCCCGGCGGAAGTCGGGGACGCTTTCTAGCAACCCATACGGAGAGGTATATGGACAGTCCGAGGACGGTCATGAATGATAAGCAGAATTCCCAAGTAGAGGGAAAGATCATATCCGCGGAAGGCTTCATCACCGCTAGATCGGTACGTGCCAGGAGGGTCTTTCTGCTACTTCTTCGTATGTTTCTTCATCCTTGACTGGGATGAGCTTGATAATTATATACATCCTGCGAAGTATGCGGGAAAAGTCAGCAGAGCCACCAGGAGTTGCTCGGGTGCCGTGTGATCAACATCGCGAATCGGCCCGCGTAGCGGGACAGGATATGTTGCTGCGAAGATCATGCGGAGTTCAGCAGGAGCTAAGGCAGGTTTCTGGATTCGAAGATAGGGCGATTCCTCTACTCCATCGAAGTTGGCACATCTCAGAAGCTACAGTCGGCAACACTAAGGGTGGGCTACACCCGGACATACGAGGCTAGCGTGAGAGCGTCAAAGACGACTGTATACCGTTTCTGGCAAGAGTGTAAAGCGCCACCTCTGATAAAAGCATCCACAGTCCTGAGCTGTGCCCACGGTAAGCGGAAAGTGTATCAATCCTGGGAATACCAATGATCAGTTGGCCATGGATGAAGGTTGGTGCCGCTACGACAGGCCCAATGTTACGGTGACCGAGCATTCTTGAAACAGTCCACTGCGGCCCTCGGCGTGCATCCACCACACCTGCGGATGACAATGCTTATGATACCAAAAGGGAGTGTTGTCCAATAGGTCTCTCTTCCAGCTCACTGCAAGCTGTAGAGAGCTCGATCACGTTCCAAGTAGACATGGAAACTGCAGCCGTAGTATCGAACTTCGTAACATCGACACCGATCCTCATCACTCATCACCGAATAGTCTCTGTCCGTAGATGAGCTCTCTCGCTTGCGCTGATCGAGGCCGGATACGACATTTGAACGGCTCTGGGTATCTGAGAATAGCATTAATTAGGTAGATATATCTATAATAAACATCACTCACGACAGGAGCATATTCGTGGTCACGCGGGGATCGACGTGCACCGCCTTCCCGAACACGTCAAGAGGTGGCTCGATGTCTAACGTGTGCAGCACCGAAGCAACTATGATATAGAGGGACGCATCAGCGAAGTGACGCCCGGCGCAAATCCTGGTATCGACTGGGTTAGTTCGGAGCCACAACGACCGAGCTGAATGCCGTTTCACCTTCGGCCATTGCCAAATACGAAGGCCGTAGGGTCTCTTGTGTTTGGATCCAAGAAACGTTCTGGTCTGAACTCTTCCGGGTCGGCATACTCGTCAGGATCGCGAGAGAGTCCCCTGTGTGAGATTAAGCCAATTAGCATCCGCTGTGCTAGCGGAATGGAAAACGCACCAGGCATTTGTGACAACGACGGTACCCTTCGGGATATGATAACCGTTATAGACTTCATCCGCGATGGTACAGTGAGGCAAACCGAGAGTCACGACGACATGCCATCGCAGGCATTCCTTCACAATCGCGTTGATATACGGGAGAGACGCACGGTCTTCGAAGTCGGGAAGACGGTTTGGGCCGACTACAGCGTCCAACTCGGCCTGCGCCTTTTTCTGCACATCAGGATTGTTGACCATAGCAAGAAAGAAAGCTACGACGTCGGAGAATGTCTGAGAACAAGTGGATTAACGAGTTGTAGAGCGCGCTCGAGGCTTGCAAGTGAACTTGCCGTATCTGCACCAGCTGCGGGTGGAAAGAAGACTCAGGCACTCACAAAGGTTCATGAAGGTGTGCAAACTGACTGAGACACGCTACAGCAGTAATATCTCTTGACAGCTCCTCATGCGCTGCAGCAGAGACGTCATCAAGCTCTGCCTGCTTCTCGAGTAATGAGGTAGCAATGCACGGACGCGCAGTGCCGTTCGCCTGTGATTGTGGTCAGTGAGTTCGATCTGGATCGATATGACTCCTGGAAGAGGTACCATATTTTCCTTTACGGCGTCGAATGGAACGTCTCTCAGAGCAAGGACGTCCTTACGCCAACCAATTGCCTTGCGCTTGAAACCGGCACCAGGAAACCAACTCGGGATGTGACGGAGAATAGGCAGGGTTTCGACTAAATATCGACCGGGGACCATGAATTCAATGAAGATGTCCATTGCCTTTCTAGCTAAGGCGAGATACTGGTCGTTATCGTCCACAATATCGAGGCCGTAGACGATTCCCATGATCGTGGCACCAAAATAGCTGAACAGAGTCAGTATCAATCACAACATGCGAAGAGAGGTATAATACTCACTAGCGAATATGGTCGACGAATTTGTCGGGTGCGGTAGTAAGTCTCTGTAGAAGATGCTGGGTCTGGCGTAGCTGGACTGGGCGGTAGCTCTTGATTGCGTTCGGATAAAAGAATTGGTGAAAAGCGCGTCGCTGAGCGCGCCAGCGCGGAGTATACCCCTCTAAGCCAAAGTCCCACATGTAACCGGTCCTGCACACCAATTACTCAGATCATATCCGGTACACCATAACCATGCATACATACAGATCAGCCATGCCGGACGGTGGTCTATCGGACGATATCGAAGACTTCAGCTCAAGCAACTCGTGAACTGCTTTGTACGAGCCGAGGATGACCATTGGCTGCCCTAGAATGTTCATATACACGATCTCGCCTATGGAGAGGTGAATTTCGGGACCTGTCAGCCAAGGCTCTCGATCAACATACCATACTTTGCATTGAGGTCGCGGAAGCTTGAGCCAAGACTCCGCGTTGGCATGTCGAGGACATTACCGATGAGAGGCAGAGGCTTGGGTCCAGGAGGCAGCTTGTACCTCCTGCGAACGAATAAGAGATACCTCAGGAAGGCGAGGACGCCTAAGACGACGAGGGTACGAATCCAGGCAGACGGGGAGACAGGATCCATCCTCAAGTCGATATAGGTGAGCCTCGTCGGAGCCATGAGTTATATATCTGATTCTTGGGCAGGTGTGAGGCGTTGTAGGGAACGCGCATTCCGATTTTTGGCGCAGTATCAGCGGCAGTGCCTATATTCTGTCAAAAATGTAAGTCCGGTTGCACGGCGAAGAGCAGCGAGAAGACTGCGGCCGAGATCATCTGGTCTTCGAAGCGCGCTAAACTGGACTCTTTGAGCTGCATGGGAGGAGCATCCAGCAGCGGTATCTGAACACGCTCCATGTGCATGAGCGTCCATCTAAGCAGTCATTGGTGCTGCGTCCTGTCGAAGTGCGCGTATCGGCTCCACGTTAGCCTGAGAGGAAAACTCTAACGCGTTCTTGCGGCCTGGGTGAGTATGAACAACTGTGGGCAGGCTTGAGGGAAGCGCATCAATATTTGCAACTACTCGGCCCGATCACTTGGCAGAACTTCCCTGTGTGAGAACGCGCTGAACCGAAGTCGATTTCGCGCCTACCACTCAATGGCATCTGGCGGGACCCGCTGCTGAGATAGTCTCTCATAGCCCGAGACGCCGTCTAATCAATTCTCATGAACGCCCAGATCCTTCAAAGAAGTCGACCAAGCGTTCAAGCGACCTGAACCGCGCGCAGATAAGAGGGATTAATGGCGTATGTACACTTCTCAATGCGACAATTGGTGCCGTAGGAACGCTCTATCTCTCGTTCTTGGTCCAGCGCCTTTGATCCCGAGTCATATCGACTTCCAAGAACTCTAAACAAGGCACAATGGCGGTTTTAGTCACCCCGAGGTGGATACGGCTTTCGCCATCGCGTAGAGGGCATCTCTGTCACCGCTCTCATCCACCAGGGCACGAAGCATGCCCTTTTCGTTCTTCAGCAGCTCGCTTGGTGAGCCAAATTCAGCCTGACACAGTGCTTGTGAGTCCTGTGCAAGGATTTGAAATGCGAGGCACTTACAATGTGACCAGCGTCAAGCACCAGCTGGACCGAGTATGAGCGAGCGATCAGCGCGAGGGGGAGGTAAAGAAAACTCACGATCTTGTCAGCATCCATAATGGTCTGAAGACGATGTGCGATGGTCAAGATGGTAACATCCTTGCCCAACTCCCGCCGCAGCGAGTTCTGGATGATAGTATCGGTCTCGTAGTCTGGATCAACGATCAATTATCTGGACGAGGCGCCGGACTCGGGCGACGTACCGATCGCGGATGTAGCTATGGTCCTATTGTGTGAGATACGGTGTCACTGTGTAGTGTAATGCTGGCATACCCTCATCCAGAATGAGAAGCTTGCTTTGTCGGACGATGGCCCTCGCTAGAGCGAGAATCTGTCGCTGGCCGACAGATAAATTGCTACCACCGCTTGATATCGGAGAATCGAGAGTTATGCGTCCTTCGTCGCTCTCATGCTGCAATGAGAACAGTCCCGCTGCGCGGAGAGCGTCGATCAGGACTGCATCATCATACTGGGAGAACGGGTCTAGATTCTGGCGCAGACTGCCGCTCAAGAGCTCAGGCTACAAGGTTTCAGGGATGAGGATGACACGCTGATCAAGAACTTAGTATATACTCACCACTTGCGGGATGATCGTGATATTTGAACGAAGAGCATCAAGGTTGATAGAGTCTGTAGCGATGCCGTCGTAGTAAACCTTTCCTTCCGTGAAGATGAGACGCAAGAGGGCCAGCGTCAAGGAGCTCTGCACAGACTGTGAGCTCCTACAGATTCATCAGTCTCTCGTCCGCTCCTCACCTTGCCGCTCCCTGTGCGACCAACTACAATGTTGCTTTAGCGTAGACTCGGTGATCTAGAGCTAGCTCACTTACCAATGCCAACTCGCTCGCCCGCTTTGACATCAAACGAGATCTCATGCAGAACTCGAGGACCGTCCTACACCTCGTTGAGTTCACAGTATCACGTACATAGATAACGACGACTGGTACCAGAGAATACCGAGCAGACAACTTTTCAACCTTCAAGGCGCCGCTCGCAGGCCAATAGGCCGGAGGAATGCCGTCCGTGGTCGGCTTGGGCTCCTGTTCAATGGTTACGTACTGTTGGATACGTTCCAAGCTAAGAGAGAGGTCAACGGATGATCCTGAGCACTTTACGGAAACGAAGCCTACCTATTTCCTGCCAATATGAGGGAATGTCAGCCAGGCGGTATAGCAAGGAGCACCAGACACATACCGTTGATCTCGAACTCGTTCAGTATGCGGATCCACCAGAGGATCATACCGCTGAAGCCGACTTCGGAGGGTCAGAGTTGAGGCAGGCATTGATACCGATCATGATACTCACCGGCCATGTTGAGCGAGAAGCCGGTGTTGGCCGCTCTGGCATGGCTCCCATAGACGAGATACGTCGCCAGACATGCCGCAAATAATGCACTAAGCGCCTCAATGCGGATCGATACCCATCTACGCATAGATGAGCAACAGACGCTCCGAGGAGCGGGCGATAGACACACCTGTTCAGATTGTAAAATGTTCGTGCTGCGCGCACGTATCTGTCGATCCTCCGGAACGACTCCTCTTTGAATCGACCTTGCGCGCCGTACGCACGGATGGAAGCTGGGAGCGATCAGCCTTCTCCGCAAGGCCATGAGTTTCGTCACACTCACTCAACCCAGCAATGGCAGCACTGAAGTGACCCAAGACGGGAGCACGAGCGTTGCTCATCTCACGTTTGACCGAGAGCTGAGCTTTCATGTAGATCTGACCGCACCAGCCACCAACAACGGCGACGATCGCTCCCGGGATGGTGAAGATTGGCGAGAACGAGACAACGGCCAGGAATTTCATGACCATCGATACGGTCAGCTCGATGACCCAACCTAGGTTGTTCGCAAGAGGGCCGTCGACTGGGTCCACTGTAAGTAAACTGGTGAGGGCACGTATAGGGGGACATACTTACCACACTGAATATCATGGGTACAGCGAGTGATGATGCGTGAAGTAGGTGTCGTGTCAAGCCAACTGTATACCCTTCTCAGATGCACTGCGCCACGACTGTACCTGTAGGCGTACGTACCGGAGGGTCGAACTGAGAACGGATTGCAACAGGGTCTTATGGATGCTACGAGATGCGCGGAGCACGCCGTACAGATATACGAGGCAACTTGTGCAGTACACTGTGACACCAACAACCAGCAATGCAATATAGACAGCCAGGTAGCTATCATAAGAGTTAGTTACTGGCCGCCGAGAAAGGAGGTGGAGGCGTACAAGAACACCTTGACGTCAGCCTGATCTTGATCTTCGTATTGCTGAGCCCAGTAGCCAAGCCAGTAAGTCTGGAAGATGCCGACAAATTCGCAGATGAGGAGGAACCCGACAACAGCGAGCCAGAATATAAAGGAGTGCCCGCCACCCATGCTCGACAAATATAGTCTCACTGTGGCATCGTTAGTACTGCTCGTTGATCTGCGAAGAAGCACATACGAGCTGGCCAACCAATATGACCCTCGGCGATCTCTTCTGCGACGACTAATTTCCCGTCCGATTTCTTGGGAGCTGCCTCGTCATCAGGGTCAATGTGATCGACCTCGGTTTCGGCCTTCTGAATCTCTTCTCGCTCCTCAGCGAGTTCTTCTGATAGCTTCTTGTCCTTGGCAAGGACTTTAGACAGCGTGCCTTGGCTCGCGACGCGACCATCGGTTCCGAGCG
Source organism: Trametes punicea (assembly GCA_025528855.1). Taxonomy (NCBI): domain Eukaryota; kingdom Fungi; phylum Basidiomycota; class Agaricomycetes; order Polyporales; family Polyporaceae; genus Trametes; species Trametes punicea. The sequence goes on from VICQ01000015.1 coordinate 265,821, forward strand.
ACACAACGAAGTCCGCGATGGGGCCCGCCATGGCAATATTATGAGTCTGGGATACTCAGTGATGCACCGTCAGAAATAAGGTGTTATATGAGACTTACCACCAGCAAGACAGTGCGTCCACGCAGTAAGTCGCCCTTCAAGCACTTATCTACAATCCACCGCGATGTGTGAACGTCGAGCGCGGCCAGAACATCATCCAATAGCAGTATCTCCGCAGTTGAGTATACTGCCCGAGCAAGAGTAACACGAGCCTGGAGTTAATGATTAGCGCAGCGAATCACACGATCAATCTCTCGCAATCACCTTCTGACCACCACTAGTAGAATCCACACCTTCAGCTTTCACATCTCCAGGAACTGAGCGTATCACTTACCTGAGGGTGAGGCCCTTCTCTCCGACCTCGGTCATATCACCAGCCTCAAACAGGCTCAGATCGCGCTTGAGAGCGCATTGATAAATCACTGGAGGGCGCGTTAGGGTTGTTCGATCTTTTGATTACCGTTGATTTTACCCTTCTTATACCGCTCCTCATCATATGATGCGCCAAATAAAATATTATCCTACGCCGACAGTCAAGGCTTGAATACCTAATGAGCCTAATGAGATAGAGGGCACTAACTCGGATAGTCTCGTTCTGAACCCAGGACTCCTGCGCAGCATAAGCCACACCGCCGGAACGCGGAAGGCTCACGAAAGAGTCCGGACCAGTCGGGATGTAGTGTAACTCGCCTACGACGCATGAGTCAATCACAAATTCCAAGCGTCTGTACAACTGCGTCACGTACCAAGCAGTGCCATGAGCAAAGACGTCTTCCCAGACCCCGTAGGACCAACAATGAGATTCACTTTCCCACGCTTGAAGGTGACCTCGTCTTCGATCCTCAGGGTGAAGTTGCGGCGGTTGGGACCTGGAGTCATTGAACCATCGTTCTCATTTGACCAAGTGAATGCAGCTGCGCGGATCCCGATGACGTCGCTCTGGGTTGCGCGAGGCGGGACCACAACCTCCGCTGAGGCTGCGTCATTTTCATTGAACTCATCGAGAAGCTCCGTCTGATCAAGGTCCATGATGATCAGGCTCGTGCTCTTCGTGCTTAATCCAAGAGAGCTCACCTTTTGCAGGAACTCGGTTACACGGTCGAGAGACACTTTAGCTGGACAGTTGTTCAGAGTCAGGGTAGCCTTCGCTATCATCCACAACGTAATCACCTTGAACCATGCTCGGTACCAGCGCGAAGACGGTGTGCAGTTGCTCACGTAAGACGTCGAAAACTAGATACATGATCATAAAGACCATGTGAAGAGACCTCAAAAGCGCGGTTGACTTACCGGACATAGACGAGAAGACACGAGATGCTAAGAGGGGACTTAGTTTCGTCCATTTTCAGGAAGGGTAAATTTACCTGTGAGTTCCTTGCCCATGATAACCGTCTATGAAGCACAGTTAGCCAGGACATACGACTTCGCAAAGGGAGCACCTACGTAAGTCACGAACGTTGCCACCATAGTGACAATGGGGATGACATAACTGGGCATATAGTCAACACATCTCGCATCGCAGGCAATCCAGTGAAGACTTACTTGACATTCCCATTTATGAGTTCAAGGATCTTATATTTCCGGATGTACTTCAGTTCATCCTCTCGTTTCTTGGCCAACTGATCGGACACCTTGGGCTCCCAACCGAAGAGTTTGATCATGCGAATGACGCTCATAGCTATTGAAAGCTAAGCGGAGCTTGCGCAATTGTGTCAAAGGAAGGAGCTTACTCTCGGTGACGTCCTGAACACGAGCATCGGTCTGCAGCAATGCAGTCAGCACTGAAAGTAAGCAAAAGGACTGTCAGTGTACCTTCTTCATCTTCTCCGTTTGAACCCCTTGGATTATGGAAGCTACATAACCGGGAATGGGGAAAAGCAGTATCATCGCTGTTAAACCCATGAACGCGCTGTTATAGAACATTCTTAGAATCAAGTCGCTTGCACGAGTTGCAACGAGCATCACCTCCATCCGAGAATAGCATACAAGAAGATGACCGAAACAATTATCTGGGCAGGCGCGTATATTGCTGCATATGCGGCATCAGAAGAAACCCACACGGGGAGGGGGGGTGACTCACCAATGAACAAGAAATCGCGTCCGTCCACGATATTGCCCATGTCGGTGGTGACCAAGTTATTGATCCGGCCTATGAGATTGCTGCTGCTTGGACGTTCTCCCGGTCTGACCTGCTTTTCATCGTCTTTCTTCGAGTCTTTATTTTTCTTGCCAAGCGTCGTAGAGGCGGTGCTCGCAGTGCTCGGAAGGACGGTCTCGTCCTCGCTCCTGTTCGACCCTGCCCCAGAGCTTCGCTCTCCACTAGTCGGCTCGGCAATCGACGCGTTGTCTGGCGTGTGAACGGCAGTCGTCGCACGGCTCCCGGAAGGAGACTCGGACGTCTCTGATTTCATACGGATACGGAGCGCATGATCAAATACAAGCTGTGTGATGATCGCCTCCGTCCGGATAAGCATCCGAGTCTACTACATGTGTCAATGGGAGTCAAAGACGGTCGGCAATGCTGCACTTGCCGTATTAAAGACATAGTACTGAATGGCGATTGCGCCGAGAAGCGGTCCAAAGAACAGCCAACTGATCCAGACCCAGGGGCGAACAATCGCGTTCTCGCCATCCGTTTCAAGATAGCTTATGGAACCAATAAGTTAGTAAAACAACTCTGCCTGCCAGGTGCAATACGCACTCTAGCAGCCTGTAAACACCTAGGGGGCTTGCAAAGGTCGCCGCCACCTATATGTCGTCAGAGTGCAGGCCACGTTCACAATAAGCAGACACCCTACTCTGATGAGCAATAGGACAGCTAGCAGAAGGTAGTCTCGGCCTGGATAGGGAGGTCAAGCTACCTCAGTGGCGAATACATCTGATGCTACCTACGGAAGACTTTCATGAGACCGAAGAAAATGTGACGCTGCTTGGAGACCTGGAAAGGATCCAAATACTGGAGGCCGATTAGTAAAAAGGGTCGTCAGCGGACTGAAACCACTGACTGGGAAGCTCCGCTTGACGAGATTCTTCGCGTAGTCATAGTCAGCTAAGGGTGGAAGTTCTTCCCAAGGTAAATGTGGCATGCGATACGCTTTGAATATGATGCCATCCAGGAACGTGTAAACCGACATCGAGAAGATCGACGCAGTTTGCTCTGGGTTAACCTCAGGAGCGGGATCCTAAAATCGCCTTTAGCAGCTTGATAGAGGAGATTGGTGGTGTTCTGCCGCGAACCTTAGGATCGACGGGCACATATTGGCGGGGACAAAACAAAGGTACGATGACAGTCGCCAAGGTAAGGAGAGCAATCTTAGCCCAGAGCAGAGAGCCCTCGGCGGCGTCCAAAGGGCGTAGAGTGAATGTCGCCAGCGGCCAGAGATCCCGGTAGAAGTACACGCCCCAAACCACAAGGAGCACCAGCGTAGCATGTCCTGATGCCAGCTTACTCAGGCTGGGCCTTGAGATCACTGACATGAACGCCAAGAGGGATGCATACGCCTAGGCGAAATACGTCAGTCGCACTCATGAGGTGAACGAGGAGTTGCATACGTATGTGGCAGTCAAGCCAAATGAAATCCAGTAGGACTGGTCAGACTCCTCGTCGTCATCATCCGCACTGCTGAGAGCAAGACCTGCTATGGAGAGAGCTAAGAGAGCCACACAGCTCAATAGACAGGTGATCCGGCAAAACAGGACCGCTGGTCCACCCATCTGTGCGATGTGCGAAGGACGTTCGCCGTTGTTGCCAACAGCCTCCAGGTCTTCGCCGGTCTTTCCCAGAGTATTTGACTTTCTCAACCTTGCAAAGACGCGCCGAACTCCAGGAGTGCGACCAATGAGTTGCAAGGACAGTGCGAATGCTGAGATAACCGTGGCACATGCCGGGTATGCGAGGGTGTCTTGCCACATTCTTGGGGATGAGGATATTAGTACCCCGCTATGACACGGATTTCTCCTTGACCTCGAGGAGTCGCGTTACATACTCGAATATATCCCCTGTCTGGTTCACGCTGAAGTATCCTGCGGGCGACGCAAATGCTGTTGTATCCAAAACGAATTGAGGGCGGCGCTCTAGCCATGTCGGGACATGCCAATTGGCTGCCATGTCGGGACGACAAGAGAAAGCTGCACTCAGCCGATGAGATAGTCGTAGCGGTCCGACTGCAATGGAGGAAAGAGAGGATGGGGGATATTAAATGGGTTGTCTCGAGTGCCTAAGTCACCCAGAGCACCTCACGGAGCCGTACGTCGATGGTTCAGTCAAACCGTGTGGACGATCCAGATACCGATCGCCTTTTGGGTGGACCTTACCGCTTCAGGGCACGAGCAGACTCAGGGCGGTCAAATCGCATCATTCCTGTGACCACTTCGTCACATAATCTCAGTCGAGGTTGATTCCCGAGTCACTTTCCGCATCCATCGTGGGGATGAAAGACTCGGAGCACTTATCAATGTCAGCGAATGAATCGCTGACTTATGGAGGTGAGGAGGCGCTCTGTTCAGTATACCTATGGTCGCCGTTCGGCAACGACAACTCAGACTGACGTCAACCGTACCTCAGACGCAGACAACCACCCGTACGTTGCTTCATGAGCATGGGAGTACAGCTTATTGCTAAACGGCGACACAGATTTCAGATGTTGCTCTTCCATCTGGTGTTATCCACTACGTCCTGAGAGGATGGTACATAGTATGTGTCCAGGATCTTTCGAAACTAAGTGCGGTGTTCGTATTGCCAATTACTCGTTCGAAATCAGAGGCTATGTCCTTAGGCTTTCCATACGCTAAAGCACAGAGGTTGCATATTCATTAATGACGGAAAGAGCTAAAGCATGAGAATGTGACTACACATCTAATCAATCATGGTGGTGCCCGAGGTATCAGGCATTCCCTCCCTACCGAAGTTCAACAGGCCTGAAGAGACAGCGTCGCGACGAAAGAGACGAAAGAGGCTTCGGAAAAAGCGCCCGAAGAGCCGACGGATCAGGAAGCCGGGCACACGGACCGGGCGCCCTTCCAAGGTGCATGACCGGAAATAGGCGATAGGAAGCCTCACATGAGGCCCGCCATGACTCAAAGAACGGGCGATATATTCTCTTCCCAGTTCATGTCTTGAATGCTATCGTTGCCTTTCCTCGTCCCGCACGGCGACTAACCGAGGAAGTATAAAGTCGGAGGCGACGAACCCAAGTGGACTCGACGGTCGCATCGTCGTCCACCTCGTTCTTTCTGTCTCCTAAATGCCGTCCGCAGCGTTCTTGATATATTCTGGCGTAATGCCCCTCATCAAGACGTACGTCGACTATGGACATCTCTCAGACTGAAATCCCGCTGAACCTTGCACGTCAGTTTTATATCCATCATCTGCGGATATGTGCTTGCGAAGATGGGACTCTTTCCCCCGGCAGCCTCGCGGGGTGCATCGCAGGTCACCATGAACGTCTCTCTACCTGCGCTGATCTTCGCCAATATCATCCCTGCGTTCACACCATCGAATGTCTCCGCCATTGGTCCGCTTTTCCTCATCGCATTCTTCTACGAAGCTTTCGGGTTTGTGGCTGGGCTGGTTATCCGTGAGGTTTGCTACGTCCCGCGCAACTTCTGGCAAGGAATCCTCGTCCTCACTGGGATGAGCAACTGGGGCAATTTACGTATGCATTACGAGCTTGCTTAAACGGGTTTCCTTTGGCTCACTTGCATGCCTTTCCAGCGAACGCTGTAGTCATCTCGGTAACACAACAGGCTCCTTTCAATCCCTCCATTGACCAGGCTTGTACGTAAAAGAGACACATCTCTCTAAGTTCGCCTGATCTCAGTTTCTGCAGTGGGCGTCTCGTTCGTGTCCATTTTCATCGTCGCCTACCATATTACGTTCTGGATGTTCGGAGCGGCTCACTCCTTATCTTGGGACTACCGTCCCGGCATCCCGCAGGGCGAGGACGCAGAACGCCGCCTTCCTTGGTATGAGAAACCTATCGGTAGCCTGCTTGCTCGCCATGTCCTTCGTTGGAAAGTATCCCGCTCGCCAGATCTCATTGAGGATGTTACACAGAAAGACGAGGAGGCTTGGCCAGAAAACGAAAAAGGGAAGATTATCCCGGATGCCTCTGAGGCTTGTATTTCAGAGCTCGACGTTCAAGTGCAGAACGAAGGCCATTGCGATCCAGATCCCGACGTTCAGCTCGCCCGGAGGACGTCCAGACTATCCACGACGACGTCCCTTCTGCCAGCGAGTAGCCCCCTTCGACAGTCATCTATACCTCCTCCTACAGCCTCGACATCCGCTCTTCCCCCAGTACCTCCGCCCACCCGAGCACATTCGACGCATTCTGTCGACGCTCATAGCTTGGCACAACGCAGCGAGACCGACACTCTGCATGGTCCATCTCTCAAGCACAGGGTCATTCGAGTCTTTCGCCCACTGTCCGCTCTAATTACGCCGGTGACAATAACCCTAGCCATTTCTCTCCCTATTGCGCTTGTGCAACCGCTCAAGGCTCTCTTCGTTGATGTGTCTGCCATCGGCGGACCGAACTGGAAGGGCCCTGATGGTCGCCCTCCGTTAGCGTTTCTCATCGACACCGGTACGTCTGACAAGCGCCAGCTTCTCCATGAAGGCTGAATCTTGCGCATATTTAGCTGAGTTTCTGGGAAATATCGCTGTTCCACTCGCCCTCGTCCTCCTGGGTGCGAACTTCGCCCGTCTACAAATCCCTCGTCCGCTCTCTCGCCTTCCGCTGATGGCCATGTTCCTTACCACTATCACGAAGATGGCCATCCTTCCCGTCGTTGGAGTCTTGCTTGTACAGGCCATGACGAAGGGAGGGCTCATCGACAGGGGTGCAAAGGCAGAGCGGTTCGTCGCCATGTTCTTGAGTGGCACGCCGACCGCTGTAAAGTGAGTCGCATGGACTTGCCGGAAGATGCGTCCTGAGCGCTCTCGCTGCTCTAGCCAACTGATCGTGTCCTCTTTGTATGCACCGGATGGCAATGTGGATACGCTATCGGTGAGTGGCAGTGGGGTGATAAGAGCAAATGGTCGAGATACTGACCATCACCCTAGGCATTCCTCCTGGTGCAATGTAAGTAGATACGGACACGACCGCATTTACACATTTGCTAACCTCTGCACCTAGACATCTTCATGTTCTTCTCTTCCTCGTACGTCACTCATTGTTTGAAGTGCCCCGGTTACCTTGCTCACACGAATCGTCCCTAGAGCACTAACCGCGGTATCGTTGTTGCTGCTGTGAAGTCTACTATTCCCATGACATAAGACTTACAAGCAGGAACACCAGCTCAAAAGCAGCGATAGCGCATTTCACGCGAATTGCATCCCTGAATCCCTAGTGATGCCGTGCTCCTTTGCATTCGGAGCTGATGATTAGATGATCGCCTAGAGCTATGATATTAGATGACCGGGATTGTTGTATTGATAGTTTCACCTAGTTACCCTGGAAACTCACTGGCTTTCATTATGAGGGGTGTAGCACGAAAGAGATACGACAGCAAGCTATATCACAGCAGTTCCACCGTTCGCAACCAACCCGATTTCTACATTCAGGGGTTACGCTGGATGAAGCTCTGAATCGCTCTCGCAGGGCTGAGCGGATAATCTGTAAGCACGACCTCTTCGTTCTCGACAAACGTATTCAGCTGCACGAAGATCTTCGTCGGCTGTAAAAGATCCCGACAAAGTATGAGCAATTGCCTCTTCTGCACGCTAGACTCCATATTGCGTCAAGGGACCAGGTACCGGAGCTCGCCGTCTCAGCCGGGGGGAGACGTCGTGAGCTCCGTGTAGAACGCACGGCGCCATGCCCGTTGGCCGTGCTCTCGTGCACCTGCAGCTCGATGAGGAGCTTCCCGGCAACGTCCTTGCCTTGCTTGAGCACCTTCTCCCGGTTGACCCGGACGTAGACATTCTCGAGTGTGCGGTCTGCGGAGCGGACCTCCTCGATCCTCGCAAGCCGGATTTGATGAGGTTCAGGGTGATACCGAATCTGAGGACCAATCACTTTTAGTCAGAGTGGCGGAACCCCCAGAAGACGTACAGGGCTTGCATGTGCGCCTGACCATGCTTCTTGGTTGCAAAGTCGTAGAACTCGAGTGCACGGATGCCGGCACGAGCCATAAGAGGGGAAGAGATGTACTGGATATTCTCGATCGTCTGTTTGTCGGTGTACAATGCGGCGCAACCTCGCATGAACATCTTGTGTACTCAAGCCAGGTGTCAGGCACGTACATCAAATATCTTTAAAATGTTCAAGTTGCTACCGACTTCGGTGATCCAGTCAGTTGCATTCTTGCACGAAGGTATATTGTACGCACGGTGCAAGGCTACAGTCTCCGCGCGGCATTCCGCAATTGAAGAGGAGACTTCCCCGAGTACTGAGTCTGGAGTCTGACCAGGCTTGTACCACGAAGTGCTTATTCCGCTGTGAGCATGTCACGCAATATCAATGATGGCCTCACTTACATCAGCTTTCCGTTGAGAGGGTTGATGATCTGACAATGCTGGATTATATTAGCTTGAGTTTGTATATACCCGTAGATATACAGACCTTCTCTGGATCGAAGTCCTTGGTGCCATCAGCGTTCTCATTGAACGGCTTTTCCGTTACCATGACTGATCAATTCGTGATTTGCTATCTGGAGCTCCGATACACGGGATTCCCACTTGTTGCATAGCTCGGCATCGTCAGGGTGGCCGAAGGTCAGCTCCTCGTCTAGAGTACGGTCAGTATGTACAGTCTGCAAGAGCGAACCAGGACGTACCAGGCGCATTGGCTGCCAAGATGTTCTGTTCGAATCGAAGGTCAGACACCAGGCTCGAGTGAATGACGGAAGCTGGTCAGTATATCAGATCTACAGGTTGAAGCCAACCGACTCTCAGAATTCGTAGTAGTTCGGAATCTAGAAGAAGTTGCATGAGGCTTAACTTTTTCACAATGACGAGAGCAACCTACATTGATCCCAGTAGGAATGCCCAGGGGTGAGCTCAACACAACCAGCATACCTATTGGAATGTACTACAGGTAGCGAGAGTCACTACCTCGAGAGCGTTGAAGTCGGGTTCTTGCGGAATACATCAACCTCGAATTCATTGCCCCAGGGTCACGGTAACGACTTGATGAGCTCGGACGCCTCTCGAAACAACATCTCGTGTTTCGCACTGAGCTGCTTATCGACGTTCGCAGTGAAGCCTACCTCTAATGTTAGCGGTTATGGCATGTACGGAGCTTGAAGTGCATCACCTTTCCACTCAGTGCGGCCGCCATATGGGTCAACGTACGCCTTGACGAATCCAATGTAACTCTTCACAAGCGGGCCGTTGTCTTTGACCCAATGCTCTGTTTGGGATTCAGCGTGGTCTAGAAAACCAACTAAACTTGATCTCCAGCTCTCCGGTACGATGAACCAGCCAAGCGTAAAGAGACTCGCACAACGCTGACTGGCAGCTTGACCCATCCTTCATACCCATAACAGGAAGGCGTGTGTGGTCATCCTTGCAGCGGTCCCATCGAACTATTGCGCTTGGGAATGGTACTGCCATCATCGGAACTTCTGCCAAAGTGATGTGATGATATCTTGCATCTCACGCAGGGTCAGAGCAGATGAAAGTAGGGCGTCAAGGGTCAATACGTCAGGGATCCGCCCTGCTTCACCCTTTGTAGCCTGCGCTCTTCGAGGGGGACATAAGGGGTACGGAACTCAGGCACTGGACAGCCTAATCGGATTCCTCATCTTCCGCAAATGCCCCCTCTGTCTCACCCCGCATACCCTCGATCCCCATGTACGGCAGCGGATCCCTAACCCATCTTCCCATCAACCAGTCTACGCGACATAGCCCGGAACCTGTGGCGGAGGCAAGCAAGGGCGTCCGAGCGAGACCATTGCCGTCATTCCAAACGACCCGATGGATGCCTACTTCTGGTGGCCACGCACCGGTGCCCACCGGGACCGACTTGCTTTGACGCGTGGCATTGGCGCGGTTCAGCGTCTCCTATGTAAGAGGATAGGTCAATGTCTCGCCATCTCTCAAAACCGTGAGCATCGACCTTTGGGAGAAAGTTGTCGAGCATCCTGTACTCTCCGAGAGCCCGACTGTAGTCCAGTTGGTATATTTTGTGCTCTAGAAAAGGCTGAGAACCGCTCAGCTGAGAGATCCACATGGTGTAAGCGCTGCACATACCACAAGCCCTCCTCTTCTTGTGGTCCTCAACGTATTCGTTGTCAGGCATGAGCCGTCAGTCACGCCGATTGCTAGCTGTGGGTGATAATCGGAGGCAGATATACTCTGAACAGTTTGATATGAGTTAGCTGCGATTGCTGTGATACAGTAACCTCACCCAAATCGGCCCGTTCGGCTCAAAGATGGTGTGACCTCTTCCAAGCATGGTCGGGGTCACTGAGAAAGCCTTGATCATATTCTCGTGATCGATTGTGATTGCGCTTCCGGTATACGGTGAATACTCCATAGCAGTCACGATGTCTGGGAAAGCAAGAAACGCGTGAGTATGATGTGCAAGAGAAGGCTCAATCTCTGACCTCGGGTCCGGTTGATGACGTTACCGCACATGTCGCGTATGTCAGTGATGCATTCCACGCCGTCATAGCCCCCACTCAAGATCACTGTAGGATCGTCTGTGGTCACTTCACCCGAGGCAGACAGCACGGGAGCACGGATCCATGCGAGGCTCCGTATAGCGGATTGATGCGCAGTGAAGTAGTGAGTAGGTAACAGAGCTGTGGAGCGTGCCGTCAGTGCAAACATATGCTTGTTATCTGCGCACTCACGACAGCCTTCAACTGACGGGTAAGCAGCAAATGCTTTTCCCACATTATATACAGCGATAGACCCTAGAGTCCAGTTGTGAATCGGTGACTGAACCTCTTGCTCGGACACAATTACCGTTCGCGCATCCGATCGCAACAACTTCACTATTTGCCCAGTCGAAGGACCAGCATGAGGTCTCTTCAAGCTCGATACGTAACAATGGCTCTGACAGCTTGACTGAGATACTAGGTTAGAGATGCGCTAACGAAGGGAGCAGTAGGAGATAACCCACCAAGGAGAGGCTCGTCCGGTGAACTTCCACTTGGACTGTGGATGGTGGCAGGATCAGGGATAGTGTAGAATGTCAAAGATCCATCCTCGAATGTCCCGCCCAAGATGCCGAGCTTCCTCGGTCCATCCTGGCCATCAACGTTGACCTGCTGTCTGAATAAGGTTGTCTCTTGATTGCCAAACAACATGCATACACACCCCAGTGGAATCATTTGAGGGCAAGGGGCACCATTTTAGGTCGAATGCCGGCCCACCGTCAATGCAGAGCACCATTTCGCACCGCATCTCGCCTGTATCCTCCGCACTTGCATCGACACCAGCCACGGAGTCAACATCCATTTGGTCTCTTTGCTCCTGAGATGGCCTCAAAGTCCATATTTGGATGCAGGCAGGGCTAGGCCGAGGCAGTCGTGTACCTATCATTGGCGAATGGGTTCTCGAAGGGAAAGGCGCGACCGCTAGGTATTGTTGGTATCGATGACCTGAGGGAATATCTCAGTTTTGCTAGTGAGAAGTGTCAGAGGTGTCATAGCTGTCACGTACGAGCTCTATCGTCAGGGTGAATCGGACACCAGTCGAGGGCCCAGACTGGAGCTCCCGCATTGAATACGTGAGATTTGCTATCCGGAAAGAATTCCGCTACGAGCAGTGACTTGAGAAGATACGTGAATCTGACATAGCAAGAGACGCACACATCTTGACGGCTTCAAACATCTTCAGCTCTCGGCGAGTCTGCTTCCCAACTGGTCCAAAGGAACAAGCCACTGGCGGAGGAGGCTTGAGTGCACCCTCTTCAGTGGTACCAATATCAGTAGGAAGGTAAGGCGTAGCATCTCTACGTCGCGATCAGCATAGAACTTCAGATACGACATGGACCGACCTACGAAGGACGAAGAACTTCATATGTCATCAAAGTAACCGCTTCGTGCACACGCGGTCTGAGCTCCTTTTCAGATGTTTTGAGAGTAGATCCCGCCTCCTTGAACCAGCCACGGTCTTCCAGAAGCTCCCACAGAGGGCCAGGACCGACGTTGTAGCCCCACGACTTGTTGACTCTATTGCTGACTACCTCGCTCGAAGCCCAAGCATTGGTCAAGACGGTGGATTCGGGCTGGAAAAGCTTCGGCGGCTGGGCAAGGCGCTCAATTCTGCCTTCCTTCTTGTACACGCCCGTCGACCTGTGCCGATGGTGCAGACTGGGCAGCGCATGCGACTGCCTGCTCGTGGAGAGTGCGAGCCCAGGGATGACCGCAGCAGCATGTTTGGGCGTTGCCCTCGCTGGAGTTTTCTTGGCTCTTGAGGCGACACTGGAGGATCCGTAATGAAGGACAGAGTCTTCCCTCGTGGAAGCGGTGGCTCGCTTCCGTTTCTTGACAGGCGACTCCTCCTCATAGTCGCCGTCAGCATCATCAAGACCCAAGTCTTCATCCTCGCCTTCAGCTTGCTCTTCTGCAACCGCTTCTGTAGCGAAGTCGCTGCCACTGTCGTCATCGATATCCTGCGCAGCGCTGGAAGGCCCTGCGCCGTTTTCATCCTCCAGCATACCCATGAGCTCTGCATAGTTGGGCCGAGAAGTTCGCGAGCGAAGTTGCCGTGCCATAATAACAACGCTGGAAGACGATATCTTGGCAGTCTGCAGTCAGCGTCAGTTGAGTTAACGAGCAGCGTATTCTACGCAGCTCGCAGGACCTTAGGAAACGCGTTAGGACATGAGGGGCATATCTAAAACGGTTTCTGGAAGTTGACATTACTTTCGGACGTTGAGCACGGACTGCTATGTGTACAACGCGACGCTACAAGGATCTTTGATTCGTGCAATGAACGCAAAACAAAGTGGTGGTTTATGGATGGTGGTACTAGGATAGTTGACTAATTGGGAAAGAGGTCTCAGCGAGCGGGATGTGAGCCATCCGGAAAGCCGGGATCGTCGGGTTACCCGGACGAAGCCCTCGGAGGTTCGCAAGTCGTGCTTAGTACACAGACTTCCCACAAGTGCGCCATGTCCCTCTTGGCCTCTCAGCATACCAGCCATGTCTGCCGTCGTGCAGATCCCGAAGTCCACGAAAGCCCTCGTACTGCGCAAGAGCGCACTAGCGACCAAGCCTGTCTACCATGACGCGGTGCTGGAGGAGCGTCCTATCCCTGAGCTCAAGCCAGGGCAGGTCTTAGTCCGCATCCACGCTGCCGCGTTCAACCACAGAGACGTGAGGACGCTCGCGAAGTGTCTATACATCAGGTGAGGCTGATCGACTCAATACCAGCACTGGATCCGCAAGGGACTGTACCCCGGGATCGGGTTTGGCAGCGTCATTGGAGGGGACGGCGCTGGTAGGCCTTCCTTCGCCAACCAGTCTCAGATCCCTGCAGCCAGCTCACACTACCCTCACTTCAGGCTTGGTGATCGCGTCTGCAGACAGACACGATCCGCTCTTGCAGAAGCGCGTCTTCTTTGTCCCCATGCGCGGGTGGGAGCGCGACCCCGAGGCACCCGAGACGTCGTGAGTCCCCTGTTGTGCTCGTCTAACGAGGCAGCATTGGCTGACCTGTCGGCAGATTCTACGTCCTCGGCGGAGGCAAGAAAACACCTCTTGGGACCTTCGCGCAGTACGTCGTAGTCGAGCGCGACCAGGTCATCCCCACCCCGGACCATCTCGACGACGTGCACGCCGCGGCTTGGCCCATCGGCGCTGTAACCGCGTGGAGGTAGGGCAATCCCTCCGGTCGTACCCAATCGTTTCAAGGAGTTGACTTCCATCGATAGGGCGACGATGGTTAACGGCCAGGTGAAGAAAGGCGACAACGTGCTCATCACCGGCATCGGCGGGGGCGTCGCTCTCGTCGCGCTACAGTTGTGTGTCGCGCGTGGTGCGAACGTCTATGTCACTAGCGGGAACGAGGACAAGATCCGCAAGGCGGTCGAACTCGGCGCCAAGGGCGGCGTGAGCTACAAGGCTGGTGTGTCCTGGGCTGCTCAGCCGGCATCGGGGTACGGTTGCGCGCGGTGGGAGTGCTGACGAACCGTCGTCCGGCAGACGACTGGCCGTCCCAGCTCGCGGTGCTTCTGAAGAAGAACGGCGCGTCCTCTTTGAACGCGGTCATCGACGCGGGCGGAGGGGACATCCTGCGCAAGACTTCGAGCATCCTCAAGCAGGGCGGACGCGTCGTCGTCTTCGGAATGTCAGGCCTTCCTTTACAAGCATTCCGGACAGAAGCGACTTGCTGACACCCTTGCCTTCGCTTCTTGCAGGCACACAAGCCCGAGGGTGACGATGACCATGCGCGAGGTGCTCAAGAACCAGAAGCTGCTCGGTCAGCGGTTCCGCTCTTTCACTCAAGCCCTGCTCATCTCTAACCTGCCCACCTCTGACAGGCTCGACGATGGGCTCGAAGCAAGACCTCATCGACGCGACGAATTTCCTTGCGCAGCACCGCATCGTCCCCGTCGTCTCGGACGTCCTCGACGGGCTCGAGTCTGCCGAGCGTGGCTTCGAGATCCTCGAGCGCGAGGAGCATTTCGGCAAGGTCGTCCTCCGCATCGTCCCCGATTCTCCGAAGACGTTCCCTGCGAAGCTCTAACGCTCCGTCATTCACACTAGCATTGGAGGACGCCCTGTTACTTGCGTTGTGGAAGCCAGTCGGAGGTGGATGGAGGGCTGGAGCACGCAACAAGGGCGAGACGTCTAAAATGTATATACGTATGTACGACACAATCCAAACAACCTACTATGCTACGACGACATGACGAACTAGATATGTACACGAGAGGAGATGAGAGACCGAGCTGACGTGCTCTCAAACATCATGAGAGAGTGAGAGTGAGAGAACATGAGAGGACGTGGCATGACAAGAGAGGAGAAAGTTAGCAGTCGAACGTGGACAAGCAGCCAGCAGGGATGGAAGGCATGGTCCTTGACCACTGCTAATGGAACGTATTACGAGGATCTTAAAGTAATAGCCACACAGAGCCAATAGTGCAGACCATCAACCATCATCCTGCAACATGGACGAAGCACAAGGGTGGCCAAGGAAGCGTCGTAGCTACAAAGTCCAGCCAAACTCAGAACAAGTCGCTCCCGGGGAACAACTGGCTCTCCTCCGCCTCCTCCCCATCGCTCTCCAATGGCGGCTCGAGGCGCGACACCGGCGCTGCGCCAGACCGACCCGCAATCGTTTCCGACGGCAACCGCTGGCTCAGCGGCAGGCGCGAGGCCGTCGACACCGACGGTGCACGCACGTCCGGACGCGAGGCGACCGCAGACGACGCGGGAGAGTACAGGTCGTATGCCTGGGCTTCGTCTGCGGGTGAGCGGTCGACCTCGAACGGGTCCGGGGTCGGGTTGCGGTGAGGCGTGGGATGGGGTAAAAGTGGTTGTTGCCTTGAAGGAGGCAGTGGTGGAGAGGGCGGCAGGGGCTGATGATGGCCGGTATCGCGTCCCAAGGATGTGACTGCTGCTGCCGCTCGTGGTGGAGACTGCGTAGAGGGCGCACGAGCGGGGGCAGGGGCGGGTTGAGCGCGTCTGTTGCGGTTCTCGTACTCGAACTGCGAGCGCGAGAAGTAAGCGGAGGGTCAAGGGAAGCCGAGACGATGCACTCACGGCAGAGAATACTTCCTCCCGACGGCGCTCACCGGCATCTTTGTCGATACAGTAGCAGATGTACAACGTGTCAGCCCTGTTACACCCGAGAATCAGCTTCGAATGATTTTGACGACATGCTTGCAACGTACGTATCCTTCACCAGGCCGATGCAGAACATGCCGACGAGGGCGGTGACTGCTCCTGCCAGTACAGCCGCAGACAATGCCGAGTCCGGGGCATTCAAAGTGTGCGCAACGAACAGATAGGTAATGAGCGCAAAGGGGAAGGTCAGAGTCAGCGGTGCGACAGTCAGGAGGGTGAGCGGTGCTGGAACCAATGATGGTCAGTTTACGGGACCTCTCTCATGCAGGTCGATGCCTTCACTCACGTTCAGTCTTAAACCGTCTGCGATAGTTGACTAACGTCGAGTTCTCCACTGCCCCAGTCAGCGCTCGTGCCCTCCGCGCACTCGGAAAGAACGCATCGCCTGTCAAACCCGTGTACACGAGGGCGTACGTGCTCAGAGAGCTTGTCACAGCTTCCAAGTATCCCACGGCCATGCTCGCGCCAACGCTGACGACGCGCATGTACGGCGGGAGGTACGCAGGCAAAGCGCGGAGGCCAATAGTGATCAGGCCGAGGACGCGAATGGCAGTGACGATCAGCGCAGAGAGCACGATTGTCCCGAAGGACGGTTGCGTAGCTCGCGTGAGCGCAGCATGAATAGTGTGAGTCGATGTAGGAGGCGGCGGTGGAAGTACCGGGCTAGAGAACAAGGAACATGTGTGAATGTTGCGTATCTCGAGCGTACTGTTAGATAGACTGACTCCGCAAAGTACCATGCGCCTATTACGCCGGCGCACGTCACCCGAAGCAAACCGCGCGCGACTCCCCATGTCCACAACCACACGCCGATCGTGCCCGCAATCGCCCAATGGGCCCACTCGCTGACGTGCCATGCAGATCGGGTAGGGCTTACCGGCGTGAATCGTCCAACAAGCAGCAAGCGGAAGGCAAGCGTTATGAAGGGAATGGAGAGCAGCAGCATAGCGAGAAGTACCGCAGGCGAAAGTGCAAGAAGGAATGGGTTCTCCATCAGCCGATGCGTTGTGAGAGTGAGGAGAGAGGACGCCGTGTGAATGTCGCGTGGGAGGTTCAGCAAGCGTCGGCCGGTGATGATAGCAAGGATAAGGGGTACCAGAGAGAACAACCGCAGGCTAGCCAGTAATGAGCGAGACAGGCGGCGGATTTGAAAAGCGACTCACCCTACGGTCTCTCCCCAAGTTGGCTCCTGATCACCGTCCCACATGAAGCTCCCAACAAAGGCCCACACTGCCGAGATAAGGAGCGTCGCTGGGATGAACACCGAGGTAGCCACCATGACAGGTTTGACAAAGACTCGGAGGAGGAAGATGTGGATATAGCAGACAACAGCACTCAGGAATGTCAGAATCGTGAGCAGAGGTACGGTGTGCAGCAGAGTGAAGTAAGGAGTCTTCCGTCGATTCGACGGGGCTTCGGTGAGGAACAGCACGAGAACGGAGCCAACAAGGCAGATGCTGACACCAGCGCACCAAATTGTAGTCCATACAGAGTCGTTGAACTTGCGCCGATTACGGGGAACATACCGGGGGTCAGGCAGAGAGAAGACGTCTACTGGTCGTGTGCGGCCATCTCGAGGAAGCAGAGACTCTGTGAGCGATAGTGACACCGCGGTACGTGGTGGCGGTGGAGGATGGGACGGTGATCTGGAGGGTTGGCGTGTACGATGAGGGGACGGGGAGCGAGCATGGAGAATATCGGGCGGTGGATTGGCAGAATCGGCTGAGGAGTTAGATGGCGAGGGGGAGGGGGAGCGTAGAGGAGACGCATGCGCGAGCCATCCCTTACCTCCATCCCCCTCCGACACTCCTAGGAGCGGTATCGACGCGGCCTGCTGGCGAGAGAGCCCAGGATCGTCCTCATCTAGGCGCAGATATGGATCCTCTTGGTCCTCATGTAGCGGTGGCTGATGCTCGGGATCCCTCTCTCTACGGACGGTTGTTCTGCTCATGCTACTCGCATGCAAATGTGGATCATCAAGGTCATCGAGGTCGTGTCCGTGGGGGCTGCCTGCATGGGAGCCGTTGTCGGTCGAAAAGGAGTAGAAGAGGGGCTGAGATGAGGACAGACTAGATGCAGCGGTCTGTTGCCTGTTGAGAAACTGGGATGCATACGCCGCAAACGAGGCGGCCATGGCGCAGGGCTCTGGCTATGAGCTCAAAGAATGCGCCAGGGTCGACAAGCCGGAGACTGACGGCGAAACGGATGAAGAATGGAGAGAGGAAGGTGGGCGTCGAGGAGAGGGTTACGTAGACATCGCTAGCGACTGTAGGCGACAGTCAACATGCCTCGCGAGCGCAGGCCGCCAAACTGACTCGATCCTCTTTCCGAGCCGTTTTCTGCGTGTGCTCTTACTCTGCAGAGGCTCTTACGTGCCTCAGACATACTCAAGTATAAAATACGCTCGCCGCGTCTGCCTGACCACGCCGGGCGAGCGATGGACGGAGTGAGCTGTGTCGCCTACGACCCGCCGGGCGACGGGCGCTGACGCCATGCAGCCAGGCGCTTGTTCGGATAGCAGGGCGGTTCGCTCGAGCAAGCCACTCACCGCACAGTATATCACTCGTCATCATCATGAGCAGCAACACCGTCCTCCCCACCCCGCGTGCCTGCTGGCAGTCGCACAGCGGCCCTGATTGCATCCGTCTTTGCTCCCTTCGCCTCCGGAGACACCGTCTGAACCCTCCTCATCTCTCCGACTTCTCTCTCACCGTGCACAAAGATGCGGCCTCTCATGAATGAAGACGTCCTGCGCGAAGTCTTCAGTCACCTTGCCCCGCCTGCCGGTCTCACTCCCTTTTCTCACAAAGATAGCTCGGGCCTCGTAGCTCTTGCTCGTTGCGCACGCTCGAGTAGAGCCTTCTTTGAACCCGCTGTAGACATTCTGTGGCGAGAGATCGACTCTTTGTCCGTCATCCTCCGTCTAGTAACGCCGCATCGGTGCTGGCTCAAGACGGGGAACCTACGTGGGAGTGCATCTGTACGTATTCGCTCAACCTATGCAGCGCGTTTACGAGAAATTGCTCCTGTCAGGCCCTGGCGGGAGTCGTGTCCGATGCGGCGTACGCACGCCTTCGCTTCTATGCGAGGCGAGTACGCAAGCTCATGCACAGCGCGGGACACGACGAAGGAATGCAGCTTGCCTCGTTAGCCATCCTCTACAGGCGGTCTCACGGTGAACCGTTGCTTCCCAACCTCGCCGCATTGTACTGGGGTGGACAGAGAGCTCACGACGTGCTCGACATCCTCACCCTCGTCTCCGCCTCCCTACGGGAGCTGCACATATCTGAAACCGGACAGCCACAAGACTCCCAGGTCTCCCTATGGAGCGAGCTCTTCCACGAACTCAGCCTGGCCTCGCCACATCTGGAAACGCTGTCGTTGTCAGGGAACATACCCGCCTCCTCCATCCTCTGCGTCAGCGAGCTGAAGCAGCTCAAGACGCTCACCATCATCAACCTCGCGCAGCGCGGCTTCAGCACCGGCTACCTTCCCATCCTCCGCTCTTGCGCCGCGCTCTCTCATCTGCGCGACTTCGGCATTAAGCTCGCCCTTGGCGGCGTGCCCTACATAGCGGTCCCAGGCGCACTCGAGCACGACGAGGTCGACCCCGAGCACGACTTCGCCGGGTTCCACAGCCTGCGCTCGCTGCGCGTGCACGGCTCGCTGTCGCTCGTTTCGCGTTTCCTCGCACACGTCTCCTCGCCCGAGCTCGCGTCCCTCGACGCGCTCCTGCCCCTCCCCGGGCGCTGGGAGGACTTCCGCGCGTGCCTCGACACCCTCGCGGCGCGCTTCGCGCCGTCGCTACGTGTCGTTCGCCTGTCGGGCTCGTGGACGGGCGACCTCGCGTCCCTCGCGCGCCCCATGGTCGTCCTCGGCGCGCTCCTGCACCTCCCGCACCTCGAGGAGCTCGCCGTCATCTCCTACACCGGCGTCGCGCTCCCCCTCGTCCCCGCCGACGTCGACGCGATGGCCAAGGCGTGGCCCCGCCTCCGTGAGCTCAAGCTGCTGTACCAGCCCGTCCGCTCGTCGCTCCCGATCGACGCGCTCGCCGCGTTCGCGGTGCATTGTCCGGACCTCCGCACGCTCTGGCTCGCCTCGGTGGACCTGAGGGGCGCGGCGTTGAGGGAGCTGGAGGCGTGCCCCGCGACCGACCATGCGTTGGAGCAGATATGGCTTTCCGGGTCAGTGGGGTCTGCGGACATGAGCTACGCGGCGCGGTTCATCGACAGGATGTTTCCCCACGTCGATCCACGCCCCATGGCGCTGCCGTGGCATCCGTGTCAGGATCAACCGGGGTGGGAGCGGTTGCTCGTCTCCTTGCGTGAGGCGAAGGATGCGCGACTGGCCGCGAGGTCCGTTGACTCTGTTGCGCTGCAGCTACGCAGTGGTATGTGCTGCTTATCACACCACCATATGCGATGATTGATGGGCCTCTCCAGCCGCACTCTAGCTGAAAAGCTTGACACACGCAACACCTTCCATTCTCTGCCTCTCTCTTTGCTTTGTGGAAAATCGCATACATCTACATCTCCAAGTCTTAATCACGTCGGACGCGCGCATGTCGTCAAATGTCCTATCTATTCTCCAGGTTGAGGCTCTCATATCAAATACTCTACGTGCACTACATTATCCCAGACATCTAATCAGTGTTCTCCGCTTTGTAGCTGTTGCCTGTACATGTCTGACTGTCGTGCTATCGCCATCTGTTTCTAAGGCTTCACTCGAAGTCGCAGATAGAGATCATCTCTGTGCTGTCATCCCATTAAGTCGCACAGACCATTAAACGCTAAAAAGGCAGAGATGCGAGGTATAGGTACATATCTTTTGAAGGTGCATGTCTGAAGCGTAAATCATCATGCCTCCCGGTGACCAGGCTTGTTGGAGAGCGTAAGACAATGCCTGAGCTTTTCCCCGTGCAGCTTGTACGTCTCGTGCCACGTCTGCGCCCAGATCTCCATCTCCTCGACGAAGATCCCGCCCTCCTCCGCGCTGCGCCTGCGCGCGTTCGCCTCGAGCTCGTCCATCGGCACGAGCGCGTAGTTCTTGTTGTCCCGCGTGAACGGCTTGACCATCGTGTAGTGGACGACGCGGATCTCGCGCTTGATGCCCTCCCAAACCTTCCGGCTGTACGCCTTGATGGCGAGGTTCGCGTTGTACGCGTACGGCAGCTTCACGACCTCGGCCGCGAAGAACGCGTTCAGCAGCGCCTGCTCCGCCTCGTGCCGCCAGTACGGCGCGGTCTCGATCGCGGCGACGAGCTCGCGGAACACGCGCGCGCTCGGGCGGAGGAAGAGCACGCCCGCGTTGAAGCTCACGCCCCACGCCTTGTTCGTGTACACGTCCGGCGCGGCGGCGAGCCCGAACGGCAGCGCGAAGAGCTCGTCAAAGTTGCGCAGCGCGAGCGTGTCCGCGTCGAGGTACACGACGCCGCGCGCGCCCGCCTCGCCGAGCTCCCAGATGCGCAGCTTCGTGAACTGGTCGACGAAGTGCGGGAAGATCCCCGCGCCGCCGTTGGGCGGCGAGATCCGCTGCACCGCGTACGGCTGGAACCCCGTCGCGGACGCGATGCAGAGCCCGCGCGGGGAGACCTGCTCGGGGATGTACATCGCGAGCCGCCGCGCGGTGGTGTTGACGCGGTTGAGGGAGTGGCCCAGCGCGGCGATCGCGGTCGCGAACTCGTCTGTGAAGAAGCTGGTCGCGATCACATTGCCGTGGCCGTCGAGGGGATGTGGGTCCGTGAGAGATTGTTCGTCCACGAGCGGAAGGGAGTGTCTACCAGAGCAAGCAGCGTGTCAACCGCAAGTATACCTCCTGTGAAGGTGGACTCGAGCATTCCCGTCGCGCAGCCTCGCACTGATGACGCCGCCGGTGCGATCCCTCCGCGTCCATCCACTCCATTCTACTACACCACAAACAGAACGTGAACTCACAATTTTGTATACCGGTCAAACACCGTCGGCTGGGGCCTCCTCACTATCGAGAACACGATCCAAAACACGTTCAGCACGAGCGAGACGAGCCCCGTCCAGGCGAGCCAGCTCCAGGTGGAAGGCCGCAGGACCCCCTGCCATTGCTTGTACCTCCACAGCACCCTCATCGCCGCCCGCCTCGCCGCAGGGAAGTCTGCTGGCCAGAGAGGAAGGAGTCGTCGAGAGAAAGCGAAGCGAAGCGTCTGGACGCGCGCGGTTGAGGTACGTCGTCGGAAAGAGCTAGTGCCGCGGAGAGTGCGAAGGACGATGGAGAGACGCAAGAGAGCTCAGCTGGAAGGACTCGTGTCGACGTCCGTCGCGCCTGCGGGCGCTGCGCGTGTGCTGTATTAGGATGTGCGTAGTGTTCTTGGCAGATGCCAGGCGGCTACTGCCAATCTGCCGAGGGGAGGCTCGGGCAGAATACGGCACATAAGTTAGCGCCCATAGGCAGAAGACCTTCAAATTTCCGGCAACTCGATGAGTTGGCCGTTAAAAAGATTAGCTGAGACCTCACATGTACATCCGCGCCAGCAGAATACACCCAAAATAATTCTGCCATATACACTAGATGTGCGCTCTGCTTTGGCATGGTCCATCACGAGAAGCGTGCGCCGGGGCGGTGTTTGAGACCGCTGGACGGAGGCACGGCCACACGGGGATCATAGAGCCGTCTCGATCACCTTCGGAGCGCCCAAGCTGCCCTCTCGGCGTTTACTTGCCGGCGTCATCCAGCAGAGAGTTCTCCGCAGACATCGCAGTGGCACACCCTCTCCAAATCACAAGTCGAGCAAGAATGATAGAAAGTCACAAAAGTCACTGGTACGCTACATACATCGGTAGTCGTAAATTAGAGCCCGGGAACGTATCCAATCCCGAATCGTGACCACACATCGCCAGTCTAGCAGTACATGGTTGCACCTGGTATACAGTCGCCTCCCCACCCTCCGATGCCCTAGCACGCTCTTGCATGCCGAGAAGAAGAGATGTTTTGCGCCATGTGCAGCTCCGGACCTCGTATGTTTATGCGAGACCCAAGTCCGCGCAAGTGAAAGGCGTGGGGAACCCTCCTGTCCGGTAACCTGCAAAAGAACAGTCACGTCACTATCAGATAGCACCATTCAGGAGGAGACGTACCCTGGACGATGCTGTTGATACTAGCGTACAATCCCGCAACCATGAGGAGACATCCCATCTGATTTCAGAGAAGCATAGGTCAGACCAGGGCACGGTTGTCAGCATAGTTCATTGATAACGTACCAATACTATAGCACCCCAGAAGATGCTCTTGCACTTCTGACGCCACGTCGTCCATCGCTCGGAAGCAGGCGTGAGGTGGAACCAGAAAACTCCCTGTGACGAAGTCTCAGCACTGAGCACTCTGATCATGAGAGGAAACAGCCATACGGAGATTCCATATGTGAACCAGCTGGCAAACAGCTCACAATCAGCAGAGCTCATCTCGAACGATGTTCTAAGTCGCCTACCTCGCGAAGATTGAACTGATGACTCCGAGCAAGTCGTTGAAGAACGGAATGCTGCACAGACAGATTGTCAGTCATATGATCATCCTCACGCCGGCCACATTGCGATACTTACACTTCAGCGATGACAAATGCGAGAGCCCAGATGCCGACGCAAATGCCGATCCACGTCAGCCAACCACTCCACGAGTGTGTGGTCATATGTCTCGAATGGACGCCATTACGACGGAATCTACGAAGCCGCAATGATCCTGTCAGCATCCCCATGCGCATCCCCTCGCCTCACCCGACAATAGGAGAGCGACTCACATTCTGATGAAAATCAATTTTGCACACACATGGCCGTTGATGACACCAGCAATAATGATCGTCGGGAGCGCAATTCCGTACGCGATCCTCCTCAGAACGACTCCAGTGTTGCCGAGCGCCGGAGAAACGGTCCCAGCACCAGTGTAGGCATAGACGACGATGCCAACAATCAGATAAAGCGTCGTGTCCGCAAGCTGCAGCATGAAGAGCGCTTTGGGGAAATCCTACAGCTCTCATGTTATTGGCGGAGATGGTGCCTCCTAGGGCAGCAACGTACCTTGGGCTCTCTCATCTCCGCGATAAAGGTGAAGAAGGCGACGTGACCTGTGGAACCGTAAGCCCGCCGTTCTCACGTTCTGTCACTCTTCACGTACCAGCATACGCGAAGATCTGGGGGCATGTCTCAGCGAGGTCCGGATGTCAACAGAAAGACGCTTACGATGTCAGTCACCGCAAGGAACCCGCTCGCGAAGCTGAGGTTTGCCGTGACTTTGACGCCTCCCTTGTGGCCAGCAATACCCACGCCAATCATCGTGATCAGGACAGCGGCTGGTCATCGAGATGAGCTCAGAATGCGCTTGCGACCGCATCAATGAGACTTACTGATGATAGAAATGAACGAGGCCACGCTCATGTAAGATATACCGTTGAGCGTCCTAGGAATCGTGAGCAATAGACATATGATCGCAGCCACCCCAGCCCAGAGAACGGAGCATGAAGCACCGGCAGTGACTGCGGCGGGTCACGCGAGGTCAGCCATCTGGTGCCCGTGAGAATCAAGGTAAGCGTACTGGTATCGAAGGCGATGAGTCCTGTCAGGACGTGACTGCCGCAGACGAAGATCAAGAAGACGACCTGCGCGGTACCAAGCACCTCGCGCCCAATGGGTCCGGCCAGAATCTCGCCAGCGTCGGCCATATTGTGGACATGGGGATAGCGCAGTTTGAAGAGACCTATGAGGTATCCAGTCGCTGTGGCAATCACGCCGAGACCCTACAATTCCGGCATGAGCGCATTGGTGACAATGGCACCATGATGAGCCTTACGATGACAAGTATAATGCCGGCAGGCATGCCGACGCTAGCGAAGGCGGATGGGATGGAGAGGATCTGGAAAAGATGAGGATGGGTGTCCGATGCCCACTGACGCGAGGAACGGGAAGTGAAGGCTTACACCGAGCGAGACCGTCTCCGCAAGCATGAGAGCGGCCGCTTTCCACCAGACCATGGTCCGGTACTTGACTGCGAAGCCGATGAGGACAAAGAGCGTTTGCTATGATGAATGTACGCGCGTACTTTCTGCTGATTCCTCATCGCCGTACACGTCGAAGGGGTTGCCGTGAGGCTGCACATCTGTGTGGGCGTGTTGCTTTTCATGCTTCGCCTCCACGCTAGCCTCTATACTCGGACTTCTTCGCGGCATCGTAAGGCAGGAGAAGGGAGATGAGAGGCGGGGGTGGGGGTGGGAGGGCTGAGGAACGAGAAGGGGGAAGGAGGACGAGTGGACGGTGAGAGTGGAGATTAAAGAATCAGGGTGGGAGGAGCTCGTGACTCATCGCAACCGACCGATGGAATCTATGAAGCTGGGGTTGCGGGGCGGAGCGCGTAAGCGTATACGGAAATGCCATGGATGAAGTCACTGCGCACAGGGAAGACGCGCTTAGGCGCCCGTGCTCTGGCGGCGTACTGGCGCTGACACGCCAGGGTGGGACAAGTAGTGTGACAGCTCCCCCGCCACAGACGCGTCGGCATCGAGGCGCTCCCGAGCGCCCGCTTTCCGTCCCTCGCCGCCCCGGTCGGACGTGTACGCCATCCTCCGACTCAGACCACAGCGACCACATGTAAGGTCTGTCTCCTGCCACGGCAAGATCCATTGACCTCAATATGCCTTGTGTGCTTGGCTGTGAGGATCTACATACCGGGCTGGAGTTGAGTCCGACGATTTGTTCCGCACGTAGGATTCCTCGATCGACACTTGCGAATTTGGATTACCCAACCCTCCCTCTGTTTCTCCAATCTCGCTTGAAATTTGAGCGAGTAAACAAATTCTGACCCACACCCTACTGCACGTTGGATAGACAAGACAGCAGGCCTACAGCTCACACGACAGAACAAGTAGGTGGAGGATGGTGACACGAATAACCATCCCCGGTCAGATGTGATGCGGCTAGCGAGCCCGCCGGTTGCACCCATCGCTGGATAGCCAGACGAGCTGTGCGATATTGAACAAGGTTACGTCCAAGTCTGCGTATGTGGCTCACACCGCCAGTCCCTCCGCATGCGAATAACCGGCTGCGGCCGGCCTTGATCGACCGCAGAGGGCTTCGCGCCCAAACGCTAAGAGCGCATGATCGGACGACGTCGGCAAGGCGCTGTAGAATGTGCCGACACGACTCGCACAGCTCTTCGACAGGGTCGGGGTCATACGGTCTCGAAAGCTGTCGTCATGCGCTTCAACGCGTCCGGGGGCAACGCCGGAAGACGTGCCTACCGCTACATCTCTGCGGAGGTTTATGCTTCTACCGAGTACGTGCACGTCTGTGCAATACCTACACGATGCCAGTAACGAACGATATCTAGAATGCAATCGGTCAGGTCCTCCCCCCCCCCCCCGAAGCCCTCTTACATCTTACTCTGTCTCCTCCGAGGATACTTCCAGGACAATACCGGAAGATCACAGAGGACCCCATAATGCAGGGTGCAATCACGAGGCCACGCATATGCGACCTTCCTCCTCTCCGGAGAATGCGATTGACGTGTTAGGAGCTCGCCGATCCATCTGCCGTTGTCTCCGACATTGGGCCGTCTGTCTCCTACAAGTAAGCTCACGACGCTCTCGGAATGCGACGTGTACGATACACGAGGTTGTGCAGCTGATAGCTAGTGAGTGTTGCTGCGGAATCCAGAGAATTGAGCGTCACATTACTCCAAGGACGTTCACGACCAAAAGCATGAACGTCTTCGAGACAGATCAGGCAGCTCCGCTGACCATTCATTACGCTATCTGGAATCAGTCTTCTTCCCGAATGCGATCAGCGCGGTGTACAGGCGGGCTAACCTCTTTTCCTAAACCCGTACTTGCAGTTTGAGAGTGAACCATGCCTTGTCGCAACACTGACTGCTGCCGCTCGGGGGGAAAGTGGATAGGGACCGATGCTAGCCACGCACCGAGGCTGCATCGCTCTCGGAAAAAGATATAATGACCACTCCGTTCGTTAGCCTGCCAGTCCCAGCAGCCTTGCGCGGTCGCAAAGGCCTTCAGCTTTCCACGGTAACTTGGGACGCAGGCCTGTGGCAACTCTCAATCGAGACCTATCGTCCTTTACAAGACGCGGTCTTGCATATCCTCAAGAGACGTGAATGACTATCTTCGTAACCCCACCGGTTGAACCTGTCACGAATTCACGTCCACCAAAAGGGAATGTAAGTTTCTTGGCCAGTGAACTTGCTCTATGTATACGCGGCTCGTTCGCTCGTCGGTTCTTTGCCAATATTATGAATCTGTCCCCTGACCAACAATTTCCGGCCGAACCTATACAGGAGCGTCGTTCTCAACCTCTCGATAATCTTGCGAGTCTAGGCCGTCCAAGACTCGCAGCTATACTCAGAGGTCGTCCAACAATGCGAATGCTATGTCACGCCCTCTTCCCCTACCCCCTTCTGGGGGAATGACCCCGATGACCGTCGGTCCATATCAGACCAAATCTTCCTGATGGCCAACGGACCGATTACCTGGTCTTCCCGGAAACAGCGTACAGTAGCAAAATCATCCATGGAGGCCGAGTACATGGCTGCTAGCCTCGCGACGTCTGAAATCGCGTGGCTACGGACTCTACTCGCCGAACTTGGTTTCCCAGTCGACGCCCAAGACAGCTCTTCGTTGACAACCAAAGCGCGATCACATCCGCGCAGGCGCAAACGTCTCATGCACGAACGAAGCGTATCGACATTCATTATCACTTCATGCACAAGCGGATCGCCTCTTGCGAGGTAGAGGTCACCCACTGCGCTTCCGAGGACAATGTCGCCGACGCACTCACGAAGACTCTCCCTCGGTCACATTCTCCAGCGCTGCACCGAGCCTTTTCGGATGACCTTACCGGCTGGGACCGCGGGTTGTTATCGCACCGTCAGTTCCTGGCGGCACGCGGCACGGGGTGGGAACGAAATGCTCAAAGACCATTGCATACATGGCCGTATGTAGATATCTGCTATCACAGCAGCATAACCTCTCGTTATATCACGTACAGTTGCGCGGAGCTGGACACTAAGCTAGATTCTCCTTGTCAACTGGCTGGCCGGTACCTGGCTGCGCGGGAGCACGAGCTGCATCAACGTCAATGTGACAAGTTTCCCATCGCGCAACCTCGAGTACAGTGACACTTACATTCCTGGCACCGGAGGGGTTCGGGAAGGTCGTAAAGCTTGTCAGCATTCAAGACTCCACCGCCCCCAGGCATACATCCTAGGAGGACGAGCAGCACGCACGTACGCCTTCACATGACTCCTATAGCAAACGGCCGACGTGTTCACGTCAGGCATTCCGAGCCACGGGATCCGGTAGGCGTAGGAAAGGAAGGCTTTTGTACAAGAGGTTGTGCGAGCAGCACAGGAAGACACTTTCAGAGCTGCAAGCTGCGCGCGCGAGGCGAGCAACAGTCTACGAATCGACGCCAATCAAACAGTATCGTTCGTCAGCAAGAGAAAGAGAGAGCTATACATGGAATGTCAACATGCCGCGCTTAGGAGGTGAGATGCATCCTTGGCGACTGAGAGTGCGAAAGGATCGAACAGAACAGTGCTAGTTGACGGAACGAAGCTGCCCTGTCATCTCCCAGCGGGAAGGCTCGAAGTACTTAGTGGAGGAGCTCATCGAACGTGGCTTTCTATGGGACGATTCGGAGGGTATGTCACGAGAGCGCTGGGAAGATATCGCGAGCGTGCACTGCAAACGAAAGAGAAAGAACAGCAGACTGGTTTGATATCAGATGCGAGCATCATGACCACAGTTAGGAAGACGATGTGGGATATCTAAAGTGATGGGGTCGCACGCATCTTGAGCCCGTACAATGCTAGCAACTAGGCTGAATCCGGAGGATGCATCGCCTCCTTCGCGTATGGTGGCTCATTGCATAGAAAGGACGACGCGTTGATTAACATGAACGTATGTCTAGTCCAGCGGAAACAGGTTTCCACCCGACTGCATTTCTACGGACCAGATTTTGGCCCAAGCCAGTCATCGAGAATATCCGAGCGTCGTGGCTGAGAAAGGCGCGCCGAGTAAGCTGCGGGGATGCCGGTGGCGAGGTATGGGTGACAGATACTGTAGATACGCTAGTTGAAGACCTGCGAACTCCACGCAAGCAAGAGCCACTTGATAAGAAACAAGTAGCATATACTGATGTACCTGCTGGTCTCTGAGAGGGGCAAAGGACCACGCTGGATTCAACTGTTGAAGCTTCACGTTGAAGAACCGGCAGGTTCCAGCCCCGAAGTTGCCCCGGTGGCGGTGCTCAACTGGCCGGCGCCAGATGCTACTAACTTACTGTGCATATGCCCCTGCGCCTGGTTGGAAGTCGGCCAAGTACCATCAGCGTCGGCTTCGTGCGTCTCGTTCCGTTGCGACAGAGATCACACAATGCAGCCGTGGCTATGCTCATTGCCAAATGACTCACGTTGCGACTTCGATATAAACAGCCTGGCGCATCCGCATCTCTCGCCTTCGCGTGCGACGGTCGAGGTCTCCCAGACGGTGACGACCGGCTTGCAACGTGTATCGACCATCGCTTCATTTTGCACCGCGATCCGCTTCTCGGTGATAGCTGAATAGTTCTGTACTGCGATCTGGCACAGGCAGCGTATCTAAACACAGCCTACGACGATGAGCCCCGGGTCGTCACTGCTGACTGGCTGATGCAGCATGGCGAGATGCGAAGAAAGAGGGAATACTTGACTTTGTCTTCCTGTCACTCCAGTCGCAGTCAGCTCGAGCCACGATGCTGGGATTATATATCATGCCAGCTCAGCGACGGGCGTGTCTGGAATATTGTAACAAACTCCCAGCAACCCTCACCCGTCATGGACAAACTCGCAGTCGAGCTGCTCAGCCAAATCTTCCTCTGCGCCTGACTGACGGTGGGCGGACAGGCTGCTCGCTGGCGCTTGTATCCAGGCGCATCCGCGCTGCTTCGCGCTCTTCCCGATTCTACTCGGTCGCACTCTTCAGTTCACCCAGAAAAATCAAGCAGTTTCTTTATGCGTACGAGCGCGAGCGCAGCCGCGCGCCCGACATGCTCCCGCGCGTCCGGCACCTCTGGTTGTCCTATTATGACGAAAGTGGACAGGAATGCCCTACTCCTGCGATGGCGAGCTCGCCACCGACCTCCCGAGACGAATTTCTCGCGTTCCTTCGCAGGCGCACGCAGAATTGGCGCTCTGCGCAGGAGAAACTGGACGAGCAGTACAATCACCTCATCCCCATGCTCATCCGTGCCGTCGCCGCCGACCTCCATTCCCTCGCGGTGAACCAGGCGCGCTGGAGGAGCACGGGGATTGTCAAGTGCTGCTTCCCCCGCCTCAGAGAACTCACTCTTGTCGGAGGAGATCCAAGTTTCCTGCCGTTCAGCTCTGTCGAGGATGACTGCCCTTTGTACCCTTCGCTACGGCGTCTTCATCATATTCTCACCCCAGTCCGAAAGGATGTAAACTTTTTGGACTGGGCGCGGCATGCGCCGATGCTCACTCACCTGCGGGTGTCTCGCCTAGACTACAATCCCCGCGCCACAGTCGAAAGCCTCGAGCAAGTCATCGGTGATCCTCCTACCTTTGCGTAGCATTCCATAGCTTACTCGTAGCTCACTTGTTTCTGCCAGGCAATGCGTCCTCCGAGGACTTCTTCCCGCACCTGCAACGGGTCGTCATACTCCCGCATCCGCCCCCGCCTGCCGACTTGCACGCCGGCTCGTCGCCCGCATCCTACTCCCGGTTCATGCTCTACTTGCGAGAACTTCCTCAGCACGTAAGGGTCCCCTTGACGGTACTCCCGCCGTTCCAGCTTGACCGTCCGTACCACGGAGTAGAGGCACCACCGGAGTGTATCGTTCGCTTGCGTGGACTGTGGATGGAGCGGATCGAAGGAGGTCCGGGATGTTGGGCCGATGGCCAGACAGAAGGGCCAGCACAAGCTCGGTGACTGTTGTCATCTTTGAAGCACTCCGGCTTTTGAGGATATCATGCTTTGTACAGCATACACAGGTCCGTTTGCTTGGTCATGTACGCTTATCCTGGTATTCTAGGTCTCATTACAAGCGATACACGACCTTCTCAGCGTGAACCTTGCCCTGTCGCATGTACTGCAACCCTTCCGGTATGGCCTCTAGACCCCCCTCCCAGCGCTTGATCGGCATGGGCTTGATGAGGCCGTCTTTGACAAGAGCCGGGATTTTCTTGAGGAACTGCGCCATGTGTGTTCTGTCCTCGGGCCTCGCCGGGAAGTGCGCGTCCGGTCCAAAGCTGTACGCCCGCCCAAGGGCCCAGTATATCGCGGTATCTGCGGAGGGACTCCGTTCAGGCTTCAAACGGAACGAACAAAAGGGGATAGAGGTGAGCCTTACAAACTCGCTCGACATCCGTCCTCTCGGTCGCATCCGGTATGACTCGGAGGATGTGCACCACCTTCCCTCCTCCGGGCGCGATGACCGCCGTGCTGATCGCCTGCGCCTCGCGCAGGCCGATCGTATCGAGTGCGAAGCGGATCGAGTCATCTGTGGCGGCCTTGACCTCCTTCACGACCTCCGGGTCGGCGTAATCGAAGACGGCGGAGGCGCCTAGTGAGCGGACGAGGGGGAAGTTGCGCGGCGAGGCGGTCGTGGCAACTTTATACCCGGATAGAGTGGCGAGTTGGATCGCGAACTGTCCGACCGACGCTGCCAGGATCGCCAAAGTCAGCTCTGCGGGCGGACTCCGGCATGCGTGGTGAGAAGGAAGGTAGCTCACAGCTGCCGCCGTGGATATAGACCCACTCCTCATTGACGGTGCTCCCGGGAGGCTCGACCAACCCAAGGCGGGCTGGGTGATACAAAGCCTGCGCCGCCGTCCAAAGCCTGACCATCATTGTTAGCATTCAGTTGAGCGACCGTGAATCGGTCGTCGCCCTGCAACAGCATACCCGCACTGCATCGTGACGGCCTCCTCGTGCGTCAGGGTTCCCTCGGGCACGACCCACGCGAGCTCAGCGGGAGTCTTGACGTACTCGGCGAACGCGCCGCTGTCGGGAAACGTCCCGCCCATGACGAACCCGCCGGCGTGGTCGCCCACTTTCGGAGTCGTGACGTTCGGCCCGACTCTCACGACGACGCCGGACCAGTCGCACCCGAGCACGGTGCCGGGCTTCCCTCTGCCAGAATCGATGACTGCATAAGGAGGTGAGCGGGGCGTACTTGAACACTGCGTGAGCAATGAGGTCAACGAAGGCCGCGTACACTTGTAATCTGTCGGATTCTGCGCGACCGCGACCGTCTTGACCAGGATGTCATCGTCCCCGATTTCGGGGACTGGATAATCTTGCACTGCAACCCTACGTCCCTATCGGATCATTGTGTATGCTACGGCCCGGTCGCACCCTTGGTGCTTGTCGTGCGCACCTCTTGCACGACGAGTGCTTTCATGGTCTTCGGTATTGTGACTGTGTTCTCCATCGTTCACTTTCAAGAAGCAGATTGGTCTTCCGTGTATCTTCGGGCCCCGTTTACGTACGGTGAGAATGCCTATGCAGAGTCTGTGGGTAGACCGAGGCTACATCGTCAGCAACCTCTTACATCAGTCAGGCGGCCGGAATTTGACTAATTTCTCAGGCCTTGACATCTGGTACTGTCTTTAGGATGGTCCACAGAGAAAAGCAGAGATGCAACAAATCAATTGTTATCGATCGAACCTGTAAGCTTGTCGTGAACGATGAAGTCATCATGTGAGATCAACCCCAGATTGTACATCAATTTGGCATCTATCACTGCCTGCCAACCCTCAGCACGCTCTACACATCGTACACGTTCTTCATTTTGTACATCTTGGTCTCCACCGGCGTTTCGACCTCGTCCTCCCCGTACACCTTCGCCACCTTGTACATCTTCGTCTCCACTGGCGTCTCCTTCGACGTGAGCTGCCCGCGCTGCTGGGATTCCTCTGCCTGCGCTGGAGCCGCCGAGTCCCTCGGGCCATCCTCGGCGGGGGTCATCACGCCCGTCTGCGGCGCCGCCTTGCTCGCGATGCTTGCGGCACGGCCATCGGGGATGCGGATGAACTCCATGCGGCTGTCGACGGTGCCGTCATAGATAAAGTACCCCTTGCGCTCGAACTGGATGATGTCGCCCTTCTTGAGCTCGCGCACGTTCGCGTCGGCGAGCGCGTCCTCGCGGAACTCAGTCACGGGGGTGACAAAGTCCTTGACGTCGTCCGTCTCCTCGAGCTTCTTTTTCGTGATGAGGTAGTCGTGGTCGAGCAGCGTCGTCTCGACGAGCGCGTGCTCAGGCGTCGGCTGCGCGAGCCAGGTGATCTTCTTTTTCGTCTTGCGGAAGTCACCCTCGAGGTGGAGGTCCATCTCGATGCTCGTGACGATGCCGGACTCGTTGACCGTCTTGGAGCGGACGATGGCGTTGCCCCAGTCCATAAGTGTGATCTCGTCTGAAGGTCAGCGCTAAGGGAGAGGGCGTAGGGAATCTCGACATACCTCCTCCTGGTCTTCAAAGGAGATTGCGTCCTCCTGTTCAACGAAAATTTGCGATGAATATACGGTCTTCTTGTGGCCGACCTCAGGGTTCTTCTTGTGCTTAGGCAGGGTCTTCACCTCAGGCTTTTCAGGACCGCCCTTGACCGTCACCGGCACACTGTCCGGAGCCAGTGAGCGACACAACTCAAAAGGGGAGCGTATACGCAGACAAGCTCACATGTTCGCTTTGTTCAAAGCCCAGAAACGTGGCGCAATGGGATCGATGACTTTCTTGTTCAGCGTCCAGAGCGAGTCCCACTCCAACGAGACGATCGCCTGCGACGGGCCCTGCGCAAGCATAAACTGGCGGAGAGCTTCCACGGTAAGACCACGCCGGCGGATGCCGCGGACGGTCGGGAATCGAGGGTCGTCCCAGCCTCGCACAAGGCCGGTGTCTACGAACCAGTGAAGCTTGCGCTTCGAGAGGAGGGTGTAGATGAAGTTGAGACGGCTAGATCATAAACGGTGAGCAGACTGAGCAAGAAGCAGATGACGCAGACGTGTACCTGAAGTCCCAGATGTTGACTGGTCGGAGACCGAGAGCCTCAATCATCCATTGATATTGTGGGTTGCGGTCGCGGTACTCGTTTGTACGGAGAGCATGTGT
The DNA here is from genome assembly GCA_025528855.1 of Trametes punicea. Taxonomy (NCBI): domain Eukaryota; kingdom Fungi; phylum Basidiomycota; class Agaricomycetes; order Polyporales; family Polyporaceae; genus Trametes; species Trametes punicea. Next base: position 299,744 of record VICQ01000015.1, read on the forward strand.
GACGCCTTCGATCGAGTCGACGATGGGGCAAGCAAAGTCGTACGTGGGGTACACCTTCCACTTCGTGCTGTAGCGAATGATCAACGAGAGACTCAGCGGGGTATTATAGATGGTCCTTACCCAGTGCGGTGGTGAGGGAGAAGGTTCGTGCGGTAGATGACAGGATCGCGAAGGGCCTTGTTCGGATTGTCCACGCTAATCTTCGCACGCAGACACCACCTCGTGCCCTCCTCCGACCCCGAGGTCATCTCGGCGAAGTGCTTGAGGTTGTCCTCTATGCTGTCGTCGCGGTGTTTGGACGCGATGCCATCGAAACGCTCCTTGCGCATCTGCTCCTGCGGTGTGTCATCCGTGTACGCCTTGCCGGTCTTGATCATCTGCAGAGCATACTGGTACAGCTGGTCGAAGTAGTCGGATGTGTGCGTGATCTTGTCGCCGTGAATGTCTAGGAGCGCGAGGTCTTCGAGGATGGTGTCCTCGAACTCGGTCTAGGAACGACGTGTGAGATCTGCTTGAATGAGCTACTCGGGCAGGCAGCATACCCTTTCTTTCGTAGGGTTGGTATCGTCGAAACGGATGATCATCTTGCCCTTGTACATCTTAGCGAAATACTGGTTCAGCATCGCCGCTTTCGCGTGACCGATGTGGAGGTAGCCGCTGGGCTCAGGAGGGAAACGCGTGACGACCTCGCCCTCCTTCGCATTTTGCAAACCCAGCGCGAAGGAAGCGGCGGTTTTGTTTGAACGCGCCTTGGCAGACTTGGCCTCTGGAAGATCAAGGATATGTCACAACCCCAGAACTCCATATGCACTTGAAAACAGACGCACCGCTCAGACCAGCTATGACCTGTTGTGTGGATTCAAGAGACTCAAGGTGAGAGAACCAGCGGAGGAGATGGGGATGTTTATTATTCTTAAGGAGACCGACAATCTTCACGCTTCCTACATCGGTGGTTAGCATGATCACTAGGGGGTCCAGGAATATCAGATATACCTTTCAACGCGCCCCACACAATCCAGTCAGCAGCGGTAATTTCGTGGCCCACAAGGAATGTGCGCCAAGCAAGATGGTCATCCAAAGAGTCCAGAGCAGCAGTGATCTCTGGGAAGGCGGTAACGGTGGGCAAGGTCTTGGCCAACGCGAAGTACGCGGCGGTCTGATACATGCGGCCTCAGCCAGCTGTTATATGTACAAAGTCAAGATACTTACCTTTGCACTGTCATCTGCAAGGCCTGCAGCCTTTGCTAACGTCTGAACGATCTCATCCTCCGCAGTGATTTTGGATCCGTCGATCTCGAGGGTGACGCCCTTCGCGTCATTATCAAAGTTCAGACCAGCTTTGCCAGTGTAGGTGGCGATAGCTGCAGCAGCCCAAGGAAATGGTGAGGCAGTAGGTGTGAGCGTGAGGACTCCAGACATAGCTGGGACAGAAGGAGAGAGGTAGTATAGTATGCGTGACTCCCGAGGGCCCGAGTCCCGAGTCGAATAACTTGAATTTACTACGGTATGCACTGGATGACTTTCAGATCTGCAGACGCCATCAGAAGCGGATTAGATAAGATAAGATTAGCCGGTGGTTGTTGGATTCCGATGAATCCGATGAACTCGGGCAGATGCCAACGCCGTCTACTTCTACTGCGCACATGCCCGCAGCTAGCACTGCTACTCATCCGCTTTCGATGATGAACTTCCCTTGCCAGACCATATTATGGCTAGTTAGATAGCCAAAGCTCAGATAGCAGCCGCAATGTCTCTCGATCCTCAGACGCATGCAGAACAGTTACCTCTTGCCCATCCGAATCTCCAAAGAGCGACCATCTATGAGTCTTACGACCTGAGACAGCTTCCGACGCATCCAGGCCGCGGCTGGACACGATTTGTCTGTATATCCGACACGCACTCCGATACGTTCCACGTACCTCCTGGCGATGTGCTCCTCCATGCCGGCGACCTCACTAGACATGGTACCCTCAATGACCTGGAGGTCACGCTGAATTGGTTGAAGGGACTTCCACATCCCGCGAAATTGTGAGTCTGATTTTGCTCCAGCTTTGTGCGGTTTGAAAGCTCAATTGTGCTCTCCTGCTGCCAGTTTCATTGCGGGTAACCATGATGTGAGAGCGCGTGTCTCATCCTTCACGCGGTGCATACCGGAGTCAAGGCTCACGATTGGCTTGTAGATCTGTTTGGACAAAGAGTACGAGGCAGACGGTGGAATGCATAAGTTCAGACCGCACCGCTTGCGGACGAAGGTGAGTACTATCGTAATGCTCTAACGTCAGTATCAAGATCGCTCATCTATGTGATAGGACATTGCAGCAGCGCGCAAGTTGATTCGCAGCCACTCTCTGCGCAAAGCCGGCATGGTCTATCTCGAGCACGAGTCTGCCATATACACCACGAGGGGCGGTAAGACGTACACAATATACGGTTCGCCGGTACGTCCCGCCTGTTTGCACGACAATATCCCAGCGTCGCTAGACGCACGACATAGGCGGCACCGATCTACTCCATCGGTGCATTCCAATACAGCTCAGGGGAAGGTAGGGGCGTCTACGCTCGCATCCCCCCCTCCGTCGACATCCTCATGACCCACACGCCCGCACTGGGTATATGCGACCTCACCAAGCGCGGCGTGCACGCCGGATGTCCGTCTCTCGCAGAGCGGCTGGCGGCGCCGGACCTGCGAGGCTGCAGGATGCACGTCTTTGGCCACATCCACGAAGCGCACGGCTTTGCCGTCATCGGACGAAATGAGAGGAACCCGGACGGGAGGATATCCGTCAACGCTGCCTTGCCTTCGGTGCCGTTGCCTATCATTGTGGACCTCATGGACTGACGAAAGTCATAGATCTTGCACTATCTCATCGGCACCTGTGTACGTACAAAAACTATTGTGTCCAACAAAAATGCATGCTATCTTCACGCTCGCTTGGGGAGCAAGGCGCTATTATCTCTCGGTGTTCCGCCGCAGATGGTCGAGAACTTACTTTCCCGCGGAATTGCCCACCTGTTTGAACTACACACAAGGCTATGCTCCCTACCTACCAGCAAGTAGTCCTCTGCCACACAGGCAAACTGTGTGCCTCACAACCAGGCTAGCTATAGCTTAGGCTTGCATAGTCAAGGACTGAAGTCTGCCATATGCAAGGGTTATCGACACGGACGTGCCCTAGATACGACTGCGATGCAACACTACGACGGTGATAAGGATTCGCGGCGATCCTTTCAAGACTTAGCGCGAAGACTCGAGGGAGGCTCTACTCGTTACCTACTTGAAGCAACCATGAACGGGAGCGGGGTCATACGAGTGAGTGCTCTGGTTGATCTACTGTAGGACCGGCTAAAGCATGCATATGAGGGTTCAATATTGGGACATCCTTCTATAGCTGTACTTCCTGGCTTGCCAAAAACGTGAGTTCATCGGCTGCTGAAAGTTAGCACGAGGACAGTGCACCGTTGGATCGCCGCCGGTCTAATACGTCGTATATCAAACTAGAGGGGACTGCAGCCGTACGTACTGACAAACAGGTCTTCTCTTATTCTACTATGTTCAGCTTTTGCAGGCCGGTTATGGTAGGCGGGCGCGCTGCCACAGATTGTTGAGCCTGCGTGGCTAGTAGATAGACCTCGCCACGTCAGGCGCTCTCCGCGAGGTATATGAAGTTAGCCCTCTGCTTCACCTAACTCCATCATCCCTTTCTTTCCTTGTCGACCGCATCCTAGGACTAGCCACCTCGCTATGGAGACGCTTCCGGTCGAGCTCCTCGCGGAAATATTCACCTTGGCCTTCACAGATGGTGGCCACACCGCATGTTCGGTCTCTCTAGTCAACAGACGTTTATACGAGGCCTGTCGTCCCTTTCGTTTCCAGACAGTCGCGTTGGACGGTTCAACGCCCAAAGTCGAACGGTTCCTCGCCACATTCGAGAAGGAACGCACGGAGCTCGAGCCCTCCACGACGCTCAAAGTACGGCAGCTATACTTGGACGCTTCTCGCTTGTACGGTCGAATTGATTTTGCCTCTTCTTGGTACCATACTCTCCTGCGCAATGATGCTTCCGAAGAGGAGGGGGAATTTGCCCCGCAGCCCTGCGACAAGCAGCCTAGCGCAGTCGCCTCTGTTCTCGACATGGTGTCTCCACATCTGGAGATGCTCGCGTTACACACGCCCATATTTTGCTCTGCCATTGAGAGCATTAGCTTCCCGCGCCTCCGCGAACTCACTATCCGGTGTAGTGCTCTCAACTTCACCCCCGCAGAGGGCTCTGCTCCGCTATATCCGGCGCTCAAGCGGCTGCACATTATCGAGTTCCCTGTTGCACTCCATGCCTGGGGCTTCAACGCTCCGAACCTGACGCACCTCCGCGTCTCGCTCTGTCGCAGCATCTCCAGAATTGAGAACCTCGCCACCTTACAATGTACGTCCATCACGCGCAGGTCTGGGCGACGTCCTATGTCGTCTCACTGACATTGTGCTCCAGCCAAGTCAACATCCCCCTTCTCCTGCTTGGAGAAACTGATTATTCAGCCTGACGTATGCCCACCTCGGCGGTGGGACAATGGTTTCGACTTCGCGGCGCACACCGCCCTCATCGACTTCCTCTGGCAGTCGCAAGCCCAACCGGTCGTCCCCGTCTATATCCTGCCGCAGGGGAGGTCCGTCGCATTACGAAAGGACTGGCAGTGCCGCCTCGAGGGAGACGAGAGCTGCTGGGAGATCTCGGAGTCGTACGCACGGTCTCGATACGAAAGTGTCGACCCTCCGGCCTACCTTACCCCATGGGAACCGATGTCGAGCGACGACTCAGATGGCGACGACTCTATATAGCTCTTCGTAACGCATTCTATCAGCGTAATAGTCTGAATGGGTCAACGGGAAGCGGTCACATGCGTGCAGGCTCAGCTTTGTCAATGCTTAATGTATGTGGGCTGAGATCCAGATGTTAAGGTGGAAGGGAATTGGCTCAACTCCGGATGTACTGCGCTCGGTCTTGTGTGCATGATTTACGAAGACGTCGCATTTGGGATGGATTGGACAACACCACCAAGCAGATATCACAGTCCTGAGACGTGGAGTGCCACATCGGATACAGATACAGAATTAACCCTTTGTCCAACGCTATTCGGTCATTCAGTGTTGCCCGTTCACTTTGGCATTCGCCTTGTCCATATTTTCGACAGCGCGCGTCGCAGCCAAAACTGCCTTCAGGCCAGATGCGGTGATGTCCTGGTCGATCGCAACGCCCCAAACAGCCCATTTCGGGCTCCCGCCCGGGCCTTCGTACGCGATCTCAACGTAAGACGCGGCCTTGACGTCCGAGCCCTCGCCGATCGAGTGCTCCGCGTACTCGCGAATCGAGACCTTCCCGTCCAGTCCGCGGTTGACCGCCTCAACCGCAGCAGACAGCGGTCCGCTGCCCTCGCCCTCGAGCGCGACAGGCTTGCCGTTGATGATGAAGTTGCCCGAGAGACGTGCACGCCCACTGTCTGGCAGGTGCTCGAGCTTGAACGACTTGACGGCGAAGCGGCCCTCCTCCTCGTAGTAGCCGTAGGTCTCGCGGAACAGGTGGACGAGGTCGTCGTACGATATCTCGCCGCCGTGATCGCGCGCTGCCCGCTGTACGACCTCGAAGAAGGACGCCTGCAGGCGTCTGGGGAGCTCCAGCTGCAGAGAGTTGAGGATCGCGGTGGCAACGTCGGCCTGGCCGGTGGATGCGTTGAAGCCGACGGTGAGCTTGAGCTCGGGCAGTTGCCGGTCGCCGATTGCACTGTTCACAGCACTGAGGACCGCGCGCAGACCGGATCCCGCGATATCGGGGTCAACGCCGACACCCCACCATGACTCGGTTGAGCGACGCGTGTCCTTGACATCAGCTCCCTGAGGTACGAGCTCGACGTAGGACGCAGCCTTCGCGTTCTGGTCTGTACCAATGGTGTGCTCGGAGTACTCGCGCACGGACAAGTTAATGTCCAGATGTGTCCGCAACGCATCGAGAAGGGCCGACAGGGGACCGTTGCCGTCACCACGGATGACGCGGAGGACACCATCAACTACGATGGTACCGTCGAATTGTCGCCGCTCATCTACCGCTTCTCCGGTCAAGCTCCCAGGTGATGGCTCGGAAGTAATCCTGTACGACTTCAGGATTAGCCTACCCTCGTACGCAGAACCGCCAAAGTGGTAGGTTTTGCGGAATGCAGTGGTGATGTCCTCAACGGTCATTTCGCGCGCCTCGCGGTCTGCAATGTCCTGGATGACCTGGTAGAACGCGATCTGCATCTTGCGCGGCATGTCCAGGCCCAGATGGTGTTGTACAAGGTACGCGATGCCACCCTTGCCCGATTGCGCATTGACACGGATGACAGCCTCGTAATTGCAACCAAGGTCTGCGGGATCGATAGGGAGGTACGGAATGTCCCAGTACTTGTTCTTCCCTTCGCGTTCGGCCTGTTGATGGCGGACGCGCTGCGCCTCAAAGCCCTTCTTGATCGCATCCTGATGAGAGCCCGAGAAGGCCGTGAAGACAAGCTCGCCGGCATACGGATGGCGTGGGTGGACAGGAAGGTCATTGCAGGCGGTAACAACGTCAATAACTGCCTGAATGTCGCTGAAGTCGACACCTGGGTGGACACCCTGCGTGTACAGGTTCAGGGCGAGATTGACAAGATCCACGTTTCCGGTACGCTCGCCATTGCCAAACAAGCAGCCTTCAACGCGATCTGCCCCAGCCAGGATACCGAGCTCAGCAGCAGCAATACTGGTGCCTGGAAGACATGTTCAGATGATAGTGAGGCTCACAATTGTTGACTTCAACCTACCGCGATCGTTGTGAGGGTGCAGACTGACAATGATCTTTTCTCGTTCAGAGATGTTACGACAGAAGTGCTCCACCTGCATCATTGAACTTAATCCCGTGGTTTGGTCAGCGCACGGCAAGACACAACATACCAAGTCCGCATAGTGGTTGGGAGGTCCGACCTCGACAGTAGCAGGCAAGTTGAAGATGATCCGGTCGTCGCCAGAACCAGCCTTTCCCCATGCCTTCTTCACGGCCTCGCAAATCTCGATGGCGAATTCAGGCTCTGTTTGGGAGAACGTCTCCGGGCTGTACTCGTAGCGGAACTGGGTGCCATACTTCGCAGTGCACTCCTCCGTGAGCTTCCGGACGATTTCGGTGTGCTTGACCGCCAACCTGACGGTCTCCTCTTTGGAGTTGCGGAAGACGACTTCGCGGAAGGTGTGGCATGTTGCATTGTACATATGAATGATGGCTTTTTTCGCGCCCGCTACTGCGTCGACGGTGCGCTTGATGAGATCTTCTCGCGCAGGGGTGAGGACCTGAACCCATTGATTCGTCAATGTACGTTCTCTGCCTGGCGATCGTCAGGGCCTAGCATCTGAAACAGCGGTGTTGCAAAGTGATCTGAGTCCCTGGCAGTACAGGCAGACTCGAATGCACATGGGACTGTCCTATTCTATGTGCAGGCCACAGTCCGCACCTCTCACACCGCGGACACTTCTCGTTCGCACACACGACTGAACACTCACCTGGATCCAGACATCATCGGGAATCTTGCCCTGCTCAATGAGCCCGCGCACGAAGTTGAAGTCCGTCTCACTCGCAGCGGGATACGCAACCTCGATCTCCTTGAAGCCGCACTTGAGCAGCGTGTCGAAGAAGATCGACTTTTGGGCGACGGTCATCGGGTTCGCCAGGGCCTGATTCCCGTCGCGGAGGTCGGTCGACAGCCAGATCGGTGGTCGCCGGTTCACTTTTGAGGGCCATTGGCGGTCTTTGAGGTCGACCGGGGTGTACGGCTTGTACTTTACAGAAGGATCTGCACTGTACGGTCGGAAAGCGGTGGCGGTCAGGAACCTCGATCGATGCATAGCACAACACGCTTTTCGAGGATCACTCACAGCATGGGCATGGCTGGTCGTAATGAAGGTAGATGAAGCGAAGATATGTAAGCAAGCGGAAGCCTAGCAATAGCAAGGCTGCATGAGCGTTGGGTATAAAGCCACGGACTAACCGCGAGGCCGAGTCAGAACTTTTTTGAGTCATGGTCATGATCACGATCGCTTCTGGAATGCCTCCTGCTTTCTTAGCCACACTGCACATGTACTGGAAACTGGACAGCGTCGTACAGCTCGCGCCCGTCGCGGAACTCCACTAAAGTCGACTACATTCACAACGAGTACAATATGACAATAGTATACACAGCGCGCGAAATAGCATAGGAAGGGGGACAGCCTGCGAAAAGGGACGAAGCAAGGTCAGAACTTGAACTCCTTCTCTTTCCGCCGCTCTCTGTCGCTGTCCGCCTTTTGCTTTCTCTTCGCCATCTCCTTTCCAATCATGTCCGAGAAGTCCTCCTTTGAGCCTGGTACACCGGCGGAGCCACGCGAATGCTGCTCGTACTTCCGGCGTAGGTCTTCCGTGGACATACCCTCGAGCTCAGAGGCATCAATCGAGACGTCCACGCCGTTCGTCTTGCGCTGCGATGGAAAGAGTCAGGATCGTCAAGAGTAGATATGAGAAATGTGACATACCTTGTTGCTCCGCTCATCCCCAAGAACAGGGATAGCGCCTCCGCCAGTCACGGCACTGACATCGTACGCACGCTCGCTGCCCATGAGGCCCCGTACCGACGTCTGCTTCTCCGGTACGACCTGGTACAAGGACCTTGGTCCAGTTTCCATGGCTTCTGATGGCGCCCGTGCAGCGTTCTTGCGAAGCTCAAGGAAGTCCGGCGTTTCCAAACCACCAGCGACTGTCGAGACGACACTGGCCATGCCAGATGGTGTCTCCAGACCTGATGGTGTCTGAGTGCCGTCTGCAGGTGCCTGTTGCGGTTGCTCCTCTTCCTCGGACTCCTCTTCACTCTCCTCTTCGGTTTCCTCCTCCTCTTCTTCGGGCTCGAGCTCGCCCCACAAGGTGCGGTCGACAGGCTCGCCCATCTGCAGAAACATGAGCAAGCGTAGCGCGAAAGACGTGGTGGCAGGACTTACATCCGCATCGGTGTGCTTAGGCAATACACCGAAAACGTCACCGTAGAGAGGACGGTTGTACTCGTCAAGAGGAGGCTTACCCCAACCACCCGGATGGAAGCCCCATTGCGCACTATGAACGATGGTCAGACACGAGCCAGTCCTTTCGAACAACACTGGGCATACTCACCCCTCGGGTATAGGGGCGTTGAGCCCGGGTATCCGCAGCGTTGGATAGCTCGGAGGGGGACCGAACCGCTGCATGCTGATCAACCATGGCGGAGGAGCAAGTGGCGGGATGGAGAGAGCTTCTACGAGCTCAGGAGAGAGCTCACCGGGGCGCTTGTGCTTCAGCTGCGTTTCAAATTCCTTGCCCTCATAGTACCTATAGCGAAGCCATGTCAGTGTGATTCACACCACGACAGAACCGACAATGCCCACATCTCTCCAAATCCAGTGACATTCGGTTTTGTCATGTACTTGAAGAATGCGTCGTGCAGTTTCTGGTAGTCGATGTCGACCTTGCCCATCTTAGGCTGTACACGCTCGCGAGTTTTTTGCTTAAGTGTCATGTTAGCCTCCTTCTCCTTAACCGCGTCGCGCATCGTGGCGATACCCGTATCCGCGATGTATGAAGGGAGCTGGAACGGCGGTTTCTCGATCCCACGCTTGCCTTGCAGATAGTCGCGTTTTGCACTCCAGTGTGCGGGAACGGGGACAGTGTTGCGATAGCTCTTGAGGTGAAGGAGTAGACGAGGGTCTGCCGCAGTGACGTCTGTCCACTCGACAACTTCGGGCTTCTTCACTAGCTGCTTGAGTTCAGCGACAGTGAGTCTGTTCATCTTTCGCGCCTTCTTTTTTGATAAGGGCTTCTTCTCCTCCGCATCCGAGTCGCCCTCGGAGGCCATGTCGTCGTCCGAGTAGATGACCTCTCCTTTCGATGGTTCGCCATCTCGCACTTCCTGTGGGGGCTCAATGTCAGAACTGTTGTGAGACGAAAAGAGAGCGCAAACGTACTGGTTGTGATTCCGGAGAAGGCTTGAAGCGTGCAAAGACGTCGGAGAATGCTTCGAGGGAAGGGTCTTTGACATCCAACGGCTCAGATACGTACTCGACATTCTGAGGCTCGTCCACCTCCATCTTAACCTCTGGCTCCGACTGGTGGTGTCCATTGAGCTCCTCCTGCATTGGATAATGAGCTGCATGCTCGGTGCGGATGACTGAGGAGATGTACCTGCTTGACCGTCTTCTCTTCTGCCTTCTTTTGCTTGGCCTTCAAGCGGCGAAGCTGGTTCTTCGACTTGATTTTGCCGTTCGTCTTGATGCCATTAGTCATAGGGACAGCAGCAGTCGCAAATTGAGTAGCCATGGCTGAGAACAAGGACCGCGGCGAGAAAGACGACCACACTAGCAGCGAGGGCGTGGACGCTCCGGAGCGACTGAATCGGCGTGAACGACGACGCCGTCCGCGACATTGTAAGCACCGATAGTGCTGACATAAGCGTCCGGTTCTGGAAAGGCTTTGGCCCGTCGGGGTTTCAAACTATCGGCATAGCCCGACGAGAGGATGAGCGAGTCGGACATAGCAAATTTTGTTGCAATCAAGGTCTCTGACCACCACCAGTCGATCTATCGATCCTCTCTCTCAAACGACACCTCGAGACTCTAGTCGACTCTTACGTCGACTTTTCAAAACAAGAAGAACCACCAGAAGACTATCTCCAACATGGCTACGTGCGTAGACTTCTTCTGAAGGTGTTCAAAGAAGCGAAGGTGCTGATTGATGGTTTTGCTGTAGCGACGGATCTCTTCAGGACATCCAGGAGGGTGAGATTGAGTCCAACTGGGACCAGATCGTCGACAAGTGAGTGCAGCTTAAGAAAACTGTATGCGTGCAGACATGCTGAATCAAGGCGATGTGTAGCTTCGACAACATGGACTTGAAGCCCGAGCTGCTCCGCGGTATCTATGCCTACGGGTGAGTGCAACATGTTCACGACTTCGTGTCTCGATCCTGATTGTCAGGTCAGTTTTGAGCGGCCCTCTGCTATTCAGCAGCGCGCGATTGTCCCTGTCATCAAGGGTCACGACGTCATTGCTCAAGCCCAGTCGGGTACCGGCAAGACGGCCACGTTCTCGATTTCCATCCTCCAAAAGCTCGACCCCAACATCAAGGGTACCCAGGCGCTCATCCTCGCGCCCACCCGCGAGCTCGCGCAGCAGATTCAAAAGGTCGTCGTTGCGCTCGGCGATTACATGAACATTGAATGCCATGCCTGCGTCGGCGGTACGAATGTCCGTGAGGACATGGCCAAGCTCCAGGAGGGCGTCCAGGTCCTCGTCGGTACCCCCGGTCGTGTATACGACATGATCAACCGCCGTGCGCTTCGCACTGACAACATCAAGATCTTCTGTCTCGACGAGGCCGATGAGATGTTGTCTCGTGGTTTCAAGGACCAGATCTACGAGGTCTTCCAACTTCTTCCTCAGGATACCCAAGTCGTCCTCCTCTCGGCCACCATGCCCGCTGATGTGCTGGAGGTAACGAAGAAATTCATGCGTGACCCCGTCCGGATCCTCGTCAAGCGTGACGAGTTGACTCTGGAAGGTATCAAGCAGTTCTACATCGCCGTCGAGAAGGAGGAGTGGAAGCTGGACACGCTCTGCGATCTCTATGAGACCGTCACGATCACTCAGGCCGTCATCTTCTGTAACACGAGGAGAAAGGTCGACTGGCTCACGGAGAAGATGCATCAACGGGAGTTCACCGTTTCTGCCATGGTGAGTTTTATGATTGATGGTAAGCGAAACGGGAGTGCCTGACATGACGTATGACAGCATGGTGACATGGACCAAAAGCAGCGTGAGCTGCTGATGAAGGAGTTCCGTTCTGGCTCTTCTCGCGTGCTGATCACGACGGATCTGCTCGCGCGTGGCATTGACGTGCAGCAGGTCTCGCTCGTCATAAATTACGACCTGCCCACGAACCGGGAGAACTACATCCACCGTATCGGTCGTGGTGGCCGTTTCGGACGGAAGGGTGTGGCAATCAACTTTGTCACCACGGAGGATGTGCGCATGCTGCGCGATATCGAACGTGAGTACATTCTAGGCGTGGCGGAACCCTGAGCGATGAGACTGACGGCTTGCATAGAATTCTACAACACTCAGATTGATGAAATGCCTCTCAACGTCGCGTAAGTGCCGGTCGATCACTCGGGAGACAAATGAGATACTGACGCAATGATACCCTCTGCAGCGACCTGATTTAGATGATTTTTATTCGCTACGTCTTCTCCTGTCTGTACCAACGCATTCTCGCCATCACCGTCGTCTTGATATCGCCTGCGGATCAAAAGCGCACAGTCTGACCTCGTCTTGCCGCCATCTCGTCACTGCATCGCTCGTAATCGTTGTCTAGTCCTCGCCCGTCACTCGCCACTCTCCACGGCCCCTACCATTGCCCGTCGCCGCCGCTACAAGACTAGCCTACCGCAGCAGTGAACGTCTTTGTTGTAATGCTCCGTACAATGGTTCGGTACCGGTATTCCCTCCATGTTTACTACGACCTCTCAAACGTACATACAGAGTGTGCAGTACGCTACGATGATGATGATTTATTTTTTGATGGATGTGGATGCGCATGCGTCACCGTGTGTCAGAGTGTCTGGCGAGGAAGATTCATCTGCGCATCAGTGATGGGCAGCGTCGTCGGGAAGAAGCTCAGCTGTGGGCGACGGAGGCCAGGCACGCTGCTGAGGCTGTCCTGTGTGTGTCGGTTGGGCGGCTAGCGCGCGCGGAGCCCGAGTGCGGGGCAGTGGCGGCTGTCAAAAGCAGTCGAGACGGCCGCCTCGGATGTTGTGTACGTTCCGGGAACGACTGCCACTCGAACCATCCGCGACAGCTGCATTTGCCATTTGCACTTGCCACCACCAGCGCACCCCAGCACTCAAAGTCAGCTCGCAGCCTCCGCAACGCCCAGTCTCGACTCGGTCGCGTGCTGACGAAAGGGGTCCACCTGTCAGACTCGGTGTCACATCCTACCCAACTCCGCCCTGCGCGGGCGGCCACCCAGCCTTGTACTTATTCCACCACCTTCCCCCCCATGCCCACCAACTAGCCGCAGCTCGCTATATGTCCTTTCCTGCGTGCTACCATAATCCTCCATTCTACTTATAAGCTGCTCTTTGTTCTTCCATACTTCCCCGCCCCGCCCTGCCCGCGCACGCTTGGACCAGGACGTACCCACGATTACTACACCAAGCAAACCTTGTCGCACCAGCCACCCATTATTCTCAGCTTGCATATAAGTTATTCATATGGTGGGCACAGACACTTTCGCTTCTCTCCGCTCGCTCATATACTTACGCCTCTGCTGGTTCAGATATTACTCATGCCTTCACTTTCACCCATCGTATGCAACCCAGCGTCGCACCGCGCACCCTCCCGATATGCCGACGTACCACTCACACCCTCCGCCCTCCGCTCGCAGCCACCCACCGAGATAGTCCCACGCCTATACATCGGCGACCTCGCGGCGGCCGAAAGCCCACAAGTGCTCACCGCATTAGGCATCACACACGTCCTGAGCGCCATGGCCGGGCACGTCGCCCTTCCGCCACCGTCCTCGCTTCCGCACCTGGGCCCGCACCAGACGCTGCAGCGCCTCCAGCTACCGCTCCAAGACTCGCCGTTCTCTGAGCTCGCCGCTTTTCTGCCCCGGGCCACGGCATGGATCGCAGCGGCGCTCCGCGACCCTAGCGCGCGCGTGCTCGTGCACTGCGTGCAGGGCGTGAGTCGCAGCGCGAGCGTCGTCGCCGCCTTCCTCGTCGCGCACTACGGATGCACTCCCGAGCGGGCTGTGCAGCTCGTCCAGGCGAAGTGGCCGTCCGCGCAGCCAAACCCGGGCTTCGTCTCCCAGCTCGGCGAGTTCTATCAGAGCCTCCGTGCGGGCACAGGCAGGAACCACAGCGGCCGCAGTACGCCTGCACGGTGACTCCGGCCGCACGGCTCCTCCGTGTCAGGCTCAAACATGGACGCAGGTTCTCTTCCTCGGTCAGGAGGCCTGCAGTCCTGTGCGCGAGCGACTGACCGCATGTGGGCCTCTCTGCTCGAATCCTTGGACGTCCCCTTCTCTCCTGAGCTGCTCGTGAGCCCTGCGGTCTATCTCCGAGGCTGCCCGACGTATCGACATATTCTGGTCCCTTCCTATGCCCCGCAACTTCTCCGTCTTCGCTTCTGTGATCACCGCGCGTGTGATCCTCACCACCTCCAGACATCAACATCAAACCCAACCGCTATCCAACTGTCATTCTCCAAAATGAACAGATGCCCCGCACCGCTACCACGACTTCCTTATGGCATCGTGACCCGGTCCGCGACCGTTCTTTTGGTTCCTATTGTTATCCTCTTCTAGGACACCGTCGTTGGCTGCGATGGCGTCGACCTGGCCTAGTATGCGCAAACTCCCTGGACTTACCTCTGACCGTAGCGTAAAGCTGTATAAAGTGATACGCGCGCAACGTAACGTAACTTACGGCTCGACATGGCACAATTTACTGTACATATACAGCCCCAGTTTATGCTAGTTATCGCGGACTGAATAGATCACCGTACAGAGTTGAAGGCTATGCCGGATCTTGGTGCTTCGCGCGAGAAGGGCAGCGGACAGTTCAGGATGGGCTAAGCAGCTGATAAGCCCGCAGGCTCGGAGCTTCTCACGCTCGTGTGGACTGCGGCAGCTACATTGTGCTCCGCTCTCATCCATCTCTCGATATCCTTCAGTGCTATCGGACGTTGTGTAAGTATCATCTTCTCAACGTCAAGAAGGATACAAGCACGCGCATCGTGCATGCCTATCGCAGCCGATTAGTAGAGATCACACACTGCCCGGTACTTCGCACGCACACGTCCGTGCCGCCCGTACAGCTACAGATGTTCAAAGCTTCTCTCAGTTAAGACCCTCCGTCCTGAGCCCACGGCCACACGCACCGTCGAGAACATCAGCACATCCCCCGTCAATCGTTCGTGGAATGCATGCTGCCACCCGCCACCCTGAGACAGGTCGGAACACGACGGAGCGGGAGGTTTCCGGACCCTCGATATCCACACCCCAGTCAAAGCTGGAGCTCAAGTCAATATCGCCGCTCACGAATGATGCGGTGCTATCGGGAGCTGGCAGGCTGCGAATGCAGCACTTGAAATCGTGTAAACGTTGACAGTCCATGCATATGCCGAGGTGCATGTCGCGATGTCGACGTGCACATCTTCCAGGCACTCGGGCTCGAGCTCGAGCGGGAGCGGTGGGAGTCTGATGATCGGACTTCCGTACAGGATCCGGGAAGCTTGGGAGTCGAGGGTCGGGTTCGCGAGGTCTGACTAGCTTGAATGACTGACGGGCGGAGGTCGGAGGACAGATGGATCGCGAGATGCGTGATAGAGTTGTGCGGTCGCGCACACGAACTTCGGGACGTCGACGTAGAACGTCGAGCGTCGGACGTCAACGCTGGAAGATTGACCTGCCCGGACGGACAGCTCGGGAATGTCGATGGAGCGTACTGCGCACTGCTTTGCAAGCCCGCGCACCCTGGATGGCTTGGCCAGCCTTCGCAGATTCTACGCAACTGCGCACATCGCTGGTGCAGAGACGCACAGCAGGCTGGCAGGGCGACCGTTCAACGGACCACTCCCGACACACCGGTACCTCGGGGGAAATGGACAAGCACTACGAAGTCTGTACAGTACAGCCTTTGTAGTTCGGGCTTGCGGATTGGGACTCCGCCAAGGCATGCTGTTCATCCTGCAGGACCGCACAGTAAGGGCTGGACCCGCGGTCGACCGGGAGGCGGAGCCTTCCTGAAGGGACAGACACATGGGATATATCAGTACAGTAGATGAGAATACACACACCGCTATTCCACGCAGCTCCCGCAAGACAATCAAAAAAACATAACAGTATAATGATGAGAAAGCTCCGAACTGTCCGCACCGAGTAATCGCTCCACCGCCGGGATGCAATACGACTGCATCCTCACGAACAACAGCCTCCACGTGAATGCGAGTCCTCCAGTGCGATACCGTTCCCAGACGGCTTCGACAGTTTGACGCCCGGCGACTAACATGAATGCATCGCAGACCGCAGTCAGCAAAGTGCACGCACATCGGCATCACCAGCGACGCCCGAAATCACGGAGAGTCGATCCTCGGGCACACCTGGACAAGCACGGACAAGCACTCACCCTGTTGTCGTCAAACACGCCGCGGTGGACCTTGTCGAGGATGTCGCGCGTCGCACGCTCAAACGCCGCCTCGACGTTCTCGCCCGACTTCGCGCTCGCCTCAACAAACAGCAGACCCTCCTCTTTCGCCCACAGGTCTGCCTCCTCTGTTGACACTTCGCGCTTGCGCTTCCCGGGCGCGGCGGGGGACTCGTCAGAGCAGAGGTCGATCTTGTTGCCGACGAGGATACATGTTAGGTGCGGGTCAGCGTGCTCACGGACGTCCGCGAGCCATGAGCGGGCGTTCAGAAAGCCTGTGCAGTAGCTCACGTGAGCAACCGTGGAGTCGGGCGGAGCATCCGGGAACACGTACTCTGTCGGTTCGTTACATCGTACACGAGCAGGCAACCTGCCGCACCTCTGTAGTATGAGCGTGTTATGGACCGGAAGGACTCAGTGCCAGCTGTGTCCCAGCCTAGCCCATGGTCGTCAACGCTGGTCTCGCTACGCCGTACCAAGGGCGTTACATACATTGCAGCTTGACGATCTTGTTCTCCTCCGGTATTGTGATGAGCTTAGAACCAAACTCGACACCTAGCTGACAAAGTATCACTCGCATTGGAGAATGCATTGCGCGCTGGAGAAGAAGTGAGGACTCACCGTCGGGTCGGGGTTTGCGAGGAACCGCTGGTCCGTGAGGCGGACGAGCAGAGAGGACTTGCCGACCGCGGCGTCACCGGTGATGATGAACTTGAGGACATAGTGCCATTGCACGCCCGCCATTCGAGGGTATGACAGATGCGAGTTGTTGAGCGTATGAGAGAGGTCGGGAGTAAATGCGTCTGCGAGGCGTTCGCGTGTGGTATCCGAGAGGCGCAGTAGGAGTGGGTGGCGCTGGAGTCCTAGCCAAATCTTGGAAAGTAGAACGCGCAGGCTTCCGCTAGGAGAGACGATGAGAATCTATGGTAACGGGTATATGCTCGTAGTATTATGCGTGCAATCCTCGGGCTTCGGTTGCGGTCGCAGCGGTCGTTTGGTGGTCGTTGTTGAGAGACGTGAGGTCACCGACTCCCGGGCCGTGCTACACAGCAGCCACCACTCCCACGTGGCTTGCTCGGAACTAGCCGGGAGTCGCACACTCTGTCTCTTGCGTCGGCGAAGACGACCATCCACCTCAACCTCAAGGTGCTAAAAGCCATTTGCCACCATGAGCAGTGCTACCTGGCGCAACGTCTTCACGTAAGTGTCTCTCTTTATGCTCCATTTTTGTGATTACCTTGGGGTCTGCAATCTGGCGGCTGGCGGTCTAATCTCAACGCAACTTGGGTGTTGACGCCACCTTCCCCCTGCCTCTGTGCGACTCTGCAGGTTCAACAAGTACTCCCAGATCGCCGCGCGAGCCCTCCGTGCCTCCCTCAAGGAGGAGGAGCGTGTCATCGCTGAGAAGCGTGGCTTGACCATACTGAGGTATCAGCGTTGGGAGAATGGCCAGGGTGGCCCGCAGGTGAGCCGTTCATTGCCCAATTCCTACCTCGACAACATCTGACACTCGTCGACCTTTCTCCGCCTTCTACTTGCGCTTATGTGCTGCCATCCCTCGTCGTGCATCCTGTCCTCCACCGGGCGCTCCGCTTTGTCCTCTATTTTGCACCCCCAGACGTACCTCGTCCCCCCGCCGGAATCGGACACGGCAGCAAAGAAGGCGGCAGTCTAGATTACTATGGTGTACTTCTCCGCATTGGTCACTCTAGATCATCGTCAACTTTGGGCATGGCTTACTCTAGATCACCGTCAACTTTACGCACCATGCCCTTCTTTCCGTTTTGGCTGACGGTCAAATCTCCATTTGCTGCCCTATCATATGTCTGTGATCATCTCAATATCGGCATGCCGCGTACAACGCATATGCTGGAATGTCTTGGTGAAAAGTGCCCGCAGTAGGGACGCAGGTGAGGACCGCCGTGGGCGTCACCACCCGTGCGGTACGCGGGGCGATATCCTCATAAGCACGATGCATCGGAAATCAGCCCCACAGACCTTGGACATGCCTCTTCCTGCCCTCTCCGCATCCCTGATCCTGCTCTCTATATCGAGCAATAAATTTGCTTTCTCGCGTTGATCTTCCGCCTCGCGTTGTTCGTGGGTTGCTCGTCCACAATCAAATCCTCCAGAAGCGTGATCCATGTCGCGCGCAACCATTCATTCTCGAATGCATGCACGAGAACGCCGGGCCTAACGAGGCTAGCCCGGCTGGGTTCAATGTACACGCCGCGCGCAGTCGGTGCGCCTGCAGGGTCATCGACACCGCGAGTCCATGACGGCGCACGCAGAGTCGCAACCTCGTTCGCAGATTCCGCGCGCTCGGTCTGAGCGCAGAATCGCCGCCGCACGTGGGCGGGGCTCTCAGCGTGTACATATATGGTCCGCTCTGCTTACGTAGGCGTCCGAGGACCCAATCTCCCTTCGCCTCTGCGGCCCATAGTCTCTTCCACTCCTCTTCGCCGCTCTCGCCGCCGTCCTTGTTGCTCTCGCCCCGCAGGCCCCCTCCGTACGTCCTTCTGCCGCGGGCGCGTTCGTCGCGCTCGCTTTCGCCCACTTTTCACTTACGCGGTTGTTCACCGCTCTTTCGTCGATTGCCCTCCTTTACCGCAGCCCGACCGAAAAACTTACCGAAAAATGGCTGCCCGTGGATGTTTCAACTGCGGTGGTTGTGAGTACCACACCTTGTCTGATCAACTCCGCGATCCGAGACCCTGCACGGCCATCATCTCTCGTGTTTGCTGACGCATTCTTTGTGTAGTCGGCCACCAGGCCGCCAACTGCCCCAAGGCCGGTACGCCTACCTGGTGAGTTTCCACCTTTAGCATGGCTGCATCTATGTACTGACATCAATCCTAGCTACAATTGCGGCCAAGAAGGCCACGTCTCTCGCGACTGCACTGCGGAGACAAAGGCCAAGACCTGCTATCGTTGCGGTCAGGAAGGGCACATCGTGAGTGTCTGTCTGTCCTTAGTTGCTCACTCATCATTAACTCTATCTCCAGTCTAGGGAATGCCCGGAAAATACGAACGCCTCATCCGGCAACTACGGCGCCTTCAATGCCAACAACAACTCAGGCACCGAGTGCTATAGGTGCGGCAAGGTCGGTCACATTGCCCGCGCTTGCCCCGAGGCTCCTGGCGGCGCTGCTGGGTATGGCGGTAATAACTATGCAAGCTTCGGTGGAGGCTCGTCGAGGACTTGGTGAGTCCCCACCATCCATAGAGACCCATGGGGTGTGCTGATTGTTCACTAGCTACACTTGCGGGGGTGTCGGCCACCTCTCGCGAGACTGCGTCCAGGGCAGCAAATGTTACAACTGCTCAGGCTTTGTGGGTTTTTCTCTTTGTGGTTGATATGTTTTGTGACTGACTTTGCATCACAGGGACACATTTCCAAGGATTGCCCCCAGCCCCAGCGGCGGGCGTGTTACACCTGCGGCTCCGAGGGGTATGTACTCTGCCATACAGTCCTGCACTGCTAGAGCACTCATGTGGGAGCACAGGCATATTTCACGCGACTGCCCGAACAACGCCCAGACGGCTGCAGCGGCCGAGGGTGCTTAGGTGCTTACGGGTTGTATCTCTGCATATTTCTTGCTCTCCCACGCGTGTCCTCGGTCTTGTTTTGCATCATGTTGTTCGAGTATGATTACATGTGATGTCGGCATAGCCAAATGCATGGCTCGAGTGGTCCGTAGAGTGAAGGCGCTGTGCCCGCCTGTGTCCATGGTCATATGAGATGGGGCTATCACGGCGAGACTTGGCGCAGCGCGAGAGTGACCGTCCGGCCGTCGTCGAGGTCGCTCTGGGCGAGCGGGGGAAGCCGTGCCGCCCAGCGCCGGCCAATTGGGCGAGCCCTTTTCGTGTCGTCAACCGGGCGCCTATCCCCCTGTCGCCTCCGTCAACACGCACTTCGCCCTCTCTTGACTCTCTCCCGTCCTCTCTCTCTTGACTCTCGTCGTCCCCATGCAAGCCCTCCGCCTGGCGCGCCCTCGTCTGCTCCTCCGCCCCTCTTCCCGAGCGTTTGCGGCTGCCGCGAGCTCCTCGCCGTCGGCCGCGGCTTCGTCTGCGTCGGCCTCGTCTGGCGAGCCCGTCGTCCCGCTCTCCAACGTTGAGGCGATGTGGGAGCGGCTCTCCGCAGACGAGCAGGCCGTCATCCACCAGAAGCTTGAGGAGATTCAGAAGCGCGACTGGAAGACGCTCTCTCTCGACGAAAAGAAGGCCGGTACGTGTCTCACACTCGCTTGCGACCGTCGTCCTCCCGTCTGTGAGCCTTTTTCGCTGACCCGCGCTGGACTGTGTGCGTGTGTGCGTGCGACGACAGCGTACTACGTCGCGTTCGGCCCTCATGGCCCTCGTGCTCCCGTTGACCCCCCTGGTTCAATGCCTAAGATCATCCTTGGCGTGAGCAGCCTTATCCTCGCCGCCGGCGTCGCCTTCTACGCCATCCGCGCTGTCGGTGCGTACTCGTGTGCTATCGACGTCATAGACAATAGAGTGAACCATCGCTCGCAGCTCCTCCGCCCCCGAGGACCCTTAGCAAGGAGTGGGAGGAGGCAGAGAACGAGCGTGCCATCGAGCTCAAAATTAACCCTATCTCTGGTACGCGTCTCTGGTTTCCTCCTCCGTTCCTAGGCCTTCTCCGACGCGACGTCCTCCTTGCTCTCGATCAACAGGTGTCTCGTCGGAAGGCTACACTGGCCGTGGCTTCGTCACGCACAAATAAACACGCGTCCCGCCGCTCGAGTTCTTCTAGAGGTAGCGAGCGCGGCTGTGGTCGACCTCGTCGCTGCTGTCGTTGGCCGGCCGCTCGTGGAACGGAGAGGACTCTACACATCGCGTCGACCGTGGTGTCGGACGTCGTTAGTTACAACAATAGTAATCTCCTGTTATTTCCATGCTTCCTCGACCAACTTGAAATGCAGTCGCTAACTATCACTCTTGCGAGCCCGTCCAGTCAATACTTCTTTCTCACTCTCGAGTGCGTGTGCCCGCTGCCCACAAGAAACGGCATTGTATGCGTCATCGCCCCAGCCTCCGCCCGACGACCCCATTGATTCTGCGTGGACGACAGCAGACATTGAGATCAGGTCAAGGATAGTCCGTCACAGTATCTACAAGCCCTTGTCCTCAATGTTGGTCTTACTTGAGTCCTCCTTGTCGCTTTTCTCCTCGCTCTTAGCACCCTTGCCCTTCTCTTTCTCCTTCTCGCTTTTACTCTCCTCGAGCTCCGCTCGTCCGATGGACGCCTTGTTGTCCACGAGCGCGTGCAGCGCAATCACCGCGCGGAGCAAGCTGCTCAGGTAGACGACGAGCTGCTCGTCGTTCGTCGTCGTCACGAAACTCTGAGTGAGCTCCTGGTCGTTCAGGTCGGGGAGGAGGTTGAGGGCGTCTTGGAGATGGTACGATATCTGGTGGTTGAGCGGCATTTTGCCTGATGCGACGTCGACGAGGTAGGACTGGATGTCGCTCAGGCGGGACTGGAGCCCTCGTAGGGAGGCGAGCTGCTCCGCGACGCGCGTGGCGAGGGTGGTGGTGGTCGAGTCTTTGATGTCGCGCAGGAGGTGCTCAACGCCGATCTCCTCCGCCTCTTCTGCCTCGATTGCCGAAGGGACGTGGAGGAACGTCTTGCGCGTCTCTGTACCGTCCTGAAATAGGGGTCAGCGTCTCGGGAGTGAAGGGAAGACAGAGACAAGTAGCGTACATCCTTGATCTCCTCCACTGCAAAGTATGCATCCGTCGGGATACCGACGGTTTGTGGTCGTACGTCGACGATGACCATGACGGGCCGCGCGATGTATCTCTTGAGCAGGTCATTGATCTCTTGGTCCGATGCGCGGAGCTTCGGGCCCGTGTGGTACCAGCCAATCATCCGTTCCCGCGCTGTATTCCCCGCGAACCCAACCGAGGGTGAGCAGCGGGTGCGCGATGGATGGCAGGAGAACTCACGGACCGTTGACCTTCTTGAACATCTCCCACATGCTGTCGATGTAGTTGTGGTCGAGAAACCACGTCTTGCTGTCCTTCTCGTCCTCCTCGAACGGGATGCCGAACGAGTTCGCGACGTTGATCGTGCTGCCGTTGTCCTGCCCGAGGAGGATGCCCACTACGCGCTTGCTTGACCCTCGAGGCACGGACCGCGCATGGTGGTCTGCTACTGAGAGCAGAACGAGGGGGTGGACGACTATGCGCGGGGGAGCATATGAGCACTGCGCTCGTGCGCAAATGCACTGCGACGTCCGGACGTACCAACGGTCGTATTTGAAAGCGCTGAGAGCTGAGAGAAATCAGCGAACGCCTTGCCTGGGGTCTATCACGCTTACCTGCTCTGTTGATGTCGCGACCATTGTGGACAGTTGGGAGGAGGAGGTTACAAAAGGGTGCGGTGCGGGAAAGTGGCTGAAGGACTTCGACGCGCGTCCGTCCTCCACACACGCGTCCTGCTCCTGCTCTGTTTGTACCTGTTGTCCAACGCCTTCAATCGGTCCCGAAATGGAAGAGCACTTGTCATCCCAGTAGTACTGTAGTAGCGTTACACCGGTAGCTATGTACTTGCTACGCGCGTTGCTGTTCTGGACTCCAAATGTGCTTGTCAGATCTCTAGCTTTAGGGTGACTTTGCATAAAGTCCTCAATATTGCTTGCACTACATACTGGCTGTCAAAACATCCGGACTTCTATGTCCGAACTAGTACTGTCCTCGATTGGATGGTGTGCCACGGCATTTGGCAGAGGCTCGACAATCATGCCGCGGCGTGAAGGATTTTCTCTGAGAAGCTTTTGCGATAAGTGAGCTGTACATGGTGTGTGCTCTACTGTGTACTGAGTTCTCGGTTCTCCCTTGCACAATGTCTGACGTTTTCTCAGCATCGTGCATTGATGATGCAGGTCCACTGTAACATCCTAACTGGCCGACCGTGGCGATCCGGTACAAAAGGCAACGGTCATGAGAAGAGGGAAGTCCATAAGTGCGAAATAGATACCGCCTCCAAATTGATAGTGATCGGTATCGTGAGCGCTACGACGATCTGTCAAGCTCCAGGGCAACAAACAAGGTCTCGCGAGTCTCCATGACCTGCGCTCAGCTACAGGCAAATACTCATCCCTACTGCACGGAGCCTCATACAACAATTGTCTCGGGAATGGAATCAATTGTGAAGTGAGTGGATCGGCTTGACGTCGATAGGGGAGTCGCTTATAACGTGCTCGATCATCATGTTCCTATGTACTGCAGGCCTATCATAACTGCAGCGATCACTCATACGGCGCATTTTGAGTGTCGTTAGTGAGCGGAGCCTCTGTCAAATTACATCCGTACCCTGATGGTAGGAAGATGCCCATCCTGGTGTGATCCAGGGAGAATTCCCAACGAATGACAATGAGTGCGACAACAGCAACTCGAGCGATATGACCGCTGACTTTTCCACTGCTTGAGCGCCATCTCAATCCAGCCTGCAGCAGTACGGGTGTAGATCCACGAAGGCAGTAAGAAACAGCGTCACGACTTCCGATCACTCTACCGGGTCTGCTTCTGACTACGCTCTAGACTCTCCTTAACAAGCCCGTCACGCTCCGGAGCATATCCGAGTGACCCATCGTGAGCGTCAAGGTCGTCGTCACGCACATCCTGACAAGGTCTCCACGGAGTGAGAAATGGTGGATGGTGG
The DNA here is from genome assembly GCA_025528855.1 of Trametes punicea. Taxonomy (NCBI): domain Eukaryota; kingdom Fungi; phylum Basidiomycota; class Agaricomycetes; order Polyporales; family Polyporaceae; genus Trametes; species Trametes punicea. The sequence continues at coordinate 323,664 of VICQ01000015.1, forward strand.
ATGTGCCACTCCGGAACGGTCGCTTCAGGGCGCAGACCAGTGTCACACCACCGACTGATCGAGCGGACAATACCAGGATGCCTTGCGGCGCCCGCCTCGTTGATTGAAATTTTGATGCGCCTTCCTATGTGGGACAATAGGCCCGACCGACAAGGTTGTCATCGTCGCGGACACCGAAAGACGGCACGTCTAGGTCATCGCAGCCGCCGACCTCCGAGTTTTAAGACTGAAAGGGCCGACTTGAACTTGACCTTCAGGTCCCTCTACCGGAAACATCTGCCTGACAGTATCAAGGCGAGTAGACTACCACCACCTCTTGTGCCAACGCCGCTGCTCCTGACTTTGCGATCCATTCACAACGTCCCTCAGGTCGAACGATGAATATCCCCAGAATCAATCGTGGCGGCCGGCAGCTGCGCGCAACTTCTCCAGGAAAGCGTGCGTCCCGAATCTCGCCGCCGATAAACAGCCTTCCATTCGAGATCCTTGCGATGATCTTCCTCGTAGTTCGTGATACAGCACGATCGCAGCTCGACTGGGTCTGCCTTGCATGGGTATGCTCTTACTGGCGTCAGGTGGCCATCGGAACCGCTCTACTATGGGCGAGCTTGCGGATTACTCGCCCGTGTTCGGTAGACTTGATATCTGTCCTTCTTGCTCGATCCTCTGGCCTGGATCTCGAGCTCGAGGTGCATACTGCAGCATTCGAGCCCCTGGACATCTTGGCCCGCGTACTCGAGCACTCCGACCGCCTCCGCTCTCTGTCTCTCATTTATCTCCACGAGCAAACGAGTGCCGTGCAGTCGGCGCTCAACGTCGTGATGCCGAGACTGCATAGCCTATCTCTGCGCGTCGTCTACCATCCGGCATGTCTTCTCAGCAACATCCGGGAATTCTCGACGTTGAATCTTGAGGCGCGGTGTGTTCCCGCTCTGCGCGACCTCCACATCATCAGCGTGCACTTGTTAGTACCAGCTTCCGTGCTCCGTGGATTGGTCAGTCTGGAACTCTCGGAATTCAGCCAAATCTCGTCCCGACTGCCCTACGAGTACATCTACGGCATGCTCGAGACGTGTGGCGAGACTCTTCAACGACTGCATATTCACAACGTGCCGTGCGCTGTCATGCATATGTCACCAGAACCAGAACTCCGGTTTATCCAGCTTCGGGAGCTGAAGGTGAAGGCTTCAAGAGACATGACTACGGCCAACTTCCTGCATCACGTCCGCCTGCCCCATACCACCCGACTATTCGTTCAGAAGGAGTTTGGTGCTTCGACAAAGGAGTGGCCTAGAGACACCTCAATAATCTCCGAAAACATGTTCCCCTACACGCGCAGCGTCAGGAAAGAGGCCCTTCCTATTCTCCTCGAAACTCGCAAATTCCGTCTGCAAATGGGACGTAATCTGATACTAACGGGCTTTGGTGCGGACGGAAAAGACTGCATCTGGCGCGCAACTGCAGACCTTCGACAGGTCTCCAGAGACGTCACTTGCACTATGTTCGGCCCCATGGTCGGCGACATCTCGCAGCTTGTTAAACGCGACCTTGTCGAGGAGTACGAGTGCCATTTGCCCCCATATATGCCGACCTACGATCACCTGCCCAGTATCGTCTGCGCGTTCCCCAAGCTACTCAAATTCACGTTCGGACCGACCCGTTGCATTCAGGAGCTCTTCGAGGACTTCCTGGTCTCGCGCGCGGGCATCCCAGGGCTGGAAGAGATAACGTTTTGCATGCCAGACGTGGCAGATTCGCTCATAGAGATGCTCATGAAGTGCAAGAAGTTACGGCTGCAACGCGGCGACTCGGTCCTTCCGCCCGTCCTTTGGTTCCGTCTTCCTCGTCGCCTGAAGTCGTGCATGACGACCCGCAAGAAGATTGCGCAGCTCCGCATCAAGTTGCACAGGATCGTGAAGCTCGAGGTTCAGTATCTTGACTGCGCATTCTGCCAACGTCCACCTCAGGAGCCGCACATAATAACCCCTCCTTCTCCCCAAGGTGAGTGCGAACATTATGTAGGATGGCGGCGTGTTTGCTGATTCAGTGTGATGCCGAGTCAAGCGTACATATGGCACCCGTCTCTCGACGAGCTCGAATGGTGGATGATCTAGTCGGATCATTCAAATACGAATTCTCGTGTCTTCCCGGTAAGCTCATCCTTTCACTGTAAAAGTGGGCCATATCCAAAGGCCTTAGTCGACTAGGGTCCCAAGCTGACAAACGTGCTCAATCTTTTGTGGCAGTTGAGTGAATCATCTCTGCATACTATCTCTTGTGTTTGGAGTATCAAGGCCAACATCGGGAGCATGAGCGGTGGATACAAGCCTTTGAGCGGCAGAGGCCGCAGGACGCAGGCCCGAGTCGAAGGTGAAGGGTGAATCAGCCCCTGCATTCCCGCCATAGCCCGGGAGGCCTTCGCGGGGCGATACCTCTATCCATCCTGTCTGACTTCTCTCTTCGTATTGTTGCTTTCATCGTGTGAGCTCTGCTCCGATCCCGGCCACCTTTGTCGCCGCTGCGACCGCTTGCCCACTTGTCTTCGCATCCTCTGCGATATGTATGGACTAGCTATCGGTCACCATCTATCTTCCCAGACGCCTCAGGCGTAGGCTGCCGCATCTCTAAGAACTCGTCGAAGTCTCCCAATGGCAGTTATACCGAGCACAGGGTTCGAACCTCCACCATGTGGTACATGCTATCCCTACTTACGACCAGTATTATTCGTCCATTACGGGTTCTTGAATCCCTCTCATGCCCTGAACATTGTTATCCCACAGACTATGCAATGCCTACTAGTCTCGGGGATTAGGGCTTTAGCCTCCCACCGTTCCCTCGCGACCTGAGGCTGCCGAAGATATAGGCCGCAAACCCTCGCCATGAACGATTGCCGAGTGGACGTCAGTACGAACTATCGCACGGTTTTGAGTCCACGTCCATGATGACATGCTTCACCACGACGATGTCTATGTAGGCCCGAGTAGCCGCACAAGCGAACCATCGTAGACCTTGTCACACGCACTGACCCATACTCACGGTGGCGGTACAGCCCTCCGCAAGTGACGTCGCCGCCAAGTTATGGGCGACATTCTCAACTTCTTCAAGGTACCATGTGCATGACGACGAGTAGCTAGTCCTCCGTGCAGTGGATTTGCATGCGAGTCACATATACTGATCCTGGATAGCGGGCACATAGTCGTTCGATTCCTAACGGGCCCTGCAATTCCCCAAATACCGTTTATAGCGGACTCGCGACGTTGGTCGCGGGAGTGATGAGCACTCAACCATGGACCTCTGGCTGTCACCTCTGGAGCGCTCTAGGAGCCTGAGGAGCTGCAAGGGTTGCAACGACTGCGCCCTCAATTTCAGCACTATCTGATCTGCGTTCAAGCAAAGTCACTCCTGACACACTGTAGGTCGAGTTTGCGATAAGGTACGTTCCTCTCGCACCGCTGCATGACATCCTTTTGAGAGAAGTCGGTTATAGCTACTCAAATCACTCGCAGGTGCCGCTCGCCCAGTGTGTGGGGAGGGCGTGGATGTGGAGGACTCCAGAAACGCGATATGGAATCACCTAGGGCTCCGTGAACAATAGGCCCATTTATAACTAACAATATTACACACGTATTATTAACAAGTTGATATCTGTGCGAAACCCAAGGGGGTCCAAGAGCCCTGTTAGCAATTGTTAAGAATGCTGCGTAAGACTGGGGATTGTATGTACGGTGGATGCCTGTTCTGGAGACATGACCAGCCTCTTGGGCAACGGTACGAGCCGGTAGCTGGAACGCATGTGCAGTGAGACATACTGTGTATCATGGACTAGTCCTGATTACCCATATACAATAGTATACAACCCGCGACGCCTTGGAGAGTGACTACAGTATCACTCTGGCTCCGAGTGCAGCTTCTCTCACTGCCCCCTCCCCCCCTCCACTGCAAGGACATGGACAAACAAGACGATATTTGACCGCCGCGATGCTCACATGTGTATGGCTGACTTTGATGATGACGACGACGGCTTCTTTGCCGAGTGGCCGTCTGAAATAGCGTCAGACAGCCGTTATGGGTCGCACAGGGCCAGCTTGGCCGCGGACAGTTTTGACTTCGACAGCCTCATCAACTTGGGCTCCGCGAGCCTCCGCGGTATGCTATGCGACATCTTAGAACAGGAGGAGGCTGCGGAGCCATTGAATCCTATACCTCGCACTGGACGTGGTGATGGACACTTGGTATATTCACCATTATAAACCGGTTAGAGATGGTTAAAATCTATTATTCACCGGTTGTAAACTGTCGTGTTGATAACCATTAGATAATGGCTGTGATCAATGTATTCGTCACGGCGTGGGTTAGTAACTGTGTGTTAAGAACCCGTCAAATTATTCACGGAGCCCTAGAATCACCTACAGGAGTTCTTGCCTAAACGTGGTCATGTGCCCTGGTGGTCATCTTGGTCTGACACCATATCATTTGCGGTCCGCAGCGACTCGGACCTGCAGTATATTTGCAATGGAACGACGCATTCGCACCGCTACCTCGCGATTGCGGTCGAGGCTCGAGTGCGAAAGTTCACACTGTCCCTGAGCACCACCTCACTCAATTCAATCTTCTCAGCTGCCGACTTGGGTCGTAGAACGGCTTCATGCATGGAGCAGGAACGGTCGATGGCTATGATATTCTCATCCAGGTTATAACTATTGGCTTAGAGAGCTAGAACCATCTTCACATTCTGAGGTACGGTATATCTCGAGGAGGCTAGAGCTGAGGCTATGCAGTGGAGTTACCCCGAACCATGATGTCCTTCGTGATGTCGTCCCCAGAATGGGAATTAGCATGACTGACGCATACATCCTCTCTATCGGTAACGTTGTCGACATGATCATGCAGTGCTGGGAAGTTCGCCGCTGCAGATTTCCTTTCCCGGTGTTGGGATTGAAGTTTACGGATTCATTGACAGTCATATATCTTCGCATAGAGGTTGCTCGCCGGGTACGTCTCACGACCATGTTACTTTGGGAATCGCTGACGATCATCCAGGTATGCTTGAAGGACGCGTTCAAGGACAACTTTCTGATGCAGTGGTGCACGGTGTCGTTCTCGTGGCTCCAGCCCACGATAACACCCCCGCGTGTGTTACTGAGCGACGTCGGGACGGCAAAGTACTGTACCCAGGATGTCGCCCTTGCAAGAGGACCTCAGTGCATCCGTCTCCCTCAGGCTGCGTCTTTTCCGTATCGTAACGAATAGACCTGTCTTGCCGCTGATGAGGACTCATCCAGGCAACCTTACGATCCGTTCAAACCGGACACCTAGCAGCGATGAATCAAAGAGCAGCCCGCCTTGCCCTTCTCTCGTGCTCATGTGCAAACCCATGCTCAGGTGCTCTAATCATCCGCATACCCGTGATGTCATGCCCCGTTCTGTACGAGCGCGCTATGAGCAGTTCACAGATTCTTTTCTACCATGCACATCTATTTTATACATTGAATATGCTCGTATGCCTGAAGTCTCATTGCGTTCATTGCGCCGATGTATTCTATAGTACGTCTAAAGAGTCGTTTGCGAAACGTCGAGAGCCGTGAGAGAAGCTAGATGGACCAGCGAAAACAGAAGAAACGTTTGTGCCCAAAGGAGAAAGTCAAGTTCACACCTAGCACTTGCCCCGCAGGCCTCCGAGGATGGCGACGCGAGTCGCGAGCAAGAAGCAGCATGCCACCATCACCGCCGTGCCTACCATTCCCACGATAATCTTTAGGCATGTACAGAACAGAGCGCAGGGACCTACGTACCTGCGTAGATGCCCGTATACTTGTACCCGCCCGTAGCGGCATTGATCGCGCCCGAGATCGGGGGACCGGCGACGGCGCCGAGCGCGACGACTGTCATGCTCATGCCGACACGCACGCCGACGTCTTGGGTCTTTCCCATGCGCACGGCTGGCGCAGCGAGCAGAGACACGTATACACCACTTGAACATCTATCAGAGGAGGGTCAGCCCGGAGGGAAGAAAACCAGCGGCATGTACAAGATGCTCACCCGTAGACGATCGCGATGGCGATGTTCCCGCCAATGCTCGTCGCGAAGGGCCAAGCGTACGTCAGGATGCCAGCGACGAACGTCGCGGGGGTCATGACGCTTAAGGGGCCTATCGCGCCGGCAACATGAAGATTAGCCGAGTCGTCATGGGTTGTAGTGAAGATGTATGCGCACCTACGCGGTCGGCGAGAAGCCCGCCAGACAGTCGGCCGATCGCTGAACAGGCGTTCGCAATCGCTAGCAGGTAGAAGGAGAAGTTTGGATCAAGGCCTTCTGAGGCCGCGCTCACGTCTATATATGTCAAAACCTACAGGAGCGTTACATCAGCTAAAATGCATCCCTCCGCATGTCGCAAGGTCATACGCACAGTGTAGATGCCTAGGAAAGCCATAAAGCTCGAGCAGCAATACAAGGTGAACTGTGGCGACTTGAACGCAGTGAAGTCGATAAATGGACCGGTATGCTTCTTAGGCGGGAGGCGCCGCTCTACGGTCTGCATAAGAATATCAGCCCTTAATAGGGAGGAGGGCGTTTCAAATTAGCCGGAAGACTTACAGCGAACTGGATGGACAGCAACGCGATCTCGATGAACCCGAGGATCCGCATCGCCCATTTGAACCTGCAGATATCGCTCTCAGATGGCGTATTAGCAAAGAAGAGGATGCCACTGCGACGCACCCTACTTGCTGAACCAGATTCCGGACCGCAATGGGGAAGCAAGTGCCGCCGAGACTGGAGCCGACGGCCATGATGCCAAGCGCGAACCCCAACCGACGCTTGAACCAATGCGCCGGGCAGCCCATGCTCACGCCAAAGATCACGCCGCAGGCCAACTGCACTCTTGTGAGCACCCTGTCCGACCATAGAGGACAAATAATAATTGGCGCACCCCTAGTGCGATACCTTGACACAGAAGGAACTGCCAGTATTGTGTGCATTCCGCTGTGAGGAAGGTGACAGCTACAAGGACAGCGCTGGCCAGTCCCAGTGGGGTTTTCGTCCAGCCCATGTCGAAGATGCGGCCGACGATGAGACCGGGAAGGAAGACCAGCGCATACTGTATGGAGCCTATCCATGCGCTGAACCCGCAATGTAAGCACAATATACCAAAAGAAGAGCTTTCTCCAACATACATCGTCGAAGGGGACGTTCCTACAAGGATTTCCTCTTCATAATAGGCTTGAAAGACCTGCCAGACAGTCAGTTCTGGAGCGCGCGGTAGGCCGAGTATAAAGGCTTACACCCCAAGCGTTCACGAAGCCAAACGTCGCGCAAGCGCCTGCCGCACACTGCATGGCGGTGCAACCCACATGAACACACAAGCTGACGGCATGACGGAAGGAAGGCACTCACTCCTATGACGGCAAGCCAAGCTCTCAATCCGCCGTCTGGGTGGTCGCCGTACTGCGGATGCGGTGGATCGACGTCGTCGGCCTCGGAGCGCACCGGCTGCTTTTCCTGGTCGACTTGTTTCTTCTCGTCTGTGTCGCTGGTACGCTCCGTCGATCCGGCTGCGTTGATGGTGGACGAAGAGGACGAGGGGTGGACGGTCTCTGGCTCTGCCGCGGACATGTCGACGTGCTTTTTGTGCGTGCCGCTCACTCAGAGACTGCGCGTTTCGAGGAGGGAAACACCCTGCACGGACGCTAGCGAGACAGAGACAGAGGAGGGAGAGGAGGCCCGAGTGCGAGTCAGTGAGGGTCGGCCGAGAGGTGGTGGTAGGCCGGGGATGTACTTATAAGAGGGCTGGTGCAGTGGCCAACCCCCTCCGACTCGGCATGGTGAGGAACATGAAGAGCCGTGTGATCAGCATCATATGCAGCCTTTCCACGGATTTCGGAGGCCCGCATCCCTTTCTGAGCTACGCTTTCCAGCTGCTGTAAGCTGACTCGTTCTGGGCGACTGTCCACAACACGTAAAGATCCACCGCCACCGGACACGCTTGCTGTTGATTAACCACTCTCCATATGGCTGAAAACATCTCTCCACGCGGAATAAGGACTCGTAGCTGCGATATTCTGTGGGATCTGTCGAAAGTGTTAGTCAGCTCCCCCGCGCCAGTCTCGGCCCGGGATAACGTCGTCGGATGATATGTCCCGAACAGGCAGTCCGATCAATGCTCATACCCACGTGGCAGACTCCTCGCTGCCCAATTCCGGCAACCCAGACGCGTCTCAAATTTTCTGCGCGAGAGGTACAAACCAGCTGCAGCAAGTCCTTGCACGACAGTCCCATCACCGTCGGTCGCTCCCTTTCCATCTCAGGACAGTAACATGGCTTTCGGTGCGCACTCATGCTCCTGCGCTTCTTGAACGGTTTTGACCCTTACGGCGTTGTTGCCTCCCCATCTCTGAAGGTGCCTCAGGAGGACGCGGCGGCTTTGCAGGACGTGGAGGAGGTCGTGGAGGCGCTAGGGGTGCTGCCCCCAGAGGGCGCGGCGGTCCCCCCGGTCGTGGTGGACGAGGTGTGTAATGAATCTGTCTCCCTCTAACATCGGTTTTCATGATATGTCGTAGGTGGTGCACGCGGCGGAGGTGTCACGAAGCGCGGTGGTGGAGGCCGTGGCGGTCCCGGCGGGCGCGGTGCTCCTCGCGGCAGGGGAGGGCGTGGTGGCAAAGGCGGCGCAAAGGGCGGCTCGAACGTGATTGTTAAGCCTCACAGGCACAAGGGTGTTTTCATCGCAGAGGGCAAGGAACACCTGCTCGTCACCAAGAACCTCGTCCCCGGAGAGGCCGTTTACGGCGAGAAGCGGATATCCGTCGACGGCGGCGTGGACGGTACGAAGGTCGAGTACCGCGTGTGGAACCCCTTCCGGAGCAAGCTTGCGGCGGGTATCCTTGGCGGCCTCGATAGCATTTTCATCGAGCCCGGAAAGAAGGTCCTGTACCTCGGCGCCGCTAGCGGTACCAGTGTCTCTCATGTTGCGGATATTGTTGGTCCCGTGAGTAACAGACACCATTGCCCCGATTGAAGTGCTCATTGGCATTCAGGACGGCGTCGTTTATGCCGTAGAGTTCTCCCTGCGGTCAGGACGTGATTTGATCGGCATGGCGAAGAAGAGGACAAATGTCATTCGTATGTTTCCATTTTTTTCTCGGCTGATCATGAGTGTGCTCATACGTCTACGCTCATCCAGCGATCATTGAGGACGCGCGTGCGCCTCAACGATACCGCATGCTCCTTTCCACTGTCGATGTCATCTTCGCTGATGTCGCCCAACCTGACCAAGCGCGTATCGTTGCCCTCAACGCCGAGTACTTCCTCAAGGACGGCGGTCACATTGTGATCTCCATCAAGGCGAGCTGTATCGATTCTACGGTACCTCCTGAAGCCGTGTTCGCACGTGAGGTCGACGTGCTGCGGGAAAACAAGTTCAAGCCAATCGAGCAGGTTACGCTCGAGCCTTACGAGCGTGATCACGCTATGGTGACAGGTATGTTCTCTTCGACTCGTTCTGATTGGAGTCTTCTGACGCGGCGAAACCAGCTGTGTACCAGCGACACAAGCAGTGAGCCGCTGTGTATGTTTTTACGGTCGTGTCTCCATGTCTTGTTTTGTCCTCCCTGCGTGTCTGTCTCTTCGCATCGCTTGTAACTCTGTAGTACACTTTTCCAAAAGTAGTCTCATGCTGCTATATATTTTCTTCTCTCCCGCGAACATATGCGTACGCGAGAGAGCCACGTCAGGATGCGCAGCGGTGGCAGTACAGGCTGCTCGTGATGCAGCGCGACGAGCAAGCGCCGGGCTGATCGACTTTACTGTGAGCCCGCCACCCGCTGCCAGCCGTCGGGCGAGTACTACACGGCTCTGAGCTGCGAGCTCCCGCCTCGGCTGATGAAACCATCCCAAGTGGCTCTCGACCTCGGACCCCCATACGACGACGACCCCCGCTCGTCGTCCGACTTTGAGGAAATCCCCCACCCCGCCGCACACAACGCATACTGGTCCCACTCCGCGACAACCCACACCGCCCGTGACGAGGAGCTGCCCCTGCACTACATGTCCGAGGAGAAGGCCCGCAGACGGGTCCCTCGCGGTCCTGGCGGCGCCCCTGGAGGGTTCGTCAGCCAGGGATATGAGAAGGACTCCGATCACGACGCGTTCGACGCCGAGGGCAAGGATGTCTATTCCAAAATGAAGGCCAGCAAGGGGCCCATAAGCAGCGGCCGTCCTCGCAGACCACCGCCTCCTCCACCTACCACCCTCGTACGTACCTTCTGTTTACCGTATACATACACTCTGATCCCAGCTCGCATGGCCTCCGCAGCGCGAATTCTTCCAGCAAAACCTGGAGCACATACCGCCGATCATCTACACCCTCCTCTCGTGCTGGACCCGCTTCCACAAGATCGGCAAGGCGAATGCCGTCGTGTGGGACGAGGCGCACTTTGGCAAGTTTGGCTCGTACTACCTCAAGCGCGAGTTCTACTTCGACGTGCACCCCCCGCTCGGGAAGATGCTCGTCGGCCTCGCGGGCCTGCTGGCGGGCTATGACGGCTCGTTCGACTTCCAGAGCGGCTCGACATACCCGGAAAACGTACCCTATGTCGCTATGCGGGTCATGCTCGCCATCTTTGGTGTCGCGATGGTGCCTCTTGGGTGGTACACCTCGGTAGAGTTGGGGATGAGCCCGATGGCGTGTCACTTGGTCGCGCTGATGGTGCTGTGTGGTGAGTTCCACATCCCTGTTTCCCGCCTGCGTCCGTGAGCTGAACATGTCCTAGATGTTGCATGGCTGTGTATATCCCGTTTCATTCTTTTGGATTCCATGTTGCTCTTCTTCACGTTCACTACTGTCTTCTGTATGGCGAAATTCCATAACCAACAATATCGGTGCGTGCTTTTCTGTTACCAAATTGACGATGCGCTAATGTCCTGGGTAGACCATTCACCGTCGACTGGTGGGTGTGGCTGGCCTTGACAGGATGGTCTATCGGCTGTGTCTGCAGGTCCGTACCTCCCAGTACTCCTCAATTGTGCGAGTTTAACGCCCATTTAGCGTGAAATGGGTCGGGTTCTTCGTGACCTCCCTGGTCGGTGCCTACACCATTGAAGACCTCTGGGACAAATTCGGCGACTTGAAGATGTCTGTGGTAGGCACACTCCTGTTCCGATCTGTGGATGGTCATGACCTCCGTGAATTAGCGCGATCAACTGCGGCATTGGGCTGCTCGCGTTGCATGTCTCATAGTGCTTCCGATCATCATCTACATGGCATTTTTCAAGCTGCACTTCCTTATCCTCAACCACTCTGGCCCTGGTGACGCCCAGATGAGCTCGCTCTTCCAGGCGAACCTTGTCGGCAACACTTTCCACCAGAATCCACTAGGTGCGTCAGTTTGCATCCCTACCGCGGACGTTCGATCGTAACCACGCTTCTTGTCTCTACAGACGTCGCGATTGGCTCCAAGGTCACTCTCAAAAACATGGGCTGGGGCGGAGGGCTCTTGCACTCCCATGTCCAGTCGTATCCCGTCGGCTCAGAACAGCAGCAAGTCACCTGCTACCACTACAAGGACGAGAACAACGACTGGATACTCCTCCCGCGATGGGACGAGCCTCCGTACGATCCCGAGGGCCCCATCCGCTTCCTCAAGGACGGCGACATCATCCGGCTTCAGCACGGGCCCACGACGCGCAACCTGCACTCGCACCCGATCCCAGCCCCGATCTCGAAGCTGAACAACGAGGTGTCGTGCTATGGCAATGCGACGGTCGGCGACTACCAGGACTACTGGGTCGTGGAGGTCGTGGACGACATCCACCGCGGCAGCAAGGACAAGTACGACCGCATCCACTCGCTCACGACGCGCTTGCGCTTCCGTCACCACGCGAGCGGGTGCTACCTCCGCGCGGCAAACACGATCCTGCCCCAGTGGGGGTTCAAGCAGATCGAGGTGAGCTGCGACAAGGAGAACAACCCCAAGGACGTCCACACGTACTGGAACGTCGAGAGCCACTGGAACGATCGCCGTAAGTCTCACATCTGGCCTGTTCGTCGCGGAGGTTCGGTTGATAAAATTTTGCTCCAGTGCCTCCTGGCGACGTGCGCTATTATAAGTCGCCGTTCCTGCGTGACTTCTGGCATTTGAACGTCGCGATGGCCACATCGAACAACGCGCTCGTCCCCGATCCCGACAAGGAGGACATCCTCGCCTCCAAGCCGACCGACTGGCCCTTCCTCCGCGTCGGCCTCCGCATGTGCGGCTGGGGCGATAGCCAGACGAAGTACTACCTCATCGGTACACCTATCATCTGGTGGGGCGGCAGTGTCAGCTTGATCGCAGGTATCGTCGCTGCGGTGGTGTACTTGATGCGCCAGCAGAGGAAGTACCAAGACATGGAGCCCAGTGAGTGCCTCATCTGTGCGAGTGAGCGCGTGGTGTGCTCATAGATCTGCAGGGGAATGGGAACACTTCTTGTATGTTGGCAAGGTGGCCTTGGTCGGCTGGCTGCTACACTATGGTAGGCTGCTTTGTACTTTCTTGACGCTGTATTCAAGGCTTAACGTCTGCTTAGTGCCGTTCATGATCATGGGCCGTGTCACCTACATCCACCACTACGTACGTGCAAACCAACCGCCCTCCCGCTCCCACACTCACACATCCCCCCACACAGCTGCCGACCCTCTACTTCTCCGTCCTGATGCTCGCGCACCTCCTGGACCACTTCGTCTTCACCTCCCGCCGCCTCTCAGAGCGCACAAAACGCATCATCTTCGGCGCCTGCGTCGCCGCCGTCGTCGGCACCTTCTGGTGGTTCCGCGGCGTCGCCTGGGGCATCGACGGCCCCATCAACGAGCACTGGGGACTGAAGTGGCGCTCGGTACGTCTCCTCTCGCGTCCTCCTGCCGCGCGATGCGTGTCCGCTGACGGCTCATCATCCGCCGCCAGACTTGGAACATATATAACGAGTAATTACCGTAGTGTGAGCTTCCGTGCTGTATTGAGATCGCTATTCCCTATATATCCTCATGGACGCTGAGAAGCTATGTGGTGGAGGCGCACGTGTATATGTCAATCGCAACGCCGATATTGGTCAGGCAGCACGGGTGACTGACCGACGCCGGAGCAATCGTTTTCACCGCACGTGCGGATACCTCACATCCATACTCAAATCTACAGGTGCTGATGAAGGTTTGGGGATTACGACTCAAGGCTTGAGAAACCAGTTCCGCAGGTTGAACATGATTTGCTCAGACATACCGAAGGATTGTGATCCGGAAATGCATCCAACCAACACGACTACTAGTACTGGCACAGTAACATAACAGCAGCTGCAGCAATACTAACGAAGACGACGACAACAGCGACGCAGATGACAACCAACCAACCAACTATCTAATTTGTCCTTGCTGGTCCCCACGCGGTCATCCTCTTGTAGAACAACAGGTACGCGTGCCGGTCCTCGCGCTCCAGGCCGCCGAACACGTCGTCCGGGCGCACATCCGAGACGAGCTCGTCGTCGATGCGGATCCATGCTGGCCGCGGACGATCTGACAGCTCACGATTGGGGTGTAGGACATCAAGGGTATAGTGTCCTCCTGAAGCGGAGGGCCCGTGGTGGTATAGGACTGGAGATCATTGTCAGCACGAGCGACACTATGGAGTTTGAGCGAGACAGACCTCCAAATAGTTGGTATTTTATCGGCTGCGCCGTCCTTTTAGCCGGCGCAATGAGATCTGAATGCGTGTGAAGCGATATGACCTCGATTGAAAGGGTATCGCGACGTACCGGAGGCGATCTCCAACTCAGGAGAGAACGACACCTGCTTGCCGACCTTGACGACATCCCCGACTTTCGTGTCGTACAAGAAACGCTTCATGTGCAGAATGAGTACAGGCGGAAGTGCCTCAATGAGTACTTGTTGCGTTGCATCGATCGCAGTCGGCCGGGTCGGTATCGAGATCTGCACCTGCTGGGGGTGCGATATGTGCTGAAGCGCGTCGCGGAGCGTCTTGACGTTCTCAGGCTGAATGTCGAGCTGAAGCGACCTCCAATCCTCGATCGTCACCGATTCGCGCTGGTAAGGGGTGCGGAGAGTCGAGCGGAACTTGCCGCCAAAAATGCGAGTTATCGGCGAGTCCGTCGATTTTGCCTAGAAAGCCTCAGACGATGATCCTCATGGACGCTAAAGCAGAAATACTCACTGTTCTGGTCGTGACCGTCTTGTTCTTCTTGCCGACCTCTAGCCATTCGCCATCATGACTTTGCGCCTCATCAACACCAGCCTTCGCCACCTCCTTGGGCAATAACGATTGTGAGATGGACAGGAGTTCCTCCTCGAGCGTGTCCAAGAAGAAGCCAAGGAACTCCTCCGCGTCCTCCTGATGGCCACCCTATAGCCCAAAGAACTACATTCAGGGCAACAATCAAGAAATGATTGAATAAACAACTGACGATCATGTTCGCGAAGCGCTTCTTCTCTTTCATCGCATCATATACATACGTCGGAATGAAGCTATCCAATTCGTCGAAGAGATCATCCTCTCGTTCCTTGCCCTTGGCCTTTGAGTCTGCACTTGGCACCGGAGGATCGGGAACAAACTCCTTCAGAAACTGGATCGTCGCATCAACCAGGGGCGTAGCCTTCGTGCCTTCACGTTGGGAGCCAACCACTGGGCCGGAGAGGTGCTTCCGGAGCTCCGAGAAGAAGCGGTGGAATGGAGGGCAGTATACGAGGATCTGCAGGACCGCGTTCGCAAAACACATGTTGCCAGTATTCACCAAGCCACGCGGACGAATCTTCATTGTAGCAGCAGCGTTTGCGGAGGAACCGGACGGACCATTGTGAAGTAGATTCAAGAGCTCATTGTGGTCCGCGGTAGTGACGGACGCGCCAGGAGGTGGAGGTGCGCTGGTGCCAGATGCGGCAGGGATCGAGAAACCGACCACGTTGGAGACCGGAAGACGTGGCTTCGAGGACGAAGCGGCAGAATCGCCTGACTGCAAAAGAGAGGCCCATGACTTCTTTAGTCCAGGAGCAGGCTTCGCTGTCGGAGCAGTAGATGTAGGAGGAGCTCCAGAGGCAGGAGCAGTGGCTGCCTCAGGGGTAGGCTGTGAGGGAGCAGGCTCGGCGACGATGACAGGAGTAGCGTCCGACGCAGTCTCGCTCGTAATCGGGAGCTCCGCCTTGGTTTCAGCACGAGGCGACACCGGCGATTTGGGCGCTTGGCTGGCCGAAGGAGAACCAACAGCGGCTGAGATGGATGTCGCGCAAGAGTAGGGCGAACCTGGCACTGGCGTATCCGCGGCGATCGAACCTGCAGGGGTCGTCTCGGTGGTGGAGACGGAGGGCGCTCTGACAGACTCCGGAGAAGTTTCCTGAGTGGGTGCAGCGGTCGGGACCGGGGGCTCCGGGAGCGTGACTCGCTTTGGTTTTGGGGACGCGGGCGGTGAGGGAAGCTCCAAAGCCTTCTGAGCGACATTCTTCGGTGGATATGCACGGCTGGAAATTATGACACCAGGTGCTTGACCAGGATCCCCTGGGCGCCGCGACCACACTACGTAGGTCGAATGGAAAGACGGCGACGGGGTAGGCGCAGGGGAAGAACTTCTGGAAAAGGAGGGTTCTGCCTCTTTCTCTTCTACCTGCTCGGATATATCATTCGTCGTTTCCACTTCTGAGTGGGCCTCAAGTTCAGGCTCCTGGGCCTGGAGAACAGCTTCCTCCGCTGAAGGAGAGTCGGCGGTGCTTCTTTCAGGTTGCGTGGGCTCTGACTGCGCAGGCTCAGCCTGTGGTACCTGGGAGTATCGAGGAACGAACGGCGCCGCAGTTGGCGAAGGAACCTGAGGAGACTGATTCTCGGGAATTTGCGGAGGGACCGTCTGGAGGCGCTGCGATACTTCAGGCGATAGGTGAGGCTGCGGGGGCGGATGTTGCTGGAACTGAGGCAGAGGCGGCTGCTGTTGCTGCTGCTGCTGCTGAGGCTGGACCTGAGGCACATGTTCAGCGGAGACCATTGGGGGTAGCATAGATAGCTGTTTTGGCAGAGGGGAAAGAGTCTGCCCAGGCCATGTCGGCTGGTAGGGTCCGTTGTGTTGAGGGTGGTGATATGGAGAACCATACGGTACCTGATGTGGGTGTGCGTGCGGGTGGGGGGCGAACTTTTGCGGGTGGTGAAATGGGCTGGCTGGAGAAACCGGTGGAGGCGACTGTACCGGAACAGCAGGAGGGGGCATGTGATGTTGAGGTATGGGCTGGTAATGATACGCTGGACCTCCGCCTCTATGCGGATTGAATCGGCCACGCCCGGCTCCATTGACTCGCGGAGAAGCAGGTTGATGCATAGGTGCGGGCCCGTTCATGGGCGGCATTGGGTACGGATAGTAGGGTCCAGGGCCAGGCGCCGGCGAATATCCGTAGTGTGGGGGAGGCGGCGGCGGCGGTGGATGATGATAGTACGACGGCCCCGGTTGAGGGTGGTAAGGTGTATGCGGGCTAGCCATTTCTGCTTACACATGTTTCGTCAGAACGAATAGGAATGAGTGAGTCATGCGGGAAGAACGTACTGAGGGACTTGACTCTGTGCTTGATCCAGGGTGACAACTATCTCACTGAAAACATATATCTCGCTTCTAGGCTGGTCGAAGACGTGACTGTGAGGACGAATGGTTCTCGAGATCACGCAGGAAGGGTTAGAGAAGTCGTCTGGGCTTCGTCAAGCGTGACGGGCAAGAATTCTCGTGCGGCGAGTCCGGACAACGATATCAACGATACGACTGGTGATATTTTGAGCTCTCCGATCGCGGGATCGCGTTTCTAGCGGGGGATGCGGGGGCGGGGACGAGAACAGAGACGAGGAGCACAACTCAAAGGACTGAGAGAACGTCGTCTGCCCACACCCAGTGCCACAGCGGAGATCAGGCGTCCGCACTCCGACACCGCAGGGCCTGCGCCATTTTCCCAAGTCCGCGGCCTCTAAGTTGAGTCGCCGCTTCAACCTCATCGCCGCGTGCAATCAAGCGTGGCGAATTGAAAGCTGCAGCAACTTTACGCACTTTGTACGTGCTCGTGCACATGGCAGACGATCCGCTGCTGCCTCTCACAGTCAACAATGACCACCCGCTTGCTCTTGAGCTTGCCAGTCTACGCTCAGCGGTTTCGCGATATCAGGTACGCCTCTATCGTGTACCTCCATCGCCGTCCAGTGCTCATCGAACTGACATACAGGCTTCCTTGGTAGCACGAAGCTCATGCCACGTCGCTGAAGCTACAAAGACACTCGCTTGAAGCCTTTCAAGCAGTCGAACATGCGCGCGCATTAGAGCGAGAGAACGCGCGATTGAAGGAGGAGGTCGCGGTACTCAGGGCGAACCCTGACGCTACTCCAGCGCAAAGCACCGGCCAGGTCTCCGAACTCACCCTTGCCCTTCGACGGCTCTCGGAGAAGCTCACTGCCGTTGAGGATACGCTTCTCATGCGCGCGAAGCAGCTCGCGGACACCCGCAGCGAGCTAGCAAATGCGCAGCACGAGATTGAAGCCGCCCGCGCTTTGGCCGCAGATGCCCGTGCGCGCGAAGAAGAGGGTCTAGCGCGGGAACGCGAGCTCGCTTGCAAGCTGAAGGCTGCGGAGGAGGAGCGGCGCATGGCAGATTTAGCCGTGCAGGAGTACGCTGATCTAGTGCGCAAACTGGAAGGCAGGGCTAGGGCGCCTTCTGGGTCCTCCACCTCGTCGATCGACTTCCAGCGCCCCAGCAACGAAATCAGTGCTACTCTTGCTGATTGCCTCGCTGAGGGCAAGTCTGGTCTTCGGCGGCTACTCAAAGAGTTCAATAGCCAAAACGAGCATCTCGAATCAGAGATTGCGAAGCTTCACGGAGATAATGGACTGCTTTACAAAGAACTCGAGGTCGCTCGCTTGAGGGCTGAACATGACCGCTCTGAGCTCGCAAAAGCCGTGCACGAGCTTGACATATACCGCGCGGATGACGCCACTGCTGCCAAAATGGTCTCGCGCTACATGTTCGTCGCCTCAATGTGCCATACCACGCATATACACTGAAGGTTTTCGTCATATAGGAAGTTCTCTCAGTCGTCCACCGACAAACTCCAAGAGGCGATCGACGCGCTCAAGGCGCGCCATGCTGCCACTCTCGCGAGCCTGAACGTAGAAATCGCGCACCTCCAACATGCTCTCGAGCAGGAGCGCACTGAAACTGAAAGGTTGCGTTCCGCACTAGACGAACTGACTGAAGACATCGCGCGCGAGGCGTATGGGCGTCGACGCGAAGTCTCGTTACGCCTCGCATTCCTGGGTCGCGAGGAAAATCTCGCTGAGAGCTTGAGGCGGTGGATTCGAAGAGCGAGGGAATCGCTAGAGCGAACATCTGGCGACTCAGGCGACGGCGAGCTGAACGCCATCATCCTCAGAGAAGCGTTTGCCAGATCTGTTCTGGAGGCAGATGATCTCCTAGAGACGTTGAACAGCCAACCCTCGATGCAGGATGACGAACGTTTCGGCGGCTCCATTGCTAGGCTCATCCTGGCTCAGGATGCGATATCTTCCTTGACTCAACAGTTACAAGAGGAGACGGTTCGAAGGCTCAAGACCGAGCGCAAGCTCGCGCGTCTGGACACCTCCGAGAGCTCTCATCCACAGCAAACAGTCCACGCCGTGGTGCAACCAGTACCTCATCGTGCGAGTGTGGGCCAGTCAGAAAGACCACTGCTGCTCGGTCAATCCCTCCCTGCATCAGGTACTGTCTCCGTCACTGAGCCACGCGTTGCGTCTGCTGCCCTAGACGCCCCGTCTGTCGATATTCATATAGACGAAATCGTCATCGTACCTTCCCTCGATCCTGTCCCTCAGCTGGTTGCTGCGGAACGACCGCAAGTTGCTGCTACCATACCGGTCGTCGAGGAAACGGCCTCGCACTCACCTCCAATAGTCACTCCTCAGAATCCACCAGAACCGCCTCCAACTACGGACACCGGACCGAGCCCGAATCAAGCAGACTCCGGTATACTCTTGCCTGATGACAAACCTGAACTCGGAGCCACATCTTCATCTCCAGAGATCCCTGTGCCTGATTCTACACACAAGGATGATACCCTTCCAGTTCCAAATACTATTAGTTCTCAAGTCTCGAATACCGGGGAGGATCCTCCTCTAGCATCTGCGTTGCGAGCTCCTCAGGGTTACTCTGCAAGCCCGTCACGTGATAAACCAGATATACCCTCCACGCCTCCGTCGGGCAGTTCCCGACCGTCTGACGCCATTGTACCGCCGCCCCTGCAGCTCGACGCTACAAATGGCTCTACGCTATTTCCTCTTACAGCCGAACCGTCCTGTCAGGCTCAAGAGAGCCAAGAGGCGTTGCTCCTCGCGAAGCTCAGGAAGGTGAAGCACCGCTACGACGACGTCCAGCGCGGTTTCCGAGACTGTCATCTTGCACTTAGGGAACTCAGAAATTCCCTCGCGGAACTCTCCTCACCTGCGACAGAAACCTCCTCAGAGATGCTCTCGCTGCTTCGGAAAGCGGTTGACCGTTTGAGCGACTTCAATGAGGATGCGCGTGTGGAACTGGAGATACGCATAGCGGACGAGGAACGCGTCGCCAGTGGTTACGAAGCACTTCTCTCCATCCCCGGCGCCATGTCGCACTCCGACAACTCGGAGGCCGTAGACAAGCCCGATGTGCTGAACGAGATTCGCGCATTCGTCGACGGGACGGACCGCGCTGTAGCAAAGGGAACGCAATCGTTCGCGCACAAACTCGACGATCTCCAGCATGACATCGCATCAATCAAGCGGACGCTGCACGAGCTTGCCCTCCCATCGCCTGAAGACAGACTCTCTGCACCTGGGCCGTCCAGGCGGACGTCGACATCGCCCAGCTGGTCCTCCTGGACCCCCTCCTTCCTCAGTCCTCCTCGTTCGACGAGCCCTGCGCCAACGTTCGGCTCCGTCATGACCTCCCCACGGCTGCGGCACTCCCCGTCCTTTAGCCACCCGCGCGAATCGTCGGCTGAGTCCCCGACGGACCCGCTCGCGAGCCTTGGTCTGCGGATAGCTGTCCCGTCCCCTGTACGCAGTCCGACGTACGGTGGCTTGAACGCTGGTCCTGCAGAATCGCAGCGAGCGGGCCCGAGGCAGCGTACGACATCCGGGATGTTCATGCTTGGCTTGGGTATGCGGAGCACGTCGTTTGGATCGGGCTTGGGGGTGCATGCGAGCGCGAGTGCGTCGCGCAGCTCTCTGGCGAGTGCGGGCGTGAGTACGAGTCCGAGCGCAAGTCGATTGGCGACGGTCAGTCCGCGGAAGGAGAATAGCGGAGAAGGAGAGGAAGATGTTGACTCGGACATAGAATGATGTGTTTTGGATCAGGACTTTATGGGATGTTCCCGGATTGCACCAATCAAGAGTGTGGTGAAGCCTCTATGCATGAGGATTTGTGAGGTCCGCAAGAGATTGTGCCTTGTGTTCTGAGAGTTACACAGCAATTTTCTCCACGCCGGTCTGACATCCCACGCTAGCGCGGTCTCTCAATACTCAGTATGCGGCCAGAGAGAGCAATACTGTGTGTCTACCTCATTAAAGCAATGGGCGTACATGGATACCGTACTAACTGTCTGACTGACGATCGCAAGACTACTTCAGCAGCAATGCACAGACGAGTGAGCGCGACTTGCTGCTAGGCGTGTCATGTGCACATATTGTGTGGTCCTCGTAATACAGGAGCTTGGCAGTCAGGAGGCGGTTGAACGATCTATCTCAGCAAGTAGCGGCTGGAATTACATGTTGACCGTCTTATTGGGTGCAGTACTGGAAACAATAAGTTCGTGGGTGGCATTATACGACCATGCGGACAGGCAGAGGATATCTATTAAGTTCCCCGAATCACTTTACGTCTGTATTGGCGCAAATCATCGGAGTGAACTCACACCCAACCGATAGTATTCCGAAGGGTAGAGATGCGTAATTTGGGACGATTCTGGACTAGTACACATGGCGAAGCTTTGGAAGCCAGTATGCAGTGGCTACATGTAGGACGCTTTGGTTGACTTCCGCAGGCTTCAGAACTGGCCGCGAGCCTACGCATATTGCTTGTGTGTGGACCTCAGACATCTTCGTCCGGCTCGAGACTCGAGCTTGGAACCCGCGTAAGCTCGTTGCGGGAGAACAAGCTTGGGAAAACGGACAGACTTGAACTAGAGGAGATGAAGACAACAGCGTCATCAGCACCTATGCCGTAGCGTCATACCAACAAAGAATACTCAGCGTGGTTCGATGGAAGGCTGGACGACGGCGGTGCCTGCTCCCAGCCTGTGCAGCTCAAGATCCTCCACCCTGAATCGGCTGGACCATTGCCCAGCACTCAAAGTGGGAACCTAGACTCAAAGGCTGCGCCTCCTTCGAAGTGCAAGATGGCCCAGAGAGCTGTAGACTGTTGTCCAGAGCCTCAGCTTTGTCGCCCTCTTGGTAACGGTACTGCAGTGACGATGGGGATGTACCAATCCGGGAGGGGGGGGCATGGGATGCGCGTTGATTCGCATAGATTAGTACACTGTGGAGGATTGTCAGATGAGAGAGAATGAGCTGTATTCGCTATGAACTAGCCGAGTAGTGAGCTGAGTGCAGTCCTGAAGTCCTGAACGCGCCGGTGGCACGAGCGACTCGCGGTCGGATGCTCGCGGGTTCATGTTGTCTGAGTCTCGGGTGCGGAGCCGGCGAGAGAGCCACCGCTTCAATTCTTGTTCACAACCACCACCATCGATCCTCATCGACTAGGAGTCGCGGCGTCGCTGACCAGCTCGTTGCACTCGCTTTCCACTCTTGTTGCTCATATCCTTGGGTGAAATTCCTCTTGTCAAGGATGTCCTCTGTGGCGGTTTGACTTGTTGTTGGTCGCGAGCTGCTAGGGCGATCACTAGGGCATTGGTGCGATCTTCTCGAGCCAGCATCTCGATGGCGACTTTCTCCGCAGACAACCTCATGCCCTCAGAATGCTGGGAAGGGGCAGGGGCCGTGTCCTCGCACCTCACTTCGGATGTGGAGCACGCCGCCCCCCTCACTCGTCCTCAGGTAGAGATGCGGAGTTCTGATGCTGGCATCGCATTTCATCGTCCTGTACGCCGGGAATGGCCCGTGTTGGCATTACTTGAGGTACGTCCAAACCACAATATTTAGCGAGATACTCTACTTCTGCGAACGCGGTGGTTGAGCATCTCGAACTTACCTCCGTTTTCTGAGTCTGATTATCCGATATCCTTGCTTCCTCTTTGACATTAACGAATCATACTTCAAAATATCGTCTAGTCGCTCGCTTCAATTTGGGTGTGGCTTAAAGAGGGTCATTGCACCCCTCACTGTCCTGCGATCCGGTTCAGATGAACCGAAGTACTCGTTCGTTGCTCCTCTTACCGACGGCGATATACTCCCGTTGGACAGGATTGACTTCTCAGTCCAGATGGTCCCGTTATCTTTGCGTTGTTGCTGTGCTCTACTGTTCTGGGACAGAGCTCTTGCTAAAGCTCTCGCCTGTCGGCGAGAGTGTCAACATCTCGCGGCTTCAAGCTGCAACTTCGTCCCTGATGAGTATCCAACGCTATTACATGTTTTCTTTTTGGCTGGGAAAAGAGTGCTCGGTGAGCATTCACTGACAGCGTTGCTCTTTTGCTGGACGTGGGCTGGAATTGGTTCTGGTGGAGTAGGAGACCTCGAGTCTTCCTGACGGAACTGCGTAAAGCACAGCCCCGCACTATCGTATCTAGAAGTAGCTTCGGAGGACGTAGTCGGTGTTGCTGACCGGGAGTAGATTCTTTACTGCTAGTGGCATCAACCACTGGCCATAGGCGAGGCGGATAGATGATGATGCCTGTGCACGTCGCAGGTTGTTCTGTCGTGGATTGCACAGCAGCGCGGCCCTGGGCATAGTGATGCGACCTGCTCAGCACTAAAGCAGAAAGGGTGGATGCGCATCCGAGACATTCACCTAGTCACCTCTCCCCGTTTTGTCGAGTTTGCCCAAATCAGCGCTGTTGGGGGAGCGGTATAAAGGGCGGCGTCTTTCCCACCCACTCGTTTCTCTTTCACTCTACCCCTTGCCCTCAACATCCAGGTGATTGTTCATCGAGGGCGACAGAGAGCCTCCACTCCTTTGCTTGGCCTGAGAGCATTGACGTCCGCTCCCATCGACGCTACTAGCGCGATCAATCCGCCATCAGTCCTTACCACTCCGTACAATATGCATGCTCCTCCTGAAATTGTCTACGATGCCACCCAATACAAATCTTTCCCCCACTTCCAACCCTTCGTCTACCCGTGCGACAGACAGTTCCCTATCTATGCCCACTGCAACTCTCAGCGCAAGTGCAAGGCACCTCACTTGCGTTGCGACACCGCCCGCGCAGTCTCGATTCACCGGAAGGATCTCATGGTGCGTATCGGTTACCAACGCTTGCTTTTCTGTGGACTCGAAGCTCAAACCATTGCGCTCAGAGAACGGTCGACTATCGGTATCCAAAGACGCAAACGCAACAACGGTCGAGTTTCGCCCTGGTATGTAGACGGTGCTGCCCTGGTTGGCGATACGCTGCGTGCCGCTGGCTTACTCCCTGTCATGATCGAAAGTCCGATATTTACGAGACGGACGAGGAAGACATCGAAATCGAGATATCGCCTGTGCTCCCTTCCACGCCCAACACCGCCAGTTCCGTCTCGACCACGAAAAGCACGAAGGCCCGCATGAGGGCACTCTTCACGGTGAGCTGCGACGCGTGCAGCTGCTTCGCTCTATCGCTGACGCGTCGTATAGGGCGTTGCATCTTCCTTAAAAGCGACTTGGGGCCGCGCACGATCCGCACGGAAGTAATACTCTTTTTAAAGCAGCATTGTGGACTTGTGAATGTTGGGAAGTTACTGCGGTAGGCGTTGACCACGTAACTCTGGCGCGCTTACGATCGTGCCCATATCTTGCCTAAAACCTCGTCTGTACAATATACCTGTGGATCTAGATACATGCCAGCTCCGTTATAATGAACGCATCTCGCATCCCATCAACCTGATGGCAAGGCTCGTCGCTTTCACGAGCGGTTCCAGCGCTTAGCATGATTGTGGTGGCGGTACGGTCCATATAAGGCAATCCACTTTTCCGTGAAGTGCAGCACCGTTTAGGGGCGCTTGCCTCTTGATGTCCGCCATGTCCTTCGTGCACGCCGTCCGGCAACAGCTGCGCCTCAACGCCTTCTGGGGCCCTCGCAGATGCCTCGCGACGCAAAGCTCACCAGCAGCGGCGCAGGCGAATCCAGACAGCGGTAGCGCGTCACCAAAACCTGGCGAGCGTGAGTTGCCCACACCGTCCGCGCCGGACCACTCCGTAATTTGCTCACACTCGGCCTCTGGATGCTCAGCGGCACTTGCCAAATCGTGCTGCACTGAAAACACGGTGCTCGTCGGTCTGAACTACCTCAAGGGACAGCCCGAGGTCCTTGCGATGCCGGACGACGCGTACCCGCCATGGCTGTGGACGCTCCTGCAACCGAAGCAGATTCCGGACGATGGGCCTGGCGGGAAAGGGGAGAAGATGCGGTTACGCAAGGCGAACCGGCAGCGGATACGAGAGCAAAACTTCATGAAGACGCAGTGATCGTGCGCGGGCGCGGTGCTGGTTGGAGGGTGTTAGGTATCTTCGCTTGCTGGTGCGTCTCGCCGTGTCTTCTGTGTTTGGAGCGATATTGACGGCAGGTGCAGCTCAGTACATGTATTCTTTGCCATTAATCTCTCTTCTCCCTTATCTCACTCTCGCATGCCGCACATGTCCGGATGGCCTTTCCCCAGCTCGACTGAGGCCGTACGGCTCAACTGTCTGTGAGGCCATAAGAGCAACTGCAATGCCTATGGCAACACCTGTTCGGCGCTGGTATAGCTACATCTATCCATGCTACATCCACATCTACGTCTATAACACGCGAACACAATATACCGGAATCTCCTCCAGCTTACGTAGGGAAAGAGCCCAGCGTGAACAAGGTCTGCTTCTGCTTGCCCTTGCCCTTTTTCTTCCCGACCGTACCCTGTCCTTGCCCCTGCCCCTGCCCACCCTCCGCCTCCCCCTCGCCTTGGGCGGAGGGCTCGCCCGGCGTAGATGTTCCGCTCTCGCCTGAGCCGTTCGCTACGGCAGGGCTCCGGCCGCTCTGCCACGCCTGCGCAGCCGGCGCGGACTCGCCCAGGATCTTGCGGAGGGACTGGTTCCCGCTCACGGCGGCCTTCGGGACGCGCGGTCCATTGCTGGAGGGCAGCTCCGGAAAGGCGGATTTCGAGAGGATTGCGGGCCCGGCCTTCGCTTTTGCTCCAGGGCCCGGGACAGACGTCGGGGTGCGCACGACTGGAGCGGGGGCGGAAGGCGCTCCGCCTGACGCCCAGGGCGTCGCACGCTGTGGCTGGCGGAACGGTGTTGCAGTCGAGGGACCGGCCGACGCTGAGGCTTGTAATGGAGGGAAGTTGTTGACTGCCGAGGCGCGAGCGGGCACAGAGGACGTTGAGGGCTGGGAGGTGGACGCAGCTGCGCGGGCGACGCGGTCCCAGAGCTGGCGGGAAGACTGAGTGGACGAGCGAGCGGCCGTTGAGTTTTTGGCGTTGAGAACGCGGCCGCTGGTCACTCCAGCCCACTCCGATCCGATGGCCGTAGGTACGAGCTCGGGGAACTGGTTTCGTTGCTACAAGGGACAAGCGGGATCTTAAGCACAATGAATGGCAGTATACTACGCGGAAGGAGACGCACCTCGACCTTGAAGCCATTCCAGGCCGTCAACAATTGTTGCTTCTTGTCATCCTCGTCCACGAGGTCGACGAGTGCGTTGACGATACTAGCGGTTCCATCCAGATTGCGATCCAGGATATTCCACACGGTAGAAATGAGGTCCCGCGCAGACGACTCGGAGGCCTTGTACGAGCGCACCGCAGCCTTGACGGCTGGGACAGCTGTAGTCGGGTTCGGAGCGAGGCCGTGCAGTCGCGCGACGAGGGCAGATAACCGAGGCTCGTCACCGGTCTCGGGCGACGGAGACTGTCTGCGACTAGCCTGCTGACTCGCGCTAGCGGCCTGAGCCTGCCCGCCTTCAGCAGTCAAGCTGCCACCGAAAGCCTCCCGCCGTCGGGCGCCCGCGGCCTGCGGACGTGCACCGGCTCCAGGAGGCTGGGCAGGCGGATGCGGTGGGGGTTCGCGTTCCCGCTCGCGGTCGCCTCGATCTCGTCGTCCGCGCCTGCCACCTGCGCCCGCACCGACCTCCTCGAACTCGAACTCAGCTTGTACGCGGCGAGCATCGCGCCGGTCGCGTGCGGACATCTCCGCGCCGTGCTCCTCGACCATGTGCGCCTTCAGGTCAAGCGCGGAGCCGAAGACGACGAACTTGCGCGCGAGACATTCTGCACGGCGACAAGGGAAGTGGGCGTGCATGAAGTGCTCCTCCTACGATACGATTGGCTGGTCAGGGATGAGGTAGCATCGCACGACTTCCTACTTACCAGCGCCTCATAATTGCGGAAGCTAGAAGACGAGTTATGAATCATCATGATTGATCTGTGAGCATAGCCAACTCACTATTGATCCTTGACCTCGTTCCTCTTGCAGATGAAGCACTCCTCGTGCTTCTCCCGCATATGCGCGTAGAGTTCGTCGTCGCCGAAGAAGCACTCCCGACAGAACTCGCATAGTGGATGCACGCCTCCTTCGATTTGTTGATTCTGCTTGGCATTACCATGCCTATGCCCTCTTGCCATCGACGGGAGATGGAGCGGAAGCTGGCTGGGCTCATAGAGCGCATGTTCGTGGGCGAAGACCTTCTTGTAGCGTATGCACAGATCGCTGTCGCATATAGAGCATTACACGACCATACCCACAACCACTTGCGAACACGAACTAACCACATAAGCTTTCCATGATTCGCACGGGTGTGCAGCTTGAGGTCGCTCCATCCGTTCCCGATGAAATCGCACTGCGGATCAGGGCAATTGAACCGAAGAAGGATGAGGGTATCTT
The DNA here is from genome assembly GCA_025528855.1 of Trametes punicea. NCBI lineage: Eukaryota > Fungi > Basidiomycota > Agaricomycetes > Polyporales > Polyporaceae > Trametes > Trametes punicea. The sequence continues at coordinate 350,685 of VICQ01000015.1, forward strand.
CCATCATCTCTTGAGTCTCGAACATGATCGACAGTTTCGCGTCCTTGTAGGGGATCTTGTCCGGGGTATACGACGACCACGGCGCATCTGGCGAGGTGGTGAATATCACCGAAGATTGGGGTTCCTGTGGGCGCAAACCAAGATTGGCATTGAGAAACGCGCCTTGAACGTACGCGAATCAACATCAAGCTCACTCACCTTGCAAAACGTGCAATCCATCTTCTTGTAGAGCGCGCGCAGGCGCAGAGCGCAGACGTGGCACGTCCGGTGGTTGCACTCCGACACGGACCAGTACTTCACAGTCTCCGCGCAGATCCAGCATACTGTGCCGTCCGCGACCGCGGCGCTGTCCGTCTCAGCTGTCTGCTTGAGTTCTGTGGGTTCAGACGTCGGCTTCTCTTGCATCGTGCTCGCGGAGCTGTCGGATTTGGCGGGTTGGTCTGCAGAGGCATCGTGAGCAGCAGCGGCTCCGTTCGCGTTCTTCTGCCTGCCGCCCCGTCCGCGCCTGCCTCTGTTACCCCCGCGTCCACGAGTATTTTCTGAGCGTGTCTGAGTAGCCGTAGCGGTGGAAGACATGAGAATCGACGTTCGATAGTGATAGCGAGAGTCGTCGAAGGACAGCAGCTCGGAGGTATGACTGAGTAGAGCGCTCACCGGTGACGGGTTCTGGAGCCGTCAAGTTGCCTTTTGCGGAAAATGTAGAACCATCACCTTGCGCACGTTTCCTTTGGCTCACTGTACTGCCCACTTCTACACGCCGAAGATGTTGTCTACACTATGAAATAGGACCCTTCCGTGACTACATCTTTTCAATTCATGTTCCCACAGCGAGAGAGGTGCGAACTAGAGCTTTTCATTATACCACCCTCCTGAACTGATTATCATACACGCAATCTCAGGATTCCTCGTCATAATTACAACAACCTATACCCTGTACACAATCTTCTCCGCGCTGACCTTCCCCTTGCGCATGTAATCGAGGCCTTCCGGGATCGCCGCGAGGCCGCCCTCCCAGAGCTTGATGGCCGGCGGCTTGATCGCGCCCTGTTCGACGAGCTTCGGCACCTTCTTGAGGAACTCGACGATCTGCGCCCGGTCTTCGGGCGAGACGGGGTAGTGCTTGCCGGACCCGAAGTCGAACGCGCGCCCGAGGGCGGTGTAGATGAGCGTGGCTGTCCGTACGCGCAAGTCAGCCTTTCGGTCCCAACACTCAAATATTGCAGCGACGAGTGAAGGTACGTACGATAGAACTCCACGTCCTTGCGGCTAGTCGCGTCGGGGACAGGTTGGAGGACGAGCACGACCTTACCGCCTGACGGTGCAAGGGCCTCCGCGGTGATGCGCTGCGAGTCTTTGAGCGAGATGGCGTCGAGTGCCTTCGTGATCGAGTCGCCTGTCGCCGCCTTGATCAGCTTGACGACGTCCGGGTCCTTGTAGTCGAACACGGCGTCCGCGCCGAGCGACTTGACGTAGTTGAAGTTGCGCGGTGACGCGGTAGTGACGACCTTGTAGCCTGCGAGGTGCGCGAGCTGTATGGCGAACATGCCGACCGCGGCTATATGTGCTTGTGGTCAGAAGGGCCTTCGCGTGTGTGCGAAAGACGTGGGTCCACTTACAGCTTCCTCCGTAAATGAAAATCCATTCATTTCCAGGTGCCCTTGCCGGCGGCTCTACAAGGCCAAGACGGGTCTTGTGGAACAAAGCCTGTGCAGCAGTCCAGAATCTAGAGGCAACAAGGGCGTCAGAGCACTCCTTCACGCTTCATCGAGAACCGTACATACGCGCAACCCAGTGTCGCCGCCTCATCATGGTTGACCGTGTTTTTGGGCACGACCCAGACGAGGTCAGCAGGAGTCTTGACGTATTCTGCGAACGCGCCCTCGTCGGTGAACGCGCCGCCGTGAACGAAGCCCGCGACGTGGTCGCCGACCTTGACGTTCGAGACCTTCCTGCCCGTCTTCACGACGATTCCGGAGAAATCGCACCCCAAGATTGTTCCGGGTACGCCGAGGGTATCGACGTCTACGATAACCTGTCAGCCTAAAGGGCTCAAGGATCCTTGCGAATGCCTGCTGAGGACTCACGTTTCCAGTCGGTGGGGTTTTGTGCTACGGACACCGTCTTGATCAGGACATCATTGTCGCCGACTGGAGGAACCGGGTGGTCCTTGACCGCGACGCGGTGTCCCTGAATGGAAACGCCAGGGTCAGTACCGCCCTTGTCAGTGGACGCAAAGATGGCAATATATGCTTACCTCTTCAATGACAAGAGCCTTCATGGTCTGCGGAACAGCTGGCGCCATGCTTGTCAATCAAGTCGCAGTGAGCTTGTGCTCGAGTCTCGTGTGTGTCTCCTGGTCTGAGAGTGTTCTGTTCTGTCGTGGGAGGCGGTACCCATCTTCCGCTGATTTATATATCTGCGTTGTGGAGGTGGCGGAGGCACTCTCACGTCGATGAGGATGATGTCCGCGCGGGAGGCCGTGTCCCAGAAAGTGGAAAGCTTCGAGTGTCTTCGACGAGCTTCCTAATGCGCTCTCCAAGCCACTTGCTTTGGTGAATAAGTCGGCCACTTTCTGCTCTGCGGCCGCGTCGAGAATGACTTCATCCGCCACTTCTCTCGATCGTGTTACTGTAAAGTTACTTTCGATCCGTGATTCGGCAGTAAGCAAAGCTGTGCTTATGTAACCACTGCGTCTGCTGTAGTGATAGTCTCGCGCACGGCGGATCACTGCTGCATGTCTCTCCATAAGTTCAATAATCAGTACCAGGTCTTGGCAACGGAAGCTGAGGCACTCTTGTTCAGCTGGCAACGCAGGATGGTGTGAGGTCGACCTGTGTGCTGTACTACAGAACGGGCGTCAACTTGTCAACTTAAGGAGCAGTTCACTAAGCAGGTCTTCTCAGGCGTGTGCCCAATACGTCAACTTACGCCAGTACTTTCTTCCCAAGGAGTGGTGGTCTAGGTGCATCATCGAACTCTCAAGTCGACAGAGCGGTAGGCTCAGGACCCGTTGATGCAATCACAAGTGCGCTGAGGTTCGGACTGACGGGAGGCAGTCCTCACGAGCTGCCGCCGCTCACACACTGGGTGCAGAACTGCATCTGTACGGCATTGCTGCAACTCTAATGCGTAGTACCGCCCGCATTCACTCCAGAGTAACGCCCTGCCTATGAGAATACCTAGCAAACGCGACTTGACTCGAATCGACCCGACGAGACAACCTGCACAAGTACTCATGAACCTTGACAATGCCCGGGCACGACAGTATGACCCTTCAGTTCCGTTTATATAGCCTGCAGACTCTGCCTAACGCCATCATCATCTAGAACTTGGAGATCGCGATAGCTTGATGTCACCGCGGCCACGGGAGGTCCCGTAAGTGTGTTTGGCATACACAATCTGCATCCTGTAAACGTTGATCTCGCGAACAGAGCGAGCCCTCCTGGGAACCTTGCTCATAAGGCAGATGCATCGCATCTCCTATCGCTCAACCAAGACGTCCTGGCGCAAATCATATCCTATCTGTCCTACCGGGACGCCCTCTCACTATCTTGCACATGCAAGGCGGCTCACGCCATCTGCCTCGATCCCGCTCTACACACCGTCGTCCTCGACCGCTCCTCGGAGCAACTCCTCAAGTTCAGAGACTTCTTGCTGGCGACGGATTTGCGGCCGCTCTTCCTGAGATCCTTGACCGTCACGAAGACGGTGACGTGGGACTTGGGAGACTCTGCGAAGGAGATGGCATCCGCGCTCGCAGATATCTTGAAGGTCGCCGCTAAGCTGCAGCAGTTCAGTTGCGGAGCGATTCGCGATCTGAACAGGGCGGACACGGGCATACAGTTAGGGCTCACCGCCTTGACACAGCTCGTGAGTCTGACGCTCCTGGAAGGCGGGCTCGAGACGTCGGTCATAGTGACGACCTTAAAGTCGCCCCGCCTCGAGCAGCTTACATTCGACATGCTCTTTCACGTCGACAAGCTTCCCTTTGAGAGCTTCTTTGGCAAGCTCGCGCAATATCATCACCTCCGCTCGCTCTCGATCTCGAGAGTGTACGATAGGATCGTACTCCCGCCTGCGCTGCAGACCGAAATAGCCATACCCTCCCTGCGCACCCTGGCGCTCCACTCCACATATCTCCCCATGTCGCTCGCCGCGGCGGTCTTCCCAAACGTCTCCCGCCTCACCTTCACAAACGCCCGCCACTACCCCAACTTCAGCCGCACCCGCATAGAGCCGGAAGAAGTCGCGTCCTGCTGGGCGACGCTGGACGAGGCCCACATCGATGCGCGCGACCTCATCGTCTGGCCCATCACCAGCCGCGTGCGCTGGCTCGACCTCGACGTCCTGCGCGGCGGCTACTCCCGCGAGGCTATCGCCGCGGTGGACCGCACAGGTCCGCGGGTGCTCTCCTGCGCGTACACGATCGACGCGGACAACCTCTTCTGGGTGCGCCTACCCGTGATTGCCACGGACCTACGCTTCCTGGACGTCAGGCTCCTCGAGCTCAACGGCCATCCCAGGGTATGTGCGTTCCCAGCTGCGCGCCGCGCTCTCGCTGACGTGCGAGGACAGAGATACATGCTCATGCACCTCTCGCGCTTTCCAACGCTGACCGCCCTCTTCCTCTGCATCCGCGCGTTCTATCCACCGGACAACAGCGAAGTCAACTCGATCGCGCTGGATCTCGCGGAGCGTAACCCCCAGCTGCAGTTCATCGGCATATCATTCACCGACGGGCGGACTGTACGGGAGGACGAACCGGTCTGGGACGAAGAGCGCCTCGGCTCGACGTGGTTCAAGGTCCGCAGAGGCGAAGATGGCTCGAATAGGGAGTTGCAAGATATTTCGACGGAGGCAGGCTTGAAGGTGAGGGACTACATGTACGATGCCGACTACGAGGCTCCCGATTGGACGCAGCGGCTATCCGCAATGGAATGAGAGAAGTCTATGTACGATTTCGCGCTGGTGGCTCAGTGCCTGATTTCGCGATGCCAACTCCGAAGTTCTAGATGACATCCATGTTGGGGCAGCAATATCCGCAACCGCAGTGGCAGCAGTCCTGCGGTTAGACCAATAAGAGGATGCATTGCGGAGTGAACTACGATACAATGAAGTGAATTTAAACCGTATTGCAGGATTGGAGATGTAGGTAGGGAGTAAGAGAACAAGATCCTAGAGCGAGCTTGATATGACATGGCCAATGCTGCTATACAAACGAACCGACACCGAAAGATCTGAATATTCATAGGTCAAATGCATCGCCTGCACTGCCCTCCTTGAAGCATAGCAGGGCGCGGCAGCGACGCAGCACGGAGGGTAAGAAGGCATAGTGCATATTCATGTGTCCCAGTGCGATGCAGAGAACCGTCAGGTGCGGCAGGGCGGATGCGGCAGTGTAGAGGGGGGATGCGAAGTAGAGTTGCGGTGAGTATGGTATTTTGATGCTACTGCAGGACGGAACGCTCCGAAACGGCGGCTTGCACTGTTGCAATGTATGGTATTTTCCAAGAACCAGCGAAAGCGAGAGGGATATGCATGCGGGCGAGGACGCGGAGACTATCGGTACTTCTTGACGAGCTGCTCAAGTTCCTCGACGACCTCTGACATCGCCGGCCTGTCCTGAGGATCTTGTTGCCACATGCGCTCGACCAAGTCCACGATTTCCGGACACCACTGCTTGCGCAATCCAGAAACAGATGGCCTGGATCGCTCTATGAGACATACGGCACGCCACATGCAACTGACATACGCACCTCTGCTTCTTGGCACCCACGGCATCGTATATCGCATGCTCATTCATACCCTCCCAAGGATATTTCTTGTTCGGATTATGCCACTGCAAGATCTCCCAGTATACCATAGCGCATGAGAACACATCCACTTTGTGGTTGTACTTGGGGTGCGGGTGCCACAGCTCCGGTGCCTGCCAGTTGACCGTACCGACCACGCTGCGAACCATCGAGCGCGTAGATTCCTTCACTTTCGCAAGGCCGAAGTCGGTTATCTTTGCGACGCCCTTGGAAGTGATGAGAATGTTGGAAGACTTGCAGTCGCGGTGGATGACCGACGGCTTGTGGAGGTGAAGGTACTCCAGACCACGGGCGATGTCGAGCATGATGCAGAGCTTCAGGCTGTCATAAGCGTTTGTCCAGGGGAGGAAAATTGAGGTACATACCACTCGGTATAGGGAGGGAGGGTTGACGTTACGGATATAATCAAACAGATCGCCATTCGCGCAAAGCTCGCTGACGATCATAACAGGGGTCTCTTTGGTGTTCTCGGGGATACTTACACCGAGCTAACACCTCGATAAGCATCCATTGATCCGTAAATCGCTATCAGCACTTACGAAACGGACGATATTGGGATGATCGAAATCGCCCAGCAGCTTTAACTCCTTGATGTCCACTGCGTCAAACAGGTCAACAACCTGTTCGACAATATCTGACGCCACCAATACTCACTAGCACTTAGCTGCCCTCGGAACTCAGCGATCGCAACCCGGCGACCCTTGAACTTGCCGATAAAGACATCCTTGAAACCTCCACTCCCGATCTTCTCGAGCTTCGTCAGCTTTTCCGGCGGGATCTCGCGATCCTCCAGCCCAAGACTCTCAAGGTCCAGCTCCAGCTCGCCGTCTCCTTCCTTGTCTTTTTGCCGCCCGGACAGTGGAGGTGTCCGCGGTTCATCCATGTGAACATGGTGTGAACGGAGAAGCACCGGAGGAGTAGCACTTCTCCGACCGCCTGAACCGGACTGGGAACGCGTCTTCCGGCGACGAGGTGCACGGGCAGTTGACGGAGGGCGAGCGGTACCGGTGGATGAGGGAGAGGATGTCGCGGCTTCGCTGGCGTGGCGGTCGCGCCACTCTAGCAGCGCTTGAGCTAGTTGAGGCTTTGTGCCGCTGGCATCGATGTCGCGTGTCTCGCACAACCTAACAAGATCATCTCGCCGCAAACGTACAAGGGTTTTGGCCGTAGCGACAGTGAGGTCAACTGCAGAAATGTCAGTATCATATAGATGCAGATGGCCACAGTCACATACCATCGTCGTCCATCGCCTCATCGCTCTCCTCACCTTCGTCACCATCGACCTCATCAGCGGTGGATCCTGTCGACTCGCTGTCCTCTGCTCCTTCCCCGGACTCCTCATCATCTTCGTCATCTTCACCTTCATCACCAATATCCTCTTCCACGTCGCCTTCACCAACAATCTTGCCGTTCCGCAGCTTGCGCGGTTCAGCGAGCAATGTCTCTTCCTCGTCCTCGCCGCTTCCTTCACCTTCGCCCTCATCGCCGGCGACAACCGTACCTTCTTCCTCGCTGTCCTCGTCGTCTCCATCACTTGGTGGTGTATGTGTTTGTAAGTGACGAGTCCTTAGTCGATTTTTGACCGGCGTGTGGCGACCGCGTAGCGCAGACTTCGCCTTCGGGGTCGCCATAGGAGACGGGGAATCCTCCAACTGGTCCACATCATCGGCCTCAGGCTCGCTCGACAAGAGCTCGTCCTCTTCGTTGCCCTCCTCATCTGTGCTCTCGTGAAGGTTGCCGATCTTGCCTTTCGCCTTGCGCATTGGCGTGACGCGCCGACCAATGTCCGCAGTCTCGTCGGGACGTCGATGATCCTGCGATAATCTTGCTGCTGAACCCTTGCTACGGAGACGGCGAGGACTGGGCTTTATCTGACTGAGAGAGCTCTCCACTTCGGTTAGGTCTGTTAAGTCGCTCTCATCTTGCTCGGGCGACGGCAGTCGGCTGACTTCTACGGACTCGCTGAAACCAACATGCTTGCCCTTCCCTCTCCCTTTGCTGGTAGATGAGCTAGGACCATCAAAGATCTCACCAGATGCCTTGCGAGTACGAAGACGAGTGGCAGGCGGTGACGGCAGGGCCCCGGATGGTGTTGAAGACGTAGGTGAGGAACGGTTAGAAGAAGCATTGCTGTAACCTCGTCTGCAGGAAGATATGGTGAGTGAAGACTGCAAAAGATTGGACAGACGGACCTTCTTGTGGAGGTGCCATTGGGTTGCGCAGCGTTCAAGTCACTCGAACCGCGCCTCCGCTTGCCTTGGGTCGGAGAAAGGTCACCGACCTGCTGTTGAATATGGCTCATAGACAAGCATCTGTCTGGCAAATGCCTGCGGGAAGCCCGACCAAGGTCGTTAAGTGTTGCCCTCCTTCTCAGTCCATTTCTGAACCGATTACTGAAGTCGGTTTCTTCGCCGCCAGCCACATTGCCACCGTCAGAGGAATAGTCACTTGAGCCACTATCGCCCACTCCAGGAGAAGATGGGGGAAGATCAGCAACGTCGTCGCGGGCGGCTATGATACAGTCGACGATCTCTGGTTTCGTTAGAAGCTCAGCGTCTTCAGTGAGGCCCGCAGCTTCGTACAGTCGGACGAGCTCGTCCTTGCGCAGTCGAAGGAGGCGGCGAGGCGGCGCTTCACTGATTAGATAGTTGTCGGCTACAATCGAGTGAACAAAGCACGAGGCAATCGGGGAAATGAACTGGCGTACAGGAATCGAGAGCTCCGTCGTCGTCGGAGTTGTCCGAATGGTCCCAGTTGTCCTGCTCATCAATGTCCATCCCGTTCGCATGTTCTTCGTCACTCGAGTCGGACATGGCTTTGCGGCGTTTGGCGCGGCTGGTTGAGCGGGCGCCTCTTGCGCTAGAGCTATTCTCGCTACCACTAACGACGCGTTTACGCTTCATGCCAATGGAAAGGTCGTATCCGTTGCCTGCATCGCGCATACTGTCTTTGCGGTTGGATAAGATGCGAGAGGGGAGGCGGCGCAGGTTGAAGTGTAGAGGAACAAGAACAGGGCGCGACGAGGAAGGCGGAGAGCTGCCGGACGCGTGGGACGAGTGATCCGACTGGAGATACGGGTCAGCAAGTGACAAAACACGTCTACGGGCTTTGGTAGCGCGTCGAGCGTGAAATTTACGGCGGACGACGATGGCGGTACTTGGGAGAGATGCTGTCCTGTGGTTGGATCGTCTTTGGGCCATGCCAGTCGTGCCGAGAGTGCCGTAGTCCGTCTGGCCAAGCCAGAACGTCGAGCAGGAGGGCAGACGAAGTCAGGAATGTCGGGAGTGTCGTCGATGTCGTCGTCGCGGTCGTCGTTGTCCACAGCGTCGGGATATTTGGCTCAGTTTGGCGGGTATGTTCGGGGGCCAAACACGACCAAGCAATAGCCACGGCTCACGTGAAAATCATGTGATACGGGGTGTTCGTGCTCACGTCACGCGTGCCGTTCAACTTTTTCGGCGGCTCGTGCAGCCGCGAGCTCGGAGGGAGTGTCACTTCGCAGTCGGTCAGCCTCGCGCGCCTTCCTATCTCTCTCCCCTTCCTCCACCATCCCTCACCGCGCCTCCATGCCTCCTAGACGAGCTCGCGCGGCCAGCACCGCAGACAATGCGGCTCTACGCTCCCGCACGACCAAGCGCGCCGCGTCTCCTGAGGGCACCAAAGCCTCACCCCCCATCAAGCGCGTCCTACGCGCTGCTCCCGCCAACGTTGACAAGCCTGCGGTGAACGGTAAAGTAAACGGCAAGACTAGGACCAGCTCGGGGGAGAAAACTAAGCCTGAGAAGGGTAAAGCCCCCGCGCGCCTTCGCAGGCCACCACTTCCTGGCATTATTGCCCTCCCTGCCATCCCCCAGCACTATCGTCCTCCTCTGAACCTCTTCACTTGGGGCTCTGGTGAGATGAGCCAGCTTGTCATGGACTATAATGGGGAAATCAGCAAACCCCGCAAGAATCCCTTCGTCTCGGAGAAAATAGAAGAGGGCGCGTTTGGCGATGACCACGCCGGCCTCGAATCCGTCGCTGCTGGGGGCCTTCACACGTTGTTGCTGGATGAGAAAGGCACCGTAAGTACGGGTGGCGATAAACATGTTTGGCTATCCCTCATACCGATGATTCGTTAGATCTGGTCCTGCGGAACGAACGACAACGGTGCTTTGGGTCGTGTCACGGTCAACATTCCAGACCCGGCCAATGACGCTTATTCGGTAGAGGTCGACGAAAAGACTAACGATCCCGTTTGGAGACCTGTCCCTATTCACAGCCTTGTTGAAGAGGGCTTCCGCGCGGTCAAAATCGTGGCGGGCGACAGCTTTTCCGCAGCTATCAGTAACGCGGGCGACGTTCGTGCTTGGGGTGCCTTCGTGGTATGTACCTCATATTCTTATCGTTTATCCACGCGTCTCACTCGGAGGTGATAGGGTAACCAGGGCCTTGTTGGCTTCTCCACCCACGCCAAAAAGCAGTACAAACCAGTGCCCTTACTCGACCTCAAAGACGAGAAATGGGTTTCTGCAGCAGCGGGCAACAATCATCTCATTCTGCTCACCACACGCGGCAACATCTATACTCTCGGAACCGGCGAGGAAGGTCAGCTGGGTCGGCGTGTCATCGAACGCCGGAAAATCAGCGGTACCGTCCCAGAAAAAATTGTCCTCGGCACTCGCGGACGTAAGGCTGTCGTTGTGGGTGCGGGGAACAACCATTCCTTCGCCGTCGACGAGGACGGCAATACCTGGGGCTGGGGCGTGAACTCCAAAGGCCAGACGGGAACCGGCGTCACAGATCCCAACATCGACCGCGAGGTCCACGCGCCGAAACGTGTCATAGGCCTCAGCAAGTCCGAGTTAGGCGGTGCGACTGTGGTCCAGATTGCTGGAGGCGACCTCCATACCCTCTTCCTCACTTCCGATGGTCGCGTCTTCGCCTGCGGGCTGTCTGAAGAAGGCCGACTAGGGCTGGCGGATGACGATCCCGCCCTCAAGGATAGGCAATTTTCCGACTTCCTACCTGAGCCGGTGCAGGTCAAATTCCCTGACCCCGACGACCGCATCGTTCACGTTGCTGCGGGAACGAACAACAACCTCGCGATCACTGCCGCCGGCGCGATGTACGCGTGGGGCAGGCAAGTAGTCGGCGAACTTGGGCTTGGCGAAGGTATTGACTTCCAGAGGACGCCCGCGGTCGTCGTGCGGAAGGAGGGCGGTAAGTGGGCAGCGATATATGCGGCCTGTGGTGGGCAACATTGCTTGGCGCTGCTCCGGAGCAAAGAGCAGGAGCCAGTTCCTGTCGGTCCTCCTCATCAAGAAAACCCTGATGCAAAACCCAATGCATAAGGACTGCTGCTCGTCAAGGTGGGATCCTTGCGACACCTCGCTGTATCTACTAGCTTGTGCATACCGTACCCTATGTCCTCTTCGCTCTTCATCTCATCATGAATCCTGCATCTGCGTCTCACTCTGCGTGGCTCTTGCGGCTCGTCGGGACTCACCCTCTGTACGCAGTACTCTACGCGCTCGTACCTCCGACAGAAGATTCCAAGTCGTTCTTGTTCATACTATACACATAGCCTCCATCCACGCAAGTACTGTTTCCTCCTTCGCATGCCCTGCGCTGCTGCCTACTAGATCTGCAGTTATGTATACCCACCCTCTACAAATTGCGAATGGCCCACCTAGCCATCGTTCATAACTTGGCCACAAGCTTGCGCAGCTCGACCTTCTGGATCTTGCCTGTCGATGTTTTCTACAACCGTCAGGGTCATCATCAGCACCGGTCTTGTACGCTCGCATGCGAGAAGGCACGTACGGGGAGCTCCTTGACGATGGCGACCCACTCCGGACACGCGAAGCCGGGCAGGCGGCCGCGGGCGTGCTTCTTCAGATCTTGCTCAAACTCAGCATGGCGTCCCGCCCATTTGACCGCCTTTTGCGGGTGAAGAATGACAAAGGCCATTGGGCGCTCGCCCCACTTTGGATGCGGGCGTGCTACTACGGACACCTCGAGCACGTCGGGATGCGTAGCGAGTTCTGCACGTCGCGATCAACAACTTGCCTGCGGCACTAGTGAAGGTCAAATCTCACCCTGCTCGATTGCCAGGCTCGACGCGTTCTGTTATGTCCCTACTCAGAAGCTGCCCGGGAGCTCAATCACACAGCGAAGCTCACCTCTCCACCGGAGATAATGATATCCTTGCTGCGATCCTGTACCGCAATGTACCCGTCCGGATGCCAAACGGCAAGGTCACCGGTGTTGAAATATCCGCCACGGAACGCCTTGCGAGTCGCCTCGGGGTCTTTGAAGTACTCCTTCATAACGATGTTTCCGCGGAAGACGACCTCTCCCATCGTCTTGCCGTCCTTGGGAACGTCCACTAGTGGCGCATCGGGACTTTCGCCCTCCTTGGGTTGGAACACGACACGTGCGTCCTCAGCGGTCGCGAAACTATGGCCTTGGCGTGCGAGTAACTTTGCGCGCTCCTCCAAAGAGAGTGACATCCAGTGTGGCTGGTAGTAACATTTAGTAGACGGACCATATGTCTGTCGGGGGGAAAACATTCATCAATCAATAGGCGGGCTGCGAGACTCTGGTGGTCTACTCACCTCCCTGTAATTGACAAACCAAGTCGAAGGGGACGCATGTCAGCCAAAACGCTAGCACTGCCAAGTGTCATGGTACGCACGTCAACCCGTATACATGGATCGGCTTGATGTTGATCTTCTCCAGCTCTCCAATTAGGTGCGCTGTCGGCGCCGACCCAGCAATTATCGCATGGACAGGGTTGTCAAGCCGTCTTGCTTGAGGGGCGTTGACCAAACCAATCTACGAAGCCCTCTTCAGCTCGTACTGCAGGACAGACAGCACAGACTATTCGCTGACGCACCTGGACAGTCGGTGCGCCGCAGTAGTGCGTTACCGAGGAATTGAGTAAGTGGTTCCAGATATGCGGGTAGGACACTGCACGAAGGGTGATCTGTGAGACCACCGCATACGTTATGATTTGCGACACGTTCAGCTCTTGCAATGCAGTTTCTCACCTGTGCAGCAGCAGCAAACGTAATAGCCCATGGGTAACACCATCCGCTAGCGTGGAACATCGGCAGGATCCTGTACAAAGGTCCAGCTTAGGTCGCCGCTGAGACTCAACACGGGAGATCTGGCGTGCTCACCAGAGGTACGCTGAGTAACAGTTCATCCTGCGTTCAGTCAGATATATATTCTCACCAAAGGAGAATGCGGAACCGACCCAGTCTCGTAGGCATTGGCAATAGCAGCGAGATATGAGCCTGCATCCATCATCAGTCGTACGCCGGGTTTTCCATGCTAGGCATCCTCACCTCGCAAAGTGGTAAGTACACCCTTAGGCTACCGTGACAGACACCTGTGTAAGTCATCGCTTCGCACCATGGAAAGACGACTGACCCGTCCTGTCGTGCCGGATCTGAATGAAGGTAAGTCTGACTTCCCCAGATATACCAGGAGTCTACACATACGTATAGTTCAGGGCGCAAGGCGCGTCCTCATCGCGCTCCCATTCCAGTCCTGGCCACCCTTTCTCTCCGCTGAACTGGCGACCGGACTTCAAGAATTGCTCATATGGATCGTCCTCCCGCCCGGTATCATTGACCACGACCACTCTAGCTTTCGCGCCTTTTACGAGGTGCGTGTATTCGTGATCGACGAGGATGAGCTTTGACTCGCTATGTTCGAGTATGTACGCGACTTCGCCATGGGTGAGGCGAGTGTTGATAGCGCAAATGACTGCTCGTGCTCCGAGCACACCATGATATGCCTCTGAGAAGCAAGAATAATGAATGCCTTAGTTGTACTGCAGCGAGGAAGACCAACTACCAGCTACGGCGGGACTTTGTCCCATCATCAGCACTCCATTCTCTTCTGAATAGAAATAGGCAAGCACTCACGTATTCGGCGCAATGACGGCGACGCGGTCACCAGGCTTGATGCCGGCTTCAATCAGCGCGTAGGCGAGGTTTTGGCAACGCTGGGCCCTGCCGAAAGTCTCGTACGTATGTTCGAGGTTGGCGTACTAAGGAGTTCGTACCAGACTGCGTATGAATAAATCACAGGGTGCTGCACATCAGGGTGTACCAGGGCCAACTTATTGGGATAAACTTGAGCGGCGCGGAGTAGGAACGCAAGCGGATTCTGCGTGAGAAGATGAGCCAAGAAGGCCTTCCCTGTTCACTCTCCACTCACCAACGCGTGCAGATGCACTGGCACACCGCTGGGAAGCCGGAGACGGTAATTGACCTCCCGAGGGGGGATACTGGCTTGCGTAGGTCTGAAGTGTTTGAGGGCCTCTGTTCAGGGGAAAACACGTCGAGAGCAGCGTCATGAACATTCGTTCGAGTAGCTGCTTTGGTATCACGTACCGTTCGCCATGTAAAACTCTTCGGCGCGCTGTACTGTGGCCATCTTCTCCGACCGAAGTCCTCTTGTACGTGCTCGAGGTGTTCCCCAGATCAACGACGCGAGGCAAGATGAAGTGAGCGGACGCGGCAGCGGAATGCGGGGCAAATGCGGGGTAATAACCGGTACAACACATGACCGAACGCGCTTCCGCGAAGTTTCCGCCTCTTAGGGACCTTAGATTGGAACAATCTTATCAGATAAGAGCAATATCCAGACACGGCAGGCACCCCTTCCTTTCAACCAGTGTTGTCAGAGGTCAAGTCAATACACCACCGGACGAAAAGCGGTATTGACGCCGTACGATTCCTAGCTGGTACCAGGGGGATAACAGAACAGGCACTGAGCACGTGTACATTTCCATATCAATACACAGCGACCGCGCCCTTATGAGACTAGCACGTCCTCGGCATGAGTGTTGTCCTTCTCGGGATACAGTGCTCATACAGTGCTCACGATACCCAACAGATCTGCGCTCCGTACCATCACTGGAGGAAATATGGTATTGACGCCATACGATCGCTGCCTGGTACCAGGGGATACCGGAACAGGCACTGAGCACGTGTACATTTCCATATCAATACACAGCGATCGCACCCTCATGAGACTAGCACGTCCTCGGCATGAGTGTTCTCCCTCTCGGAGTACAGTGCTCATACAGTGCTGGCGATACCTATCTCATCTGCGCTCCGTACGAGTTCCTTGCTTGCTCATGTATCACGCTGACATTCCCAAGACAGTGTGGCCATCCGAAATTTGGTTGCTTCTTGCCTCGTCGCGCCGCATCGCCTTGCAAGTTCAGATGGCCTTCCACAATGCCGACCCGGATATTAGTGACTACATACGAACCGTCTCAAGAACCTGATTTGAATACTTGTGGGAACAGTTCGGAGTATGATGCTCCACGTCCAGAGCGCAGGACCGCGCGATTTGGGTTGCCATGGACCAGGTACGTATGTGCAGCTATGTACTAATAGCCATGAGGCTTTGTTTAAGTCCTCAGATGCTAATATTTTGCCTTACAGTGCCTTGTATGAGTCTGGCGGCGCACTTGACTCTCAGACCACGGACACCCAATAGCTTGAAACTCACAAGGGGAGATGGGACTACGATGAGGGTACGCGTTCACACCGACAATGTTATAGCTGCTCCGCTATGAACTCCACCCCTGTCTTCCTTGATAGTCCCTTTTCATCATCATTACTTGGATGCTGCGACTCAAACAGAAGACCCCGCCATGGAAGAGAACAGTGCCCTCCATGGTATGTTTGCGGTGTTTCTCCGTGTTATCAAGCGTTCAATCCACCGTTGCCAATTGTGTCAGAGTTGATCTCAGAGAACGACAGGCTTCGCCAAGAATTGGCGCAGATCCGAGCCGCTTACAGGGGTCTCTTGGACCATGTAGATGCCATACGAAGTGCTGTCGCGCGGAACGTGGTCATCTTAGACCCGACGCAGGAGTCTCAGGTTGAGATAGACATTTATGAGGTATATACAGATGACCCGCTATTACAGATGAAGAGGTGCGCGTTCAACCTGCCATAGCACTCATAGTCCCTCACATATACAGTATCGGTGCGACCGACCGGACTGGCGATCACGTCGCGGCGATGCAGATCAAAGGTTATGACGACGAGCCAGTGCGAATGAAGAGTCGGGGGAGTTCGAAGGGCAAGCGCCGTCGAGTGGTCTGACTGTCTTTTAGATATAGCGATGGAGCACAGTGCTTCCATGCTCGTCCAATAGTGTATGAGAATGTCTTTACTCTGACTACCTATTAGATACTAGGTCTTTCAGAGGTGTCCGAGATTTGTGAGAGGGTGTGACTGGATAGGTGCCTTGCGCTGTTATACTGACTTAATAAAGTGGTGGCGTTCCAGCTCTTTGAGCCCCTGTCATCACCCAGAACTCACCTCCCATTTCTCCCGCATCCCCGACCTATCATGGCTGGACTCGAGCGGCCAGAAGGTATGTCATCTATCTTGATAGTGAAGCTCACAGGTGAAAACGTGGTCTCGAAGACTTCCAGATTGATGGCCGGCTGGGACGATGCAAAGTGTGCACATCGGTGTCTTCAGGATGGACCAAGTTGGGCAATCTGCGAATTCACGAGAAGCTCAAATCACACAAGGACAACCTCACATTGTTTTCAGAGTCTCGGCGCACATATACCGACCGTCCATTGTCGCCGCCACAAGACACAGGCAAGCAGGCCTTCCAAACCTATGTTGAAGACTGCCCAGATGGGTCAGACGCCATTCTGCCGCTTGGTGAAGAGGTATTTTGGTATACAGCACCCGCAAAATCAGCGAGCTCCTCTGGCATATCGTCTCGCGACGTGGGAATAGTAGCAGACCACATGCGGTCAGCTCTGCGAACGGAGGATTGCGAGAACACTGCTGCACCACCGCTTACCCTCGACCTCCAAGATGCACTCTCGGGGGGTGTGGATTTCTCAAGTCACGACTGGGATTCTTTCGATGGTGTTGCAGAGGTGACTTTAGAGGACATCCTGAGCGGCGCTGGGCTACTAGAGGCAGTGCTTGATGAGGATGATGAACGGCCACCACCACCTTCTGCGGATGATGGCGGTTGGGACTCTTCACCACACGATGAGCTTGTGGATGGGCTTGCATGTGACGGTGCGTAGGATTGGCAACTTCTAACCCTGAAGGGACACTAACTTCAGAGAAGTATTAGACCCTCCACCGATTCCCACTGCAGAAGATATCTCAGCATCGTTCTTTGGGTCAGTGGAAGGACCTCAAGACATCTTTCCATATCCTAATCGAGGGGTTTGTCTGTCCTCATGCTCAATGGTCCATAGCTGACGGATGTGGTGTGCACACTCAATCTCTTTGTAGATGATGAAAACGAACATCTTGTTCAGTTCAGCAAACATCCGATTCTCGCGGGGACAGAAAGAGGCCATATTGGCGTGGGGCAGGGACATGGGGGCACGGGACGTCCCTTCCTTGTACGGACTGGACAAGTTTCAGAAAGAAGCTCTGTGCGCAGTAGGAGACCCTACAGAGAAGGTCCGAGCAGCATCCGGCAATGTATTCTACATGAACTCGATCCACCAGGCACTCGCGAAGGTGGATTGATGGTCTCTTGTCTGTTAGGTTGGTCGCTTATTGATTACTGTTCATGACAATATTATCAGGATTATGCGCATGTAGAACGGCGGCAGAAGATGCATCTCTACCCGGAGTTCACAGGAAACCAAGTGACAGAGATCTGGCAAGCGGCGAAGATGCTAGTAGATGCACCGGACGATGTTCTGACGCCAATGGTACGGGTGCGAGGACAAGACTATTACGTGAAAGAGCTTGTCTACTGTGCGGACAAGTCATGGTTCATTCCGTCGCGTTTCTTTGAGTTCGAGGGCGCTCTCTGGGCCAAAGGTCTTCCAGTGATGGAATCCCAGGTGTGTAAGAGTGTCCTATGATTGGTCTTGGATCATTAATGATCGCTTCCTAATAATCAGACTGGCCTCGTTGTCAAGGAGGAGTATACGGCAATGCCATGCTCAATGTTCTCGCAGCCATGGCCAGAGATAGAAAGACGGACGAATGCCGGCACTTTGTTTGAACGTATGTTCTCAGTCCCTGCTATGCACAAGCTGAGGATAACCGCTGCCAAACCTTCCCAGCCGGGTGTGCGGGATATAGCCGGCAGATGCCACATCCAGACCGTTTGATAGCTGATGGATTAGAAATCGAATGTCCGCCGTTGATTGTTTTTATTGATGACGTCTCCGGGAACTCTAGCAAGCAGTGGAATGTCCATTACTCTTGCTATGTCTCGAATGCAGCGCTTCCCCGAGCAGAACTCGAGAAAGCAGGGAATATACGATTCGTCGCCACTTCGCCACATGCCTCCCCAATGGAAATCATCCGTGCTATTTGTGAGGAACTTAGGTGCGCTGCATGCTTCTGCGTGATACATGAGTAGAGAGCAGTGATAATGAGGCTGTTGTACGCACCTGTAGAAGTGGCCGAGCGAAGCCGTTCAAGGTGTGGGACGCTGTCAAGCAGAGGCAAGTCCTTATACGGCCATGGATCCTGCTACTTCCAGGCGACAATCCCATGCAAGCGGAGTTATGCAGCCATATTGGCTTGAAGGGAAATCATTTCTGCCGCGTGTGCCATGTGGGTGGGGACCATGCGTACAAAACCTCCAATGAAGGCTTTGCTACCCTCCTATCAGTACGTTCATTCCTCACTCCCATTCATAGACATAGCCTTGCGTAGCTGATCACCCTACGAGCAGCCTGGACGCCCCCGTACCGTGCCGGAGACTCGCGAAGCAGTTAAATCACAGCTCATAATGGCTACCCATGCTGCGTCTGAGAAGTCTGTTAAGAGCGCAATCACGCTCAGCGGCGTCAAGGACAGCTTTGCAGTACCTGTGCTGAACCAACTCATCGCGAAGGGAAAGCTTCTACGGAAATCAACTCCGACACGGCTGGCGCTCTCACCGGAGGCTGTCAACAAGGCGCTCTTTGAAGAGCTGATGCAGAAAAGCAGCATCCCGTTGCGCAATCCCTTGCTCGATATGGATGGTCAGTGTTTCCTCTGCTTGTCTTTCAGATGTACCACTTGATACATCTTCCACAGGCCTTGACGTGCATCTAGATACGCCAGTAGAGCCGCTGCATACACATCTCCTTGGAGTGGTCAAATATTTTTGGGCACAGACAGTCTGGACTCTCGAGAAACAAGGACGCTTTTCAGAGTTCCAGGCCCGACTGAACTCGATCTCACGTACAGGCCTCAAGATTCCCAACATCATGGCTGACTACATGTGCCGCTACCGTGGTGCCCTTATCGGCAAGCACTTCAAGACGATCAGCCAGGTCATGGCATTCGCTGTATGTGGTCTCGTGGATGGCACCCTGCAAAATGCATGGCTTTCGATTGGGCATGTAACCGTCCTCATTTGGGAGACCAACATCAAGGATATCAAATCGTTCACGGTGAGCCATCTGTTATGTGTAGCTTAGGTCGGTCTCATAACCTGTGTTTGGTGCATTCAGCAGGAACTCCGTAAAGCCATTCACGAAGTCGTTGACTTCGCTGCAATGCTCAGCCCAGGTCTTCTTACGGAGAAGAACAAGTTCCACATTCTAATGCATCTCCCCGAACACGTCCAGCGGTTTGGCCCCGCATTGCTCTTCTCAACTGAGCGGTATGAGTCTTTCAATCATATCTTCAGGTTATGCTCTATCCATAGCAACCGTCAAGCCCCCAGCAGAGACATTGCCGCCACCTTTGCGAACCAAGAACGTTGTCGTCATGTTCTCTCGGGGGGCTACTGGTATGACACCACCAAGGGCGATTGGGTCCAGGCTGGAGCGGGGGCCCTCAGGCTTGTTTCCAACAGTCGTGCTGATGCGCACCTCCTTGGGTTGGTTCCTGAAAAGCGGCCAGTCCCTGGCCACATGTCACTAAATCCTCCACCACCACATCAACCGGGCAGCCCAGTGCCGCGACGACCCTATGTGCGATGGCTTGACACTGAGGCGGCACGTGTGCAGCCGTCCCTCCCTGCGATCGACGGTGAATGGTATCAAGCACAATCTGTGGTCACGAAGGCCGGTGATACTGCAGGTATCAGCTCCGAGGTTCTTATCAATGGCTTATGGGGCAGTTCGACGGCCTCTTTTCAGAGCCAGTCAGACGTATGCTAACTTCTTCATCTCCGGTGTGCAGCCACTAAATGACGTTTCGCACAGATTCCAACTTCATCTCCACATGAGCAGACTGAGCTCGTGTATGCGTCAGTGGTCGAAATCCTCCAGACAACTTCTCCGGGCACAATGCAATCATACGTCATTGTACGCGAATCTGTACTAGGTTCCCACCTCCATAAGCATCTGAACATGCCCACCATTGAACGATCTGGCCCTCTGCGGGTTGTCCACCCGAAGGTATGTCCTTGCGCTTGATAACCCCATCACACTACCCTAGTTTTTGTGATTACTCATCGCTCTGATAGGATATCATCTGCGTAATCAATGTTCAGCATGACTGTCACTTTGCAAAATGTTCTCTCTCGGAAACAGAAAATCTTCGACAGGAGAGGGAGAACTCGACGCGCACACGGGCCGTTATCAAGCATTCCGACATGACTCACTATGTGCTCAACACCGTAGCCCTCCATAATCATGCGTTCTTGCAGCAATCCCTACCTCCCCATCTCCGTGCTCATCCAACCTTCTTCACTGAGCGGGCACTCCTCCATCAGCGTGCTGCAGAGTGCCTACGTGACACTAGGCTGCAGAAGAAGCTTGCCCGCGAGGCGCTCATACGCAGAAACGCGGAAGCGGCTCTCCGTGCAAGTGTTGCGAACCAACTCTCTGTCGATCCTCTAGGCCTCACAAGCGCTCCAGCAGTGGACGTTACCGTTGTTCCCTCTGTCATTCATGATGGAGGAAGTCAGGCTGCTCAGGAGCCGGCATCGTCTACGGAGCCATTGGCGGAATCTGCATCATGTACTCAGCCACCGGCGCCAGGCCAGGTCCCCACCGAAATTCTGCTGTCGTCTTTGGATGCCGTGTATCAGCCTGACTCGGGCCTCTCAAATCCAACTGTCACCAATGCCCCAAGGGGTCCACGTCAACGACGAGCTGTGAGACGCAGCTGCAATGCCACAGCTGCGGTCATAGCTGCTGAACACCCCTCTTGGCCTTCCGACGCCCCCAGAAATGTGCCTACTGTTACGGTCGACCCTGCCGCTGACTTAGGACTTGATTACCCTATAGGTGACCCTCCCCCTCCGCTCAAGAGACGACGAGCTCGAGCCCAGGCTGATCCCACAGCTGCAGCTACCAGAGAGGCGGAACTTCGTGCGATGTTTGAGTAGAAAATATGTCCCTGTATATGTAGCATTATATACTATTGTCTTCTGTCATATATGGCCCATTCTTATAGGCAGTTCAGGGCAGCTTACCTGCAATCCATGCTTTGGCGTGCGGGCCAAAGTGACGAACCACTGTCACACATGTGCAACCCGCGGATGCACTGATTGGACAATGTGGCAGTCCGATATTGTCCGAATGCTCTCCAGCATCGATCGGAGGTTGACGTGGCCTCTCAGACATCTTGTTCTCTGCCAACAATGTCAGGTCTCGGTGAGCTTCTCACTTCCTGGAAGGCCAAACAAATCAGTTCTCGCCCTACGGATCTGCATGCTGGCACAAACTCACCACTACGAGAGCATACGCCATGGGAATTCCCCAACGCGCAGGATGAACTCACCATACCTACATTAACGCCCTCCGGGAGTATCGGAACCCCCTCCGACCATCTTGAGCCTTCCCTTCCGTCAATCAACCTGAACGAGGATGAGGAAATGAATGACGGCCCCCACAGTGACGGCCTTCGAGGCATGATGGGTATGTAGAAGCATCCTATCATTCTCTCCGAATGCTCTACTAGGGCCGCGATGCAAGGCCGTTGACGCTCTTAACAGAATCTCTGTCAGATGGTGTTAACAGTGATTTGAGGCCTCAGAACAACAAGCACTTACAGGCCAAATATCAGAGCTCTGCACGGGAGAAAGGCCGCAAGCATGCACTGTCTGCCGGGCAGATAGAGGAGGTGACAGCGTTCTGCGAGGTGGGTGTACTGATCAAGCTCCAATAGTATGCTTCTACTCATGATGATCTTGACATGCTGGCGCAGTTATCACCCATAGAAATGCTCATTGACATCAAGATTCATTGCATGCGTACCGACAATGACATCCTGAAGCGCTTCATGCGTATCTTTACGCGCCATCCGGATTTCCTTGTGCGTTGATCAGTATTCGACTGATAACGGCTGGGATATAAATTAAATTGATACTCTCCGCCGTGCACGCCACCAGATTCGTCTTCGCCATGCCTTAGCTGCGGCATTGTTGGCCCCGAATATTCCTGCATATGTTGAGGGAGTCACTACACAACTCACGGTGAACATCTTGATCACTATCAGCATACCTTCAATCTGACCCATCACACCCCGCCATCTATGATCAGCGCCATCTTGAGATGAACAGCGAAGTGCTTCTCGGCATCCCAAATGCTCAACGGAGCGATCCGGCAGATTGGGCTCTTGTCAAAAGCGTGATCGCCGTCGAGTTGACGAACATGCGCTCTGCTATGAAGCTCAAGGTCAGTGTACAATCTCAGGGGATTGGCACATTGATAGAGCCTGGCAGCTAATAACAAGTTGCCATTCGTAACAGCTGGATGCAAGCATCAAGAATCAACAAGATATCTATGAGCTCACAACGGCGCTCATGATATATGATATGAAGGCTAAAAAAGAGCACTGGGGTCGGTTCGCATTCTTAGTATGTGTAATAAGGACATGCCATGTCGAGAACCTGGCCTGATCATACTTGCTGCAGAGGCAGTGCACACTCGTTTACGACCGCATGCCTGCCAAGAAACGCGGAGACTTTTGGAAACATATTGACAACTCCCTTCGTGAGGTCCGCAAGAGCGCCGCTGAGGAGCATCCAACCAATATGGTGAGCCGCAAGCTACACCAGTCTATGTGAGCAACCACCCTATTCATCTCCCAATGTCTGAGATCTCATCGTGTACGCTGCGAACAGGTTCCTCGCGCATTTACTCGAACTTGACATCAATAAGTTCACATTGAAATCGGGCTCTCTTTCTCGAGCTGTCTACAAGAATGACGCACTCACGGAGCTACAATATTCAACAGAAAAGCTCGTGAGCACCTTCACTGTTGATGATAGCCCTGTCGGGGTGAATGCTCAAAGTGCGGCGGCGGAGCCTACGGACGAACGGGAGTGACTGCTGGGTGAAGGGATTCACGCAAGGCATAGGCCAGCGTGCATCGCGCGCTCGTCCACAGGACCTTTCCTCATAATAATATACTGTTGAGAACGATCTCACCGTCATATACTATCCAATGAAAGTACTGTTCGTGATCCGCTGTGCTTGCGCGCAAGGGACAGAGGCAGGAAGATTTGGGACCCACCTGGTCACCCAAGCGATGAGATGAGATCACCAGCATGTCTCAGTGGACCGCATTCCATACCCAGTCAGATACTATATTGCTGAGAAGCTAGTCCGATAATGCTACTGAGGGAGAGTCGATGGCAGTACTGAGCGAAAGTGTCCGATTGGTAAAGTCTATGAAAGCGCTCGCGTCGGTACAGCGCTCAATACCAAAGTGATACGATCTCCAGTACTGCTTCAAGCGCTCAGCTCAATATGGCAGGAGTATCGAGATCGCCCCGTGGTGTAAGTCAATTGTATTGACTGACCCCCTATTGACCCGTCAATGACTGGGGTCAATGACCGGTCAGATGTCACGTGCTATGAGCGGCTATTGAACTGCTTTGGGTAACCCCGCTATGCAACGCCTGCGCTCGCGGTCCCTCTACAATAACAATATCAAGGAGATGTGTTTGAGCTGCCTAGTGACAGTACATGAGCTAGGAGACAAGTAGCATACTTACCAATCAATTCTCCTTCCAATCCATCATGCCTCCCAAGAGTGAGATCTGGTGCAGTCGGATGCAAGTGAGAGTGAATTCCTTGATCGTTTCGAATTCATTTGGATTGGAGGAATACGGAGCTATGATCGTGAAACTATGGTATGTGATGCACTTGCCGGAGTTTCTGCCCCGACTTCTTAGGCTCTCCTGACGGGATACAGTACTCTACGCCATTACAACTCCATGCACCTTCCCTCGTATTATTTCTGTGCTCCCCACTGTACATCCATTCTATCATGTAGTTGTCCGGCCGAGGGCCCCATGATGCTGACTAATCACTATCGGACTTTCGGAGTGACGACGGTTGACGCGGTCAATGACCGCTTTGACTGTTACTGACTTGACTTGACTCAGTCATTGACCGGTCATTGACCGGGTCAATGACAACACTGCTTTCAACGAGGCTATCACACCGGGTGAAAGGAAAACAAACGAGGTCACGTGAGTCTTTTTGGGCGATCGCCTTGTCATAGCCGTGTCATAGTCTTGTAGTTAAACTCGCTGTAGGTCTATGACACGGCTATGTCACGATGTTGTTAAGGAGGGTTGCCCGCCGTGAGACGAGATGAGATGAACAGCTCCCATATCTCCACGCATATGGATATCCTCTGCAGAATGCACATCATTACTGTATGTACGGAAGGACGTCCTCGCACCTGAGAATCGCTTACATCTCCTTCAGCTCTGGTCAACAGCGCTCATGAGCGCTTGCCGTGTCTTTGGCAAGCGCGCGTAACAGTGCGACGTGCTCATCGTCCACCGATCCCTTAGCCAAGTGATGAAGTGTACTTGCAAGCGACGTTTATCGAGCGGGATGAGATTTCCGAGTCGGACGATGCACCTGGACTGACATGATCTTGCCGCTCGGAAGATATCATTTCGCAACCCCCTCCCCCCGACTTCAATGCAGTCGTCATATAGGGCAATTCGACGAGCGATCATTGACACGATTCCTCGAACTTGACCGTTTCATCTCGGTACTAGCGTCGACCATGAAACTCTTCTTGTGGCTTAAAATCTCCTGCGACAGCCGCACGAGGGGGAGGCCCGCAATGCCCCGCACGGCAGGCAAGGGGCGGAGACCCCCCGGGGCTATATGCATGGGATAGCGGCAACGGGCGTTTAACTAGCGCGCGGCTATTGCATGTCCGTAACAGGCTGCGTTAATTAAAATATACACCAGGCGTTGTCCATATATGGTTATATCTGAAAGGTAAACTTGCGCATGGCCATATGAACCCGTGCGATAGCCTGTTCATAGTTTACATATAACATGCCTAGGGTACAATGTCACAACCCCTATTACCCAGTTGACTATATATTACAATGTTAATCTCTTCGCCGATATTTATTTCTTAACCTGTAAGGAAAATAGGGTACTGAGAAACACTGCAGAGCCCAACCTGTTGAACATGGAAAATACTGGTCAGACCGGGGATTGAACCCAGGTCATCCCATATATGCTGGGAGGTGTTATCAACTACACCACCCAACCGATACCAGGGTGTGAATTCATTTAATGTTAGCCTGCAATCACTGTGAGCGCTCTTCAGCAACAACATTGCCAGCCTGACCTAACCCGCACACGGTCACACCCGACCCCACCTCGCCGCGCACGGTCACACCCGACCCCACCTCACCACACACGGTCACACCTGACCCCACCTTCTCATGCACGGTCACACCCGACCCCACCTCGCCACGCACGGTCACACCCGACCCCACCTCACCGCGCACCGTCACACCCGTCACCACACACGGTCACACCTGACCCCACCTTCTCACGCATGGTCACGCCATCCGATCCTGCCTCCTCATGCATGGTCACACTTTCCGACCCTGCCTTGCTGCACACTGTCACACTTCCCGCCACCACCTCCTTGCGCATGGTCACACCACCTTCTTGCGCATGGTCACACCACCCTCGCTGTGCACTGTCCAGTGTGACAGTGCACAGTGAGGCGGGGTTGGGTGGCATGACCGTGCATGAGAAGGTGGCAGAAAGGGTGATGGTGCGCGGCGAGGTGGTGGCGGGAAGTGTGACAGTGTGCAGCAAGGCGGGGTCGGAAAGTGTGACCATGCATGAGGAGGCAGGATCGGGTGGCGTGAACATGCGTGAGAAGGTGGCAGAAAGGGTGACGGTGCACGGCGAGGTGGGGTAGGACCCCTGATAATGCGAGAATAGGCTGGCCGAAAGTCCGGACATGGCGACAAAGATTTCCCACGCTTTCTGACCTTGGACTTCGATGTTTTGACGACATCTGAACCGAATACACAAAATCGACCCCACAAAATTGGCCAAAAATGTCCGGATAACACGGGCGCTTAACGGCCGGCCTGAGCTGGAATTTTCAGGGGTCCTGGTGGGGTCGGGTGTGACCGTGTGTGGTCAGGTGGGTCGGGTGTGACGGTGCGCAGTGAGGTGGGGTCAGGTGTGACCGTGTGTGGTGACGGGTGTGACGGTGCGCGGTGAGGTGGGGTCGGGTGTGACCGTGCGTGGCGAGGTGGGGTCGGGTGTGACCGTGCATGAGAAGGTGGGGTCAGGTGTGACCGTGTGTGGTGAGGTGGGGTCGGGTGTGACCGTGCGCGGCGAGGTGGGGTCGGGTGTGACCGTGTGCGGGTTAGGTCAGGCTGGCAATGTTGTTGCTGAAGAGCGCTCACAGTGATTGCAGGCTAACATTAAATGAATTCACACCCTGGTATCGGTTGGGTGGTGTAGTTGATAACACCTCCCAGCATATATGGGATGACCTGGGTTCAATCCCCGGTCTGACCAGTATTTTCCATGTTCAACAGGTTGGGCTCTGCAGTGTTTCTCAGTACCCTATTTTCCTTACAGGTTAAGAAATAAATATCGGCGAAGAGATTAACATTGTAATATATAGTCAACTGGGTAATAGGGGTTGTGACATTGTACCCTAGGCATGTTATATGTAAACTATGAACAGGCTATCGCACGGGTTCATATGGCCATGCGCAAGTTTACCTTTCAGATATAACCATATATGGACAACGCCTGGTGTATATTTTAATTAACGCAGCCTGTTACGGACATGCAATAGCCGCGCGCTAGTTAAACGCCCGTTGCCGCTATCCCATGCATATAGCCCCGGGGGGTCTCCGCCCCTTGCCTGCCGTGCCGCATACAGCACTAACAAATCGTCAAAAAAGGCGAGGCCACGCTCTTTCACTCTTCCTAATCAGGTAGCTGCTGAGCGCCCAGCGCTCAAGCTGGTGCTTTACTCTACGTTCATGTCTATGCAACAAATATCTCGCTCAGCATCGACTACAATATGGGAGAGTGTCGCCTCAACGATGTGCATGAAGCATTCCAAGGAGATGCGCTTCAGAGACACTGCCTGAGCTTGGCTATGCTGATTATCACGCTCACGGCGATAACGGAGTTACAGTATCTTGCGGGCCGGCTCGCGGGTCCCGCTCTTTTACGCGCGAAAGAGATCGCCCATGTAAGTAAATCCTTTATGATTCAAAGCAGGCAATGCCTCCCTAGAATCTGATATCCAGTCCAGAAGCTCACTAGCCCGGTGATGAGTCCGGCTGCGCGAACTCCCACAACCGCGAGCAATGCGCCATTGTGCATACTTAACGGGCCTGTCTTTCTGGGCGGACAATGGACCACGCTGTACCTGCAAGGGGCCTCTGGTCCTTCTCTGACTCCAGGGTCTTCCTGAGACTCTCCTCTGCTCTCCGTACTGAACAACCCTCCTGTTCATCGTCATCGATCCCTGGAGATGCTGCTCAAGCTCACATCGTCTGATATTCGGGATACGGCGCTTGTGGATTGTACCACGGGCGAGGTCGTCTATCGTACATCAACTTCTGTCCCTCATCGCGCTAGATCAAGGTCGGGCTCTACCACTAGCTGGGCAAGCACCAGTACGAGCCGGTCGCAGGAGAAGCTCCTTCGATGTGACCAATGTACGACGGCGGTGATAGACCAAGACGGAGAGACTGTCGCGGAGATTACGTGGGAGGGAAGGCACGCATCGGTCATCAGGATCCAGGAGGAGGTCCTGCGAGGTACGACCGACCTCTTCGACGCTGCATTCGTTAGGGTCTTGTAAGTACATGTCCGATGTTCTATTCGGGCCAATGAATCCCCTGACCGTGACTGCAGCCCCGATGAGACTTTTCTCCCTATGCGATTGGAGTACACCTGGAGGATCGCGCCAGAAACTCTGACGGTCCGTTTTCAATATGCTCATATATCTTTGTTCCGACGTCTGATGTTACTCCCGCAGCTGTTGGACGATGATGACGCTGTGATCGGTCGGCAGTATACGGACTGTGACCTCGTTCGGGGTCGTCCGGTACCCACACTCCGACCTCATACCGGGTCGGACTACTTTGAGCTTGGTCCAGTACCATCCGATGAATTACTGGAAGTCGTTGGTGAGTCCATGTGATATCCACGTTCCTGTCGCGCTTATGTGCTGAAACCACGACTTCAGTATCCTTCCTCCTTATCCGAACTTTACGCGAGAGGTTATACTCGGTCACAGAATACGTCTACGGCAGACGAAAACGACCTTTGGCGAACCTCCGATTGCATGCTACACGGAGTTTCGCTAACCTCCGCGACAGCATCCGTAGGACCATGTCGCCGTCGACATCCCTTCATTAGAGCGTCAAGTCTCCACGTTCTCTTCTGCACGTCATGTCTTCAGTTCCGTCGCATAGCATCATCTTCCAATCCCTACCTCATACCCTGGCATACCCCACATTCGTTTTCGTTTTCGCAAGTCGATATTGCTGTCATTCCCTTGCACATTTTCGTCCTTGTCCTGATTTCCGGCTGTCACGAGGCCAGAGCTTCCCATGTACTTGTACAACGTGCGGTGTATCACGCCCCGTCTTGCCTAACCTACTCAGTCAAATGTGCAGTTGGATGTGGTTGCATATCAGTGCTGAGAGTCTGGACAAGGCGTGCTCTGATTTGCCAGCCCTTGTGTGCCTGCCGCTTCGTGAGCTGCGAGCAAGTGTACCGTCTACTTGACCGCCGAGATTCAGTTTGGGCGTCACTTCGCAGTCTTTTGCAGCTGTCCATCACCCTCCCCGACCATTGTCACACTGTAGTCACTGTGGCATTTTCCCTGCACCAGTCAAGGTGTAAGCCTACGACAGTGGTCCTGCATAGAGGGGATCTCACGGCAGTACACGGGTCTACATTGCTACGGTACACCGCTATGTAAGTTCATACACCATGCCGCCCAGGGACATGCGACCCCATCGGAGGATGACATGACTCTGTCAAAATCTTCAACTGTCCGGACAGGAGCCCGGCGGTGTCTGCGTTAAGCGTTCACAAACCCTTGGTTGGTCTTTCCACTGCTATCCATTTCCAGGACTCGTCTTGTGATTCAGTGTTTCAGGAACCCTCCAAGTCATCAGCGAACGGCTGCGTAACATGACCGGCGACCGCGGCAGGCTGCCCCTCAGAACAGGCCAGTTGCAAGACCTGAACTGGATCGTTGCATACCGGATGGTTCGGGTCCGAAACAGTGTGGTAGCCTCTAATACAATACGTCAGTAAAGAGATCGTTCAAAGAGTTCTCAAAGCGAACATCAGTACTCCATAAGCGAGATTCCTGTCCAGAATTATTCCGTTGAACAGGAATCCAATTCAAGACATATCCTGGGCTGTTCGGGCGGTGAACCATGCGGACTTGCGCGTCGTGTAACGCCTTTCAGATTGGCGAATCCCTCCGTGCTGTAGACACGCACTACTACATTGGCTGTCCGTGCCATGACAGCTGTTCTCTCATATCGATAGGCCTCTCTTGGAAAAAGTGGCACGCAGTCAGGAGAATCAAAATTTTGATGCCCGAAAGGCGGAGGCTCCCGGAGGGCACAAGAAGCGAAGGCACACCGGTCTGGCAACACATCGCCATTGTGGCTCTGGCAGGGGACCGAGTCAGGGCTGCCAAGCGAGTGAAGCGACTAGGTATCATATTGTCGCCATGATAGGGGTGTATCAATGTGAAAATCCTGTAGCTGCAAGGTTAGCCCGGCCATGGATTCGAGCGGCGTTGCGACTTGCGAGATCGTCGGACGCCTCCGCGCCATGTTCGAGTGTCCGCTCGGACTGCACCAGCACAGGCGGCGTTGTCCGTCGCATGCACGTTGCTCGCACTCCGTTACGCCCTCCGCGAGCTTTCTCGAATGGCGCCACCGGCATCGGGGACACAGCGCTCTGTTCGTCCCTATTAGCGTTGATCAAGATGACGGATTGGGATCAAGCTGACCGAGCCGTCCAAACGCTGAAGCACTGCATCTGGGTGCGAGCGACAGGCTAGAGTTTCCTCCCACATGCAGCTCATCGCCTCAGGCGCGAAGATCTCTGCGCGCCCACCCAAGCTCCGCATGCGGCCTGCGAAGCGAAATGCTCCGTGAGAGTCGCCCTCGCTTCGCCCGAGATGAGTCGGGATGACTGCCCTGTCCTCGTGAGTACCTGTCGCTGTCTCCGGATCACTGCCTCATATGGTAGCCGCATTGGTG
Organism: Trametes punicea; assembly: GCA_025528855.1. Lineage (NCBI taxonomy): Eukaryota > Fungi > Basidiomycota > Agaricomycetes > Polyporales > Polyporaceae > Trametes > Trametes punicea. Next base: position 380,969 of record VICQ01000015.1, read on the forward strand.
TCCAGGTACTGATCCCATTCCGATTGCCACACAACATCATCCTATATATCTCATCATGTCCTTGACATCTAGCTTCCCTATCCCCTCAGACTCTTTCCGGGCTACGCTCGACACTTCATCTTTGATAGACCACCTACCGGTATATATATCTAGTGTATTTTACCCCTTGCCCTAGTCTCCTACCTCATCTTTGCTACAATGATGTCGGCCGCTTCATCCAGCAATAATGCACCCATCGACCTCTCGCACCATCTCTCCTCCGAGGCCCGCATGCGCAAGCCAAATCCCATGAAAGCAATCTGGAAGCTCACCAGGCGCAAGCCGAATATGGTCTCACTAGCCAATGGTCGGTACATAATATCTCAGTCGACCCCACTTGCGCTGACCATGCATCGATGTTCCAGGTGACCCACACTTCTCTCTCTATCCCATACGCAGGATAGAGTACGAGATGGCCTCTGTCGCGGACGCAGACCCAGTTGCCTCTTGGAGGAAAGGCGGCCCCAGCGCGCCCTCTACAAAATTCGTGTCCTCAAGTTACGAGCCGTGTGCACTGCCCATCCAGACAGGACTCCAGTACACTCACGGAGCGGGCCTTCCGGACGCCCAGCGTGTCGTAACGGAGCTCACGAATTTTTACCATTCGCCGCTCGACCACCTCTGCACTCTCACGCTGGGCAACTCGGACGGCATCACCAAGTGCTTCAGGCTCCTGGGCGAGCCGGGAGACCACTTCCTCGCGGACGAATTTTCGTTCAGTTCGATGACGAACGTGCCACTCTCGCAAGGGATCAAGTGGGTCGGCGTCAAAATGGACGACGGTGGCATGATCCCAGAGGAGCTTGAGAACGTCCTTGCAAACTGGAACCCTGAACGTGGGCGCAGGCCCCACGTTCTGTACCTTGTCCCGTGAGTTTAAGCATCGCGCACGGGGGAAGAGCGACGCTGATCAATGGATGGCAGATGCGGTCAAAACCCGACGGGCTCGACACTCAGCATCGAGCGTCGGAAACGGATATACGAGATCGCACAACGCTTTGACCTCATGATCATCGAGGATGGTAAGGCATCCGAGCTCCTGTCTCGCAGGATGTTCCTCTGACTGCGCCGGATAGATCCGTACTATTACCTCCAGTACGACTCGCCATGCCAACCGACCACGTCCTTCTCGACTCCCTTCGTCCCTTCGTTCCTGTCGCTCGACACAGACGGCCGCGTGCTCCGCATAGACAGCTTCAGCAAGATCATGGCGCCAGGCATGCGCCTCGGCTGGATCACCTCCAGCGCCCTCTTCCACGAGCTCCTCATTACGTACACGGACTCCTCCACGATGCACCCGCACGGCTTCGGCCAGATGCTCATCACCGAGATGCTTCACGGCCCGAACGGCTGGCATCTTGACGGCTTCGACCGCTGGGTGCGCAGCCTCCGCGCGGAGTACCATCGCCGTCGCGGGTTCTTCCTGGAGCTTTTCCAGCGGGAGGTCGCCCCGACGGGCTTCGCACGCGCGAGCCCGCCCGAGGCAGGCATGTTCGTCTGGATGAGGATCGAGCTCGAGAAGCACCCTCGGTACAGGGCAGACCTGCGCAGCCTAAGCAGGGATCCGAAGGCTCCGCGCACGAACGTGAAGGAGCTCATGGAGGAGCTGTTCGAGCGCTGCTTGGACGGCGGGCTCGTCATCATGCCTGCGTCCGTCTTCGCATTGTCGGCGGACCCCAAGTACGACGACGTAGAGGACCCGATAGAGGACGTGAGTACATTTCGTCGTCGCAGGCGGGATGAGAGCTGATTTGAGGTTTGGCAGCGCCTGAATTACCTTCGCGCAACTTTCGCTGGCACGGAAGAAGCTATGGAGCAGGGTCTGACTATACTCGGCCACACATTGCGCCAGTTCTTCGCGGACGAAAGCAAGCCACTCCCGCCGATTGCGTAGATAATAACCTCAATCTCCCCTTCTTTATGGACACTAAGATGCATACAACTTCGATCTTGCCCTATTATCACTGCTCGCGCGCAGCATATCGTTATTTTCGTCATGCACATTGTTCGGGATCGCTTGTCAATGGCGTGTTTAGTTGTTGAATGATCGTGATAGCTCCATCAATACATCCGACTTGTATCAGTACGACAGGCGCGACACAACATCCATGATCACAGAAATGCAGACACCTTGACGGGCTTCCGGACAGCAGCTGAGTTCCCCTCGTTGAACTTGTACGAGATGCGGTACGGCCTTGCCTTCGGTGACAACTTTGAGCCTTCAACGCCCTGTTCAGAATCCTGTTTTGCCACCTATCAGAAGGATCAGAAGCGAGTGAGACGGCTTAAACGGGACCAGATACTTTTTCTGCGGGCTTTTCTTCCTTACGAGCACGCTTCGATACAGGCGTAACTTCATCGACTGTAGCCTTGGCGCGCCTGCAGCATGACCAAAATCCATCAGCACGAAAAGCAGGCAGTGGTGCAGTACACAGCATACCCTCCGAATAAGTCTATTTTACCGCCCTTGGCCTTCTCCAGACCCTCAGCTTGACGTGCGATGACCTTCGCATCGATCTGATGAAGCTCAAACGGTGAGCAACATGGATCACGGTTAGCATTATCGGAGGAAGCATGCGCTGACCTCCGCCGCAACAAGTTGGCGCACGGCATATCGCGACACCGAGATGTCCGCAGCTCGCTTCCCGTCATACGTGACGAACACATCAATCGGCCTGTATACACAATCCGCACCGTGATGAGCAAGCGAAATCCTCAGGCAGAGTAATGACGAGACATACGGATCGAGCCGATACACCAGTTGTCCGTCATCAGTCTTCTCTTGCACAAACCTCAACTCAAGCGTTGCCATGATTTCTACCAAGCGAGCCAGAAGCGCCTTCTCGGCCGGCCGGATGACCTGGCTGTTCACCTGTCAGATGTATGTTCAGCAGTCCGCATCGCACGCCGGGCCCGACATGTCTCAGGACGTACAGGACGCAGCGGAGGCGAGATGATCCTGTTTATATACGGCGCGGTCTCAAGCTGCAACAAGGGCTCATTCGCGAAGTGCCTCCAGTCACCGCCGCTCCTCGACGCAGCAGTGCGTAGACAGCGCGCCAGGGATTCATATATCTCCTTGTTCGTCCTTGTTTGAGTGTAATGCTACAATACCGGATGAGCCTGTAACGTGTTGCATCAAAGACTGAAGGCAACACACCTCCCAGTCAGCCTTGGGTCTCTCTACCTTCTGCGCACCACGTTCCTGAAAGAGCGGATAGAAGGCGACTAGGGGGTACGCGAGATATTGCATCAGAGAGTATTCGCGGTCTGTACGCATCGCGCCTGAGAGCATGTCATATGTGCAAAGCAATTCAACGCCTTTCACGTATCGCGCAAGGGTCCCGTCATGTCGATGCAACAATGCGTAGTGCTCAAAGCATCCTGTAACAAAAGGTCAATTGCCCGCCTTCAGATAAGGGATGTATGCGACAGACCAAGAGCCACTTTGTCGATGGATCCGCAACCCTCCACTTCTCTGCTCAGACGGGAAACATAGCGTGCCTCGTCCTCTCGTAAACCCAGTTCCTTGGCGCGTTTCCGTGGAAGAGGCGAGAAGAGGTCGTTCAGCACAGTCATTTGCGATGCTTCTGCCTCTTTCATTCCTTGCGTAGCGCTCCTCACCAACGTCTCCGTGACGTCCGTGTTCCGTGCTTTTAGCATCTAATCGTCCACCGCGCTGTTAGTGGGATAAAGCGATCACATCCGCCAAATGTACCTGCAAGGTATTGAGGCATCCCCGGAAGTCGCCCTGCGCTACTCCTACAAGCGTCGCCAGTGCTCGTGCATCCGCCTTGACGCCTTCCCGTTCGCAGATCTCGCGCAGTCTCCGCACGACGTGAGTGTCATGCGGCCGTGAAAACCGCACAATGCGTGCATGAGGGCGCAATTTCGTGAGCGACGCAGCATACAAGTCGTTACATATGCAGATGATTGGTCGAAGGAGCGGTCGGCTGGCATGCGGGTCTGTCTTCCTGCCTGAAGCATCGATTGAGTTAACGAGTCGCGCATCGAAGAGGCATTCGCACCTTTCGTCTTTGGTCTGTCTTGCGTGAGTTGTATGAGCCTGTGTATGAATCCTCCCGACTACATCTTAGCATGCCCTTTTTCACTTCGAAGCGGAACTCACATTGTCAGATCCTCCAGTTGCACCATCGATCTCATCAATGACTACGAGGTTGGGCTTCGAGCTTCCGATCTTGGCACCGCTTTCGAGTGCTGGGCGAATCCGCTGATCTACGACGTCAGCCGACCGCGCATCGCTAACTTTCCAATGAGTACGTGCTGATGACAGGCGGGGCGGTAGCATAGCACGAACCTCGCATTGATTTCGAAGACTTCGTATCCGGCATGCTGCGCAACTATATGCGCTAAAGTGGTCTTGCCTAGTCCAGGCGGACCAGAGAGCAACAGGAGCTATGGTATCGTCAGCACTGACCGACACACGGCTCGTCCACAGCTCACCTTCTCCTTCGGCCGTCGCCATTCATCTAGGTTCTCACCGTCTTCATCTCCTCTGGCGCGTTTCTTGCCGCGAGCCTTCCCCTTCCCAAAGACGCAGCAATCCCACTCCTTGACCCATGATAGGACCTCGCGATGCACACGGTCGTCCCCAAGTAGTTCAGTGAATCGCTTTGGCCGATATCGGTCCACCCACAATGTCGTGTTGGTCGAATTCGCGAGTTGTACGGGCTTCTGCACCTGCACCACTTCCCTATAGGATGCATGAGCGCCAAAACTCGCCAGCAGCCAGGCCTACATACTCGTTGGCTAACTGATGTGCAACTGATGCGGAGAGGTCGTCGAGCATCTTGTGAATGGGGACATCGAGTAAGTTCTTGAATGATCGATTCTTTTCAGGAACCATGCCGGCGCGTGCCTACAGAATCAATGTTAGTATGGAAGCGACTCCAAGGAGACACCGTACACACCAAAGCACCATTGGGATCGCGTCGGCGCTGCCTGCGCGTGAAGTAAACAGTTGACCCATCAAACGTCTTGGAGGTCAGAACCCTGGACGTCGAGGGAACGGGCTTGAGGGCGGAGACTCTTGTGGCATATGACTTCAAGAGGTCCGCCACATCCGGCAGCTCAATATCTGGATGGGGTGAGAAACGTGATTGCGGTTTGAACATTCGAATAGCGACACACACATACCTTGAGATGGACTCCGCAAGTATGATTCTGGTGAAATTGAGTCGCTCGAACCGAGTAGCAAAGGAGCATCTGCATTAGATGGTTAGTGCCTGACCGCGAGATAGAAGGTCAAGCCCGGATCTGGCAGATACCTCCAAACGTCCCGTCCACCTGAGTGTCACTTGACTGCGACAACACCCTAGCATCAGAAGTCTCCTCAAAAAGCAACCCGTTAGACACTAAAGCGACCTCTTGTTCCTGGTTCCCAGGTCTGGAAGAGTCATTGGGCAGGAGGACTTGCGGGTCCATGGGCAAGAGCAAGCTGCTCGGTAGACCAAAGGTGGTCGCTGCGGGCGACTGAGCTGAGGCCATATCCTTCGGTACAAGCACAAGAAAAGACTCGATTCGAAAAGAAAGAAGTGCAGACTGCAGCGTCAGCGAACTAGGCAGAAAGACCAGAGGCTGGAGGAGCGCGTCTAGGACCGGGAACGCGTCGCTTGACGCGGTTGTGGCTAATCGACGCGGAGTTTCAAAGCGCGTCTGACGCGTTACGCGTTACGACCTCAGTGGTGGCACTAGTAGAGGGCAAGGCTGGACTCAGTCTTTCCTCCCTCCCTCGGTCTAAGGCCCGATTGTATTGATTACTTAGATCGTTTAGTGGGATCCTCTACGCCTACCCAAGAGCCTCCTGCGATCCACTCTACTCAATTAACACTACTGCGATGCATGTTGCGTCGCTGCGTATCTATCCTCGGAGCTTTCCTTCAAGGCAGGCGCGTAGTCTCGAGATCATAGAAAGATACCATGGAGGGCTTAAAAGCAAGAGGATAGTTGTAAACTCAAGGAAAGCTGAGGGCACCTTTGTATCGTCACATAAACTCAAAATCACCTGTAACGGTTCAGATTTGCTCGATATTGACCGCAAAGACCGCAGAGCTCGTACACGCTCAGAAATGAGGCCAAGGTTCGACAGCAGAGTCCGCGATCAGTGAAGAGTCCGTAAGTACATGAGTCCCACAGTCACAGGCTAAGCAAAGTCCGGCAAAAAGTCCCACAACCATTGACCAGTGTATGTTGTGTGATCGTCAGCCCACACGCCTCAGATCCCAATCCCAAATCTTCACAGGTCGAGCAGGTCGAGCAGCTTGTCGAACCGAGGCGTTCCAAGGCCGGTGACCTAATGACCAACGTCAGTCTTTGGCATCCCGCTCGAGACGCTATGACTTACCGGATCCCAGCCCACCACAGCCTCGAAGCCATGTGCGGTCGCATTGGCCGAACACCGGATCGAGCTATTTCCAGCGGTGATATCCGTGAACGCCTTGTAACCCTCCTTGTACAACCAAGGGTTCAAGAAACCCAGCGAAGGCCGGCCCTGCGACGCAAGCCGGTCATTGATCAGGGCGACGATGCTCGCCACCGTCGGGCTCGAAGCACTTGTGCCCTGAATCGCAAAGAAACTGTCTCCTTCATAAATAATGAAGTTGTCCGCCTTCGCAGCGATGTCGGGGAACGCGCGCCCGCTCACGTTGAAGCGGCCCGCGTTCGCGGTGCCGTGCGCAGCGAGGTAGGCAGAGACGGCTGCGTCCTGATACGACGGGCGAGTATAGTAGTTGGAGAATCCGCCGGAAGAGCTTGACCATCCCTTCTCGGGCGAGAAGCCCTGCGTTCCGCCGACCGAGGTAACGCTGTAGAGAACGACAGTCAGTAGTAGTAAGCGGGGATACAGGTGAGAGAACAGCAACTCACAAAGGGCAGTTTGACGGAAACGTCGGCTCGAATTCGGTGCCGGTCTGGTCAGCGCATCCAGGTCCGCTATCGCCCGAGGCATAGAGGACGGTCGTCCCTCGCGCGCCCAGTTGAGCATAAGCCCTGCAAAGCTTGCTGTCTCACACCAGTTAATCTCGGCACATACAATACGTATGCGAGGACGGACTCAGTCAACGCGAAGGATAAAGTGCTCTCTTCGAAGCCGTAGCTGGTCGTGAGCACCTGCGGCGGTCGGTCCAATCCGAGAAGCACATTCGCTTCGTCTAGGAATCCACCCAAATCGCCATCTTGGTTTTCCACGCCGACGAAGTAGTAAGTGACTGGCACGTCCGTCGCGAGGCCAACAGTGTACTGTATGTCCAGCTCCTGCAAGATAACCGTTCAAATATGGTACTGGGAGAGCCAGGAGTCAGTTGAAGTCAGGCTCACCCCCTCAGAGACTGACGGTGCATTCTGGTCGTTGGAGCCGCCGTCGATGCCCACAACACTGAAGTTCGTGGCTGGATTCATGTCCGGGCGGTACGTCTCGAGGAAGGTCTACGGAGATGTCAGACGCGGTTTCAGCGATGGGTGAAGACACGAGCACGGGACCGACCTCAAGCCATGCATAGTGTGCTTCGTTCCCAAAGAAACCGGTCACACCCAACTGGTTGTTCTTATTGGCGGCGGGCTTGAGGGGTATGTTGTAGAGCTGTTGTAAGCATGCTGGGATGGTGCCGTTCGCGCATACAGCGTTCAGATCTCCCTGAGCGCCGGTTGTCGAGTCCAAGACATTCGTCGATCCGGCCAATTGGACCTTGTCAACGGCGGGCACGGCTACCGGAAAACTTGAGCGAACACAGCAGTGAGCCTCGCGAATCTGATGCGGACGGACCCTGTGAGCTTACGAGACAGTCGGGTGGACAAGGTCGACATGGCCCTGCAAGGCGTCCGGAAGCGAATAGGCCAGCGTGCGAATGGTCTCCGCACCAGTGTCGGCATGCCGGAATACGGTGAAATTCGTGTTGAACAAGGTGTTCGCCTGGCTGACAGGAACCTCTATACTCAACCAATCCCCCGCGGGCGACAAAGTCTGCGACGTCAGGCCATTCTCTTCAAGCCATGCATTCACCGCGTCGATCGTGGCTGGTTGCGGGGTGACGAAGCGCTCGACCTGCAAATTCCGAGGGGAGTTGTCAGGTCATTTGGAAACGCAGTGGACTACTGCGGAGCATGCGCTCCTACAGAGTCCTACCTCATCTTTGCTCAAGTACTGTCCGTACGACAGACTGTCAGGATCACTGACGCTGTAAAGCGCGTCGACGACAGCGTTAGGATCACTCTCAGCAAGAGCCAATCGCAGACGGAGGGTGGTCTCTGGCGGGGCCGGGCCAACCTCGATAAAGCCTGAAGGGACAGTCCGCCTCAGCTCATGCGCGTGCACCGTCGATGTTGCAGCTTCGAGTGGGCTTGCGAGAACAACCCCGAGAGAGAAGAAAGCGAGCAAAGCTGAGACACGGAACATGGTGAAGGGAGGACAGACGAGTAAGTGGGGGGCTCGAGGCTCTGCGAACTCAACCAACGCAGCGGGCTGCTTTTATGCGGTTCGCAGTACCGACAGTTGCCCGAAATCGGGTCGATATGAAAGAAGGGAACATCACATCCACCCGGTGCGGATCATTGACGTCCCCGCCTCGCCAAATATCAGCATCCCGTGAGTTCAGGTTGGTGTCCCCCAGTTGGGAACCATCGGCACTCCCATGCGGGTGCTATCGCCCGCCCGCTCCGTAGATTCTTCCTTATCGCTTGATGACTCCCAGGACCGGGAGACGCGTACAGATGTGACGGTTATGTTGTAGACAGCGCACCCGACCATGAACCCGGAGTACAAGGACACCACCGCTGCTATGAGATGAACCAGCAAGGGTTATAGCCGCAGTCGAATTATGGCAGAGGTTTTAAGAGGGCCAGATCAATTTCATCAACCCGCTGCGGTAGTTTGTAGCCGCTCCCTGACGGGCAAAGCACATCCCGACTCGGCAGTTGCCCGATTTGACTTAACAAGGCATCGTGGTTCACTTAGTCGAATGGTCACTACTTCAGTCACCGACTTATAGTCTCTTATAGTCTATCAAATACTGAACATCTAAGGTTGCAATTTGTTGAAACGGATGTCACACAAGCACGCCTCGAACATTAGGAACCTATTGTTGACACAGATCAAGCTGAGGATGAGGAATTAATTCATCGCCAGTGCTAGTGAGATGCTGCACGAGAGCTTTGCGGGCAGGAAGGGGACGCGACGTCACACGTAGTACGCCTTGTCATGCTGTGTCATTCTACCACAAGCTCTCTACTAACGTATCGGATGCGGACATACTCATTCCGACCATTCAAATGACCCAACGATCGCTGTCTTCCCTGCAAGCGAGCTTTGTGTCGGAGACAACACCGTCATCCGTCTATTTGGCATGTCCACTGCCGTGCTAGAAAGAGATAATAGGGATCGTTAGCCACATACATAATACACAGGAGGGGTGGCACAAACATGACGATATAGCCCACCGCTGGCAGATCTAGAATTTCTTCATCGTACCGTTCCGACTCGTCTGGGTTCGGAGGCGCAAGAATAGCCAAGACAGCGTTGTACAGCCCTGATCCTGGCATTGCGGGGTCAACTAGTAGTGGTTGCATCTCGGATACCGCTCTTGTCGCTCCGATTGGCAATGCCGATGTAGGTGCCATTGTTTCTATGACATGTCAGTGAAGGGCCGAGGAATTGGTGTAACCTCAGACCAACCTTCGCCAATTCGATAGGTAGTGATATCACCGAAGTTCACAGACATGGACGACGGCGACAGATGCATTGTAAGATCGGGTGTCTGCTCCCCGGCTTGCACGTAGGCCTTGGTAGACAGGCCCGGTGGCGGCTCGATGAGATAGCCGTAGAAGTAGTTATGTAGCTGATACTTGTGTACCCGTTCTCGGTAAGCCGGATCTAGCTCTACAACCTAAAAGAACAATGAGCATTGCCCGCCTGTGTTCGTACAGATACTACGCACTCCTCCAGACTTCGGTATCTTGACTACCGCCATGCGATTGCCATACATTCTTTGCATCTCAACATTCAGTTTTTCGTGTCCTACAACGAGGATGACGTTGACTACGGAAGTAGATTGATTAAGATCTGGTTTCGGATATCAAAGCCGGAATTACGTACTGTTGAAAGCGTCTACGCAAGCCTTGATCATCGTCAGTCTATGGTCGCTGCCTGTCCCTGAGCTTGCCGCGAATGACGATGGCGTGTCCACAATCAATCCTGACGAGCGGCCTACGTCCGACAGATGAGCATATGCGCATGATGCTCATCTAAAGACTTCTGCTTACCCGTTACGTCGTTCTCCCATCGATCCCGTATGTTCTCCCCGAGATTCCGAATGAGGCGGTCCATAAGGAGCGGATTTCTTCTCATCTCGGCATGACCATACCAGTACGACAGCGGAAGCAGCGCGTTTGATGCAATGTGGCTGGGCGCGGATGTCGCGACTGACCCCAGCGGAGACGCAGGTGTGGAGGTCTGTATGGGCGCACTGATAGACGCAGCAGAGATAGCTCCCGGGACAGCCCACCCTCCCTACAGGGGAACCCAGCATCAGCGCTGCCGATATCCGGTCGTGATTCTATAGTGGCGGAAAGGCCTACGCACCTCACTAGGATCCACGTTGACGAGCATCGGGGCCCAGTCCTGCGCCGCGCGCACAGCATAGTTTGTCAAAATCTTGCACACACTCGTTTTTCCTGAACTCTCCGGTCCGAGGACAAGCACGCGCGGCGCCTCGCCTGAGGCGTCGTCGTCGTCACCGGAAGGCAAAGGAGAGCCTGTGACTGCTGCGAAGGCTCGGACGCGCATCTGCTCGAGTGCAATATGTACGTTCGCGTAGGCCGCCATTGGTGTCTCGTCGGACACATATTCGACGGAGGGATGGCCTGTGACGTGCAAAGGCAAAAGCAAAGCCCACAGACGAGCAGGGCACGCCAAGCGCCAAGAAGACAAGATAAGCACACAGACACATGAGCGGCACGCGGACTAGGGCGACACAATACTCATCTCGATGGTACATCCTTGCCAGGTGAATACGGCCGCCTTGCATTCCTGCCCGAAAATATATGCCTTGCCTTCCGCGAGCTCTGCGCCGAAGATCTCGGCATTTCCATCAACAAGCTAAAGAAAGAAGCGACGGTAATTGCACGCAAGGCATACGTTGAGTCGTTACCGAGGAAGAACAACAAGCCGATGTGGCAAAGCAGAGGTACACACCTTGATTGCGAGTGAGGTTCCAGGATCTAGTTCAAACCGGTACTCAGACTCTGGCTGAAGAGTCCATTGCTTCGTATGGACGTTCACGTTCTCACTCCTATCCATCCTCTGCTGCTTCTCCGTCAAGATGGTTGAATAGGTACAGCAAGATGCCGGTGTCTAAACCTCTGCACGGTCAGACCGAGGAAGACACTACGAGCACTAGTCGTAACCGCGATTCTCTTCGTAAAAGCGTTTGAGAATCCCTCTCTCACGCCGTGAATCAGACCTGTAACGGTGAACAGATGCAATTCTCAGCAACGCAGAGAGGTGCTTTTACTCTCAACGCGTTCTTTCGCCGGTCAGGATGATGGAGGTAAACAGGCTTGGCGCGTCGCCACGGACCGCGACTCCGTCTCAGTCATAGCGTCACATACTTGTGACAAAACGTCACAGCCTACTGCCAGACGACGTGTCACACGCACTCCTTCCACTTTGCGAAGCCACACTCCAGGATCACTCAAAATGGCATTCAAGCAGCTCGCTCGATGAGAAGATGCGCGGTTGAACGCGGTCGTGTTCTCCTTTCTATCCAATACTACAAATGGTGACTACGCGAGAATGCGGCGTGATAAACCCATGAATCTACTGTAAGATCGAGCATGAAGGCCTGCGCAAGGCCGGGGAGATGCGTGCAGAAGACAGCGTGGTGGATGGAGAGGGTACGAACGGTTCATGAGAAATCGTCAGTCATGATGTGTCGCGGGGGGTTGAAGCGGTAATGCGACAGGAGGCGGGGCAGTTGGATGCGGGTAGCCAGTGGGACAGCCGGCAGAGGGGGAAGCGGGAATCAGAGGGCGTGCGCAGGTCTGTGAGGTATAGTAATAAACAGCGTAGTGCGATGATAAATAGCGGAAGGATGAACTTCCGATGCGGCGGGGACGAGGTGCTCTAGCAATACAGCAGCGGCGGGGACGACAGCGATGGAAGCGACGCAGACGCCTGAGACAGGCGACAGGAGGTGAAAGACCAAGTGCTCAGCAGCTCAGTACTGGAGCTTCTTAGGCTGCTCCCAAGAGTACTCGGGGTTGCCGAAGTGGCCGTACGAAGCCGTCTTGAGGTACTGCGGCTTTTGGAGGTTGAGGGTTTGAACTGGTATACGCCCTCGCACGTCAGCTAATGTCGAGAGTGGCAGTACAACTTCACGCACCGATCACACCAGGGCGAAGATCGAAGTTGTTGCGGATGATCTCAACAAGCTCCTCATCGGACTTCTTGCCGGTACCGTACGTATCGACGTAGATCGACAAGGGCTCCGCAACACCAATGGCGTACGAGAGCTGGACGAGTGCCCGGCGAGCCAGGCCACCAGCAACGATGGACTTGGCTGAATGAACCGCCATGAGCAATGAAGCGTGGATCTGACACTACAAGAGAACTCACCGATCCAGCGCGCAGTATAAGCCGCGGAACGGTCGACCTTCGACCAATCCTTGCCAGAGAAGGCACCTCCACCGTGCGCACCCCAGCCACCGTAGGTGTCGACGATGATCTTACGGCCAGTAAGACCAGCATCACCCTGGGGACCACCGATGACGAAGCGGCCAGAGGGCTGGATGTGGTAGATGGTGCGGTCGTCGAGGAGGTTCGCGGGATGACCTTCTTGATGACCTTCTCCAGAATCTCCTTACGGAGTTCCTCCGTCGTGATTTCCTCAGAGTGCTGGGTCGAGACGACGACCGTGTCGACACGGAGGGGAATAGTCGCGCCGTTGTCCTTCTTGTACTCCACGGTGACCTGGGTCTTAGAGTCTGGACGGAGCCAACCAAGCTCACCAGACCGGCGAGCAGCCGCCAACGCAGCGTTGAGCTTGTGCGCAAGCACGATCGTCAAGGGCATGTACTCGGGGGTCTCGTCGGTCGCGTAACCGAACATGATACCCTGATCACCGGCCCCGATGTTCTCGAGCGAGCCGTGGTCAAGACCCTGCGCGATATCAGGCGACTGCTGCTCAATCGCGACAAGAATGTTGCAGGTCTTGTAGTCGAAACCCTTGGACGAGTCGTCGTAACCAATCTTCTTGATGGTCTCGCGGATGACCTTCTGGTAGTCGATGGTCGCCTTGGTGGTGATCTCACCGAAGACCATGATCATACCCGTCTTTGCGGCCGTCTCACACGCGACCTTGGAGAAGGGATCCTGCGCTAGGCAGGCATCAAGGATAGCGTCGGAGACCTGGTCGCAGATCTTGTCTACAGAGGTATTCAGTACTGAACAACCGTTCATTTGCGGCGATCGTGATGACTAACCAGGGTGGCCCTCGCCAACGGACTCAGAGGTGAAAAGGAAGTGGCCGGGCTGGAGGGTGGCATGGACACCACCGTTGGCAGTACCGTTGGCAGGCATGGTGAGGACGACGACAACGGAAGGGGATGAGGAGAAGGAAGAGGACGAAGGGCACGGGTGAGAACGCCGGCCGGTCAGAATTTCCATCTGCTATAAATTTGAGACCGAGCGGACCCCGAGCACCGCGAAGCACGCCATCTCTCGCGCTGTTCCTCGCCCGATTGGCCTTTCGCCGGCAACGTTCCCGCAAAGCACGTCGCGTCTTACATACAATCGGCTCTCGTACGACATCGTACATACAGTACATTTGCAACAGCAATCTATAGAGTGGTAAACGTGGCTACCCCAAAGCTGTAAACGAATCGATCTCGGCGCGTCCTTGTCGACTAACTACCACACGGCGACCCCCAGAGGATCCGACGAAGACGTCGTTGACTGTGCCGACTGCTCTGCAGGCGGTCCAGGGGTAGCATGTGATGATGGCTTACTGCTATCCCAATCGTAGGTCGCACCCATGCCAGCCGCTACAATCGCTTCATCTGTATTGGCGTGAATCGGTGGAGGATGGACGGGCCCCGGTCCAGCGCTCCCACTGGGACCAGCGCGTGAGTGTGGGAGGGTTGAAGGAAGCTCAACAGTGGGATCCAGCGGCAGCGAACTCTGCTCAACCTCCTCTGACGCGAACGGGATCTCAGAGACCGCTGGATGCGACTCGCTCACCGGTGGCCGCACTGAGCTCCATGGGTTGTCCAGATACATGGAGGGTATCGCCGGCCGCGCCTGACTCGTGGACCAGCGGTTGAGCGTGCTTCCTGATGAAATGGTGTGCGCACGGGGAGAAGAAGGCCCGCTATGGGGAGAGGATGGACGGCTGTCATCTCCACTTATACCCCAAGCATTGATTTCTTCTTTTGACTTGAGCTCGCCGCCGTGCGCGGAATCGCCCACGTCACCTGTGAGCGATAGACCGCGAAGGTCTTTCGCTAAGCCTCCGTACGCATCCTGCACGACTGAGAATGCTGCAGAGGCGTTCGAAGAGACCTTGCCCCAGAACGACCGCATACCGCCGGATGAGAAGAGGTCCGTACCGCCCTGAGAAGAAGTGGTGGCCCGTGGGGAAGAAGTGCGAGCGGTGCGGATACGAGGAGAGGGTGTACGTGGAGGGGTGACTGGTTCCAAGGAAGGCGCTGCAACGATCGTCGACGGGGTGTCAAAGGGGCGCAGAGTGGGCGTCCGGGCTCGTCGAGTTTCTGACGCTGCAGAAGGCTCGCCGAGTGGGGTGCCTTGTGGAGAGGGAGAGCTCCCTCTCTGTAAAAACCGCGCTAAAGACTGGGCAGTGGGTATAGCAAGCTGAGGTCCAGTGTTCGGTGGTGACGGAGGGGAGGTGGTGGTTGTGGGTGCTAACGGGTTCTGAGGCAACGCGGGGTCCGCCTCCGCGGAGTCGATAGGGGCAGCGAACTCTGGCTCCTCGGCGGCCTGCTTGATGACGAACTTGCCATTCATTTCTTCGTCAGTCCTGCCGTAAAGCTCGTGCCAGAACCGGACGTCTTTGGGGTTGGGCATAAGCACCCCCATATCCGCCTTCGGTCTTGCAAGGTCGTCAAGGCTCGGGTCGTACAGCGGATTCTTGTTCAGCTCGATCTCTGGTGGAGAGTTGAAGAAATCCCATACGCTTACTGTACGCTCGCACGGTGGAGGACCCCCCTCGCCTACCCGGCGCTCCCGTTCAGAGTTGAAGAGGAATGTGCCAAACTGGCACGAGTAGAGATGGTAGTGCAGCTGCCGCAGGAACCGCTCGTTGAACTCGAAGCGTTCAGGAAACTGTCGTTGTACTTGGCGCACGGACTCGAGGAACTGGTGGAACACGGGGCTTGTCTCCTTGATGTGATTCTGAGATGCGAAGCGGTTCTGCACCGATGCGAGGAATGCCTGAGCAGCCTCTGCGCCACCGCCACTACCTGCGTTCTCTACGGGTGCGAGGAAAAATTTCTCCGAGGAGAGGTGTCCACAGCGATCCAAGAACTTATGCCCAAATGAGAGCCAGTCCTTCTCAACGAGGATTTCGAACCCGCGCTGAGTGCGATAGAAAGGATCCAGGCAGAGTTGAGCGAGAGAAGAGAGCTGCGCCGTGCGATCCCACCCGTCCGAGCAGTGGATGAGGACATGGGAAGAGTTGATGTGGACATTTCGCACAATCAGCAGCGTCCCCTCCAGAATCGCAGATATGTGTCGGAGCCAGCCTGAGCGCCTCAGTGCTTGGCGGTCGAGGACAGGCGCAACCACCGGCGCGTCGCCGTCCGTCATGCTCGCTGCTTGCATGATCTCCGTCGCCCGTAGCGCCTCGACCACCTTGGCGAGCGATTCGCGCATTGTATGGATGTGGTCGATGCCAAGGTACGCCTTCTTAGCCTCCTTGTAATGGTCCATGTTCTCCGTCCCCGCGCCCTTCGCGGTGTTCGCCATGGCATTCGTCGTCGGGCGCGCGTCGATGATCAGGTTCGTCGCTGTCGCTCCGTACACCGGGCCAGAGCTGACACGCGACTCTGGATTGTGGTGGGTTTGGAAGATCGCCTCAATGAGCTTCTCGTCCTGGATAGACCGGTTGTTGGTCAGCCCAACCATCGGTTGACTCGACCGCGTGATGGAACCCTGTGGCATTAAGATTGTCGTTTCAGACTTGTGGCGGCGCGGAGCATGGGAGGCTCACGTACATAGTTGGCCCAGTGCAGGTACGTCAGGACAGGTATTCGACACTTGCTGCGGAACTTGGCGGCATACTGCAAGGTGGTGTCGCTAATGCGGGTCGGCACCGCAAGGAGTGCGGGGTATGTGGGAGAGAACTATACACGTTAAGGGGGTCAGGCGGGAGCTGAGGTGGTACACGCGCGACGGGACGCACGGAGTAATCCTTGTTTATAGCAGTGAAGCGCCAGGCCTTTGAGCGCGTGCCAACGCCCATGCGCAGAAACTCTTCACGCGGGGAGTATATGGACCATCCATTCGACACGGCGAAGGGAGGGTTGGGTACATAGAAGAACGCGTAGAGCTGGGTGACCGAGGCTTGTGCGGCACTGTCAACCTCTGCAAAGCGCAGGACGTACGAAACTTGGGTACTTACTGGCGACCGTGAGCTCCTTGACGCTCTCAAAGACGTCTATAGCATCCTTTTCGTTCACAAATGACAAAAATATCGTTTCAAACGTCCGAGTGTGGATCGTAAGCGGGGAATGGCCGTGCAAGGTCATGGGCATCCGAGACACCAGGGATATGATGGGGTACGGGATCTGCGAATAAGGTGAGCGAAGGCGGGAACGATGGTCAGTTCATGTATAATGAAGGACTGCCTTGGACTGACCCACATCTCCTCCTTCCCCTCCTCAGCATAGTGGAAGATCGCATGATGCGCGGTGAGGTGTAGGGTGCCGGACGACGTGCTGCCGCTCTTCGTACACAACACGCCCTCAACCTGTAGGGACAATCATCACAGTCATCCTTAATGGGACAAAATATGCACATATTCGCACCTTCGTAACTCGCAACGCATCCATGGTGTTATGGTGGTCGCATGCAGAAGCAAGTGCACAGTGCAATGGACGTCCTGAGTCGTGTCCAAGTGCTAAAGCGGCACCGCGACAAGCGCCGATGTCATTGCGGCGTCTGTATTGGGCGCTCAACTCGCCTTGTACAAAGGTAACTAGTACTATCACTGCACCAGTGTTGCAAAATCCGTACTCTTATTCAAAAATCTCAGCCTATGTTCAACGTAGGTTCCCGATATACAGGGACACAATCATGTGTTATCTTTAATATGTTCTTCCCAATTCTTAGAGCAGTTGCCCTTCATCTGCCCTTTCTGTTGAGCAGACAGTGGCCGCAACAGAGTTGCAAAACGATATGGCTTGAAAGTCACGCAGTGTCACAGGCGCTTCTAAGCCGAATTGTTGCTCCGACTTGCCGAGGCCTATCTCTTGCACGCGTTTGCATTCGGAAGTGATGCGAATAAAACTCCGAACAGTCGAGGAGACGGACTTTTGTCACGCTTTACCCGCTCCTCCACTTCTGTTGTGCCTCAATCATGCAATTGTCATAGGAAAAATCTCGGAATGCTACAGATGTATTCAGTAGACCTGAACTCGACTTAGTCTAGAGCATGAGCCTTCTGGGGCAGATAGCCCCCTGAAGCGAGGTCAATCAAGCCTTCCCCACCCTCCGAGTCCACTTTGCAGAAGCCCGATCAGCATCACTGGGAAACGGACGGACCTGAGATTTTGTGAGCATGTGCAGATAAGTCAGAAGTATATGTGCACCAATTTTCAGGAGGGAATGTGGGACAGGGAGTGAGTTATTTGAATAAGAAGTTGGATTTTGCAACACTGTCGCTTTTGCAACACTGGTGCAGTGATAGTATTGGTAACATTCGTCTTCACTGCTCCTTGTCGTCAGACTTGGGTTCTATGCATCCGTTGATCGCGCTCCTATCGGTTTTGCAGAGGTTTAAGGCCACTAATACGAAACTTCAGGATGACTAGTCTCCCTGTCATGATTTCGCAAGACATGTACACAGTAGGTGGAAGGAGGTAAGAGGAAGTGCATACTACCAGGAATTATTGTCGTCTGCTTCCGGAGCCGTAGGTCAACCATGAGGTTCATGCACACGATATTTGCAATGAGCAGCGAATTTTGAAGGTCTGCCATGCGTACACTCATTGATCGCGTTTCGCGGTAAGTGGTCCGTCCAAAGCTGACCCGGCTTATGTTGTCAGGATGCCTTTTGGGACACTCTTATGGGAAGAAAGCAAGCAAAGCGCGAGTCCCCCTGTGGTCAGACAGTGCGGCTAATGCGCA
Organism: Trametes punicea; assembly: GCA_025528855.1. Classification (NCBI taxonomy): domain Eukaryota; kingdom Fungi; phylum Basidiomycota; class Agaricomycetes; order Polyporales; family Polyporaceae; genus Trametes; species Trametes punicea. The sequence continues at coordinate 399,381 of VICQ01000015.1, forward strand.
AGTAAAAGAGCGCAGACGGTACCCACTCGCACCTGCTCATCCTGCAACCCAACGTATACTTCCTCATGTCCTCCATGGACCACTCCGATATCGCCACCCCGCTGGCACCGACAACGGACCCAGCAAGCAGCTCGCCGGAGTCTCCGTACTCATCGCTATCCGATGATACCAGCGCAGCAGAGAAACAGCGCGTAGACACGATGCTGAGCATCCTGCACATGGCCGCGCACCGCGGCGACTTGCAGAAGGTCGACCAAGTCATCCTCACGGCCTTCTCCCGGGGCCTCAGCAAGAACTGGCTCAGCCTCTACGGCTCCGCCCTCATGCTCAAGAGCCTCGGCTTCGACTTTGGGCCCGCCGCGCACGCGTTGCAGATGATGTTCCGTGCGCACTGCGAGCGGTGCCACCACTGGTACGACGAGCGCGAGAACGGGCCACAGGCCTGCGTCGTCCCCCACGCTACTCCGATCGCCACGCTCTTCAAGAGCGACATGGACCCCATCCCGGGCAGACACTACCCGTGCTGTGGCCTCAACGAAGTGTGCCTGTCCGACGACGCGCCTAGTTCTCCGAGTCTTGCGTGCTATGTCGGCCCCCACACGCCCTCTCCGGAACCCCTCGAGGTTGCATTGCGTACTGGGACGTGCAACGACTTGGGCTGCTACACGGCACTCGCGGAACCATCCCCGAATGGTCGTCCCGCTTCTCCGAGATCTGCAGTCGCATCCCAGGTCCCTGATGCTGTCTCTTCCGGAACTGTAACCCGAAGCATGCTGGGCCCGCACGACGGAACAAGTGCTGGTACAGCACCTGCAGCCTATCTAGGGATGGACCTCGATGTTCCTGCGACTGCGACGGCTTCTACGCCTGCGGAAGAGCCGGCGTGGACGAGCTCAAGTCTATATCATCCTCCAGACTGGATTCCGACACGACTTCCGGGAAAATCTTGAATACTGCTCCTTGAGGATATGTCGCTCTTGCGCGATCTACTTAATCCGGGGTACAGTACGCATAGGATCGTTGTGGCTTACAGCTGTACAGTAGATTTATCGTGAACCTCCGACGACGGAGGACCGTTTCTAATATTTTATTCATATTTTGCTCCATGCGGTTTGTAGTAAGATGCCACCAACGCCGCGCGACTACAGCTCAAGCTTCGCGTTCGGTGCATCGGACGCGACATCGATTGCACGTGACCGCGTCATGAACTGCTTGTTCCAACGCACATGCGTTCATTCGAGCAGATCCACGGTAACATCGGATTAGTAGTATGTGTCTGCGACAAGGTCGTTCTCTGTGGTGAGCTTCTCCTTTGTCCTGCTGGCGTAGCCTGCTGCGACCATCGGACGCTCCCTCGACCGGACTAGCCTATGAGTAGCAGTATGCACTCGCACGCTGTATGAAACTTTTCTCCCCGTGCTGTGCAATTGCGTTCCGTGGCGTGCCCTGAACTCATGCAGTCGAGCCGTACACATTGCAGCCTGGGCTACCCGGAGTCAGGACACGCGTCGCGGACTACCCGGACATTGCCACCGATCTCGCTGCGGAGACGTGATCGACGTACTGTGTACATACATTCACACATACAAATACAGCACCGGTCGATCGTCCGCCTATTCCGCCGTCGCCAACGCGTCCGTTCATTCGCGTTACCCTCAGCGTCCGTCGACCTTAAGCCGGAGCCGGGGCGAGAAGGGAGCGTACCGCGGCTTGACGCCGCCCGGCGCACTAGAAGCTCGTCATTTCGCTGGCAGACAGTACCTCCCGCGAGTGGTCTTCTTACTCCGTCACGTTCGTGCTGACTTGCCTCGGGGTGGTGGCAGGACTCCTGTGGGCCTCAAGGCACGTCGACTGCTTGGGAGAGCCCCGGCTTGTCGTGAAGAGACGAATGGATTGTGCACGGCATAACGTCATCGATGGAATGCAGTAGAACGCAAGACGGTTCACCGGCCCAGCCTGCTCAGGAACAGAGCTGAATCGCGTGCTACCGAGTTACGTTGCTCCCGAGAGGCGTCGGGGGAAAGGCGCGGCCCCCAGACCTCGGCGAGCGTACAGTACATAATGACATAGCGGTCTCAAACTCTCAGGATAGAATGTGCTTGGTCGATGTTGGGATGTCGGAGGCGGCTCGGGTCCTGATGAAGAGTTTCGTCCGTCGTCGTTTCAGGCAACAGTCAGCTATCCGACCACCGTGTCTTCTTACGTGCTTTACCCGAGTAGCAGTAAGCGTACGCCATGTCGCGCGGTTGTGGTCGTCCAGTTCCCATCCTCGATGATAATCGTCGATGAGAAAGGATATGGTGTAGCTCGCGCACTGCTGTACGTTCCCATGGACCCACCTTCCTTTTGCCCTGCTGCGGTGCGAATCGTTGTGTTGCTCGTTCTACTGTATCGTCCGCGGCGGCCTGAATGATGAGATACGAATGCGGACTTGAAACGAGACCGGCGGGTCCTCCGGGTATCAAGGCGATTTTGCATAAGCCTTTCGTGATGGAGATTACATGGGACTCCGACCATCTCCATTGCGCTATCACCCTCGCGTCTGGAGGCGGGACGCGAGATGACGGGGAGCGTGGGGTCTGGCGCTATGCAGGCATAGGCCGACTCGCACCGGAGAGATGGGACATGTGGAGGAGACGTCTTAGTCGGGCGGTGGACCCAAGAATAGACCGACGTCAACGTTGGAAGATAGCTGCCAGCGGTTTCGAAGCTGCTCATCAACGTCCTCAGCTGTTGCACCTGGCCAGCGAGCTGCTGGCAAGGAGCGGCAATGAGATGAACCGGGTGCTCCCGCGGCGATGTCGATGAGCCTGGGGCCATTGCAGAGCCGGCGGAAGGAGGAGAGCGAAAAGCGTCCGCGAAGGTCTGGGCTGCCTTTTTTGGACGGGCGTCTGTGGGTGGGCGGCAGGACCCGTCGGCACTGAGCGAGAGAAGTCGAAGCTCAAGCTCGCACTCGCACTCGCACTCGCGTCTCCTGCCACCAGTCTCCCTCTCAAAGCCGTCCCGGCCGTGTCGGAGCCTGCGCGGGGATCATCCTCCCTCCCGGCCTACACTTATAATCCCCCGAACTCTCAATCCTTCCTCCCGTCCTTGCCCCGAAGCCTTCCTCCGCACCCGTGCCCCGACCTCTTCGGCAACGCTTGCCTTAACTGACAAGCAGCCAACCGTCCACTCCTAGCACTACCACCAAGAGGTGCCACACTCTCCCGCACAATATGGAGTCCGACAGCTCGATAGAGAAGCGCAGCGTCGTCGACGACACCACCGCGAAGCCTCACCTCAACACTGAGGACGTCGATGTTGCCGCCGAGCTCACAGCGGGCAAGGACTTCGTCCTCGACCCCGAGCAAGCCGCGCGCGTGCGGTGTGTTCCTTCCGCAGTCTGTGATACTCACGAATATGACTGATATCCCGTGCGCAGGAGAAAAATCGATTTGTACCTCATGCCCCTGATGTGCAGTAAGTACCGATTGCTCAGGGCGATATCGGCATTCCTTGACGATCACCTTCATCTACAGTCCTCTACATGTCCGTGCCTGCCTAATCTAGCTCCCAAGCGGAACAGGCCCACTGACCGCGGTACTTCTCCAACAGGATGCAGTTCGCAGACAAGACCACTCTTGGCCAGTCCGCCGTCTTGGGTCTCACGTGCGTTCCCGAACCGCGATGCTATCCTTGTCCATAGTCGACGTCTAACTTTGTGGCTCGAATTTTAGGTCAGGTCCCCACGCTCTCATCGGGCAGTCCCAGTTCAATTGGCTCGGGACGATATTCTACCTCTTCTTCCTTGGGTTCGAATGGCCTCAAAACATCGCGTTACAGTACCTGCCAGTTGGCAAGTGGATGAGGTGCGCCGATCGAACTGGCCTTGTTCCTCGGAGACTCATACGTGTCTCACATCGCCAGTATCAACATTCTCGTCTGGGCCATCGCCCTCCTGTGCCACGCCGCGGCGAAGAACTTCGCAGGATTCTTCGTGTGCCGGGCGTTCCTTGGGATCTGCGAGGGCGCGATCACGCCCGGCTTCATGATCGTCACGTCCATGTTCTACACCCGTCAAGAGCAGACACAGCGCGTGGGCTACTGGTGTAAGCAATATTTTTAAAGCGCGCTGGCGTTGTGCGTGCTCTGACCCGAACGCGCGCAGTCTTCATGAATGGCGCGGCCATCGTCATGCTCGGATTGGTCGCGTACGGCACTCTTCACATCCACTCTTCCGTTCTCCAACCCTGGCAATGGTCAGCATCGCATCGCTCACATGGGCGTGAATCTTTCGCTGACACGGCTTGACTTGACAGGCTCATGCTCATCACCGGTATCATCACGTTTGTGGTCGCGATCCTCTTCTGGTACCTGTCCTGCCGCATGGACTAGCCTGGGTACGCGCTGACCCGTCGCGCAGGTTCTTCTTCCCCGATTCGCCCGCCAACGCCTGGTTCCTCACGCCTGAAGAGCGCGTCATCGCCGTCGAGCGCATCAAGGTCAACCAGGCGGGTGTCGAGAATAAGCACTTCAAGCTCGAGCAGTAAGTCCCGACGGGCGTCATTCTTCCGCCAGAGGACGTGAGGTCGAGTTGATTTTGCTCTAGGTTCATCGAGTGCCTGAAGGACCCGAAGACGTGGCTGTTCTTCTTCTTCTCTGCCATCTCGTGAGCATCTTCCCTCGTTCGTGCCTTGCTGCCATTCAACTCAATCCTTCGTCTCACGCCAGAAACGTCACGAACTCGGTAGGCTGTCCTGCAATGGCTGTAACAGGTTCCATTGGCTAACGAGGCGATGCTACAATTTTTACAGCTGAGCAACCAGCGCCAGCTCATCGTCGCCGGGTTCGGCTTCAACCCGCTTCAGACCACCCTCCTCGGATGCGTTGACGGTGTCGTCGAGAGTACGTCCATCTCCACCTCTTCTCGCGCCTGTTCGCAGCGCTGACGGAGAAGCGCGCGACCTCCCGCGACGGAACTGCAGTCATCGTCATCTTCTGCACCGTCACGTCCGCGACGTACTGGAAGAACGGGCGCGCGTACTCGGCCGTGCTCGCGTACTGCGTCGCCATCCTCGGCTCGATCCTCGTCAACGCCCTCCCGTCGAGCGACCGCGTCGGCCTGCTCTTCTCTTACTGGATCTCGAGTACGTTCCTCTGACAGGTTTAAGACCATGTGCCTGGAAACTGATTCGACGGATGTACAGTCACTTCCATTGCGCCCTTCGTCGTCATGCTCGCATGGGTCAGCTCGACGACCGCCGGACACACCAAGCGTACGTCTCTCCATCCTCTCCCCACAGCCCATCCCCACATTTACCCCCCACCCCCTCCCACTCGCAGGCCTCACGACGAACTCGATCGTCATGATCGGGTACGCGGTCGGGAACGCCGCGGGGCCGCAATACTGGCAGGACAAGTACAAGCCCCGCAACCACGTGCCGTGGCTGATCCTCTCCATCTGCTGGGCGGTCTCCGCGCTGCTCCTGCTCGTGACGCGGTTCTACCTCGCGCGCGAGAACAGGCGGCGCGAGCGCGAGGGCCCCGACACCCGCTTCGACGACGTGTACGTCGCAGAGAAGCGCCCGGACGGGACGGTCGTCGAGAAGAGGGTGGATAAGGTGCGTGCTACGGCCGTCGCGGCGGGCGGGCAAGCGGAGTGCTGATTCGTCTCCGGGGCGCACAGGCTTTCCTCGACCTCACCGACATCCAGAACCGCGATTTCCGCTACGTCCTCTAGGCGTCTGCCCGCTATGCACGGGGTGAACGTTGACAACTTGCCAGCCATCTAACGACCACCGCAATCGCAATCCAGCTTCTCTGGGCCTCGAGCGTCCGACCTCATCACGTCCTTTCACGTTCAGGCCATCATTGCACGACCGATACGGCATTGGCTTGAATTCCTGACTGACCGGCTGACCGACTGATTGACTGACCGACTGACCGAATGATGCTCTCTCTGTGTAAAACGCGCGCGCTCTGTCAGTGCAATACCCACTCACCCCGCGCGGCGACGTCGATGTCCCGGCGTCGACGTCGCGCTGTATCATAATACCCCGGATGTCGTGTATAATCGGATCTAATAGAGCTGCGTTTTGGAGCGACTCGGCCCCCACGGTGCGCGACGGTCCGACGTTTGATACTGTGTACCATGCTGCGAAGGTAAGTTAGGCACTGCTCTGCGTACGTCGCGAATGGGAGATGGAAGATGGCTCGTGCCCTTGCGCCGAGCTCGAAGACCCTTCTCGAGGCAGACCTGGGACGATTGCTGGTCCCTCGCGCCCTTGCGAAGACGATCGTCAAGGTGCTGAGGTGCTGATAGAAGCGCCATGTTAAACGCGGAGCGGGGACGGTGTTCCAGGGTGCCCGCGGAGGCGCGTCATCTCGTGATTCTTCCCGACGTCGACGTCCAAGGCGCAGGATGGCAACTGTCTGAGCGGCGTTCGCCGAACTCGGACTGCATTGAGTCTTGTTTTTGCGATCACGCGTCGCCTGTCCACGTCGATACGCCTTCCATGATCTCCCGACCGAGTGCTCAGAGCGGATCCCGCCCGCTGTCACATGTCAAGAGCGGGCTTTCGGCGGCGCTGTGTGCTTGATGAGGGGACGTCGAGTCGATCACGAGGTGACCGCGAATGTGGCGACGACGTCCCGAAAGTATGTTGTCACTTTCTTACGCGGGATATCCGAGGTGCTGTAGTGCGGCAACAGTTCACAAGGACGGCGACGCCTGGGAATCGGTGATGAACGCCCTGCGCGTTGTAACTCAGTGCGTGAGACTTTGGTGGCCAGCATCCATGAGCGCCGTGGATGTTCTCACTGCGATGTATAGAAGTTGTAAATTACTCGAAATGCCAGCATGTCGGAGGTGCTACAGAATGTGTTATGAATCAACTCGTATTATACAGCTACAGCACGCATCGGGTGAGCAGCCCAAACCCGTGCGCTGGAAGGTCTTCGCGCTGAAACAGATACATAGGTCAATCACGTGCCGCCGCGCCCACATACCAGTCCTCCACGCTCACAATCAACAGTGCCGCAGTGCGATCACGCCCGCAGAGCATGCATGCCTTCCTCCCAGCACCCCGCGCCGTCGCTCTCGAAGACGCGCTCCAGCCACTCCTTCTTCACGCGCTGGATGCACTTGTGAGTCGGGTCGACCCCAGGCACCATCTTCGGGAACTCCAGCGGGGGCAGCACCTTCACGGGCACCCGCGCCCGCTCTGCAAGCCGCTCGAGGTAGACAAGGAAGTCGCGGAACGCGACGTGCGCCGTGCTCATGCGCACGTTCGGCGGCGGCGCGGGGTGCGGCTCGATCATGACGTGTTGGAGGCGGGGCAGGTACTCTTCGTCCTCGCTCCTCCCGCCTGTGCCGCCGCGGAGAAAGGGCTGAGAGGGTGGGAGAAGAACTGAGCTGCGACGCGTTACTCACAGATGACCTCTTCAAGCGAGTTGACCGTCGTATGCGGGTGGTAGTCCAGACGCGAGACCCGCAGGTGCGTCACGTTGGGCGCGTGGACCGCCCACTGCTTGAAGTCGATGTCCTTCCTTACCCAGGCGAGGATATGGTGCAACCGCTTCAGCGACGGGTACACCGGGCGCTCCCTAGGCATGAAGGCCAACGGCTGGAAGCTCGGGTCTCCACCGACGATGGTGAGCTCGCGCAGCGCCGGGAACGTGCATCGAACGATGCTGGCGCTCCGCCACTGCGCTTGCACGAGCGCGAGCGTATGGATATCGGGCGCGACCGTGCGAACCAGCGCCGGGATGATGCGGTTGTACTGCTCGTCGAGATTTTCCTGCGCGGCCCGCCACTGTTGCGTGCGCTGCTGCAGGGAGGCAAGGAACGCCGCGCGCGACGTTGGTTGGCTCGACGAAGAGGCTGCGCTCGGCGGCGTCATCTCCAGTCCTTTGCCGAAGAGGGAGAGACAGAGGTGCCGGACGCGAGGGAGCATCTCGACGGACCGTCCGCGCTCCTTCTGGAGGCAATCGAGGAACTGCTCCATTTGCGTCGCAGAGGTCATGAGGGACACCGAGTAAAAGCGGGCGGGGCGAGAGGCTTCGCGGATGCGCCGCGAGACCAGCGAGAGAGAACATCCTGTCCTTCCCCCATCGGTGCAAGCGAAGAACGAGATGAGAGTGAGCAGCTCGACTGCGAGTTTGTCCATAGCGAACGGCTTCGGGCAAGAGATTAGAGGGTATGGAGATTGCGCTCCATCGGGCAGATTATAAGGCAGGTATGCATAGTATTAGAGTTGAAGCTGGTGCGGATGTAATATTGTCTAGCCTGACCAGAAACGAAAATCAGCTCACGAAGATGAGTCTCTTTTCTGTGGTCATGCTATTGGGTACTTGATTGGACTTTGATAGTCGCGCGTTATGGGATACAGACGGTAACACGCAAGCCCTAGACCGCAGACCGTAGCCATGGCGTAGAAGTCTGGGAGAATCGAATGCTGTGCGACTGCGTGGTTGCTTGAGATCAGCCATCGTAGAAGCTGGAGAGTGACGGAAACATGTGAGAACCATCATCGCAGAAGATGGGAATCGTCCCTCTGTGCGATGCATCAGCAGGGCACTGTAGCGTCCTGCGCTTCTGGACCAGCTTGCAATGCATTGATCGACAAAGCGACGGTGAGCTCCAGAACTCATTCTAGCCCAAGGAGACCACCATTTGTGGGTGGCGAGACAGTATGACACGCAGCCGTGCGCCGTACCGCCGACCAATTTCTCTTCCGCATTCGACAAGAGCAAGGGTTTTGCTAGCTGCGCTCGACGCTGATGTGGTTCCTTCGATGACGTGCAGGGGCCTGCCGCAGACCCATTGGGCGGTGCGCCCGCTCTAAGTCTCTTTGGGTCACAGATATTCCCAAGGACTGCGGCTCGTCATGCTGACAAGGCACGAAGAAGACAATCTGCTTCATCCTAGCTTTTAATTCACGGGACGTTGATGAAGAATTTGACGATGCGGTGACTGTCAGTGTACATGCGCATCGCGGGGTCCGTAGGGATCCGGAGGTCCCGCGGACAGCGGAGTCACCTCGGACCCGGGAAGGGAGAGCAAACCTGAACCCATCAAGCCTTCGAGCTATCGATGTTGGCAGAGCTGCGCGTGTAGGCTGCACACAGAGCCTGGGTCGACCCCAGATGCATATGATACGAGACTGTAGAAGAGGCTGGGAGACATAGCTACCCTGACTGTCAGGGTGCGCATTTAGTGAATGACAATTGTCCGCACAAGCCAGTGGCACACCATCTCTTTGGCAATCGACGATTCAACAAGCGCACTCCCAAAGTATAACAGCCACTACCCGAGAAACTCCACCCAGCCAGGTAAGTACTGTAGAACCTCGGCGTAGTTCAGAACTGGTGCGAGGTCGCCTGGCCCTAGCAAGATGTACCAAACTATGCAATCATTAGCTCGAGCATCCCCTTGCACATGCGGTACACATCCGAATAGGAAGCGTACGTCCGCCCCTTGAGACGACAACACCCAAACTATAGGTGGTGTAAGCAGTACAATCGGCGTCCCACGATCCCGGTATACTATTACTAGTACTCTATCTACACAAGGATAGATCCAAGCAGGGCGTTCACAGTCCGAGGGTCCCTCCTTTCCCACCGCTTTTTCGACGCGCTGCATCGAGCCCTCTAGCCGCGCACTCCCATGGGCTGATCCTACAACCTCGACAAATCACGCCCCCAAATACCGCTGCAAACCAGTCAACGTCAGGTCGCGCACACAGACTCGCAGCGCCAACGCGCACGCACCGGACGATCCAGTCGATCATGAGCAGCGCACGCGTGCGCATGCTCACCTGCTCGCTCCAATACACGCTTCGCCACGCGTACATCGCCGCGAGACCACCCATGAAGCTGAACCGCCCGAGGTCGAACACCGCCGCGTTGCCGATGTACGCGAGCGAACCGAGGTGGAAGTACCGGAACGGGCCCGACACCGCCTCGTCGCCCTCCTCCGGCCGCAGCCCGTTCGCTTCGAGCACCTTGCGGTGTTGTGCGATCTTTGAGAGCTTGCGGCCGAGGTACTTGCCCTGCTGCGACGCGACTTGCGCAGTCTGGTGGTGGGAGACGGGGCTTAGCGATCTCTTTATGGGAGAACAGGGGAGGAGATACAGACCGCGGGGAGAGCGGTGATCTTGTTACCGATCTCTTGGAGAAGCACCGCGAGCTCGTTGAGGTTGAGGCTATTATCCGAGTCGGAGTCGTATAGGTCAAAGAGCTCGCGGACTTTCTGAAGCTGTTCTTCCGCCATTGGTATACGCTTCTTTATGCGCTGGACTGAACACGAACTCAGCAAAAGCGCATGGGACTTCAATCCGGGAAAGGGACGTACCCATAATCTCCCATTCCTCAAAGTCGATCTTGCCGTCCTTGTTCTTGTCCGCCTCGTCAACGAGCTCGAGCAAGTACGACACAACGGATGTTTCGATCTGGATCGAGCTTGTAGATGAGCATCATTCTTGTGCTTCTAGACTTGGCATGAGTCTCACCGTGCTCGCGTCGCCGATAGCATACACCTCGCCCAGCGGCGCGCCCTTCACCCTCAGGTGCGCATCGACCTCAATAGCCTTTTTGTGCACCTGGTTGGGGAGCAGGTCCGCGACGCGACGCGTGAACGGATTCATGGCAATGCCGGTACTCCAGAGGACGAAGTTCGTCGGGATCTCGTGCGCCTCGGTCTTGCCGTCCGGACCTCGCTTGGTGTACGTCACCTTGTCGGGTGCGACGGACTGTACGCGAGCAGACGTGATGAGATCGATGTTGTCGTGCATGAACTTGTCCTCCGCATAGCGCGAGATGGCTTCCGAGTACTACGAGGGCGTGAGCAGCGCATATACCCAACGCGAGAAGCACCCACGGTGTTCAGGATGTGCTCGCGGCTCTGTATGAGGTGTATTGTTACTTCCTTTCTGCATATCTTCGGGAACTGAGGGTGGGTGAGTATCTTCTCGCGCGAAGGGAGACATTTCGCGCACGTACGTAGTTGATCAGGTCCTCCTGGCATAAATCATAGATCTCCGCGGCCGTTTCGACACCCGTAGGACCACCACCGCAAACCACGAAGCTGAGAAGCCTTTTGCGTTCTTCCGGGGTCGTGGTCGGTAGGGATGCTGCCTCAAAGTTGTCTAAAAGGTGTTAGCTGTGGGAATGTGTACGTGCCGATCCATAGAAAGGGCCTACCAATAATCCTTTCCTAATAGCCTGCGCATCGCTGATGGTCTTCAACTGGTAGCAATGTTCCAGACCCGGAACGCCATGCGTGCTCGACGTCGAGCCGACAGCAATAACCAGTTTGTCGTACCTGATCCGTCTAAGCACCGGCTCTCTTGGTTGTACGGTGCACCGAAAAACCTACGGGATGTACATGCGCTCGCTCTTGCCGCTTGTAACGATGGTCTCCACTTCGAGCAAGCGCTCCGACATGACGAGGTCAACGGCTCGCGCATTGATGAGGTGGCCCTTCAAGCGAGCAGCAATCTTGCGGAGAGGTTCTACGAGAGAGCGTACGGAGACCGTGCCGACCGCGGCAGCTGAAGCAGACTGGTGTCAGTGCACGGACGATCTGAGCAAGCGCAAGTACGGACAAGGCAGGAGAGGCGTGAACGTTGTATATGTCTCTGGAGAGACGATGGTAACGTGGTAGTCGCCTGGAGTCAGCTTGTCCAGAACGCCGACAGCCTGGAGACAGGGTTGAGTATTGAGCATGTAAAAGATACGCCACGAGCACTCACGCCCCAGCCACCGCCGACGATGACCAGATGAGGCCTCTGAACAATCTCACGGTTTTCATCGTCTTCGAGGTCGCTCAGAAGTCGCGACAACACGGGAAGGTTCTTGGGACCGCCGCGTTCAGGATGGAGGGCGCGGGGTGAGACAGGGACGCCCTCAATATGCTGGTAGGGAGTCAGATACGCCAGGAACCATACGCGAAGTAGCAAGACGCACGCGTTCGCGGTATGTGAAGGCGTCGTGGAGGAAGATGACGGCGGTCAAGAAACCCACGCCGACGATGGACGAACCGACGAGGTAGAATGTGTAGCGGGCCGCGGTTCGCCATCGAGTTGCCGATTTGGCAGTCCCAGAGGAAGGAGCAGTGGTTGAGGCATAAGTCTTGGCTGGGAATGGTCTAAAGCGACCGGGAAAGGAGAGACGGGAGTGGGCCGGAAGCCGCCAAGGAGGGTGGAGAGGTCGCGCGTGAGCATGCAGAGAGCGCATGGAGTTGAAGGGCGCTGTCCGCAGCATGCTTGTCGCTGTGAATGTCGTGAAGCGAGCGCGTGCTCGTCGTGATTTGGGTCGTGGTCGTCGCTGAGAAGGATATGGATCGTGTATAAGACGAGGGCCAGTGTCGGTTGAGGGAGCGCGGTGCTGAGCTGGATTGGGGAGGGTGCCTCAGTTGGGCGGCATGGCCGATGATGTCACTCTTCCCCGCCCGCACCGCGTCCGACGCGCGCGGCACCCGCCACACACGCGTCGTCCTCCGCTCTCGACCACGATATCAGACACATTCGCATATATGGGAGTCGTATAGTCTGCTCACACACCCATCTAACTAGGTACTCGCACTCACTCCAGCAGTACTATGTATACTAACCGTAGTCACGACACTCCACGTCTGGACGCGGAGTCCGTGAACAGATGTAGTAAATATCCACGGCCAAAACATCGCGCACTCCTGTACTACAGCGGCCACAGTATGCACTGTGGCTAGCCACATCGAAGAGTGGACACATCGCAGCTGCGCTCGAAGCAACCGTCGAGATGCAGCCGCCCAGAGTCCCGCGAGTCGACCTTGCGCCGCAGAGCTCTCCGCTGCCCGAGACAAACCAACGCTCACGCCCATGCCTTTGGCTTTGTCTTTGCCTCTTCCTCCCTCACCCTCGGCATATTGTCGTGATTGTCCTCAGGTCAGCACACGTCTGAACGCGTGCGGGAAATACTCTTTCACTCTGTCTGGACTGGGAGTGTCGGTCCATGCTTGCTCCTCTCGTCAGTGTCCCCGCTTCGATTGCATGTCGGGCGATCATCGTTCAGGACTGGTAAACGAAGATGTGAGGCGGATACTTTCGAGCGAGTGCGTGAGCTGCAGGTTCATAGTACTTGACAGAGGTATCGCACTCTGGTTCTGGTCAGTCGGAACCCTCGTGAACGTGCACGCTTCTTGGACCCAGCCTTTGCGTGGTGCGCGGCACGACAGGAATGAATACGCATGTTCATGATTAGCTATCGTCGCTGGGAATCTTGCCCGGATTGTCACAATGGAGCCAACGTGCGCGCGAGCCAATCCCGTGAATAAGCTATGTGCTACCAGCAACATGTTGACAGTAGGCTACTGTATGAACTGTCCAACTCCTCGCGCATAGCGCGGAGTAGAGTGCTAACCGACGATGCATCGCATCGCGCCGCGCAAGAAATGTCTCTCGAACCCAATGATGAGGCTGTCCGAGCCCAGTGTCCTGAGACCACCACACCCACACCCATCATCGTCCATTCCGCTGCCTCTCGGCAAGCTCAATCCACCCACTGAGCGGGGTCCATAGAGAGCTCCGCTTAGAGGAGCAGGCCGAACGAGAGGCCAGCAAGCGTCATGAGCATGGCGCCAGCACCGACGTGCACTGCGCCTGCGCCGTTGTTAGATGTTGCCGACGCGCTGGGCGAGGGCGTCGATCCCGAGCCAGAAGCAACCGCAGCGGTTCCTGACGGGGCGGACCCTGACGCGACGGCGCCAGCGGTGGCGGACGCGCCACCCGGCGCAGCACCGGAGCCGGAAGCAGAAGCGGCGGTGCCGGCAGTCGAGTTACCAGTGTTGGTCTGAGGCGAGCCGTTTACCGCATTGGAGGCCGCTGCGTTCGCCTTGAAGGCGTCGTATGACTTGTCCTGCGTGGGGTTGACGGCGAAGACCATGCCAGATTGGCAGTGGCTGTCCGGAAAACGGTGTAAGTCCATTGCCCGGGTTCAAGGCATGGAGAGCGTACATACTTCGCCTGACGGCAGAAGAACCAAAGAGGGGCTGAGGCGTTGTTCACGGTGATGCTCCAGACAGGGAACTGGGTCGCGTTTGCGGGAACGAACTGGAAGCCGGAGTCAACGCCCGTAACCTGGCCGTTGGCATCGGTGATATTTGAGCAGGGCGCAGCGAACGTCGACTGCGTCACGGTGTGGTTCTTGGACAGGAACTGGAAGTGGATCGTGTCGCCATTGTTGGCCTGGATGCTGTGTCGAGGGTGTCAGCGATCGCCCGGTGATATCCGCCGTGAAGATCCTTACAAGGGTGGGTTGTAGGTCAACGTGCCGTTCGCGCCGACTTGAACGATGTGGTCGGTCTGGGCGAGCGCAATGCCAACGGGCAGGAGAGCGGCGGCAAGAGCGGAGAAACGCATCGTGAACTTGGTCGAGAATATGGAGCGAACGTGAATTGAACGAGCACGAGTTCAGGAATTTAGCAAAGGACGAAAGTAACCGACTCGAGACTGTGCAAGGAGGTTAGCGAGCAATCATTGCGGACAGCGGATGCAATGGGGCGTACCCTGCTCGTGGTGCGCTGGTGGCAAGGAAGAACTAGCTCGACAAGGGGAAAGGACCGGATGAGCGGCGATGGTTGCAGAGGCTGCGCTTTTTATCGCCCGTCCACTCGCCGTCGCCGTGGTAACATCGGCCAAGGGCCTTGCCTTATCTGGCAACAGACGCCCGCGGCTGATTGGCTTCGGTCTGACGCTTCTCCGCTCTAGAGCAGTTTGGAGCAGGCACCATTTGCATGTAGCACATCGCGCTCACGTCTCGTTCAGCAGATGTGACCTCCGCAGAAGGCGCCGCCAGGCATTCTGTCGTTCAAAGCGTCCTCAGGAAACAAAAGGAATAGACAGGCAGAGATGGATGAACACCCCTCCTGGGATCCGGATGCGTGGCATCCGAGTCATGCCTCGAGATCGCCGTCTCCGGATCGTACCTCACGCGACGGTCCAGTTTGACGGAGAAAAGGAGGCATCAAAGATTTATCGGACCTCCCTCGCCCCCGATCGTCCAGCTCAACCCTGAGTGATTGAATGTTGACGCCACGGAATGGAGGACCACCACCTACCTTGGGCAAGGCACGACGACGCCTATAAATACCCTCTCCTTGTGCGGATGAACGCCATGATAAGCCTGTCAAAGTAGATCCTCAGCAGCGCAGCACGCCGCTTCTACACAAGGGAGGTCAGTTCGACGTTGCTAGGAGACTTCCGAAGCAGGAAATTTCTCCAGTTGCGTGATTCTCCCAATCCATGTGACAATCATACGTGCAACGAGGCCAATTGTCGACCTCTTGTCTGAATTGCAATGTTCAGCCCTGTACTTTGCGACGAGATCGCATCCTCAAACATCTTCAGTGGTTCGCGACAGAGCGTTTCTCTCCGCGAACGGTCTACCAGATTATCGGGTGCCAATCAGTCGCCAGGTCACCAATCCGGAAATGCTGATGGCTCTGATGAGCTCCTGCCAGTTCGAGAGGATGATAGCCCACAGTGACACAGGACGTCTCGTCTGCCATTGCGACATTGGGCGCTAGGATGGACATCTCGCCGCCGACCATCTGTTCACGCCATACTCGTTCTGAAGTTGCCTCATAGCTCACGGGCGCTGACAGTGGCGACATCGTCGCAACAGGTTTCGCCGACAGCAGAGGACGTCGGGAGGCGAGATGAAGCCGCAAAGCAGCCTGCCACCGACCACATCTCTGGCTGTGTACAGTTGATGTGGCCCGAGAGGGTGATGCCTGTCCGCGCCCAACTGTGATCTATCATCTCCGGATGCGTGTGCAGCATCAACCCGCGGCGTAGAGGATCTCCGTCCGGAACACCAAGACTGCTGAAAATCAAGGGGGTGGACGTCATGCAGTGACTTCTGAAACGCAGCCGGGGCTTCTATACGTGAGGTAAGAGAGATTCGCGTCATCGGTGCTGTATCAACCGCTGTGACCAAGCAGAAGCGTTCAAACAAGTGGAGAAAGCAAGCTCGAAGCCCTTCTAGCCAACAATAGCGCGATGTATGGCCAACCTTGTTATACCATAGTCGTGGGTACGCGGGGTTCGCGTATGCCGTATTCATCTCCGTTGTCGCTGTTGCAACCTATAGCCTGCACGCTTCCCGTGCATTCCATTGGTCTATGATACCATTACGGCCGGTTCTACGATAGAAATAGTACTGCCGTCAGTGATCCGCGCCTACCAAACGGGACGCGCTGCCGCCACGCGTTGACGCCAGCTCCAACGTGCCAGGATGGTGGGAATGCAGCCGTGTCGGCTTAGGCTCAGGGTTGATAACGCCGAACGGCCAATCATATGTGTAAAGGCGCAGCGACCTGCATCACTTCGAGAGCAAGTCAAAGAAGGCCTCCTGTGGGAGGTCGACTTGCCCGACGCGCTTCATTTTACGCTTAGACTCCTTCTGGTTCTGCAGGTGCTTCAGCTTGCGCTCATAGTGGCCTATCAAGGCGCGTCATGTGGCTGTCGGCAGCTTCGCAAAACGTGAGAACGCTCGCACCTCCGTAGAGCCCAGCGGTGACATCGGCCCGCATGGCAGATAGAGTCTTGCGGGCGATGATCTTGCCACCGATGGCCGCCTGGATAGGGATCTCGAATAGCTGACGAGGAATCACCTTGACTGAGATAACGATACACCGTCAGTCGGGATGGAATGCTGGGGCGTCGGAAAGGAGCTAACAAAGCTTTTCTACCCAGCTACGGGCAATAGGCTCGGCCTTGTCGGCGTGAACGATGAGCGCAAGCGCATCCACCGGCTTGCCGTTGAGTAAGAAGGTCATCTGCAGAGCATGCCGCGTAACTTAGTGTTTGCTACCGTTGACCGCTAGAATGGCTCTACAAACCTTGCGCATATCGCTTGTTTGATACCCTGCATCCTCATAGCTAGAGAGAGGGTTAACACGTCGGATACAATCGCAGGCGGAAAAGACACGGACTCAAAGCTGGCAAAGCCCGAACTACGGCTTTTGAGTTTGTCAAAGAAGTCCGTGACAATCTCGGCCAGGGGCAGGGTCGCGGTCATGAGCACGCGGCCGTCTCCTGACGCGTCCCCGGCGACGTCCAGAGGTTGCCAGTCCAGGTCGGTCCCACGGTGCTCGAACACGAGCTCCATCATCGCACTGAAGTACTCTATAGGACAAGGTGGCGGGTCAATTCATATCGACGCAGAACGGCGAGACGCGGGACAACGTGTGAAATGGGGTCGTGGACAGCGAGGAAGCGAATGGAAGGAAAAATGGAAGGTGTAGAAAGGGGTTGCAGGCACTCACTCTCGGGGACGATGATGGAGGCCTTCACGATAGGCTCCTGCACGGCCTTCGCGCGGCCGCCGCTTGCAAAATCGGCCGGTTCTGGGAAGTCGGTTGGGTTGCTGACTATGGACGTCTTCCCGTCCCTGTGAAGTACTAGGTGACGCGCAAGAGACGGCACGGTTCTATGTTCAGCGAATGAATACCCAGTCCATATTTGGGGGAAGCACACCTTTGTACGGCACAGTCGGCGCAGTGATGATGACATCGGCATTGTATTCGTCTTCTAGCCGCTGTCTGAAGACATCCATATGCAATGTCCCAAGAAAGCCCAGTCTGCACCCCTGCCCGAGAGCAGAAGACGTCTCCCGAGTGACTTCAACACTTCGGTCCGTGAGAGAAAGCTATTTGGATGTGTCAGTGCATTGTCCATAAGCAGTGATGCGTAGCAGTAACTCCGCGAACGCACCCGCTTAATGGACTCCTCTAGCTTCAGGAAGTCGTTGCTATCAACAGGATATACCCCAGCATATACCTGGCATAGCATATCAGATAACCGGTTGCT
Organism: Trametes punicea; assembly: GCA_025528855.1. NCBI lineage: Eukaryota > Fungi > Basidiomycota > Agaricomycetes > Polyporales > Polyporaceae > Trametes > Trametes punicea. The sequence goes on from VICQ01000015.1 coordinate 417,212, forward strand.
GAAGGCCAAAACGCTTATCGCTACCATTGCTTTTGCTGGCTTGAAACCCGGCATAGGCTCAACCGGCTGTCCGACGCGATGAAACGTGTCGCCAATGTGAGCTACACAGGACAATGATCAACAACAAGGTTCCGAGCCATATGACAATGGCTTCGACCTTCTGAAGACTCCTTCATGCTGCAGGCAACGAATCCTACTTGGCCGGGCCGCAGACATTCTGTAGGCACTTCCTCGGGATGCATAATACCAAGTTCTGTCACTTCATACTTCTTGCGAGTAAAACAGGAAGCAATTTTGTCACCTAATGACACCGCATTGAGTGAAAATGCCTCATCTCAGCACTCTGCCACAGCATGCTCACCCTTCCGAAGCACCCCGCTTTGAATGCTCATCAGGGAAATCACACCGCGGTAGCGGTCATACCTGTGCACGGAAGAGGTAAGCAAATAGAAGATTAAGGTAGGTGTATAATTACTCACGATGAGTCGAAAAGGAATGCCTTCAGAGGATCTAGTGGATTACCAACCGGCGGTGGTATTCGCTGAATTATGGCATCCAATACCTGCTCGACGCCCTTGCCGGTCTTTGCAGAGATTTGGATGACATCTGCGGGATTGATACCAAACGTCGATTGCATCTGTTGCGCCACAACCTCTGGCTGTGCCGCAGGTAGGTCGATCTGCAACTCTGGCTGTGAATCGGCGATGTCCTCGTCACAAAAATCCCACTATACCTTGTTCAAAACGGGTATAATGGTCAGACCTTTCTCTTTCGCGACGTGGAAAACGGATATCGATTGGGCTTGGACACCTTGAGATGCGTCAACCAGAAGCAAGGCTCCTTGGCATGCGGCAAGGGAGCGCGCTACCTCCCATGAGAAGTCCACATGACCCTGGGACGTGGTTGAGCACGACAATAACTTCTATAGCGACTGCACAAACCGGCGTATCGATCAAATTGAGTAAGTACCTCATCCCACTCGAGTCATGGAACATGCTAGGTGACGGTGAGTATACAACAGTTGGGCGATGCGGAAAACTGACCTCGCGGTCTGTGCCTTGACTGGAAACAATGTTAAATTATCGATGAATTGTGAGACTAACTGCCGAACCTACCAGTGATACCCCGTTCCCGTTCGACCTTCAGCTTGTCCAGAACTTGTTGGTTCAAGCCTTTCTCTTGTTTCGTGATGGTACCTGTCAACTACGGCTGGTAAGGACATACTTATGGTACCCATCGGACTAGTACAAACCTCAAGCAAACTGTGTAGAGAAGCATTGAAGGGATGCTAACCGGAGTAACACAGATGCACACTCACCGATCCGCCAGAGTTGACTTCCCGTGGTCTTCCGCTGGAGTAAGTCCAAGAACTACATGACCAATACATGTGCCCTCACCAATATGGGCAATGATGGAGAAGTTCCTGACGACACGTTATAGCTCATGCAATGTATCATGTAGTGTGTCTCGTCGCACCTTATCGCTTCGCATGGGTAGTCCTCCATCTTTATGGCCGTCCTCTGCGCCGCGAAACATATCGCAGAGCAAGCTAAAGTCCTCCGTGGCTGAGCGTAGCATGAGCGGGGATAACGCTTCTGATGTCTGTCGAATACTCTCAAGCAGGCCTGCCGCCAACTCTGAAGCATCAGTTGTGGCGTTACTGGGCAAAGCCGCCAACTATCACGCAAAGATTGCAAGATGTCCTAAAGATTGAGATGTCCAAGGAGATCCAGAGCAGCCAGAGTTGGTTTGAGCAAGGGTAAGATTGTTGCCGGAAGCGAGTCGATCGCGGCCGAGTGCTAATAAAGTTGTTTGGACGAGTCCGCCGCAAACCAGATTAGGCGATGTGGACCAACGTCGCTGCTGACTAAGCAACGCGACTCTCTGATGTGGGCGTCTAAATTGAACGGTTGTGGACGCGACTGCCACCAGCCCTGCTCGCAACTACGACTCTGCTCACGACCTTTCACAATGTCACTCGCAGAAGCATCTGAAGCCCGCAAAGCTCGCTTAATTGCGTTGCGGAAGAGGAAGGCTGGCGAAGCCGTGGATGAGGCCAAGTATGACATATAGGCCAATGAAAGACCTTACGAACCGTGCTGAATCTACTTGATAGCGAGGGTGCAGAACCAGTCATCAAGCATCGGTCATTTGATCCAAGCACACGGACATTGAAGAAGCATGCACCAGATGATGATGTCCGTATGGAGGATACAGTAGAACACCAAGTGGAAGGACTCGCACAAAAGATAATTGCGGAGGATGCTGAGCGCAGAGCACAAGACTTGGTATGCACACCTATGCCTCTTATATCTCCGTCGACGGATGGACATTCTCAGTTCTCACTTTAAATGAATTAAAGGACTTGCATAATATACAACCGAAAAAGCCAAACTGGGATCTGAAGCGCGAGCTTGACAAGAAGCTCTCGAGATTAGAGAGGAAAACGCAAGAAGCTATTCATACCCTCATACGTGCGTTTCGAATCAGCATCAATGGTTCAGTACATCCGCTGATGGCTTCAAATTCAGGCCAACGTCTGGCCGCGCAGAAAGGCCAGTCCGACGACATCGTCGGCGCCATGAATGCCGAGCAGCGCGCAGGCGAAAACGACGCCTCCTCAGACGAGGAGGATTGACTCCGCTTTGCCTGTCGCGCCATCTCGTCGCTACTGTACTGTATAATCCCTTTACGTGTAAGTGTATCCTTATTTTGACTTGAGCGTCGAGCATGTTTGGCACTTTCTCCGCGTTGATCGTCCGAGATGAGCCTGCGCCCCCGGTTAGCTTCCGACCCTGGTTGCTTGGGGCATAGAGCTAGCCTAACAGATGAAGGCGCAGCAAATCTAATCCGTCGTAAATCTACGCTAAGCATCTACACTACAAAAGTGCTGAAAGCCAGTTGGATCACAATATAGACCAAACGGTCTTACCACGACGTACAATCGACAACCATGAAATCAATGGGAAGCCCGACGAACAGGCAAGACAGGCGCATCCAAATCACCCTACAAAATAGGCCGGGAATTGAGCATTTGTATCATGCGCTGATCTTCCGCTATCCGTGCGGTGGCGCGGTGATGTGAGGAAGCGAAACTCATTGGAGTGTGGGTAATCGCTGCTTGGAGGGAAGGCAGGACAATACCGTCTTTCTTGACTCTCGTGGACGACTGCATGGGAGAAGACGGACGGGATGCAGAGCTTGCGGGTGAGGGAGTAGACGGCGGTGACGGTATGCCCGGGGTAGAGGCGTCCGAATTTCGTGAACGCGCCTTGCCGCTTTTGTACACTCCCGGCGGCACGGTGATGGTCCGCAAAAGAGGGTCCTGGTCAACAGTGGGTATGCCTGGGAGATCCGCGTAGGTGAAGTATGCCGTTAGGTGCCACTTCCGTGGCTTCGCATTGACCGACGTAAAAACCCATGCGGAGTAGGCTTGCTTCACCAGACCCGAGGTGTGATGATCGCTCCGCTCGTAGTGGGATTGAGCGGAGGAGGTCCACGTTCTCGAGGGACCCTCAACGAAGCGGTAGGTACATCTGTAAGAGTGCTATAATGAGCGACAGGCACTGCGGCCGATCTGTGAGAGCCCTCACTTCGCTTTTGGTTCAGACGGTGGCTCATCGGTGGCGAGCTTCTCGTCGTAGAACAGGTAGGGCTGGACGAGGTCATAACGGGGTCAGTATGAGCTAGTCTGACGTCCTTCCTGGCACACTGACCTCGCGCATTCGAGACTGGCTCCAGACTCGGCCGTCGGTCCATCTTTTGAGCCCCATTTCATCGTCGCTCTCCTCCCAGACAAACAAGGACCCAGATTGAATGTAAGTTGACCTCTCCATCTCATTTAACCGCCGAAGGACTGGTTTCAACAGCCCTTGGCGTACGGCCTCAAACACGACGTGCGCATCTCGGGCATCGCGGACATGGAGCCGTGGGTGGGTAGGGCGCTGGACGTCCTGCGCAGGGGCGTAGAACATGACAGGCGTTAACAACAAGGCCTGATATATGGAAGCCGAGGAGAGGGATCGGGAGAGATGGGCTGTAGGCGTGCTGCATTGTACACTACGACGCAGGATTTATATTTCCTGCATAGACTAGGCACCCACGAGAATCCTGGCAAGCCTCCCGTGTAAGAAACGGTCCCTAATGGGAGGAATGTGTACGTAGGACGTTCCGGCGGGAATCTCGAGGCGGGACGGGAGGGCCCACGGAGTCTTGAGAAATCTGTCGACAGGAGTCAATTATGGCCACGAGCCTTTCCCGCGGGCGGGCGCTGAGGTCGGCAGCGGAGGGGCTGATCGCGTAACGCCTGAGCGTCGAAGGCAATACGCTGAAGGCACCGCCAAAAATGACATGGGGATGGTCTGAGAAGGCAACGGTACTGTCCAGGAACAACTCTGTTTCAACTCCTCGGGAAGTGCAGTTCCTCGTCAGATCGCCTGTCCACTAGGTGGGAGCCTCGCCTGCGAACGGACCGGTGAGAATGGCCCAATTCCACGGTCCCTCTCCCAGCGCATGCTTCCTCGGGCACGTTTCAGGATCGTTCGAGGATTGAACAGACTTCACATCTCCCCTTCCGGCGAGCTTGGCTTGCCGTAGGTGGAAGTTCTCAAAGGCTTGCCGGTATAGTGGATCGCTTCCAAGTTAGGTCAAGACGTCGCAAGGCTGATTCCCACACCTCTCATGGTTATCTCGGACTTTGGCTGTGCTCGAGGCGGAGTGATTGGGAATCGACGCTGGGCATCATAGAGGGCTCCTTCGAACGTGAGTGCTGCATGCTGGTACAGGTCTTGTCCCCATCTTTATGTTGTACGGCAACGAGATTCCACCCCACAACCGGGCATAAGACGGTCTTCCCGGTCCAGCGACCAATGGTGCACAGGACGAGGGATGGGAGTCGATAGAATAGCCCGGGTTCAATAGGGATGCTGCCACATGCTGCGCAGGGTCTGTAGGAAGACTCGGAGGAGCGTGCCAGCCGCAAAGACCATGGACGGGGAAACAGCTCGCATCGGACATCCCGTATCAGTTGACAGCAGGGTGCAGCTGAGAGGGGAAGGCCGCTGTGCCGTCAGACCGGCGAGAATTCCGCGCTTCTGACACCACAGCCGGGGTGGAGAACTAGCCCGCGAGAAGAAGGAATCGAGCCTATTCACACAGCTGCTGGTGTCGCGGCAGTAAAGAAAGGGCGCGCACCTGGTTTGTTCGCGGACGCCCGACTCCGAGAGAGCGTGCATAGCAGCCCTAGGAGAATGATTGCACTTACCCCTCGACATTTCCCGTCAAGGCGGTACATCGTAAAACACGAACATAATGAAAGAGCCCATGAGACTTTGTGTTTGCGTCAAGCGTACCAAAGCGTATCAAAGCGTAGACAGAGCTGGAGGTCTCCAAATACAGATATTAGGCGCGAGAAGCGATCCTAGAAAACAGACTCTCGTGGCACGCGCGCTTGTGCCACTGCACGGATTCGTATTACTATTGGACGATGTTCCATATTCAGCTTGTCACCTACTACACCGTCCCCGAGCCACCGGACGCCTCTCCTCGTGTATAACCTCCTCCCACACTCACCAACGTCTCTCGCCTCCTCTTACACCGTGGGCTTACAAGATGTACTCAGAGGCTGAACCTGGAGGCCGCAAGGTTCCCACCCTTGTGCAGTACTGTCAACGCGGTATGATTCGCTTCAGGAACGAGTCCGATGGCACCTGACCAAGCTCCCCATTAGTCGCAGCCGCGCATATCAATAGTATGTGCCCGCACTCGATCAGTCCTCCTATATCTCCTCATATAGGCCCCCATTAGGCTTCGAAAGACTTGGTGAAGGCTGGCCAGAGGCGCTCATCCAGCCCGTCTTAAATAGCTGCTCCGCGGAGACGCTGTGGCGGTTAGAAGAACACGATCCTGTATGTCTACACGTGTCGTCCGATAACTGCACACGAAATGACATGTACTAAACAGTATGTCTCTGAGTACACGGAAGGTGAGCAGATATCCAGAGTAACGGTTGCCGCCACTTACTGTCAATGCGATCATAGATATGTGGAAGACCCTTTGTACCAAGACATACCCTTTGTTATATCGTGATCTTGGAGAATCAGGCTCCGAGTCATGGAAAGACGAATTTGCGGTGAGTAGTGCATTCCTCTCGAGTCACGCTTCTGATGTTGGATCCACCATTCATATGGTGTAGAGGTGCAAAGAGGAGAACGAAGAACGCTTAGAGAAGGCTGCCGCGAACCTGCGAGTGAAACGACAGAGAGATGAGGAGCGAAAGAAAGAAACCTCCATTAAGATCACGGACAAGCTACCTCCAGCGAAGCGCGCTCGGTGTACGTCAAATAACAGCGCCGTCATTGTATTTAGGGGACCTGACTGCGATTCGTCCAGGGGGCGTGTCTGCGCAGCCCAAGACCCTTTTCCAGAAGACGAGGAGCGAAGCGGCGAAGTTGCAGAAAGGGGTTTTCAGCGCGCGGATGAGCCGGCCGAACTTCCAGAGGCGGGCAATCGTGAGCAACCCCGCGAGCGCGAAACCCCCACCGCCGTCAATGCCAACTTTGGCCGCTTCCGGCTCACGGGTGACTGTGAGAGCTGTGGCGGTTCCACGCAAGCCTTCAACTGCCAATACAGCACCAGATGTCCTTGTGAAAGGTGTGGCGGGTAGGACGCGGCCGATTGTTCCATCTTCGTCCCATTCCGCCGGTCCGAGTTCATCTTCAGCCGCTAGTCCCCCTGCTGCTAGTCCCCCGCAGGTGCCTTCTTCCCCGCCTGATGGGCGGTCTCCACCGCCTCCGCCTCTACGACCGCCTCCAAAGAAGAACCCCGCCTCAGCACTTTTCATGCCCAAACACCGTGCATACTCGCAGCTCCCTCGAGGGGTGCAGTCCAAGTCATAGATAGTAATCTGCAAGCCTAATCAGTCTTCGGTGTTATCATTGCCATCATACTCTACATTGTTGTATCCGGACGTGGCAAGCGCCTTCCTGCATACGTGAACCTGCTCTGTCATCTTGTATCTCTTCCCTGAGGATCTTCCCGGTGGCGATGTACTTTCAGCATCTGTGCAACCATAAATACCCTTGCTACATCGGAGAATCAATTGCACTATGTCCCTTCAAATCTGGCGGTGAGAAAGCGTACTGGCCATATCCCAGCAGCTTGGGTAGACCGATCGACTGCCTCCAGGGTCGTGTAAGTTCGGGGATACGGGTGCGCCTTGGAGCCATACATCAGTCGTCTCCAGACGGTCTCGCGGTTGACAGTGAAGTTTTGGAGGCGGAAGAAAGTCCTACGCGATACGGTACAAGGGCGCCGATGCGCTGAGGACGTTGATCAGAAGCACGACGAAAATTCGCAGAAAGCACGCCAATGACCCGGTGCCAAAGGGCTCCACATCACGGCTGCACGCATTGCAAAGGCATGAACGGTTCCATATGCGATAAGGTAGACCAGCGCCCCGCCTAATCGCTTCCTCGCAGCGCCGTCGTGAGTATTACCCAAGTCGACGGGGGTATCTGCGCATCGGGCCTAAATATGAGCAGTCATTCGCCGCGAAAATGGCGTGACGTTGATGATACAGATGTTCAGGACATCCCGTCCTCCATATACGTATGGCTACCGTGCATACTCATGTAGCGGACGCCGTCCCGCACCGCTATACTATCTCAGGGATGTCTCCCCGTCCCGACACGCAGCAGGGCAGTTCTCACGTCCGCGCCGCATGCCCGCCACGACTCTGAGAGCGCTGAAGCTGCGCCCATCACCGTCAGCATGAGTCTATGAGATCACAGAAATTGATACAGGGAGGATGGGACAGTAACAAACCGTAGGATGGGATGCTAGGCCACGTTGGAGGGTTCATCGAAGCTATACAAGACGGGGAACTCACCATGCCTCCAACAGTACCCGACGAAACGCCGTCAGGGCATAATCATATTGAAGCCGAGAGACAGGTAAGTATACGCAAAGGTTGTCCATGTATACTCCTGCTGAAGCGTCTGGAGAGGCCTCAAGGTTTGTGGGAAGCGATCGAGTGCCAAGCCAGGGCGCGGGACCTCTACCAACTAGCATGAACACCTGCGCGGCTCGAAGCTTCCCGCAAGCACTATGCACCCGCAAGGTCCGTACACACGCCTATAATTGACCAGGATGAAGCGAGATGCAGGTGATTTCTTCGGATATGACTTGGATAATGGCAAGGTGCTGTCGCCTGGAAGGACAAGCACTAAGTGAGCATCCTGAGAGGCGATGAGGGCGAGGAAATGAATGAACTTGAGAATCAACAAGGCTTGCCTAGTTCGGTTCATCTCCCGCGAGGTAAATGTGTAAGCATGAGAGAGAGGGTCTCGTCAAGGGGCGTCGCACGGGTTCTATGGGTTTCCGAGAACGGAGTATCCACTCACTATGAAGGGGAGCCGCAATGCGTCAGAAACCTAACCGCGCGCTTGCTACTGGCGGCCAGGAACGACTCCCAAAGCATGCAGTGTTCCAGGATAAAGTCCGGTATCGTCCAGAACGCCGTCTGGGGAGGGCCTTGACTATCGAGAGCTGGCCAGGCCGAGGCATGATCTTTCTCTCCTATAACCCGCCAGGCTTCGAGACTATGGACTCGCACGAGTGTGCGACTGGCTCGCAAGAGGATTTCGAGCAAGGCGGATTGGGTACCGCACCGGAGGTAATGGGATTGAAGTGACCTCGGATGTGGTACGACAATCAGGCACGTGAGAGAGAGGTGTACTTACTAAGACAATCAAATGGCGTGTTGCCGCATTCAAGATGATCTTACTGTGAGGGTGAAGCTTTGAAGGCTCGTACACGTTTGCCGTGAGTCTATGAACGGCGCCCACGGGTACAGCTCAGTATACTCTGCTATTTGTAAGCTGTACTTTTACAGTATATGCTTTTGGATGATCTGCAAACGGTTCCCAGAGATGCTTCTCCTGCACGATGCACTTAACACAAGCTGCAGAAATTCCGTTAGTGGTTTGCTCAGAGTATGGACTTGATTTTCGCATGTCCGGGGCTGGACGGCTTTGCATCTGAGAGCGTTTCGGAATGTTTTGTTGGAGTCGTTGCTCTTCAGTCAACGGTCAAGCGCCCATCACTAGACGACGTCACGGTCCCGTGACCGACACGCGCCTTGCCGCACGCGCAAGCGACGCGTTGATGCCCCTAAAACGGCATTCCAAGGTTTCATCGCAACATGCCGAACCTCACGACGACCATACCCCCGAGACATTCCACCCACGAAGCTTTCCCAAGAAGACATTCTCATGTGCTGATCCATACATACATTCGCTGTCGCGTACTGATATTATACAAGCCGTCGGGATGATCATGCCTCGATGTTCTCCGTTGCGCATATTTAGTTTACAGAACATAACAGTCTAGAAGCTGGTAGTGATTGCGTATGGATGAGGTCGGCGATTGGGTCGATGGATGGACGAACGTATGGATGAATGGTGCAAAACAAGCGGCGATATAGAGCATGCATGATGAGTGCCAGACTGGAAAGACATGCGATAGCTGCGTGCGCGTGCGATGCAGGAAGGGCCGTGGATAAGAACGAAGGGCTCGAGCCGGGTGGGACGATCGTGGATGCGTGAGGGTGGAGAAGGCGTTGACAAAGCGACGAAGGCGTGAGCGGAGAGCGAGCGCGGGGCCTATAGCGAAGAAGGTGATTAAATGCGAGCAGTGTGTCCTAGCGGTGAGATGACAGGAGCGGAAACGCTATGCAAGGTCCTCGCGCCAAATGCGACCACACCGTACGCACGAACGATGAGCGAGCGAGCGTACGTCCACGACGCGCTCAGAACAGTGCCGTGGTTGAACCAAGGCCGTACCCACTCTCCGCGTCCGTACTTGAGCTCGACCCTCCGACGGCCCCTGACCCCGATCCCGACGCACCCATCGCCTGCGAAGCGGATCCCGACCCCGAGGCTGCTCCTGACGAGCCCGCGTCCCACCTACCCTTACCCTTCCCGCTCCCGCTTCCATTCTCTATCACGTGCTCTTCCTCGTCAACGTGCTCGCGTACATCCGCCTCCGCCGTTGACGCCGCTGCGGAGGCTGAAAGGGTATCCGCAGGGGGCGCCTCCCATATCCGCACGGTCCTGTCATCTGAACAGGACGCGAACATGCGCTCATTCACCGGATTCCACGCGACTGAGTTCACACTGCCCTCGCCGTGGCCGGCGAGTTCCTCGAGGAGCATGCCCGTCTCGCGATGCCAAATGTACACCTTGCCATCTGGTAGGACCCAAACACAACATAAGTGAGCAATGGCTGCATAGTGGAGTGTAGAACAGGACCATCGCACCTTCGCTCCCACTGAGCACGAAGTTCTCCTCGACGCCACCAAAACAGCTTCGGATGACGTGCTTCGCCTGACTATGACCCGTGTACTTGCGCACGACCCGCCCAGTGCTCAGGTCAATCAGGTGAATCTCCTATAGGGATGAACGCTTTCGCATGAGTACCCCGTTCTCTGCCAATCCAGATGCACATGGACGTACCGCCGGGGGTCCGGTCTCGGACGCACGGTTGATGAGCGCAAATTGTGAGTCTTGCGAGACCTTCACGCTCGTCAGCTCGCCTTCCAGCCGGATCGACCTGCGCACGTCAAACAAGTCAGCAAACCGCCCCATTCGCCGGCGACAGTCCCGACGTGTGAACGCTTCGCCGCCCGCCGACGACGGAGAAGGGATGGCAAAGAAACAAGGACGTACATCTCAGGCTGCTTCGTCGCCAGATCATAGGTAATGATCCGCGTCTCCGCCACCCGCCCCGGGCTCACTGCACCTCCTGCGCCCGTGCCGCCCGCGCCTGGACCTGGACCTGGACCCGCACCCGCGGCACCTGCGGCACTGGCAGCGGCCGGATCCGGAGGCGGAGGCATCATGTCATACATGCCGACCGCGACGAGGCGCGTGAAGTCGGGCGTGACCTGGAGGTCGGTTACCCGGATGGGCGTCCGGCCCCATGCATCCCGCAGCTTTCCGTCTGCGTCCTGTCTTACGTTCAGCATCGTGCATCACGAACGATAGAGGCCAGATGGAGGAGAAACTCACCCAAAGGATGATCTTGCGGTCAAGTCCACCGGAGATGAATCCAGACCCGTCGGGTAGCCATGCAAGCGCAGTGACCACGTCGACGTGCTGCTCGAGCGTGCGGATCCGTAGTCCTGTCTGTTCGCAGGAGTATTTGAAGTGAGCACCAGAGCCGCGGTAGCAAAGTAGGGATGAATGAGCACTCACTCGAGCATTCCATAGTGTTATACGGTGTTCCGAGGCCGTGAGGAGTATCGAGTCGTCCAACGACCATGAGACGCAGCCGACAGGGTATTCGTGATCCCTCAAGATGAACTCAGGCGCGTACGCCCTATACCGAGGGTCCTTATCGAGCTACCCAATGAGAGCGTATCAGCGCCTCAACTATGACTCACCTGCAGCGCCAGCCAACGGAACGGAACAGGAGCTCACCTCGACACGCCATATTATTGCGGTCTTGTCTTTGCTCGCCGTTGCGAGGTACTTCCCGCTATGACTCCATTCCAGATTCCACACCTCGTCCTCATGCACGGACAGCACCGCGGTGGTTACACGCGGGAACGCGTTCCGGTCGCAGGCATGGTCGGTGTAGAGCGAGTACGACTGGTCGCGTGGCGGCACGTTGTGGTAAAGACACCGGCTTTGTTGGTATGCGCGTGCTTGCTCCAGGAGCGTCGCGAATCGTCGCTGAGGAATCATGATGGAGGAGGGGATGTACCCTATAGGGCGAAGAAATGAGGCTGATGGGGAGAATGCTGAGAGGTACTGTACTCACGTTGGAGGTCCATGAGCAGCCGTCTTCGCGATGCACCGCTTGCTCCGTCCCATCCAACCTGTTGTCGGAGGTCGACTGGATCGGAACACATCATAAGACTACGCAACGAGTCAACAGGCTCAGCGCTCATACGGACAAAGTGGTCATGTGCAGTACGAACCTCGACAACGCATGGAGATGGTCTAGTTCTGGATTAAGAGGCGCAAGCTCGTTCCGCAACACATGCAGAGCTGCTGTCGTCTTCCCCGCCTCCAGATATTCTAGGTATTTCTGCTTGGCGATGAGGAATTTGGCCTCCTGGAGAGGCAATTAGGCGAGAACGCTCGTGCGATAGGAGCATGTCTGTGGTACTTACCCATAGTCCCTCACCTTCCGTGACACCTAGACGGACCAAAGCAGCCTCTGCAGAGTCCCAAGAGGCATCCAAGATGCATCTCCTGAACTCTGCAACTTCTGGTGTCTCCATTATGTAGCCCGACTCCGCCTCCAGCGTTGCCGCCGATTCCCTCCACTGTCGTTGAGCTAGGACGTCAGAATAGCACGAACGGCTGAGACTCACATGTAACCGACATCCCGTAAGCTTTGGATGACCAAGCGGACGAACTCCTCTCTATCGACGTATGAATCGTCGTAGAGCGTCCTCCCTGGTAATGAGACTCGTGCGACGTATGACCCATCCCTGGCCGATGCGTGTCCATCCATCTCTTCATGAATTGAGCTTTTGGATAACGAGCCATTCGTGTACGGTAGTGAGAAGCCGTTAGTCTTAGTCGCCACTCCATTGTGGCCATTTGAGGGGCCAGCTGGGTAGGACGGCCCGGCCTCGGAGGCAGAGTCTAGGGAGACAGACAAAGCAGAATCTCTATCACTCTCAGTGAGCCTCATAGCAGTGCGACGGTGTGCGTGCGCGAGAGCAGCAGGAGAGGTATCAGTCGAGATCAGAGCACGTTCGATGGAAGCGAGGGAGGACGAGGTGGGAGAGGAGGACGAGGGCTGGGAGTCGACTCTTTGTCTCTTGCGTGCACGGGCGGGCTCTGCGTCTGCGTCGGGGATGACGTGTGCGGGAGCAGACGGGGACGAGAAGGACAGGCCCGCAGACGGGTGGAGGAAGGACAGGGAGGGAGAGGAGACGGAGAGCGGAGCGTACTCGGCAGACGGCGCGTCGCTGTCGGCCTCCTCGAGCTCGGCGCGTGTTCGGGTGTGCGGGACTGTGCTGTGGGGGTTTGTGGGCGTCCTGGGCGTCGACGACGAGGCTGCGGGGGGGCTGAAAGCGAGAGGTGAAGTGTTGGATGGGTCGGATTCCAGCGCTGGGGACTGGTGCGGCGTGCTGGCCCGCGGCGGTGGGATGGGCTGGGTGCGTGAATGAATGGTGACGGCGGTTGCGGCGGGGTTCAGTGTTCAGACGGCGAGTCAGAGCACGCTCGATCTTGGCTGGAGACCGAGAGCAGTCTTGGGCAGATTCAGGATAGGCAAGCGGATGGTCGCAGTATCAGACCAAGAAACAAGACCGTCGTCGCAGGAGACCGAGGACATCAACGCCGGCTGCTCTAACTCAGCTCAGCTGCTGCATGTGCATGTCCACTCCTCCCGCTGCCCGCTCTCATCCACCGACATTCATCATAGTCGTCCGTCGACATCCCGCTCTCACAGCCATCCATCCGTGACCACAATCACTGCACAAAGAGACCAACTCGACTCTGAAATACAGTATCATGCAATCAGACAAGACTCCTCTCCAATCCTAAGCGTTATCGGAGTCCGACATCGTACACGCGTCCACTGTGCATCCTCATGTGTAAGCCTCGCCGTCCGACCACGCGCAGCCCGCCTTTCGTATATAGGGTAAAGCGGGAGCTCTGACATACCCTAAAATGCGATACTCCTTCCGAGACCTACCGGGCGTTATTCAAGGCGAGTCCAGCTCCTGGTTCTACTACGCATCCCGACGTCATGAAGTATGCTCTCGCTAACGAGCAACCCATCCCACAGTTCAATACTCTTCGTGCCTCGCAGGCTCATTCGACTTGGCCACACATGGCGTATCCATCGATGGTCAGCCAGCTGGCCAGACGAGATGTACCGAGGCTGCGTTTTTGAGCGCAGAAGCCCAGTCGCCGTGATCTGGAAGCGCCAGGCGGAACCCTCCCAGTCTCGTGCGTGCCGTGACCAATTGCCTCCGCCGCGCGTGCCGTCTCAGGACTCTCACCTGGGGCTGCAACATTCCCGTCTCAAGACGCTTTCATACGTACTCGGGCGAGGAAGGGTGGATACCGTCCGAGAAGCTCTCCCTGCCAACCTCAAATCAGTCGTTCGCGCCCATCTCTGCGCCGTAGCTCACTTTCTGCGTTTGAGTACACAAGCGACCCCATGAAGCTCAGCACGGTCGGCAGTAAGTGGGAGTTACCCTAAAAAGCGCTCCTGCGGACCGCCTCCGCTGTCCGGGTACCTTACAGGCTGCGCCGGGTTCTGGTGTATACCTCATACCGGATGCCTCTTTACAGCCCAGGATGATGCTGTGGGAGGCCTGCAATTCGGGGTCTGGGCCTTGGCCTCCCAGCTGCTCCATTGAGAAGGATATCGTAGGACGCAAGTTGGTGGCTATAGCTTCGCTGTCATCAAAGTTGTACACGATCTATATCTGTCTCAGACAGTCATAGATCGGGTACATCATAGCACTATCCAATAGCCCATCGCGCATGAGCCTGAACCTAGAACTCAGGACTCAGCTCTTAGTCAGTACTGTTGCTACCATAGCCTCAACTCGTTCGCCGCTATGGATCCTTCAGGATATGTAGCGCGGTTTGGCACGGCATCATCACAGTGACTGGGCAGAGTTGATACCCTCCACAATGTCAAGAAGCCGTAGAATCAGAGTCAATTAACCTGCAATGTATGTACCTTGGCTTGTAACTCCGCTGCTCTGATGCAACAGAGTTTTCTGCAAGGGTGGAGTGGTGTTCACTAGGGGTGATTCACATGGGGGAAAGAGGAAAGTGTATGTCATGTGGATCAAGATGGAAAGGGGTCCGCAGAAGAGATAGAGCAATTATGGTGGTGAGATTGTACATGAGAGCGGCCCATAGCAGGTGGGTAAGTAAGAAAAGACTAGCCCCTGACATAATGACAATCTGCATATCCTACATTGATAACATTGACTTTCTTATAGCCTAGACTTGGACCCTGCTCTGATGAGAAGGACTGCTGAGCACAGTTGGCATGCTATAAATGAAGCATGGATGACTTACCAGACCAGCTGTGATATAAACAGAACAAACAGTAAGAAGAGATAGACAATGCTTGACTCTGATCCATTCTTCGGAAGTAAGCTGCATATCATTGATTGGTCTGTGCAGTAACATGAATCATGTTCTGAAATGCTGGATGTTGAAGGGCCTGAAGGGGCTATCAATTCAAGGCATAAGTGATGAAGTCTGAACCTTGAAGGCATCCTGTGAGCCGCACAAGTAAGATCTTCAGTCAATGAGCAAAGACTATATTGCATATGTAAGTACCTGTGAGCCGCACAAGTAAGACTACAAGTACTTAGTAAGTAATCTGCATAAGTACGCATAGAAGTCATAGTACTTACTCTTCAGTCAATGAGCAAAGACTGAAGAGCTGGGGCAGAGAATGTCCTCCTTATATACAAGTCCAGAGGACGTATGAGTAAGCAAAGAGAAAGAGAGCATGTGATCTACAGTACACTGAGTAAGACGATGGTGCGAGGATGGTGTAAGTATCGCACCATAGTCTAGAGAAATCCAGACAATTCCGGAACAGCGTAGAACGCACTACAAAGATGTCCGGATGCTAAAGTACAGGCGTATCGTAGAACTGTTCGTGGAACTGCCATATCGAGTATAGAAGAAGGAATGTCCATGCGATGCTACACCGCCACCATGCGGCGCTCTGCCGCCCACCATGCGGTGCGTCACCGCCACAGTGCACGTCCGAATCAGGTATGGCCAGTACACAAATCCAGAAGTTCAACAATAAGTACACATCTGAAGGTTGTATTCAGTGAGTGATATACCTGGTCTGTGGCAATGAGCCAATATTGAGCAACCTCATTAAAGAGCTCATGGAAGTATGAAACCACTGTCTCCTTTGATTTCTCCCAGAGATAGTGGTTAAGTGTTGTTTGTTGAACCTTCTGTTGAGTTGCTCGAAGAAGCAGCGGCGGCCTCACCATTGTCCCTGCCTTCCCTTGGGAGCCCTAGACGTGTAATATGTGAAATAGTTGTTTCCCAGGTTTGCTACAGAGCAGACTTGAATCAGTTTGCTCTCCAATGTAGGCTGGTTCAAATTCAGAAGTCCACAAACTCCTTTAGGGTAAGTAAGAGTATTACCAAGGGAAATAGCTGTTGTAACAGAGTTAGTAAGCCACAGCCCGGTATGAATAGCGCATAAGATGATCGAGTAACAAGGGGACAATGAATGCAAACCTACAGCAGCTTTGCACTGGAAAGTATTCGACGAACACCGCGATTCCCCATCCCTGGATACGTATGTAGGAACATCCTTGCAATCATCAGGCTACAAGGCGACATCTTTGAAGAGCATAGGTGAGCATATCCGCCGACGTCCCGTCTTCAGCCAATACTTTCAGATCCTCCAAGTCGCGAATTATCATATCACGATATTGTTGAACTACAGTGCTGACTAATAGCAGTGTAGTAAGCAACTACTGACACGAGGCTACCGGTCACTTGGAGAAAGTTCCGGATACTGTGGCTACAAGCTATATAGTACTACATCATAGCCCATGTACAGTAGTATATAAGACTGCTCTGTAGGAGCAGTTCAACAAGTCGCTCTTAACCATCAATCACTACGTGCGCCTCTATCCAAAGCTCTACAGGTAAGTCAGCTGAGGGGCTTTCCACTGCGTAACAAGCCCTGCTCAACAGGTTATGAGCCCTGGTTGATGCTCGGATCTGCGCCCATGCTGGCTGCGATCCTGATGCTCCCAGCTCGGCTGGTTGAAGCCTAAGTCTATGCCTGACAAGGCCTGACTTATGAGTGCCCAGCATACCTGGACGTCGCCCTAAAGGGGCTTGATGTCGCGGGTGTTAAGAGCCAGGCCAAAGGGCTGGTGGTCGGGGTAGGGCCGGAGTTCGGGTTCGGAGTTCGGACTTCGGACCTGGGGCAGGGAGGACTTCGGCGAAGCTATTGGCAACGCCCCGGGCTACTCGCTGGGTGTCCTCTACTTGCGGGAAGGGGATCGCACAACCGGGTGACCGGAGTTCAGACTTCGGAGTAGACGGGGAACGAGTGTATTGGAATGGACAAGGGATAAGGGACTTAGCGGGTGAGCTAGCGAGGTAGTAAGGAGGTGGTTAACGAGGAGGCAACGAGAAAGTTGGCAAGTTAGTAACGAGATAGTAATGAGATATCCGAACTAAGGAATGCGGACATTCCAGGCGGGCTTAAATACTACACGGGCAGGAGCAGGAAAGGGGGCAGGGGTCCGGAGCTGATCGAACTCCGGACGGACGTGGGACAAGTCCGATATCCGGAGATCGGAGCACCGGAGTTACCGATGTCCGGGGGTCAAGGTCGATCAGCCCCGAGTGAAACCTAGCACTACCAGAATACCTGAAACTAATGGGAGGGACGGTAACAAGGGAAGACCAAAGGAGCAATAGGCGTGCTGTCGGGAGGAACAAAGGGCCGAGGTCCATTGCCGGAGTTGTGCGGAGTTGAGGACCGGAGTTCGGAGTAGGCCCGGAGATGGCACTTATACGCACGGTCGTAACAGCGGGCCCTAGTGTGCGCCATGCCGGCTGCACCTAGCCTGCTAGAGCGCAGGGAGTGTTCAGCATTGCTGCCCTTGGCGCCATTACGGCTGCCTTGTTGCGCGCATGGACAAATGCTGACATTCTGTTACTACAGAACTCCCTTCATCGAAATGTCCAACTCGCTCACTCAGCTCGTCCCTCTCCTCGATGGATCGAACTACCCTCGCTGGGCTGAGCTCATGCAGGCCTACCTCCAGCAGCAGGAAGTCTGGATCATCGTCGATCCACCTGCAGGCGTTACCGCTCCTATTCTTGCACAGGACGGAAGCAACCGCAATGAAGTCCTAGGCTGGGCCCAGATGGAGGCCAAGGCCATGGGTCCGATACGCTTGCGCCTAAATGCTGAGGTAACCAGGCTCGTCTCTGATGAGACGACGGCCAAAGGCCTGTGGGAGGCCCTCAAGGAGCTCTATGGGACTACATCTGCGATGGGCGCCTTTAGTTTTTACAAGGCTGCCAACAACGTCCAGATCCCTTCAAACGAGCATCCTGGCCCTGCGATCGCTAAGATCCAGAGCAACCTTGATCAGCTCGCCAACGCCGGTGCTGACGTTCCCATGAACCTGCGCGCCCTGATCATCTTGGGTGCTGCACCGCCGCGGTATGACACCGCTGTTCAGCTCTGCCTGAACAATCACGAGATCAAAGACCTTTCGACTGGTCATGCTCGTGAAGCTCTTGTTGCGGCATGGGAGTCGGCGGCAAGCCGGAAGCCTGTAAAGGCTGGTGAGGCCAAGAAGCTCAGCGCTATCAAGCGCAAGGGCAAGGACCCTGCCTTCAAGCAGCAGCAGCAGCAGCAGCGCTACAACAGCGACGGCAGCTCGCAGCAGCAGCAGAAAGGCAAGGGCAAGGCCAGGCGAGGAAAGCGTAAGGGTCAGAAGCCTTCGGGCAACGACCATGCTCACCTTGCGTCCACCGCGACCATCTCTGACGGTCCTACGGCGACTGTCGATCCGCGCGCGCTTTTGCGCAAGCCGGTCCGTATCAACGGCCCAGAGGGGAAGAGCAAGTACCCCACTCTGAAGCGTGCTTTCAAACTTGCGCGCGACATTGACGTTACACCTAGCATAGAGCGCATCCGCACTCTTGAAAGCGTCGCCAAGGCTCTCGACAAGCAAGAAGGTACGAGCCGGATCGTCGAAGTCAACTCTGACTCGGATGGCGCGGACAGTCACTCATCGAAGCGCACCCGCCTTTCTTTGGCTGAGCGCATCGACTGGACTGAAAGGGATGATGACGCGGAGTCTGCCGTCTCCCTCGGTCTCGAGGACGAAGATGTGGACATGGAGATAGCCAATGCGGCTGGTCTCTATGAGCAGTACGATGATCAAGTTCGGTCAGTACTCTCGCTTATGCCCCACAGACAACACGCTGACGTGCTTTCCATAGCATGTAATGGCGTGGAAGGATCTGCGGTAGTAGTTAGTACGCGATCCTATGTCTGTAACTCTCCATATATATGCAGTCATTTTCGCTCATACTTAGAGTGTACTCGCTGCAAGGGCAAAGCTAAGGCTGACCAGAACGGTCCAATCTGGATGCTTGATTCTGGAGCATCACTCCACTTTACGTTCGACATGAATGATTATGTTGAATATGAATCGCTTCAGGAAGACATTGTCGTCAGTACTGCAAACGGCCTTGCATTTGCAAAGGGTTCTGGGACTGTTGTCCTAAACTGCCCTATCACCCCTGGGGACATAGCACGGTGCGCATTGCGCCGGTCTACTACATCCCAGACCTGAACTCTCGTTTGCTTTCTCTGGGAGAATTCCTCCGGGAAGGTCTGAGCGTGAGCGGTACTGCTGATGAAATCAGCATCTACCAGGCGTCAGGTGAACCATTTCTTGTGTTCCATCCTCGACAGCCAGGTGACACTATCTTTTGTGTCAGATCGCTTCCTTCAACGGATGCGATGCTCATTTTTCCTACGGTCTGTAAGCTAGACTACCAGACCATGCATTGTCGCCTAGGTCATCCTTCCAAGGATGTTCTGAAGCGTGCTAGGGAACATACTGCAGATTTCCCAACCATTGAGTTTCCCTCTGAGGAACCCCTCTGCCGTGGATGTGCAGAAGGGAAAATGCCATTAAGGCCATTCCCGCCATCCATTCGACGGGCTTCTCGACCGTTTGAACTCATTCATTCGGACTTGAAGTCATTCCCCGTCGACTCCTACCACAAGTACAAGTATGCAATCATGTTCCTCGATGATCATACTTCATATGCTTGGGCTGTGTGTCTGCGCTCCAAGGATGCTGCGCTCACAGCGACTAAACACTTCTTAGCCAACGTCGAGAATCAATTCAAGACGAAGGTGCAGAAGTGGATGTCAGACGGTGGAGGAGAATATAAGTCCAAAGCATTCGATAATCTGCTTAAGGACAAAGGCATTGAGATTCTTCAGAGCGTGCCGCACCAACCACAACAAAACGGTCATGCTGAACGACTTATGCGGACACTTTCTGACAAGGCTGAGGCCATGCGTCTTGATGCCTGTCTTCCTCAATCATGGTGGGAATTTGCGATTGAGCATGCTGTTCATGTGTACAACCGCACGCCTCTACGCCGTTTAAAATGGCGAACCCCCTATGAGGCATTGAACGGCAAAGCTCCATCCATAAAACATCTTCGCGTTTTTGGGTGTGGTGCCTACGTGCATTTGCCACCAGCCGTAAGGGCGAACAAGCTCTCGCCCAAGTCAGAACTTATGGTCTACATTGGGGTTGCACCCGGTGGACATGGCTTTAGGTTCATGCGTTCACCCAACAACGTGATATTCACGTCGGCTCATGCGTTGTTCGACGAGAATATGTTCCCTAAATGCCCTTCAAACCAGCGACGCCGCACCTCTCGGTTGCATGATGCACGAGAGGAACGCCCATCAGACCAGGAATCATCCATTCCTTCGGGCCCTGATGATGACGACAATGATGAACCTCGTCATCCTCCTCAGCACCTTCCTGAAAGGAGACAGGAGCAGGAGCATGACGATGCACCTGAGACGCCACCTCGTGTGCGCACTCCTAGTCCGCCGCCCCGTGTGCCGGTGATGCCGCCTACGCCTAAGAAACAGTGGCCTACACGTGAGCGGAAAGTGCCAACTCGCCCAGGCAATGTGTACGGAGAGTCACGGCATCCTGTACACCAATTCAAAGAGATAGAGAAGCAGAGGGAGTGGAAAAAGATTGTCGGCGAACAGTCGGGTCGCTCCCAACGTAGCGGACATTCTCGGTCAGAACAAATTCCCAGCGATAGTTCTGCACCACCCGCTCCAAGCGACGTACCTGCTCCATCCGCCTCGGGTGAAGCGTCTGGCAGCGCACCTGATAGTAACTCAGGGAACTCTTCTGACGAAGTCGAAGAGGCACTGCGCGCCGACAATGAGCTGGCCCTGGCAAAACTATGCCGGGAAGGGGGAGTAGCACTCATCAACTATCTGCTCATGAAAGCGGTTCCACCAGTTGATGAGAATTTGCCCAACACGTCCAACGTTAGAGAATGGACTTACCGTGACATCACTCGCCTACCACCGGCTGAGCAAAAGGAATGGAAGGCCGCCTGCCAGGAGGAGTTAGAGGCGCTCCGATGGCGAAAGGTCTTTGAACTGGTCGACCGCCCTAAAGGGCGTAAGGTCATAAAGAACCGATGGGTATTCGACGTCAAATCTGACGGTCGAAAGAAAGCCAGGCTTGTTGCCAAAGGTTTTTCCCAGGTCGAAGGTGTAGACTACGACCAGATCTTCTCACCAGTTGTTCGCTTCGAGACTGTGCGTCTCATACTCGCACTCTCAGCCCTTGAGAACTGGTATATCACTGGACTTGATGTCCGCAACGCTTACCTCTATGGCAAGCTAGACGAGGAGATCTACATGGAACAACCTGAAGGCTTCGTAGCCAAAGGCAAAGAGCGCAAAGTCCTACGGCTACTGCGCGCTCTATATGGACTAAAGCAAGCAGGTCTTGCGTGGTGGCGCACCCTGAACCAGTCCATGAAGGAGCTAGGCTTCACACGCTTAGTCTCCGACGCTGGTATCTTCACCTACAAGGGGAAGAATGGCGAACTAGTTGTCGTCGTTGTGTACGTCGATGACGCCCTTTTCTGTGGACTGAACAAGGCACTCGTCGAAAAGATGAAGGCCAAGTTCATGGAGAAGTGGGAGTGCAGAGACCTTGGCGAAGTCAAGGAATTCCTGCGTATGCGCATCCAGCGTAATGGTCGCACGATTCATATTGATCAGTGCGCTTACCTGGAGAAAGTGCTTCAGCGATGCGGTATGCAGAACGCGAAGCCTGCGCCTACTCCACTGCCTGCTGGGTATTACCCCAAGCCTAACGAGCAGACAGCGGATCCTACTCTCCGTTCCAGGTTCCAGACCGTCATTGGGTCCCTGCTATACATCATGCTCGGTACCCGACCTGACATCGCTTTTGCTGTGACCAAACTGTCTCAATACTCTGCAAATCCTTCGCATGAGCACCTCACCAAGGCGCTGTATATTTGCCGCTACCTCCTTGGGACCAGATCTTACTCCCTGGTCTATGATGGTGCATCGGGACTCGGCATAAGCGCATGTACAGACTCAGATTGGGCATCTGACCCAGCCACTCGACGGTCACAGACAGGATATTTCCTGAAGTTAGCTGGAGGTGTATTCAGCTGGACATCTCGTGCACAGAAGACTATTGCGCACTCGTCCACTGATGCTGAATACATGGCGATCAGCGATTGCTCTCGCCAAGTAGTCTGGATCCGCAACCTATTGGGCGAGATCGGCTACAAGCTTGGGCCTATCCCTATCGCGGGGGACAGTCAAGGATCACTCTTTATGAGCTCCAATCCTGTGACTGAAAGTCGGTCGAAGCACATCGACATTCGCTACCATGCTATTCAAGAGTACATCGAGAATAAGCAGGTCGAAGTGTTCTTCGTCGACGGCTCAGACAATCCAGCTGACCTCTTCACTAAGAACCTGGGACATGTCAAGTTCACCAAGTTTAGGGGGCAACTCGGCCTTGAGTTTTACGACTCGGCCTAACTTAGCTGCATCAGCACTCGAACGCTTGCGCACACTACCGTGGTGCTTAGCGAGGGGGAGTGTTGAACTACAGTGCTGACTAATAGCAGTGTAGTAAGCAACTACTGACACGAGGCTACCGGTCACTTGGAGAAAGTTCCGGATACTGTGGCTACATGCTATATAGTATTACATCATAGCCCATGTACAGTAGTATATAAGACTGCTCTGTAGGAGCAGTTCAACAAGTCGCTCTTAACCATCAATCCTTACGTGCGCCTCTATCCAAAGCTCTACAGGTAAGTGAGCTGAGGGGCTTTCCACTGCGTAACAAGCCCTGCTCAACAGTCCTGCTTGTTACCGTGAAGACAACATTTAAGGTGATGAACCTCCTGTACAGGTTGATGCGCGAGATGAGTTAGATGGAGGTCAGCAAGCTGAAGCCATCCTTTCGTTCCTTGCTGCTTCGCAAAATAAGACGGGCTTACCTGAATCCCACCGGGAAGCCATGAAGTCTCCGGATGCGGCGAAATGGCATGCAGCGGAAAAAGCGGAATATGATTCGCTTATGGAGAACAAGACTTGGATCCTTGTACCTAGACCTAAAGACCGTCATGTCGTCGCTAATCGTTGGGTGTACGACAAGAAACATGATGGACGGTTTAAGGCTAGGCTTGTGGCCAAGGGATTTACCCAAGTCTGGGGGCAGGATTACCATGAAACTTTCTCACCTGTGGCGCGTTTTGAGTCTATTCGCTACCTTCTCGTGCACGCTGCACTTGAGGACTGGGACATACAGTCTATGGACGTCAAAACTGTGTTCCTGAATGGTGATTTAGAGGAGGAAATTTACATGGAACAACCAGAGGGATGGGTCGTACCTGGTAAGGAAGACTACGTCTGTCTTCTTCGCAAGGCTATCTATGGCCTGAAGCAGGCGTCGCGTCAATGGAACACAAAAATTCATAAATCTCTCCTTGACCTGGGATTTAAACGGACGTACTCTGATGCCGGAGTATACGTATATTGGTGACAAGGGGGGCATTCTGTTACGATTGTCGTACTCTATGTCGATGATCTACTTCTACTCGGCGACAACCGGCGACACATTAAACAAGTCAAAGACGCCTTGAAGAAGCAATATAAAATGACGGACTTGGGTGCAGTTCAGCGCTTCCTTGGTCTTCGCAATACTCGCGATCGGACGACTCGAACGATTGACATAGACCAGGAAGAATATATCCAATCTGTCCTCGAAGGCTTCAACATGGCTGACTGCAAGCCGGCTCGCACTCCCCTCCCTGCTGGTGCTGTCTTAGAAGCATCTGAGCAGCCCGCTTCCGATACCTTTCGTCAGCGCTACCAGAGCTTGATCGGCAGTCTTCTCTACGCAACTCTCGGTACGCGTCCTGACATTGATTATGCCGTCACGCGTCTGTCCAAATACAACGCCAACCCGTCGGAAATGCACTGGCACTACGCAAAATACGTCCTGCGCTACTTACAAGGGACAAAGCATTATTGCTTGCGCTACAACGGTGCTTCCAACGATGGTCTGTTATCTTATTCAGACTCCGACTGGGCTGAGGACCGCAACGACAGGCATTCGACCACGGGCTTCGTCTTCTTGATGGCAGGTGGTGCTATATCGTGGGCATCGAGGCGTCAGCCGACGATTTCGCTCTCCTCGACTGAAGCGGAATATAAGGCTGCCTCAGACACTTGTCATCAGTTGATGTGGCTTCGTACCTTCGGCGATGAACTGGGAGACGATGTGACTCGTCCTACGCCTATGTGCTTGGACAATCAAGGGTCCATCTTCTTGGCAGTAAACCCGGTTATCGATTGTCGAACAAAACATATAGAAACTCGGTATCACTTCATTCGCGAGCAAGTCGAGCTCAGAAGTGTCGAGATTTTCTATATACCTACGAAGGACCAACTAGCTGATTCTCTGACGAAGAACGTTCCCTATAGTGTATTGGAACGCTTCACAGAGGGAGTCGGTTTAGTGTCCTCCACAGCTTGAACGAGTGGGAGTGTTGAACTTCCGGATTTGTGTACTGGCCATACCTGATCCGGATGTGCACTGTGGTGGTGACGCACCGCATGGTGGGCGGCAGAGCGCCGCATGGTGGCGGTGTAGCACCGCATGGACATTCCTTCTTCTATACTCGATATGGCAGTTCTACGGACAGTTCTACGATACACCTGTACTTTAGCATCCGGACATCTTTGTAGTGCGTTCTACGCTGTTCCGGACTTGTCTGGATTTCTCTAGACTATGGTGCGATACTTACACCATCCTTGCACCATCGTCTTACTCAGCATACTGTAGAATCACATGCTCTCTTTTCTTTGCTTACTCATGTGTCCTCTGGACTTGTATATAAGGAGGACATTCGCTGCCCCAGCTCTTCAGTCTTCGCTCATTGACTGAAGAGTAAGTACTATGACTTCTATGCGTACTTATGCAGATTACTTACTAAGTACTTGTAGTCTACTTGTGCGGCTTACAGATACTTACATATGCAATATAGTCTTCGCTCATTGACTGAAGATCTACTTGTGCAGCTTACAGCACGCCTTCAAGGTTCAGACTTCATCACGGAAGATGCCAACGCTCCAGCGACGACTTCCAGCGCACCTAGCGACCGGAGAGAATACAGTAGACACGGGACGAGGCTCGGAGACGCGATCACTCGGGACATTTAGCGGCGGATGGTTGGACCTCAGACTTGTCAGGGGCTGGCGGACCATGCATTGCGAAAATGGCGCAAGGGCATCACGTCCAGCTGATGCAGTACACTCATGGGGTTCTGTGGATGACGAATCATTGCTACAAGAAATTCGAAGACATTGCAATGGGTAGTCTGAATGCCATTCACGAGCTGGCCGAGAATTACTCCGCAACAGCGCTGCACGACCGTAACGAGGAACGGTCAATGGTGGGATCCGTATCGGAGTTCTCGTAGGGATCGAATTGGATTGAAGGGAGCGGGTGTCGTAGGAGCGGCACCAGTCAATTACAATACAGAAGTCATCCTTCTCCCTTGCAACCACTGCACAGCGACCCCCTGAGACGAAGTTCGGAGTGGCAGGGGTGTACACATGACCAACGCGGATCATTCAGATAAGGACTCGTATCGAGGAGGCTCTTAAGTACGAGCTGTAGGACAACAACAGCGCAACACTGCCAGCGTGCGTTCATTGCTGTACGTACAGTCCGTGCAGCTGACGATGCGCATGAACGGAAGCCAGCGTTGCGGAAGTCCTCCGGCGGGCAAGATGAAGAACCAACAAAGGCGATTATGCGCGCTTTACTTGCGGTCAACCACACCCACGACGACACAGGCGGGTAACAATAGAGCATCCACTTGCCCTTCACAGCCTTTGGGGACTGCAATACCGTTCTGGAGCGGGAATCATGGCGAGAAGGAGCAAGAAGGAAGTTTGTGGCCAGGCCGACCTCAACATTCAAGTAGATTAGGGATGTGGTTTACTAGATCGACTAGCAGGTCGATGAGAACAGGTTAAGGCAGGGTGTCTCTTGGGCTGATGATCGTGGTCGCAGCAGCCGGCGAGTGTGGCATGCTTGAAGGAAATGCGAGGCTTACCAGTCGAATGCCCATTGTCGACGTTGCTCCCCGCGATGTGCCTCTATATCCTTCTGGCATCACCATCGACCAAATGCTGACTGTACAGCCGACATTGGTCGTACGCCTCTTGCACTAACGCTAATGTCTAGTTTGACGTAGGTGAGGACGCCGTACATGCTAAGTCAGGAAGCGCAGGTATGACATCATCCGACGCTTGCGTCTTGTGTTTGGTGCGGCTTTCCCATGGGCTATTATGTCCTAGCGTTATGGTCGCTCTGTCTTGAGACATCCCTTATACTGCCATCTCCAGGACGTCCTCTTATTTTCCTTAATGATTCTGTCCAGATGACCACCCTTCCTTCCCGAGATGACGCAGCGAATACTATTCCGAGGGGTTCAACCGCCTTCAGCTTGTACGACACTTTCCTGCTCTAAGCGGAACAGGCAGCGAGCGTAGCTGGCAACACTCTCGATCTCATGTACACCCGCGTAGTCGGCTATCTCCTTCTCAATGCCTTCAATGATACCGCTGGTGCTACCCTATGTTCTGAAATAGCTTCTTGCCACAGCAAAGCGGACGGCGAGCAATATCAGGCCCTGTACAATCTTGGCGAGATGTACCTGAAAGTCTTCATTGGAGCCTGTACGTCGAGTCGCTAGTCTACTTCGTCACCCACATATTACTCAGAGCGCGGATGTTTGTAACAGTCAAAAGGACGAGAGGGAAGACTCCCGCCACTTCAGACCATCCTTCACGACCTTCTTTTGATCCACAGAGGGAGATCAAAATGAACAACCTGCATCCTCAACCCCAAGATTACAAGGACGCAAAGGTTGCGGTATGCTTCGTTACACTATATGCGCTTTGCTTCACCCTTCCGAGAAAGTATGGAGCAGGCACTCATTCGTGATGACTATCGCTGCCTTGCTACCGGCATTATCGATGAGACTTCTCTTCTGGCAGGGCTTACCTACCAGCGTAGGCAAGACGAGGCAACGGGCGTGACCCAGTGTGCGCATATTTTCCTCAAGTCGCTTAGTGACATCCAACCTAGTGGATCTGGGCCGAAAGTGACTATCTGGTTTTCCAATGGTGTAGTTATCCGAACTGACTCATCAACGGGATCGACATCTCATCAGGAAGTGGCAACAGTGTGGACAATATTAGAAAGATTTGGCTACAAGGATATCTACGCCGAACTTAAGGGAGATACGCAGGCAACCAGGATTGACCGGCTAGAGAACATCTTGACGCTCAAAATTGCCGTTCATGACCAATTCAATGGTATGCGGTTTTGGTTTGAAGAAGTACCAGGATGGGTAAGTCTCTTCGTTGCTCAGCTTCGCAGACCTTATGCTATATGCAGGCTATACCGACAGGAGAATTGCTATCGAGTTGTCCTTGCCCCGGGACTAACGCACAAGTCGGCCCGTGTACCGGAATAGGTCGAATTCACCGCACATCATAACCTACCCCTCCCCAGTCCGAGATACCTTCGGTACCACGCTGTGTGCTGTCGTATCCAACATCTGTCCGGTGCGGTGGAATATCTGTTGAGCAGGGCTTGTTACGCAGTGGAAAGCCCCTCAGCTAACTTACCTGTAGAGCTTTGGATAGAGGCGCACGTAGTGATTGATGGTTAAGAGCGACTTGTTGAACTGCTCCTACAGAGCAGTCTTATATACTACTGTACATGGGCTATGATGTAATACTATATAGCATGTAGCCACAGTATCCGGAACTTTCTCCAAGTGACCGGTAGCCTCGTGTCAGTAGTTGCTTACTACACTGCTATTAGTCAGCACTGTAGTTCAACACTCCCCCTCGCTAAGCACCACGGTAGTGTGCGCAAGCGTTCGAGTGCTGATGCAGCTAAGTTAGGCCGAGTCGTAAAACTCAAGGCCGAGTTGCCCCCTAAACTTGGTGAACTTGACATGTCCCAGGTTCTTAGTGAAGAGGTCAGCTGGATTGTCTGAGCCGTCGACGAAGAACACTTCGACCTGCTTATTCTCGATGTACTCTTGAATAGCATGGTAGCGAATGTCGATGTGCTTCGACCGACTTTCAGTCACAGGATTGGAGCTCATAAAGAGTGATCCTTGACTGTCCCCCGCGATAGGGATAGGCCCAAGCTTGTAGCCGATCTCGCCCAATAGGTTGCGGATCCAGACTACTTGGCGAGAGCAATCGCTGATCGCCATGTATTCAGCATCAGTGGACGAGTGCGCAATAGTCTTCTGTGCACGAGATGTCCAGCTGAATACACCTCCAGCTAACTTCAGGAAATATCCTGTCTGTGACCGTCGAGTGGCTGGGTCAGATGCCCAATCTGAGTCTGTACATGCGCTTATGCCGAGTCCCGATGCACCATCATAGACCAGGGAGTAAGATCTGGTCCCAAGGAGGTAGCGGCAAATATACAGCGCCTTGGTGAGGTGCTCATGCGAAGGATTTGCAGAGTATTGAGACAGTTTGGTCACAGCAAAAGCGATGTCAGGTCGGGTACCGAGCATGATGTATAGCAGGGACCCAATGACGGTCTGGAACCTGGAACGGAGAGTAGGATCCGCTGTCTGCTCGTTAGGCTTGGGGTAATACCCAGCAGGCAGTGGAGTAGGCGCAGGCTTCGCGTTCTGCATACCGCATCGCTGAAGCACTTTCTCCAGGTAAGCGCACTGATCAATATGAATCGTGCGACCATTACGCTGGATGCGCATACGCAGGAATTCCTTGACTTCGCCAAGGTCTCTGCACTCCCACTTCTCCATGAACTTGGCCTTCATCTTTTCGACGAGTGCCTTGTTCAGTCCACAGAAAAGGGCGTCATCGACGTACACAACGACGACAACTAGTTCGCCATTCTTCCCCTTGTAGGTGAAGATACCAGCGTCGGAGACTAAGCGTGTGAAGCCTAGCTCCTTCATGGACTGGTTCAGGGTGCGCCACCACGCAAGACCTGCTTGCTTTAGTCCATATAGAGCGCGCAGTAGCCGTAGGACTTTGCGCTCTTTGCCTTTGGCTACGAAGCCTTCAGGTTGTTCCATGTAGATCTCCTCGTCTAGCTTGCCATAGAGGTAAGCGTTGCGGACATCAAGTCCAGTGATATACCAGTTCTCAAGGGCTGAGAGTGCGAGTATGAGACGCACAGTCTCGAAGCGAACAACTGGTGAGAAGATCTGGTCGTAGTCTACACCTTCGACCTGGGAAAAACCTTTGGCAACAAGCCTGGCTTTCTTTCGACCGTCAGATTTGACGTCGAATACCCATCGGTTCTTTATGACCTTACGCCCTTTAGGGCGGTCGACCAGTTCAAAGACCTTTCGCCATCGGAGCGCCTCTAACTCCTCCTGGCAGGCGGCCTTCCATTCCTTTTGCTCAGCCGGTGGTAGGCGAGTGATGTCACGGTAAGTCCATTCTCTAACGTTGGACGTGTTGGGCAAATTCTCATCAACTGGTGGAACCACTTTCATGAGCAGATAGTTGATGAGTGCTACTCCCCCTTCCCG
The DNA here is from genome assembly GCA_025528855.1 of Trametes punicea. Taxonomy (NCBI): domain Eukaryota; kingdom Fungi; phylum Basidiomycota; class Agaricomycetes; order Polyporales; family Polyporaceae; genus Trametes; species Trametes punicea. The sequence goes on from VICQ01000015.1 coordinate 446,959, forward strand.
GCATAGTTTTGCCAGGGCCAGCTCATTGTCGGCGCGCAGTGCCTCTTCGACTTCGTCAGAAGAGTTCCCTGAGTTACTATCAGGTGCGCTGCCAGACGCTTCACCCGAGGCGGATGGAGCAGGTACGTCGCTTGGAGCGGGTGGTGCAGAACTATCGCTGGGAATTTGTTCTGACCGAGAATGTCCGCTACGTCGGGAGCGACCCGACTGTTCGCCGACAATCTTTTTCCACTCCCTCTGCTTCTCTATCTCTTTGAATTGGTGTACAGGATGCCGTGACTCTCCGTACACATTGCCTGGGCGAGTTGGCACTTTCCGCTCACGTGTAGGCCACTGTTTCTTAGGCGTAGGCGGCATCACCGGCACACGGGGCGGCGGACTAGGAGTGCGCACACGAGGTGGCGTCTCAGGTGCATCGTCATGCTCCTGCTCCTGTCTCCTTTCAGGAAGGTGCTGAGGAGGATGACGAGGTTCATCATTGTCGTCATCATCAGGGCCCGAAGGAATGGATGATTCCTGGTCTGATGGGCGTTCCTCTCGTGCATCATGCAACCGAGAGGTGCGGCGTCGCTGGTTTGAAGGGCATTTAGGGAACATATTCTCGTCGAACAACGCATGAGCCGACGTGAATATCACGTTGTTGGGTGAACGCATGAACCTAAAGCCATGTCCACCGGGTGCAACCCCAATGTAGACCATAAGTTCTGACTTGGGCGAGAGCTTGTTCGCCCTTACGGCTGGTGGCAAATGCACGTAGGCACCACACCCAAAAACGCGAAGATGTTTTATGGATGGAGCTTTGCCGTTCAATGCCTCATAGGGGGTTCGCCATTTTAAACGGCGTAGAGGCGTGCGGTTGTACACATGAACAGCATGCTCAATCGCAAATTCCCACCATGATTGAGGAAGACAGGCATCAAGACGCATGGCCTCAGCCTTGTCAGAAAGTGTCCGCATAAGTCGTTCAGCATGACCGTTTTGTTGTGGTTGGTGCGGCACGCTCTGAAGAATCTCAATGCCTTTGTCCTTAAGCAGATTATCGAATGCTTTGGACTTATATTCTCCTCCACCGTCTGACATCCACTTCTGCACCTTCGTCTTGAATTGATTCTCGACGTTGGCTAAGAAGTGTTTAGTCGCTGTGAGCGCAGCATCCTTGGAGCGCAGACACACAGCCCAAGCATATGAAGTATGATCATCGAGGAACATGATTGCATACTTGTACTTGTGGTAGGAGTCGACGGGGAATGACTTCAAGTCCGAATGAATGAGTTCAAACGGTCGAGAAGCCCGTCGAATGGATGGCGGGAATGGCCTTAATGGCATTTTCCCTTCTGCACATCCACGGCAGAGGGGTTCCTCAGAGGGAAACTCAATGGTTGGGAAATCTGCAGTATGTTCCCTAGCACGCTTCAGAACATCCTTGGAAGGATGACCTAGGCGACAATGCATGGTCTGGTAGTCTAGCTTACAGACCGTAGGAAAAATGAGCATCGCATCCGTTGAAGGAAGCGATCTGACACAAAAGATAGTGTCACCTGGCTGTCGAGGATGGAACACAAGAAATGGTTCACCTGACGCCTGGTAGATGCTGATTTCATCAGCAGTACCGCTCACGCTCAGACCTTCCCGGAGGAATTCTCCCAGAGAAAGCAAACGAGAGTTCAGGTCTGGGATGTAGTAGACCGGCGCAATGCGCACCGTGCTATGTCCCCCAGGGGTGATAGGGCAGTTTAGGACAACAGTCCCAGAACCCTTTGCAAATGCAAGGCCGTTTGCAGTACTGACGACAATGTCTTCCTGAAGCGATTCATATTCAACATAATCATTCATGTCGAACGTAAAGTGGAGTGATGCTCCAGAATCAAGCATCCAGATTGGACCGTTCTGGTCAGCCTTAGCTTTGCCCTTGCAGCGAGTACACTCTAAGTATGAGCGAAAATGACTGCATATATATGGAGAGTTACAGACATAGGATCGCGTACTAACTACTACCGCAGATCCTTCCACGCCATTACATGCTATGGAAAGCACGTCAGCGTGTTGTCTGTGGGGCATAAGCGAGAGTACTGACCGAACTTGATCATCGTACTGCTCATAGAGACCAGCCGCATTGGCTATCTCCATGTCCACATCTTCATCCTCGAGACCGAGGGAGACGGCAGACTCCGCGTCATCATCCCTTTCAGTCCAGTCGATGCGCTCAGCCAAAGAAAGGCGAGTGCGCTTTGATGAGTGACTGTCCGCGCCGTCCGAGTCAGAGTTGACTTCGATGATCCGGCTCGTACCTTCTTGCTTGTCGAGAGCCTTGACGACGCTTTCAAGAGTGCGGATGCGCTCTATGCTGGGTGTAACGTCAATGTCGCGCGCAAGTTTGAAAGCACGCTTCAGAGTGGGGTACTTGCTCTCCCCCTCTGGGCCGTTGATACGGACCGGCTTGCGCAAAAGCGCACGCGGATCGACAGTCGCAGTAGGACCGTCAGAGATGGTTGCGGTGGACGCAAGGTGAGCGTGGTCGTTGCCCGAAGGCTTCTGACCCTTACGCTTTCCTCGCCTGGCCTTGCCCTTGCCCTTCTGCTGCTGCTGCGAGCTGCTGTCGCTGTTGTAGCGCTGCTGCTGCTGCTGCTGCTTGAAGGCAGGGTTCTTGCCCTTGCGCTTGATAGCGCTGAGCTTCTTGGCCTCACCAGCCTTTACAGGCTTCCGGCTTGCCGCCGACTCCCATGCCGCAACAAGAGCTTCACGAGCATGACCAGTCGAAAGGTCTTTGATCTCGTGATTGTTCAGGCAGAGCTGAACAGTGGTGTCATACCGCGGCGGTGCAGCACCCAAGATGATCAGGGCGCGCAGGTTCATGGGAACGTCAGCACCGGCGTTGGCGAGCTGATCAAGGTTGCTCTGGATCTTAGCGATCGCAGGGCCAGGATGCTCGTTTGAAGGGATCTGGACATTGTTGGCAGCCTTGTAGAAGCTAAAGGCGCCCATCGCAGATGTGGTCCCATAGAGCTCCTTGAGGGCCTCCCACAGGCCTTTGGCTGTCGTCTCATCAGAGACGAGCCTGGTTACCTCAGCGTTTAGGCGCAAGCGTATCGAACCCATGGCCTTGGCCTCCATCTGGGCCCAGCCTAGGACTTCGTTACGGTTACTTCCGTCCTGTGCAAGAATAGGAGCGGTAACGCCTGCAGGTGGATCGACGATGATCCAGACTTCCTGCTGCTGAAGGTAGGCCTGCATGAGCTCAGCCCAGCGAGGGTAGTTCGATCCATCGAGGACAGGAACAAGCTGAGTGAGCGAGTTGGACATGTTGATGAAAGGGAGTTCTGTAGAAACAGAATGTCAGCATCTGTCCATGCGCGCAACAAGGCAGCCATAATGGCACCAAGGGCAGCAATGCTGAACACTCCCTGCGCTCTAGCAGGCTAGGTGCAGCCGGCATGGCGCACACTAGGGCCCGCGACATCAAGCCCCTTTAGGGCGACGTCCAGGTATGCTGGGCGCTCATAAGTCAGGCCTTGTCAGGCATAGACTTAGGCTTCAACCAGCTGAGCTGGGAGCATCAGGATCGCAGCCAGCATAGGCGCAGATCCGAGCATCAACCAGGGCTCATAACCTGTTGAGCAGGGCTTGTTACGCAGTGGAAAGCCCCTCAGCTCACTTACCTGTAGAGCTTTGGATAGAGGCGCACGTAGTGATTGATGGTTAAGAGCGACTTGTTGAACTGCTCCTACAGAGCAGTCTTATATACTACTGTACATGGGCTATGATGTAATACTATATAGCATGTAGCCACAGTATCCGGAACTTTCTCCAAGTGACCGGTAGCCTCGTGTCAGTAGTTGCTTACTACACTGCTATTAGTCAGCACTGTAGTTCAACAATCCCAGCCGCCGCGGCCCTGGTGCAAAGGGCGGCGCGAGTTCGATAGAGCCCTCGAATACAGTATCGTTTCATTTTCTCTTCACCGGTCACAATTTCGTGCCTTCGACTTCCGAGCCTCCCTTTTCTGCTCCCTTCATCCTTCCCTGTTTCTGAACTCGCCCCGCAGTCACCGGTGACTAGGGCGGTATGTGCGTTGATGGCGACCGGTCTAGACGCTCCAGCCCAGCCCGTGGCGAAACCAAGCAAGCGGAGTCGGCAGTCAACATCTGGTGTGCTGGGCCTTGGCAGCGCAATTGCTTCTCTGGACAGTCCCCGAATCTTATAGCGCTGCGAGGACCTTCGCGGATTGAGCTGCCATGGCAAGTTCTCGCAGGTTCCATGCATTGCAGCGCGCAGTCATCTCGCATCGCGTCCATCGGCGTCAGACTGGGGATCTGAAAGGCAACGACAATAAGCTATAGACGTCCACCTCCGTCGCCAGGCTGCGGGTGCAGGCGAACCCACGTTGTCACACTTTTGTGCGGCCGCGCCGCGCGGTCTCGCCTACCCTTGGCGGGCTTCGCGTTCGCTCGCTCTGCCGGGCGTGCCGGCGGTGGCCAGGTCGACCGTATGCAAAAGTCTAAAACCCCACATGCTTGCGCCGTTCTGTCACCCCAGGTCTGCTTCTTCGCACACGGATGTGTCACGCCACCCGCCACGTACGCATATGTTACCATGAAATCCAGTCCTGAACTTCCTGGACAGGCCTGCTTCGTGATGGTCTGATGGTGATGGAAAGACGCAGCGGTATTACTGGGACTGTACCTTCGCGGATTCGCACCGTGCCGACCGCCGAAGGGACGACGAGCACGTTCTCCCGCATGTATACTTATCCGAGCCCGGCCAATTATCCGACCTATTTAGCAAGATGTGTTACCAGCACTGTGGGTGGCTCGCGACCACGGAATGAATGATCAGTGCGGAATGCCCGTGAGGACGCGAGTGGGCATACTGGAGCGTCACGCGCCCTTACTGGATTCGCAGATGACCGTCGTGGACGAGCATCCCAGCACTGAGGGAGCGAAGAAGGCCCGTCCCCCGTTCCGCATCCCCGCGTGAGCGTCCTGCAGCATGTCGATCTGTACTGGCACGACGCCACGATCGCGTTAGGCACCCAGGCGTACATATCAGGATGCGATACCCGGTCGCGGATGATGCGTCCCGTGCCCCCATGCAGGGCAATCGCTGAGCCATGTCTGAGCGTTGGTTCGACATAGCCATGTTTGTTTCGCCAGACGCGGTAGTGTTACAGCCTATCGCACCTACGGCGACGGTCCTGGCCTCGCAGGCCGATCTGCGTACGGGCGCCTCCGGTTTTCCCGTTGCATTCCCGTTCTTGGTTATCCACAGCTTGTCGACAGGTGCTACCACGTCTACTCAAACATATCGGCAAAACCTCTGATGCATACGAGCGACGATCCCCATGTGCGTCATCTTAGGAAGAACAGGGCGAGTGCAAGGTGCCACGCGAGCAGGGGACCCTCTTATCGATGCGATACATTCATCGACAGCGCACCTTGCATCGGGCGCGCCCATGGTCGCAGCGACACGCTGACGTCGCTGCTTGCGTTGATACTGTCGGAACGATGACTCCTGCGTCCAGGCGCATCAACAATACCGACGTGCGCGCAGTTGCCATGCAGAGATGCTCTCGTCGACCGTGCAAGGTCCGTATGCATGAAATCATCATCGCAGTCCACGAGCACTCAAACTGCATGACGGTGACAGCACCCCTGGAATGTGCTCGTCTCTGGACGGGCATGTTTCTCATGCTGGAGCTTTTCAGTGATGCTCAAGGACAGCTTGGGAAGTTATGACACAGTCACGCAAGGGGACAGATGCAGAGCCGTATGCGGTATGCAGTGTACATTCTTGTTCATATTCTTGGGAACAACTGCTCGCGAAGAGTATTGGCATAGCATGGTAAAGCATTCTCGGATCTCTGACACACCCACTCCACAGCTCGTTCAGCGCAATTTGCACACAAGGACCAAGCTGACGTCTCAACCACATTGCGTTCCCAGGACGCTGGCGAGTCCCGCGTCACGATCGCGTCCCCGTGCCGCCGTCGCGCTCAACGGACCAAATCCAGATCGCGCCAGGTATGCGACGGGTGACGTCAGACCCGCGCGAGATGGGCACACCGCGCGGCAACGCGAAGCATCACGCGTCGCCATGTCACGCCTGTCAGCGGAGAAACAGGGAGGAACGACGAGAAAAGCCTGAAAATTCATATTCAGATCGCGAGCGTGAGGGTGACTCGTTCCCGGCGGGGAAGCGGTCGTGACGTGCTGACGCGATAGTGCGAATATGATACTCCGCACGATCCAGGACGCATGAGCTGGTCACCGGGACGTTCGACCGTGCTGACGGCGGAGGCTGCATATGCTCAGCGGATGACATAAAAGTAATTGCACGCTAGGGCGGACGGGGCGAACAGCGGAGAGACAGGATGTGGTGTAAGCGGTGAGATTACACAACGCACCTTGTTCATCATAGCCTGCGTCAGCCGCGCACAAGCCTTTCTTGAGCCTTCCGCAGACGCTCTGCGAGCCTTCGACGCGGGGAGGACCGACGGTTGAGGAACGCCGAAGACAGGTGCAAACGTATACCCCCAGTGACTCAGCCGAACACTCGACGCTGCCCGCTGGCCTGTGCCACTTAGCGAGAGAATTTCCTTTGAGCTCCGTGATCAAGAGGAGAGCCTCCCGTTCGACAGGAGCCTAGACTCACCGTGTCCGTCCCCCGGAATTCTGGTTGACTATCCGCAGAGCTCAGGCTTGGGTTCGGATGAGAGTAAAGTCTGGGGACGGTCCCCGAACGTCAAATTCGTTCGCCGCCGGAGCGCCCGCATCTAGGGGTGGCTGCGCTCGCGAGCCTCGGTGCTCTGCTCAGGAGGCCTGGGGAAGTCAGCATGGTGGACGGAGGGACAGAGTCCGAGACGGGCCGAGACGGTGACGCCACGACGCTTGCGCGAGAGAGTGCTCCAAGTCCGACGGCGCGGGGTTGGCGGCACGGACTCGGCAGAGGGTCGGACGGCAGCTCGGAGTTGTCGATGATTGGGCGGCGACGGGTCGCTGATGACGTCGGTGCCGTCGCAGCTGTTGCCAGTCGCCGTTGCTACTCCACGATGCGTGAGGTACAACAGCGTACGGTAGCATTATTACGTTGCGCTGGATCTGGACATTCGTACGTTCATTGTGCCCGAACTCAGGAGCGGTCTTGGAGTTTCGTTGTTTGAATCGCGCACTCCCTCAAAACATTGTTTGCTGACCCAGCGGGCGAGCCGCGCATCTCTCGCCGCGTCTTGCATTTAAAATCCATCAAGTTTAGCTGTGCTGCCAGATCGTCACACTCGAAAGCCACCGCTTACGGGACCGACGGTTGCTACGTACAGAACAAATGCATCCGAGAGCTCATGACCCGCATCTTTGGGGTGCGTCGTAAAGGGCGTTGTGACTCTCAGCTGGAAAGCCTAGGCTCACACTGTTTTGAACCTTCCCCAGGAATACCGAAGATTTGGCCAATGACTAACGAACTATTCCAGCTATGTCCGTAGCTTCCCATGACAAGACTCATGGTTGACACCCCATGACTGGGGCAAGCTGTATCTCAATGATGTTGCTAGTGGAGGTGAGCACCAGTGTCTTCTCCATTGAGCAGTTCCTTGAGAGTTCATCAAGGCTGCGGTTGTCATAACCGTTCTAATTGACGATGTGGCTGCCTGTGTCACCAGAGAATATTTGACGCCACTGGCGCACCAGCATGTCCGCCGGGCGTGCGGGTGGGCACAAACCGCACACAAAGTCCTATCGTGCCTTCCCTCATGGTCGGACATTGTTCGACATGAACCCTGCAGCCACTGGCGCGTCAATAGCGAGACCCCAGAATTGCCATAGGGCCTAACAACGCCGCGACAGTCACCCTCTTGTGCCCCGAGTAAGTACTAGTTCGCACCCGGTCTTGCGGGGAGCGGTGGCCCGAGCATGGCAATCAGGTGATGGATGGATGACACGGCATGTATGCACGACATCCTGTCCCACTTGCACGCTGGAAATGTGATCGGACGGGGTCTGACCGGCTCCGGCATTCCAGCTAGTGCTGCCCGCACAGTTCAGGGTTCAGGGCGTACAATACGTGGCGAAGAGGCAGACATTTTATACATAACAGGACAGATTGGAAAAGTTCAGATAACCGTGCCGCGCCGTATCCTATGGTAGGTGAGCATCAGTCGCTTAACACTACAGCCGCTCAATGCTAGTTCACCAGAGATATACGGGTTTAGCTCGGCAACAAATCGTTGGCAACGAATGCCGGGTGCTTCAACTGCTTCCGGCGGTGTGTACGGTCAATTTCCGCACGTCCAACCTCTGAGAGTGCATCCCTACCGCAGCATCATGCTTGATACATTTTACCCAACTGAACGGACACCAATTTACGCTGAATTCCAGTCGCAGTGCATTAGCGGACTGGTCTCGTTCATCTGCTCGCACGTCGCCGGAAGGTCACAGTCACCTACCACTTCAAATTGTTTGGAACAGTCAATACTGGACCCGGAGATATCCTGACAACACTGGTATGGTACCGACGACATCGATATTCCGGGACTTCGCGCTTGCCGATGTAGCTACTGATATCCGCCTCCGGTACATCTCGCACATCGGGTCCGGTCGCGCATGCGCGGAGATGAGCATGCCGTTCTGCGACGTCGAGACAACTCCGAGGTAAACGTCACGTTACAAGATTGCCAATGAAACGGTGTTCTGCGGTCAACGCATCATCTGTGTGTGTGGAATGATTAGTTTCCAGGCGATGTTCAGGGTTCGAGGAGTATTCTCGGTGGCAGATGCATAGGAGGCACAGCAATACATAGACAAACGGCATGCTGAGAAACGACCACAGAATGGTGAAGCTGCCTACCAGTGGCATAACGCGAACCCTTCGACCTTGTGGCGCTTATAGGTCCACATGTAGCCGAGGGGTACCGCCCCGGTCTTCCGGGCGTTCAGAAAGACAGCCCACCTGGAGGCGGGCCTAGGTTCTCAGACCTCCTCTCGCGTTCCGCATCCAACGTCAGCCGGAGTTCGTAGCTCTCCCTGGTTCTCATTTTGTGCGCCGAAAGCAGCTTCTTGTCTCAACTCATCGACGCGAGTCTGAAGCTCTCCCTCAGATGCACTGCCAACGCGGTTCACGTGCTGTCGAATCGGATGAAGCACGATCTGCGAATGGGCAGAAAACCTGTAACGCGCTACAGCACTCCACGGTAGCAATCTCCAATCAAACCCATAAAACACTCCAGCAAGCCGCCGGATCTTGACACGATAGCTCTCGTACCTGGGTGCACCACCCCGGACCGCGGCCAAGAAATCTGGGGCAAGCCATGGGCGCCAAAATGTTACCCCGCGATGCAAAATCTTACACCCCGCGCTCTCACTTCTGTCGAGACGTCGGCGCAGAGCGCGCCACATGCAGCGCTGCCGAGCGCAAATTCAGGACCGCCGCCATGGACCTTGGAAGGCGTGTGTCGGGCGTACGGCGCGTTCTGATGGTGCAACGGACGCGGGCCGCTCGACGCTCGGACGGAACACCGTTACAACATCTCTTCCGCCTTCTCGAGATATCGGTGTGACAGTGCACAGTTTGGAAGAACGACATCCTCGTCAACCGCACAGGAACGTGCGAACGCGCGAGCTCTCCTCCCGCCTCGAACGTGCGCGTGCGGGGTCCCGCAGACAATGCTTCCTGCTAATTTGGGTCTTCCGAGCGTCCAAGGCACTAGCTTCAGCCACAACGGTTTGGTGGAATCTCGCTTATGCTAATGCTTCCAGATGTGTAAGATCCGATCTTGTCTCCTGCACTATTTCAGTTTATCCGTTTACTGCACCCCCGAACGACTGTGACAGGCGTACACATTCCCCAGCTGTGTTAGTGTCCCTCTGTGCACGGCGCGAGATGGCGCGCTCTTTCCAAGATGGTGGGGCTTGGCGATTGTTCGACGCATTTTTTCCTCGACCGACTGATTGGAAGCTGCGTGACATGTTCGTTACGCATTCAGTCTCTCCTGTCTCTTGGGCCAGACGTATGATGGTGCTGTAACGTGTCGCTGTGCTGGGCCATCTTGTGGGATCCTCATCAACCGAGTCATCCTCCAGGGTGAATTGAGTAGCGATCGTTTTGTTCCGACGTGGATTGAGAAGAGACCGGCTCGGAGGCAAATCGTAATGTGACATGTCTGGATGACAGTCCTAGTCTTAGCGGTAGGCTGGTCAGTGGTCTAAGCCTGGCAAGTCGAGAGTCTGAGAGAATGCGAGTGCACGCAACTTCTCTGATAAGAAATCTAGATTACTAACGAGGTCCCCCAGATCCGAATGGACAACAGGGTATTAAGGCGGTCCGTGTCCATATACAGCAATACCGTACCGTCCGCAATACCTCGCACTCTACGATCCGTCCTCGGCGGGCAGATGAGGTTGAGACTCGGAAGCAGGTGCCGCATCCCCATTGGCCCCGTCGCCGTTCTTCTGAAGTTGGGGCTTCGAGTCGTCATCACCGCCCGCTGCGGGCGCGCTCCCCTTGGGAGGAAGTGCTGGAGGTGCCACGTCTGCCTTTGAGTTCCGCGTTTCGACCATGGCCTCTGCGTCCACCACTTCCGGTTCAGCAACGAGAGGCTTCTCCGTGACAATGGCAGCCGGCGGAGTCGGAGCAGGAGACGTCTTGCCGCTCATGGGGTTGACCGCAGGCGTCTTCTCTGGGGAATTGGTCCCAGGAGAAGGAGAATCGACTACTGGAGCAGGTAAGGCCTTCTCGATGACCGGAATAGGCGTAGGATCCTTAGCCGATGTGGAAACGTGGCGCCCATTGAGCGTGCTCGCGCGTTGCAGTATGCCCCTGAATCGCCCAGGGTTCGTGGCAGAGTGCACCGCCGGCTGTGCAGTGGGCTGAGTTGCCGGCTGCTGTTGCTGCTTGTTGACTACCGGCTTCTCGGAGACAACAGTTTCGAGCATAGCTGTGGGACCCGCGACGTTCTTCAGGCCGGTCAGCTTCTCCTGAAGGTAGCGGGCGTCTGCGAGGAGCCTTGAGAGCTTTTGTGTGAGCGCGAACACGAAACGCTTGAATACATAAAGGAACACACCTTTCTTTGGCCTCCAGGGAAGGGAGCTCAATCTTCGCGTACTCCTCTGACAGTCGGTGATTGATGGCAGCGAAGACTTGGGTCATGACGAACTATCACGAAACAGCATTAGTGCCGCAACAGGCCCCCAAACGTTTCAGGATAGCCACCTCAACGACGGACGAGGGGAGATACCGCGACAGGACCTTGTGCAGCGTCACAGTCTCCTTTACGAGAACTTCCATGTATTCGTTGACTCCACCGCCTTCCTTCGGCACGTCCCATCTCACTGCCTAGAGAGAAGTCAGTCAACAAGATGTACTGCAACACGTCACACGGATCGAGCACCTGTAGTGAACGAATATGTGCGGTGAGACGGTCGCCCATAATGGCGATCAACTTCGCATGGATTTCGTTCTGGTGCTCTTGATAATCCTTAGAGCGGAGGGCGTCAGTATATGCGTCCCTCCGATAGACGTAGCAGACGCGTACCCGCTTGAGCTTGTCGAATTCGATGAGCATCACCGCCTGCTTCTGGCTCAAGTGTCTCCGGAACGTCTCCCGAATATACGGAATGAGTGAAATCATGATCGCAAGCGATTGCGATGCAAGGGCTACCACAATGCCCGTCAGAGGCAGCCTTCACACAATCACAATCACGTAACAAGCAACTGCTGACCTAAATGTTTTGCCGTAATGTTCTTCAGGCCCGCAGAGCGCATCGCGCCCGCACCGAGGACGACCTGGCACGTGCGCGAGTTGAACGACTTCAGGAGCTCGATTATGCGGCTCATCGTGTCCGTCGTCAGGAGTGACACGTTCACGATTACCTTCAGGTACTCCGCGAGTAGCACGAGTACGTCTAGCGTCGCGCTCACCGCGAAGAACGCCCGCTCCTCGACGCGCACGTGCTTCGTCGGCGTGTTCGCTGCACGCCGCCGCGGCGACCTCCCAGGAGAGGTCGGGAAGTTTGGCGAGGGGAGTGGGGAGGAGGGATGGGGCTGGGCGGCCGAAGCGCCATTGACGGCGAGTGAGGGGGATTGCGGCGCGGGGGATGGAGAAGGCACAGGTGAGAGGGTGTTTAAGGGAGGTTGGTTGAGCAGGAGCTCTGGAGGGTCCTGGATGGAAGCATCGACGATGATGTCGACCACACGCTGCACGGAGGGTGCCACCTCCGCTGCGTTCCACTGCTCGTCCTCCACAAGCTTTGCAGAGTGTGACAACTGAGTCTGGTGGAAATGTTGCAAGAAGCTCTTCGCCTGCGAAGTGATGGTTCAGGCAACACTCAATTTCTCTCAGGCAAATGATGCAGGCTTGACACTCACTTGGCCTACGATGGTCCCGCGCAAACCCACAATCATCCGCCTGCAGATGACCTCCGACTTCACGACGAAGTCCCAAGACTCGTTAAAGAATGCACAGAAGCTTGGCAGATCCAGCGCTGTATGCTGCTCCGCACGAACATTGATGACCTTGGACGCGCATGCATTCGCAAGTTCGGCCGCAGAAGAGAGGATGTCCGATAGCTCCTCCTGTAGCGCGGTGAGGTCGACGCTGGCTTTTGGCGACCTGATGACCTGTTTGAGCACTAGCTATGCGAGAAAGCGCGTCATAGACGTACTGAATTCCTTGGACGACTTCAACAATGATCGCATTTTCGCGGTGCAAGCCCTCTATGCAGTTCAGCAAGCTCCGATACATGGACCGGGCAAGGTCCATGAAGGAGGAATGCGACATGGCGCGCAGCTCCGCCGCCACACCAGACCTGAACACTGGTCAAGACGTGCGATACATAGACACTACTAACACTCACTGTCGGGGTATCGAGTCGTCCTCGCCGAGCTCAAGGGCTGGTATTGGCTAGGAAGCAATAAGCATACATAGCAAGTAGCTTTGCTATCCGAAACCTACCCGTTTGACTGTACTTCGCACCTCCGTCATAACAACGTCCCGCCATGACATCGTCGCTTCGAGTATGCCCTTCGTGCGAACCAAGGACTGAAGCAGAGGCCGGAGTCGATCTTTCAGCGACATGTCAAAGTCTTGTCGTCGCGGTTCAGGCCATGTTTCATGGTTAGAGTCAATGCGCTCGACTAGATCCTGCCGTAGAAGGTTTACAAACTCGGACGTCAGCGAGGACGTGATCTCCATAGTCAACGTCCTCAGATGTTCCGGTAGCGCAGCGAAGGCGTTCAGAGACGAGAGGTGTATTGAAGGTGCAGGAGGCGGCGGCGGAGGTGGAGGCGGCGTAGCAGGCGGGGACTCGACGACTGTGGGTAAGGGAGAGGAACGACCGTTCTTCCCTGGTACTAGCGGTGGCCGAGATGGTCTCGCCTCATCGTCCTTGAGATGCCATAACCTGTCCAGCTCCTCAATCATGTCTAGAGCCTCGCCCCACTGACCAGCCGCGACCAAGCTCTTTGCAACCCCGGTCATCTCTACGATCCCACCTATGAAGCGCACGCCGTCCTTCAGCGCGGCCATGTTGCGCAGCTTGCCTTCTTTGCGAATGACCTCCAGTCCACGTTTTGCGCCCTTCTCGTCGACATCCTTTAGGAGGCCGCGCAGGTGAGATATTCGGTCGAGGCATTGCTCCGACTCAGTCTGCAGATCCTGGAGATTCGCGAGTGCAGCGAAGAATGAGGTTGACCGCACCGAGATCTCGCGAATGAGGTGTTGCTCGATCGTATCTGCATAGTGGGACAGCTTCTCAAGCAAGGGAAGAGAGTGGGAAAGGGACGACGGGTCTGAGAATTCCTCCTCGCCTTCGCGCTGCTCGGTAACAGCGTTGAACGTTCGGGGTCGCCAAGATTGAAGTTGGGTTCAAAGAACACTGACGGAACGGTCTCTAGTGGTGGTGGAGCTTTCGCAGGGGTGGCCGCGACGTTCTCGGAGAATGAGGTACGTCAATGCTAGACGAGGGAAGAGGAGTCTCGATCTGTGCGGCGCCTTCCCGACCTTGCTCTGCGTTCTGAACGAAGCGCTCCCACTCTGGTGTGATCGCGCGGAGGTACGAGTCGAAGTCCTTGCGGCGCACGCGCGGCAGCTCGGCGGGGGGCGCGGCTGGGAGCGCAGAGTGCGCCTTGGGCGGTGCGGGTCTCTTGTGAGGGCTGTTCACAACGTTTGAGATGGCTACACTTGTCGTTAAACATGCGAGCGGTGTTGAGAGATTATTGCATTTGGCATACCATTGAAGCCATGTTTCGAGCTGCTCCATTCAGGCGGAAGAGCACCCAAGGCAAGAGAAGCCACAGAGCCGTTATCAGCTACGTCGTAAGGGGCATGGCCCGCAAAGTAATCTCCTTTGCCCTCAGTAGTCTCGGATATGCTGCCGGGGCCAGGTTTTCGAGTTGCAGAGTCCCAGTTGAATCTGTATGCGGCAGGGCGAGATGCGGTGAACGAGGGCAGCTCTTCGACAGGCGACGCGGGACGCGAGGGAGTTGACGCGTAGTCGGACATGAGTAAGGCAAGCGAGGGGTGATCTGAAGCTCAGGTGCAACGGATACACAGCGCTACGTTGCCTCAGGGGAAGGTCTAGGAAGCAGCATGAATCCCAGCAGCGAGCCCGTCGTCGTCGTCGAAAGCGATGCCGAAGGAGTGTGCGAGCTCAGGCTCAGGCTCCCGCCGCGCTGCCCGATTGTCTCCAGCGCATCTATGGGCGTCTACGAAAACAGGCGTCGCTTACGTAAGCGTGTGCTCGATCTCCAGGAGACGCCCGTCTGCTACTGCATCCTCGTGAATTGCGCGGACCAGCGCGGTCAGAGGCTCAGCATGGCCATGGCGAGTCCACTCGCTCTTTCGCTGCCTGCGCCTCTTCGCCACTTCTTCTCCCTCTTCCCGCTCTACACACATCCACCAATCGAATCGCCGGACAAGGCGCGCCCCGTAACGTCTCCCACACTCTGGATACACCCGCCATGGAGCCCGGACGCGGATGTGCTGAGCAGCGACGTAGAGTGTCTCAAGTGGCAGGCCTACCTCGCTCTCCGTGGACTCTCCGACGTCGTCCTTCGCTGGGATATTTCCGTTGACGGCGCGCTCGATAACCGTCTTCCTAACCTGCACGTCCCATTGAAGACGCTCCCTGGCGCGTCCCTCGAAGTAAAGCAGCAGGACGACGGAGAGGGAGAGCTCCTTCCGGCGCACCTAATCCCCGAATGGGTAGATGGACAAGTCGGGGCCCTTGACGAACTGGAAGGCTACGTAGACCAGGCTGCGCGCGATGAGAGCCGCGCTTGGGTCGCGCTCCTGGAGGGCAATGTTCATGCGGCCCTGGTATGCTTGCATCTCGCGTCACTGGCCCCGCCTCCTCATGCAGAAGTGCAGGTTCTCCATCAACCATCCTCTACGTCTTTCCTGAATCTCCTTTCCCCGTATCAAAGCAAACTGCGCCCTCTGGAAGCCGTAGTCACCCACCCGCCCGCACCGCTGTTTGGCATCAGTTCGCTCCTGCCTTCATACGGGACCCATGTCGACGTCGACACAATCGAGCATCAGTATAAGGAAGCTATCTCTTCCCTGTCTGAACGCCTTGGCACCGACAGATGGTTCCTCGGCTCATCGTGAGTCGACTATGGTCTTGCAACAAGCGTTCAACCACCGATTGCTGATAATGAGGACAGGTCACCTACAGCTCTGGACGCGCTCGTGTTCGCGTACCTTCACTGCATTCTGCACTCCAAGGAACATACACTTAGATTTGAAGTCACTCGACGTGTCAATCTCGTTGCCTGGGAGCGCCGTGTGCAAAGCCAAGTGCGCGATGCCTTCCGTGTTGTCGAGTCTCTTCGGCAGCCGTAGGCTCTGTACTCCTCAATGAAAGATTTTCTGTGCTGCACTGCAGACGCGCCTGTATGTGAGGCTAAGGGTGGTGTTCTAAGTGGTGGATGATAATCTTGCTGTCAGAGTAGCTGGTGAATGGGCCTCCAAGCATTTCGGAGCTTTCGCTACCTGGTGGAATCGGGGCCTTCCTCAGCGCCGAAGTGGAGCTATGAATATCGATTGCATCCGAGGGGCCCTGATTTGACAAGGGCAGTCTGCGTATAGTGAGTTCAGTGCCTACAGACGTACCAAAGACCTCTCAACATGTGTCGCCGCAGGTGTCGCCAGTGGCTACTATCACTTGCGGAGTTGTGTGTGCAAACAACGATCATAATGTACATGAGATAGAGCACTGCTTCAAGAAGGGTGATGTGAATGGCTACAGTATGTGAACACTGGACTTTATGGAGGATCACAGGTGTATCCAAAGCGTTGTTCCCCAAACTTTTGCCAACCACTCTTACTGCCACGTGATGGCCTGGACCACCTAAGGGTATGATACTCAGGTCTCGAGCTTGGTGAGGTATACCATCTTGCACACTGGACAGTGCATGCTGTCTGCAAGCTCGTTGAAGATGCAACTAAGTGGATCCTCCCATCAGTCCATGAATGGTCGATGACTGGCCAAATGGGACTAATCAGGCCTTGGGAGGGACGTTGTTCCTCACCTATGGCAAAAGATGTGCCCACACAATGCTGCCACAGGATCAACGGGCTGCTGGAGGCATGATTTGCAACGCCACGACGTTGGATCCATTGGCATTTCTCCATAATTGCCTCTGTCGAGCCGAGCCTGAACCGAATTGTCCGAGGAGGAAGCGGGCACATTGGCCGCGGACGGACGGGTTGTAGGGCGAGCGATTTGCCGTGACGAACGAATGCGAGCCTGGTCTTGGAGCCATGCTACTACTTTTGCAGAAGCTACCTCAGGTGATGCGTGCACCTTACGAGGGAGGACCTCGTCGGGCACTCGGGGCTTCTGAGGTCCTTGCCGCTCGCCGAGTAGCGGCCGCGCATCCTGCAAATGCGATCAGTCTGCCGCGCTCTACTTGGTCTTGCCTCTGGAGTGAATGACACCTACCGAGAGCTCTGACCACGTCGGGCTTGGGGCTTGAGAAGAGTAGTTCGTTGCGAGAGATGTAGCGCACGCCGCGTCGTCGGAGCCGCTGCAAGACGACCTCGGCGGCAGCAGCGAACGGACAAGTTCACTCCTCTTCTCAGAGTCGGAATCGTTGGCCGAGTTGAATTCGGGCCCAGGCTCTTCTAGAACGCTGAGAATGCGGTCGATGTTGTGCTTTCCGAAATCCTGCACCAGTGCATCTGCCAGCGCGGCATCAGCGACATTCCCCTGGACTGCGTCGGGCTGCGCTGTAGTGGGTGATTTTTCGCTGTTCTCATCTCCCGTACAAGGACGAACAGGAGAGGTGAGCTGCCCTCCCGGTTCGTCTGGTTCAACAAAACCGAGTTCACCCGAGTTCTCGGACACCTTATCGACAGCGGACAGGCTGGAGCGGCGCGAGGAGACACGATCGGCGACTGGACCCTGTAAGTGCCTATCGTCAGCAAAGACTAGGGCGTGCTGCTCTCATACCTGCGCAAGACGTACCGAGTTCGACTGTGGCAAGCCACTCAAGAACCACTCCGTCTGCGTGCAGGGCAGGGAAGCAGCGGGCTCATCCGTGGCAAAAAGCACATCAACTTTGTTCACACAAGAATCGGCCTCCTGACTTTTCTTCATCTGATTGTAGATACCCTCTGAGATAATCTCTGACCAGCCGAGTTGGAGTGCGCCTACCTGCAAACCAGGTGGTGGCTGACCGCTCTTAGACCCGAAGACTACAACGGTGCCTTGGGCCAAGGGCGTCGTAGTGAGTGAGCAGTCGGCCGTATGCTTGAATATGCGGCGCGCTCAGAATCGGGCGAACAAGAAAAAGGACAGTTACTTTGAGGCATAGTACTCACCGCAATCAACGCCTTTCTGTCTTGGAAGCCTCGGCCGCATTTGTCGCAGAAGGCATGACGGTTAGAGAGACGCCAGTGGTCCTCCAACTTCATACCTGGAGGAAGGTGAATACCGCAGACCTCGCAGGAGAGAGCGTTTGCGGTGGTGTGCTACCGCCAAACGCGTCACCGGTCATTGACCCTGAGGTAAAGCTAGGGAACTGCTCACCTCTGCCAGTTCGGCTGCGCTCCCGAACCGTTGTCGACAAATCGAACATGCGACGCGTTTGGGAGCGTCGCATGAGTGGACCTCGCCGAAGAGAATTGCCTGCGAACATCGCGGGCATTTCAGCTCGACCGGGAATTCCCTCCCATGCATCTCGCGAAGATGCTGTTCAAAAGGCTTCAGCACACTAGCCACGCGGCAGAGCGCTGCTGGGTGCGCACCTCAGAAAGCTCATGAAAGGTAGTAAAGTGCTTGTCGCAAGTGGTGCATGTGGGAGCCTTCGGGAAAGGCTGCGACGAAGCTGTAGTTGGCTGGCGATCACCGATGCGCGTTGGCATCGACGAGAGCGTGATCCCTGTCGCAGTGTGGCCCGAACTTTGACGATGCTCTCTGAAAGAACGCATCTTCTGGAACGTTTGTGAACACTCGAGGCATATGAAGAATGCTGCGCCGGTGTGGCCCGAGGCCATCATATGGTTTCTGCATTGTCGCTTGCTGATGAAGACGTCCTGGCATTGGCTGCACTGCGAAGGTGCCATTTTGTCAAAGCAGCTTGCAGGGAGATATATGTATGGTGAAGGCGAGGATACGTACCTGTCGAAGCGTCTGCTTATAAGGATCTTGGATATGCTGCTGCAGGTCGTCAGGAAGCAGGGAACCTACCGCAGTACCTCATGTGCCATTGACCTGCACGTCCACACGGCGCTTGCACACCTCCCTGTTCATCGATCGCACGGATGATGCCCCTGCAAGCGTGCAGGAAAGGCCACAAAGAGAAACAGCTTGCAGTATTACAATAAGACGCTCCTTGAACGGCTCGCAGGCATTATCTGGTCAGCATCGCCACTAGTGGTATTAAGGGGAAAGCGCCGAACGCAGCGACAGGAATCACTGACATCTCAAACTGCGGTTTCAGTGGCCAGTGAATTGCCTCACTTCAATGCGATCAGCAGGGGTAATTCCACTTGCCACCGAGAGGCGTGGTGCTGCAGACAGTGTTCAGCAAGGTGCAGTCTAATGCATTCGCAAACACCGACTAAGAGATCCGATAGCGGAAAGCTGCCCATAACGCCTGCGGCAAACTATGCGAACACCTTCGAGACCGCCAATTCGTCCTCTCCCAGCTTCCTGCGATCCTTGCGGATACTGCGCTCTGCTTGCGCATGCTTCCGGTGGCCATATTTATCACCCTTCTCGCGCTTGAGGGCAGAACGGATTGCCGTAGGGGTGACAAATTCTACCGCAGCATAGTCAGCTGGCCGTTGAGGAATTCACGCGAAGATCATGGTATTTACCGGGGTTAGAGTACACCGTGGCACCGCTGAATGCACCTTCGAAGATGCGGATTGGTGTGAGCACAAAGCGCGGCCCGATTTCCACAAGCGACATCTGTGGGGGACCATTCGGTTGCAGTGGGTCCTTCTCCACGATCTGTCAACGAGAATAATCAACGCTGGACAACGTGCGCTTGATGGGGCTGCCAAAGACTGACTTGGAAGTTGCGGAACCAGATCTTATTGTCGAGAATTGAGAAGGTTAGGATGTGGTCGATGAAGGGTTTGGCTTTGCGGGCCTGAGGAGGTACACCGAATATCTGTCGCGTAGTCTGTGAGAAAGACCAAAGTTTGCTGCCTGGATAACACTTACATGGGTGAAGAGTTCCTTCGTGAGCCTACCCCACTCTGTCTCATCGAACTCCTTGGCGAAGCTCAAGATGCCTCGACTGCCCTTCAAGCAGTTGCCAGTCATCTTGAGCTCGTCCATGGTGTGGATGTTCTGGACATGCATCTTGATACTGGGCCCATTTGGCGTCTTCGCAGCCCAAAGGTAAAGGTCTTCATGGCGGCGAGCCTCAAAGTACAGGGTGTTATTGCAGTTGTTGAGGTCAGCCAATTCAGGAAGGAGATGGAGGTGGTCTTTCGAATCCAGCTTCGAGTCTGACGGCGATATGTGAGGATTTCCGCTCTGCATGTTCAGTAAATTACAAACCTTTCTTGACATGTGGTAGCAATGCCTCGAGGTCATTCATAAGATGCCTCATGCGATGGTTGATCCCTCGCGAGGAAAGCATGAGTACGCGCTGCTTGTTTCTGGGCTTCTTCGCAGAAGGGGCATGTTCTTGTTGGTCAAGCTCCATGTCATCCGCCTTGCGCTTCCCCTTTCCTTTCGCATCTGCTTTGGCAGCTTTAGCCTTTTGTTCCTTCAATAGCGAAGCCATGGCAAGAAGATAGTGAAGTCGCAATGTGAACAAACGGGAGAGACGGAGGCCACCGATTCAGCTCAGAGGAGGAGGTATGGGCGCTCCAAGGAACTTTTCGACCAGACACGTGAGGGAGATAAGATAGACGCTGGTAAGTCCGGCTGATTCGGAGACGCGGCTCGATGAAGCCACAACGAGAATCAGACGCGTCTCTCGCGTTTCCTTCGCCACTACTCCCCCTCCTCCCTCTCCTCTTCCTGTGGTCGCGCCGCCATGTTGTACCTGCGTTGCAGGATATGTCTTGAGACAATGGGGAGCGGTTCCACTCCAATGGCCACTCAGTGCGGCCACATCTATTGCCTCGACTGTGCGACCTTCCACTTTTCCCAAGCCGACCCTTTCTGCGCTGTCTGCCGCAAGGCGCAGACTCTCGAGAACATGGTTAGGCTCTTCCCAGACTCTGAAGAGGAGTACGCGGACCTACACGCTGAGCGTTCACATGAAGAGGAACAGCTCAGCTCGAGCCCCGTGTCGGTCATGAGCATCGAGCGGGCGGGCCAGGACGCGGTGAATACCGTCAAGAAAGCGATTGCGGGACAAGAGGACATGCAAAACGCCATTCTGGCGTGAGTGTTTCAGCCACCAGATGATTTGCTACTGCTGCTCATTTCAACACCCAGCTGCAACACATTCGTGAATTGTGTCACGCCGCGGGAACGGCGGCATATCAACGAGGTAATACACACCAACCACGTGACGAAGATCACTCGCTCATTGTCGCTAGGAATTGTTACGAGAACTAGCATTTCAGCTGACGCTTGTCCAGACGGTTAGTTCGAGTAGCTATTCTGAATGAAATGTGCAGAATCTCATCAGCACCCTCAGACTCTGCAGGACAACCAAGAGCGCATCACGCGCCTCAAGGACGAGGTACAGATGACAAGAGCGGCCGAGACCGCGGCACGCTTACAACTAGACGGGCATGTTCGCGCTTTACGGCGGCTTGAGAAGCAGAGAGCTGCTGTGGGTGAGGAGCTGAAGGCACAGCAAGAACGCTACGAGCTCATCTACCAGCAATGCATCGTCGCGACGGAGGATGCCACACGACAGAGGGTTCGGGTGCAGAAAATTCTCCAAGATCTTGAGGATATGTCAAAGGAGATGCAAAAGTGGAGGGACACGGCCGCAAAGGCTAAGAGGAAGGTCTGTCGCTGTCACGACTGGACCACAAGTAGAGTGCTGACTGCCTGACGTCTTTGACATTCACTCATTCACTAGTACTATGCGCTCAAGAATGAGTTGAAAGAGCTGAAACAAGCCGCTCAGAGTGGCTCTCGGCACGGCCATATGCGTACCGGATCTGACGACCTCGAAATTCTCTGATCTCCGTCCTGGGTAGCAGTCGGTTGCATGCCGATAGGAAAGCCGGTATACCACTTCATCCCATCCTGTATTGATACGACGTCATGATACTAGGAGCATTCATTGCATTGTACACAATGTTTCGCTATCGTTTTGCACACTGCTTTCTCGTCATGGTGATCTATTCTCGAGATGTAACCATATAATGCTCTTACGTCGGTACCAGCCCATCCCGCAGTCACGCAGCGCACTGGGATCGATCTTCATTGTAGCAACGTACATGATATGTGCCTATAATCGCATTCAACACTATTCATATAGCACAAGTGCACTACAAGTGGGCCTACGCCGAGATATAGCGGCCAACCGATAACCTCTGGGTTAGGATTGGTGCTGCTGGGGTCATCTCGATCCGCCAGCATCACAGGGATAGCCCCTACCAACGGAGCTGATGTCCATCTCCAAGAAACTAGCTCGTTCGTCCAAGGTCCGCATGCTGTTTGGACAAATACAATAGAGAGAGTCCATGAAGTGGCAAGACCGCTCCCAGAGCCGCTCCATGAAGCGATATTTCAGCTTGGCGAAGAGGAGAGTGAGTGGACAGTTCGGCGCCTCACGGAATATGACCCACCAGTGGGATGTAATAGGACCAGAGAGCCGTGTACACTAGCGCGACCGAGAGCCGGCAACGACGATGAGCTCGACAACGGTCTTATCCGCGAATTTCGCAAGTTCTTGTTGGTAGTGATGGAGGAGCGGACAGGTCATGTCATGGTCGCAATACAGAGACACGCATAAGAGCCGCATGCAACTTCGGTTGTTCCGTTGTTCTTTGCGCCACTCCAGACATTTAAGGATAGCTGCAAGGACGTCCAGCGATTCGATGTCCCCGTATAGTGTGAGGCTCTCGAGCGCTGGACAAACGGGCACGTCTCCTAGTGTTGTAGGATAGGAAGTCATGAGGGCCGCGATAACGTCGCTCGGAGAGGCTCGGAGATCGACGTCGTCAACCTCGAGTTCCCGCAAGCGACGAAAGCGGCTCAAAGAAGTACTCCAAGTGGTAAGGGGAACATAGCTGACGTCGCCAACCAGTCTCAAGCTCTCCACAGGCGAATCCGGGAACAAGTCGCGAACATTGCGGACCATCATCTCAAATAGTTCACCGCGGGCGGGCTTCAGCGACGGTTGGTCCACAGCCTCCGTGATGAGTTCGAGATCGAGAAGGTTGCCAGAATCGGTCTTTCCAGTGATGTAGCATGCCTCCGGAAGGTGGTAGACATCCAGATGCGAGATTCGCTGTAGAATAGGCAGGCACCGCTTGTCAATGGGGAGCATCATGGAAAACCCTGCGAAACGTTTCTGAGTGGACTCCACGCCTCGCAAGTCTCCTACGAGGCGAACGTCAGCATAAACGGGAATAAACATGGAGGAAAGGATTAATGAGATGTTAGATGGACGGTCCTCTATCTTGACAGACGCCAATCGCGACCTGAGCAGCTGAGTGCGGGAGTGGCAATTATCGTTCGGGAAGGAGGCGAAGCAATTCCTAAGTTCCAGCTCTTCCAGGCATTTGAAGCTGCTGATGCAATCGAGGAACAGTGCGAGAGGAAGCCTCTGAGTAACATCGTGCTCGTTCTTCATGATGAGGCGCAACAGGTGGGAGGCCAATGGTGGAGTAAGGAGTGCGCATGCACGATCCAGAACCAGGCTACGTAGCGAGGCGAACTTCGCTGCAGTGAGTTCAAAGGTCACCATTGCCTGCAGCTGGGTCTTTTGACGAGAAGCATCAGAGGTCACCATGCAGATGCGCAAGTGTTCCAGTTGCGGCATGCCGCCCTCGAGAAGCCTACGCATCGTGGCGACTTCCTCCAACGGCAGAGGCGTTACAACGAGCTCTCGCAGGCCCTCCGCGTGCTTTTGTACGTCCAACAGTGCAGATGCTGTTATAGGGCGTCCCAAGGTCTCGAGGTATATGCCGTCGATGGTTGCGATGCGGAGAAGGGTGTTACGTGAGCCCATGACGAATTTCGGATGTGATGCCTTTGAAGAAAATCGCATGTGATTAGAGCCATCCACTGTAGGAATCTGCAGGAATCTTTGACGCATACTTTAGCCACAGGAATGGTCGGTCGATGTGGTTATGAGTGAGACTTCGCTTCGACAAGGAGGGGAGGGTGGAGACGGGATGTGCATGGCCAACTTTTATACACAACTGGAGACAAAGCAACCTGAGGTGTCCCGAAACCCATAGGATGATGATGCTAGCCATGGTAGCGCTTTTGGTTCAAGCCGAGGACGGGATGGACCAATCTCAGCACTCTATGGATAGCTCCCCTTTGACATGGCTGCTAGATGGGATCTACAATAGGGAGCGAATAGTAACGTGAATGGCTGATCAATATCTCAAAGCCTCAATTTCGGCATACCGTTTTACTAACACTCCGATACGTGCGCACATCGTCGACAGTGAGCTGTAGGATTTCAGTGGTCCTGGTCTTCTCGTTGCGAGTTTGACAGCGGGGCTTTCTTTTGTACATGCTGTGCCGTCATGGTACTATCTTCCTAAGTTACCATTCTCCCTGTCGATGAAAGTAGGACACTAGGAGTTCAAGACGACCAAAGCGTCATGACTCCTTGAGAAGGGGACAACGAGTGGCTGTGCATGTGGTTCAATTCAAGCCTTTCGCTCGTCCGAGGTCAAAAGCCGTGCCACAGACGCCCCAATGGGTAACGGTGTGGGGTCGTGCCGTGTTCCTTTCTACTGAGATGTGCCAGCTGTATAAGAAGTGATAGCCTGTACAGAAGTCGTCCATACTCTCTACAAAACAGTAGTACTACTCGATCTCCGACTCAAACGATCTCAACGACGGTCAGCTCGCAGTCCTCGGCAAAGCGCGCGAGCTCCTTGCGATAGTGAGCCGTGGCGGACGACGGCCAAGATTTTGGTACCATCAACCACACATGAATGTGGTCTATGACCATCCATGCGTCGTGCCATGGACGCCACTCGAAGCATTGGCAGAGCCGCTCCAGGATGTCCGTGCTATCGGTCGCAGAATTGAGATTGAGGTGAGCCAAGTCGTGGCAGAGAGCACGACCCGTTGTAGGGGAGACCGATGTGAGCGCCTCGACCAGCCGGATGCCACTACTACGATTCTGAGGATCGCGGACGCCGATGTATCGCACCGCCGTGTACTGGTCCAGGACAGCGACCCAGGTGGATTGAGAGATGACGTCGATGCTCCCGAGGAAGGACAGCTCTGTGACTGGCGCCCCAGGAAAGAGTTTTCCGAAAGACTGTACCAGCTCTTGGAAGAGCTGAGGGCAAAGGCTGGTATCCTGGGGGTCGCCAAGAGCCGCAGTGTCCGCCTCGAGCGTGATACTACCGTCATACCTCGTTCTCGCACTGATCGTACAAGTCTCCGTCGTGCAAAGCACGTTCACAGTAGCGATTTCCCGCAGAATAGGCAGGCATCGTCGGTCCTGGGGGATCATGGTGAAGAGGTCCGCGCAGGTCGGATTCGGACTTCGGTATGTCCGGCTGCATGAGAGTTGGATATGCGCGCCCACCCGCACGACGAAGTAGGAAAGGATGAGAGCAATGGTTGAGGGATGTTCTTCAATGTCGACTTCCCGTAGATATGTAAGCTCGTAGGGATCACCATTGACGCGCTGATGCATCCCGGAGGGACAAAGGTAGTTGCGAATGGTGAGCTCCTCTATGTTGTGAAGGCTACGGAGACAATTGAGGACGTCTCCGGCAGAGAGAGGCAGAGGCAGACCTTCACGGTTCTCTAGAACCAAGGATCGCAGATTGGCGAGAATGGGAGGAGAGATCTGCGGCCGTACACCGCGGAAGACTAGGTTTTGTAGCGACGGAAACAAGGCCTGCGAGCTGAGAGCGAGTTCTATAGGGACCCAGCCTTGGACCATCTCCTCCGTTTCCACTTCGACTGCAAGGTCCTCGAGATAGGGCATGCTCAACCGAAGCAACGCTGGAAGAGCCGGAAGGGCGTGCGAAATGGGACTCAAGTTCACCATCAACTCCTTCAGGCGGCGCGAGTAACTGTAGACCCAGTTGAGGGACGTGATGGTGAAATCGTCTGCAGGGCTCCGCAGCTCGCCACCGTCATACGTCTTAGCAACTGCAAATGACCGGGGGGCTCGAGAAGGGAAGGCATCCGGGCAATACACATCTATTGGGTAAACCACGGCGGTTTGCCCATCCCTGCTCAGCAAGTATCATTAAAGGTGAAGCAAATACACACTTACTCATTTTGTCTGCACTGCTTTCAAGGATCCGAGGCGAGAGAGACGCGAACTTCGAGGCTAGCGTTTGGCACGTATAGAGAGGGGAAAGCGTTCGCCTGCGATTATATAGGCCTCCAAAGAGCGTTGGGCAAAAAGCGAGCAAATCCTTTTGAGGTCTGAAATGAAGGATGTATGGGGATCCTGTAGAACTGCCATAGTGCCAGAAAATAAGGACAAAGCACAAGCACGTCAGAGTACAATCACTGGCGCCGTGCAAACCGGTGGCGTGGTACCAAGCGTGGCTACAGACGCTAAGGAGAAGTCAACTTTGACTACCTGACGGACGTAGCTTGTGCACGTCACTTGGAGTAACTGCCATGGCGTCCTTCATTATGCGTCCGTGTACGCTACCCTATATAGGACAAGTAAGTTGAAGTACAAAAATCTGTGGAAGCCCATCAGCATCGAGAAAGAGAACTAGATTCCAAGCAGGGAAATTATACCTCAAACCGCCCCGGGCCTCGTGCAAGTGTGCCCCAGGCCCCAAAATGCTACGAGCGAGAGCGACCGGTGAGAGGGCGATCGCGGGGCGTGCTGAGACCAACAAACCATCCATGTATCTTGCCCTTATTGAGGCGCAAAGCACCCACGTGTCACCAGAATCGAGTGCTATCTGGAGGAAAGCGATTCGCCATGCGCATAGTCACAATGTTGGATGTTAGGGTCGAGAACTGATCAAGCGGGATCAGCACCGCCACATTCGCGACAAAGCGGTGACCAAGCCTTACCCCATTCCCGATGAAGACTTGCGCGCGTTGACCGATAAGCATATCGACGGCCTGCGAGACGTACTTTTGTTCCCAGTTGAGGACCAGATCACGGCTAGTAGAGATCGAATCCCAAGGCGCGTCACGTCTCAGAGCTTCTTTCAGTTCGTGCAGCCAGGCACGGTCGCCGTTGCTCATGATGTGGAGCTTGCGGATGCCAGTAGCGGTCGGTGACGCCCGTATGTAGCGTATCCTGTTGACGATCTCCTGTATGGTCGGATAACAATGAGGTCGATAGAACTCCTGCACCGCGGCGGCATCCCGGCTTCCTCCCCTGACGGGCGGGTAGAATTGGTCAAGCATAACCGGGAACGAGTTGAAAGCGAGGTACGTTGAACCCCAATTAGCCAGGTTCACGCAGTGCTGCTCGTAGTCGCCCCGACGCACATGCACTGCCATCAGTCCGGGCACCATGGTATAGTGCTCGGCGTTGCTCGTAAACGGCCGACTGGAGAGGTACGGTTCCGACTCGGAGAGGAAGAAGTCTCGGTTGGTGTCGAATGCCAGATCCACAAGGGCTGACCATCCGAAGTGTGTGAGAGCAGGTGAAGTGGAGAGAGACGGCCAAACCTCGAGCATCGCATTGGGATCTCCGAATACCCTGCAATAGACTTCCCTCAGTCTTGCACACCAAGGATATCATGACAGACAGTGCGCACAGATAGTTATAAATCTGGTCAGTCTCTTTCTTAGCTTCGACACATGGGTTGCGTATGTCCTTGAGCTTCGCGAGCCACGCATCGGTGATCTCCTTCGCATTGAAGGGCGATGCGAGATTGCCGTGGACAACATTGCGAGGGATGATCGTTTTCCTCCTCCTGCAAAGTTTCTCGTAGTAATCCTTGCTGACGGCAGGCGGAGCGTCTGTTCCTTCGGGAAGGGGGTCACCGACGCTAGGTCCTTATGACTGCGTCAGCTGGGAAAGCAATCTTATCGCGCTGTGGTATGCATACCTCTGATCATGACTGAGTACGGTATCTGGGAAGGGATTTTCTTCCCGTTGTACGTCGAGTACAGCGAACCATCATCGTTCCACGTGTAGTTCGCGAACACAAAGCTGCGCGCGGATCGTCTCGTCAGACACGATACATGTGCGCTTAGGGGGCAGGTACGTACGATCTTCCGGCCTGGATAGCGAGATAGGTGTTCAACAGTACCTCCTGCATGCCATTACCCCACCCAACGGCTGACCGACGCTAAACATTCAGCGACAGAAAAAATGGAACGCGGACTTACACTTCGAGTGACCTGCGACATAGAAGAAGCTCTCATTCGGCAGCGGGCGGTTATTCTCCCAATGGTGCTGAGGCAGTTGAAGCAAGGCTCTGTGGTATTCGGCATATGTCGGAGGGTCGGCTAAGAGCGGCGGATAGGGGGCTTGAGAATAGCGTCGCAGCGTCCAGGTCAGAAGGCCTATCAGGACGAGCCAGAGAAGGCCATTTCCCTTGAGCACCTCGCGCAGGTTACTCAGGACTTTCATAAGCCGTAGCCTGTTTCGACGAGTCGATCTTCGCAGCATCCAGAGCATGGAGCTGGATTGCGCCTTCTTCGGATGCAACGCTCGAGAGTTTACATAAGATGAACGGGATTTATACCCCTCCGGCTGAGAGCACGACGGGCAGCGCAGCGACAACGAGAAGACTGCGACCTCTTTGATGTGCTTTCCGCAGTGCTGGCAATGCTTGGCGATGATGTCCCTGAATGTCCTGCTCCCTGTGGATGCAGAGGGTGGAACCAAACGAGGCCGCGCAAGTCAACGTGGACTCTCACCTGACGCCCAGGCCGACTCTGCCGGGTAACAGTGGAAGCATTGACCTCGAGGGCAATGCTCATTTAAGGCTGCTCGCGAGCGGCTGCGCCAATCACCACGGTGTCTCTTGGCGGCTGTCTGTGGCCACTAATTGAAATGCACACAGGTTGGTGTACCCATGCCGAGCGTATGTGTCCGCGTATCGCATTCCGAATGCTGTCCGCACCTATGAGCAGCTTGTCCATCAGCCGAGGGCACATTATAGCTCAATCAGGACACCAAAGAGGGATTTCGAGAAGAGCAAGGCAGAGACCAAAAGGTATGGCACGCTCGGCCCTGCTCCTCTCATTGTACCATCAATAGTGTGAGTTACGCGGCGATCACGTCTTCTTAATGGAGCGCCGACGCTCAAGAAGTCCGAAGGGCTCACACGGCTATACGAAGCGCGGTATATGAGATGCGCTCGACGTTCATAAATGTCCTAGTGGATCACCGAGCACCGCGTCGATGGTATGCCGGGAGTTGTTGGCGATTGCCCTAGTACTCACCTGCTGAGATGAACTCTGCTTGGCGGACAGAGCTCTTTGCAGGTACTGCGTAGAAGCGGGAAGCTACGATATTTTGACTCTTGAGATTGAGCGCGGGATTGCACAGCTTCGTGGGCATGCGCAGGAGCTAGCAACCATCTGCATGAGCCAATCTATGACATCGAGCGACATGAAAACCTACCAAACGTCTGGAGGCGACTTCCGGATGACTCGGGTCAGCACCAGCCGAGCAGGAAAACTGCATGGCAAGTTGCATGTATTAGACATCCGGGAATAAGAACGACATATATCCCTGAAACTAGTACGACCCAGAGATGCACGACAGAGACGGAAACGGACAATGGGCGATGCTTAGACGGTTGGACATAACAGGCGGGGAGAGTGGAAGATGACGGCGACACGCAGGGGTTGGGAAGCATCGAGTTAAATAAGATAGCAGCGGAGAGCATACTACACGGTCAACGAGGGGAAAAAAAGTAGAGCGAAGAGGGAATGACGAGAACGTCTCGGAAAGACGCTGTGTAGCCAGGGAGGCCGCTTTCAGAAACTGACCAGGAAGTACGATACGATGAACACACAGCATGACAATAACGGTACATGGAGGCCATCAGCAAAGACTCATGCATGCGACGACTGCTGGCGCAGCTGCTTCTGTTTTTCCTGCTCCAGCCGCTATTCATTGAATGTTGGGTCAGCACGCGATAGTCAAACAGCAGCATAACGCACCGAGTACAGCAAATGGACCGCCATCTGGATGTTAGCTGGTTGGCCAGTAATTACGACCAGCCGCTCGCCCTCGCTTCCGGCAGGGGCGGGAGCACCATTCATGCCGACACCGACGGCGCCGGGCTCCATTATTTTGATCTGGCTGGCGCTCATTTGGCGAATCTCATTGATCTTAGCACCGCCCTTCCCGATAATACATCCAACAAGGTCGTTGGGAATATAAATCTGCTGCGTCTGCAGTTGCGAAGGAGGGCCGCTCGCGTAAGGGGCGGCTTGCGCGTACCCCGGGACATACGAGGAGCCCGTATACGGCGGGCGCCTCGAGGACGAAGACGAGTAGCTCGATGGACGGTAGGAGGAGTTGTGAGATGAGGGCATGCGCTCGTTGGCCTCGATCAGGATATTGCCAATATAGTAGGTCGCGATGTGGATAGCGTCCGCTACACCGGACACGCTCAAGAGACGCTGCAGCACGCGTCAGGAAAGAGTACAGAGCGTTATTGCTTAGTCACACCTCGGTTGAACCCGGGAGCATGGTCTCGCTTGCGTTGAGCCTTGCCCCGCTTGCCTCTTGTATCTCCTTGATCTTCGTGCCCCCCTTGCCAATGACGGAACCCATACGCGAATTGGGGATCATGAACTTGATCGTGACCGCTCGACTTCCTGGTACGGAGGGCTTGTCGAAGGGCTCGTCATTGATCCTCCGAACGATGAGACCAAAGGCCTGGAAGGGAGATTGGCTTGGGCGAGTGGAGACTCGCTATATGCGCACGCACCTTGGAGACGGCATCCAAGGGACCACTGACGTTGAGAATGCGCTCCGGATTGCCAGGGATGCTTTCAGAGACGACAACGCGGGCGCCGCTCTTCTCCCTGATCTCGTTGACATGGGAGCCTCCCTTGCCAATGATAATAGACGCGTCTTGGGTGACGATCAGGCATCGCATATGGATGTTGGCAGCGGGAGGGGCAGGCTGGCCAGACATGCTAGGAGCAGCAGAGGTGGCAGCTGAGCTGTCACCGCGCGCTTCAGTAGATGCATCGCCGGAAGTGCGGTCAGTACCCTCTGAAGGTCCTTTGTCCGACCGCTGGGACGCGTCCGGGGTCGACGCAGCGGTGTCGTCAGCGCGGGAGTCCATCTTCACGTCACTGGCCACGGCAGAGGGGTGGTTTGAACGGTGTGAATCATTCGTAGCACCTGTGTTGGCACGTTTATGCTTGGGCTGCTCGCTATCCGAGGGAGAACGGGAGCGCTTCCGAGTGCTATCGGCTTCTGGCATGATTTGGGAAATAGTGCAGTTAGGATCGCGAAGAGGGGCGGGGAGGCGCCTATGGGATAGTGGACGGGACGGAGATGTATGCTTGGATGGGACGAGGGAGGGAGGCTTGGGACAGGAGGTCGGGGTGATGGGTATGTGCTCTGGGGGTAACGCAGCGAGTGACGGTGAGGAGGGGGAGGATGGGAAGGGCACGGAGCGACGGGGCATGGTACGTACCTGCGCGCTGATGCAGACGATGAGGACGATAGGGAGGACGACCGTGACGACAGCCGCGGTCGAAACGCAGTCGTGGTCGTTGGATCCAAGGAGAGCCGCGCCGTTGTTGAGGTCGCCACCATCCACCAGGCGAGCGCTCGGCACCGCCTTACACGTCCGCCTGGCGCCTATCGTTCTCCGTTCTCTGCTGCAGCACACACGGTCCGTGACGGCGATCAACCTGGAGGCTTCCCACCCGCTTATAACGCAGAGTCCTGGGGAAGGAGCAAACCGCCAGACATCCACCGATGTTCAGAACAGCGTGCATGCTCAGGAGTCCGGTCCACTAGGTGAGGTGCTACTCAGACTCATTGGTAGCTCTCAGGGAGCTATCGTGCAATTCGAGTGAGCGGTATGTATTGCATGGCTGCATGGTCAGTCACCGCTGGGTGCAGGCGACGCCTAATAAGAATTACACGATGGGTACTTGGATCGCAGGCTATCGATCCTGCTGTGCCAGAGCTCTTGTCTGTAGTGACAGTCTAGTGCAGCGCTGCTTCAGATAGGCTTGGAGTTTCAATGTTCGATATTCGACCCTCAAATGATCAAACCGCCGCTTCCAATAGTGCTTTGAACAGTGCCCAGTTGGAATGGAAAGCACACCGTCATATTATACGCGGGCGCCAAGGCACAAACGCGATTGTCCTGGGAGACGCTGGTACTAAAGCGAGGTCAACGTTCGCACGAGTATCAGCAGATCACTCATGCATGTCTCGTAAGATGTGTTCATCCTGCTACGTGACGAACAACCATGGAGAAGACAACCTCGAGCGAGACTCTTGCTTCGTCTATGCGGGGCAGGGACCATGCGTGCATCAGACCGAAGCGGCGCTTAGTCATCATTCAAGTGCGATTGTCTTTCAACCCTTTTAGACAACAAAGGCCTCCTGGACAAAAGGATGGCCAATCCGAGTGCATCTCTTTCGGCCGCTGCGCCACGCCAGAGTCCTTCCAAGCGGACTATGCGCCCTATATATTCTCCTTCCCGCATCTGCTGGGGCGGTTGACCTCCCGCCCTTTGCGAGCGGCTTTGACTGTGGACAAGATTGTCTGCGTCCCTTCGTCCTGTTCCTTCGTCGTCCGTCATGTTGCACGATGCCTTACAATCATCCTCTTTCTATCATTCTCTGAGACAGACGGTGTCCGATTTAACATTGACGCCATGCAAGCTCCAGCTTGAAGTCCTGCCCCTTGACAGTGTTGATATGTACGGCGAGCCCGACAAGACGTGGGTCCAGATGTCGCTTGTGTGCCCAAGTTGTATCATACTGAAGTTGTCTCCTTCAGTTCTGCATATTCGTTGTCGGGGCATGTGGAGGTCAAGCTGACGCCACCGACTAGCCTCCTCTATGACCCTCCTCCTAGCGAGGAACGGTTCGCGCTCGAGTCTCTCGTCCTCACCTTCGAGGGCCAGAGCGAACTCCTTTGTCCTGAGACGGGCTATGCATCGTGCCGTCTTATCGAATTCTCGCAGGAGCTCATCCAGGGTGGACCTATCGAAATCGGCCACTTCTGGGACGAGAACCTCCGCGATCCTCAACGCTGGCTGATCACGTTCAATCTCGCCGTCCCAGGATGGCTGCCACCGTCCTGCAGTACGACGTTTGGTAGTCGAAAGAGGGAAGAGCACGAAGTCAGCTACCGCTTGTACGCAAAGGCGACATACCGGGACATGAGGCCTGGCTCCTCGAAGTCCTTACGCTCCATGTGCTATGGCTACTCAAGTCTTCCGAGCACTCAGACTACGACATCACCTGGGAGCATCGTCAAGATCAACCGATACACTCTCCCTCCTGCTCCAGATACTCTGACCGACTCTGCATTTCCTCAATATCCATTTCCCAGTGTCGAGTTCGCTGGCTCCGTGAAGGGCACCTCTTCTTCCCAGATTCCTGTTGATGTCCTGTCGAAACTTCGCGTGCTGGCATATCTTCCTGAGCACGTCTCCATGGACTCGGAGAGCTTTCCACTGCATCTCAGGTTGCGGCCCGAAGGCTTCACTGCTGAGGAACGTCGGCGGCTACGCTTACCCAGATTCGCAGTGACCGCGACGCAGACTGAAGTCTGGCGGTGAGTCGTACTTGTTCCACGACCTATCTGCACACATGCTCACACGTGTAGTACCCGTAGATCGCGGATGTCGTCCAAGTTCGCTGAGAAATGGCCCGTACCGCCCTCCTCAGAACAGCCTCCGAAGAAGCCACTACGAGTATGTCGTGATGACATACGGGAGTACGAATACAGCCTCCTTCTCAGCACTCCTCCGAGCACCACGGCCAAGCATACCTATTCCATCCTACCTCGCGACTTCCCCTCTGCCTTTGATCTTCAGGATGCCACCATGGACACAGGCAGCTTCGCTGACGGGGCATTCGACGAACCCGACACGTGGGTGCAAATGCGCCTAGACGTGCCCTTCCGCCGCGAGGCCCTTGTTGACAAGAAGCGACTTGAACAGTATGAAGACGTGCCCATCCCGAAGCTGCGACCGAGCGAGCGCGGACCTCTTCTCACCGTTGTTCACGCGCTCGACGTCGTCTTCACCTGCACGTACGACCTGTCTGAGGGCGAGGACACGAACATTGCCATGGACGAACTGCGCCTCAACCTCCCCCTCAGCTTCGTGCGACTGCCTCGCAGGACCTTCCAACTCCCCATCGCTGAGTTACCGGGCCTCGAAATGCGTCAGGCCGTGCTCCCTCCTCCGAGCCTGCCCTATGCGATAGCCCTCCCAGCATACTCCCAGCTGTACTACTCCAATGGTACGCTCCGAGAAGACCCCACCCCTCTACCACGATATACACGCAATCCCGAGGACGCTGTTGATCCGCAACCCTCTCCCGTCGTTTGCAAGCAGACACCAGCTACGAAATTACCACTATCGCCAACCGCCCCTGCCACTTCGCAGTCCATAGCGTGAGCTTGATGCTCCGCCGCTGCCCTCTTCGCGCTCTTTCGAACTTTTCCCGATCCTTGTACATGGTTTAATCTCGGTATCGCATACATCGCAAGCAACTATTTACGCGCATCGTGTCGAGTTTCACTCCTTTCAATCCGATCTGCTTTCGTGCTGATACATGCCTCACGTTCGTTGTTGTGTGACGCGTCTGCAGCCACCTTTGTAATCATAGACGGTTTCGTTCTGTGCGTCTCCTCTGCTGTGCCCTTCGCTCTGTATCCATAGCTAGTTGAACCAACGTCAGTAACCAACGGATCTGTAGACACCTCTGGGTACGCAATTGAGGGTCGCACCTTGGCCTCCCTCACCAGTGCATCGAGTCCGAGCACTGCTCGAATGCAGACCATTTCAACGTACGAGCGAGATCTTCTCCAAGACCTCCCACTCGGGAACCGGCCCCTCGCACCTAACGACCCAAATCTCGTCCCCATCAAACCCATCCAGGATCTCAGGTTCCTGCTCGCCCTCAACATCATCATCCACGCACGCGAGGCGCACAACACGCTCCTCGCCCCGCCCGCTCTCTAGCACCCTCAGCTCACTCCGCAGAGTCTCCGCCGTGCGCGCCCTCTCTGCCTCGTCTGCATCGTCGATGTAATACAGCGAGAGGTGTGCGACGGGCGGGACCGCTTCCGACCCGAGGCGCGCGCGCAAGTGCTCGCGAAGCGTCTTGAGCGGGGAACCCGGCGGGGTGTGCACGGCGACGTACACGGACATGTAATACTTGTCGCCCACTTCGAGCGACTTGAAGCGCACTGGGACGACGCGCTGCTCTGCGGGTATGGCCGCGCGGAGGGCGGTGGCATCGCGGGATGAAGCGAGGGTGACGTGCGGGTGAAACTCCGGGAAGGAGGAGGGAGAATGGGTCGTCGTGGGCTTGACGCGCATCACGAGCTTGATGTTGGCGGCTTGAGAGGCGCGTGGGACGAGCCAGAGGGAGATGCCTTACTCAACCCGGTTGGCATGGCGCAAAGCAGGTGGAGAGCAAGCACTGTGTGCTCACCCATGCCAGTGGCTCCGAGTGTAACGTTAGAGCAACACAGGTAAACTATGGCTCGCTCATCAGCTCAGTCTCTAAGCGGTGCTTCAAGTGGGACATACTGCACTGTACTTCGCTATTGGAGGACCGTCGGAGATGCGAGTCCAGGTGATGGCAGTGTGTGCAGAGCCCTGAAGCGAGACTCGGAGACATGACGTCTCGTACGCACGTGGCCATCGTGGGACCAACGGGGACCTACAATTTCCTCATGCAGACCAGTCACTTGCCATCTGTCATGCTGACTAGCGGGTATCGCGGAGAGTATTCGTTGGTCTTTAGCAGAATGGTGGCAACCCGCACCCATTGAGGGTGTCGAGTTGCACGAAGGTGCATATTATTAATGGAAGTATAAGTAATCTCCGAACCCGCGGACCACACGGTCACCTTCAAAACCATGCTATCCTTCACGGCACAATACTAACACTACGCGTCCGAGCGTGCTGCAAGCTGTTCCAAAACTCGGTTGTCCCACTACAGTCACTTAAGCCACCAACCAAGTAGCGGAATGCCCTCGCTCAGCCTTCACGCCCTCACTCATGCCGCTATTCAGGATAACGCACCCGCCGGAAGCACGTTACACCCCGCACCCGAAACAAACACGACCTCTCGCACGCGCGAGAGGACTACGGACCCCGGATCGACAAGGGAGGCGAGCTCAAAGGATGGTCCCAAGGGTGCTACCTCTCCCTGCGCCGCCAGTTGCGCGACCCGTGACGGGGTTGACACCGAACAGCACCTTTGGAACCTCGGTGTCCTACTCTGGGCGCCTGTGGAGAGACTGGACGTGCGAGGGAAGTACTCTTCTCGGCGTGCGTAGATGCGTACAAATCGGGTACCTTGCGGAATGGTCATATCGAAGGAAGGAGGTCGCGATGTTGGGAACCTGAAGACGGAGACGAGATGGCGCGCCTTGCACGCGCGGACCGCAGTGGGACATGTTGAACGGCGCTCGCGTGAGGAGTGTGGCCGCGAGAGCCAAGCATCGACGACGCAAACGATCAACCGGGCAGACACGTGGTATAAGGGGGAAGGACAGGGAGGTGGGGTTGAGTTGTTCACTATCGTGTACATGGATTTGTTGTACAGAAGGGAGCTGTTTCTCTTACAATGATCCGTATAGCATAACTTACACACTTCATCCTACTTCCACCTGCACCGCCAGCGAATCGGAAACACGGACTTCTCGCCAATTGCTTTAAGAGAGTATCGGTTCACGCACGCTCGGACGGCTTGCTCTTCAGGCTGACCCACGACTCGCCAACGCCAGACCCGTATCCTTCGTTGCTCTCCACATCAGCCTCACTCCCGGCCTCGGATGCCTCGCGTTCAGGTTCGCTGTCTGTGCCCTCATGCTTTTCAGGAATAGTCTGCTGAACGACCGGAGGTTGTTGAGGAGGGACCGGCGCGGCAGGGGCGGTAGCCGTAGGCGGCGGCATGATTACGCGAGGCGGGATGGGGAGGAGGGCGTTCCGAATGGAGACAAGCAGGTACGGAACATTCAGGAGCGTGTCGAGAAGGAAGGCCGGGAGATGAGACGCGAAGGCGTATGTGCCAGCTGCACGAAGACGTTTAGTGGCCAGACAGAACAAGTGCTCATGGCCACGCACCACCAGCACCGACGACTACCCTGTCTCCACGCAGGAACTCATACACTCGGCTGCAAACAAGGCGCATAGAAGCAGGTAGCAGAGCATCCTTGCTCTTCCGCCCGTTACCAACAACATCGACGATGGTATCGACAAATGTTGAGACGTCGCTCGGCCGCCTGCGGATCGCACGATGCCCACCGTGCTCGAGCATCGAGTCGAAAGCCGCACCGTATGCAGCCTGTTCAGATGGGGTCCACCGGTCCGCGACGTGCCTTAGCGCCTCGACATTCTCATCTCCGGTCGCAATGCCAACAGCACCAACGTCCACGACGGTTACTTTGATGTTGCGCAGCGCCTCGGCCGCTTCCGAGCCAACGCCTGACAAGCCGGCTGCGCGAATCTCGCGCCGAAGGACCTCGACTCCGCGAAGAGTTGCAGAAGCGCTCATGGCCTGTGCGCTGGTGAAGGGCAACCCAACGCGTGCGTCTAATGCAGGGAGACACACGACGATGCTCTGGCGTCCGTGGCCGTTCGCCCATGCGTCCTTTGCCCGGGCAGGAGCGGCACGCAGGAGTGGAAGTAAGGCCTGCAGAACTTGAAGCGGGACGATGTGGGTCGCTCGGAGGTAAGACAAGTATTCGCCGTTTAGATCCAGATGCTCGAGAGGTGCAGGAGACACGGTGATGTTTGGGGAGGGGAGGGAGAGCAGAGACACAACCGCATGAACATAGAGATGGGCAGCAGGCGGAGCGTGAGGGTCCCCTGCGGCAGTGATAGGGAAGCGACGGGACATGGTGGAGGCAAGAGAGCGTAAAAAGAACGGAATCATTTGCGGCTATTGTGCACCTCGTCAGCAGGTGCTTCTGTACATAGGATGGAGCTACTCGCCTCATTAGGGTCTAGCACCAGCGCCCGAACGAACCCATGGGATTTGCCTTCGATCTGCTCTACAACTTCCGGGGTTGATACGCTAGTAATGACGATATACCCCTTCTTCTCGAGATCCTCAATTAAAGGAAGACCAAGAGGGGAATCACCACCGAGCACAACTGTCGTATACAAACTTAGCAATTGAAGAGTATACACAACGGCAGATTGAGACGATTGCGCACCAATGACCTGTCTGCGCTCTCCACCAGTAGGAGCGGCATGTTTCTTAGCTCCGACCCTCGCGCGACGGCGAATCTGAGGTGCTGCATAGCCGACAAGCAAGCCTGTGCCGACGATGCCTACTCCGATACCCGCTGTTGTCCACGGGTGATCGGTGACCCAATCAGCAGTGTTTTCCCAAAAGGACTTCGGAGGTGGGGGCGGTGGGGGCGGAGGAGGCACTTCGAAAGCCCCGAGGCCCTTGAGAGAGGGCATTCCCTGCGGACTATGTCGCAAGACATCCTGCCATAGCCTGTTGATGGCTTCGGTGACCCTTGGCAGATCCGGGGTTGCGGCAGAAAAGGAGGAGATGATGAGGTCCTCGACGTTCTGCAGGTACTCCTCGATCTGCTCAATCGTCGGAAACACGAGAGGCATGTTGTTTGCGGATGAGGAGACGTTGGAGGACAAGGAAGATGAGGGCGGAGCGTGGGTTAGGAGACTCGTTTACCTCCGCGCTTCCGTGAGGACGCCATCACACGGGCGTCATTGGCGCCGGGACACAGACGCGTCGCCGGTGCCGCGACTGCGGGGAGTGCTAATATGGGTGCCTGGGGTCCTCGGCGTGCAGCAACACATCCTCTGGTTAACTTGCATCTCTCACAAAATTCGGGACTGGACATCTGCATGTACGAAGACCTGTTTGCGTTCCATGAGTGCGTAACGGCACTCCGAAGATGCGACAATCACGCCGAGGAGAATCAAGAGAGCGCACGTGACCGCGTCCTAGACCTCGCCATCTGCCACCGCGGTGCGATGAAACGCGCGCTATGGGCGATGCTGTGCCTCCGTCAGTAAACCGCCAGTGTCCGTCGCTGCGACAGCCGAGTGCCAATCTCTGCTGGCTCCCGCGGACCGAGTGAGCGGTTGGGTGAGTCTCTTGAATCTGATCTTTGGTTGCCGTGGTTGGTCCTACTAGGGGCCAGTTGTACGTCTGTCGGCAGATGCGAACAGTAGAAGGCGAGGCACGTTCGTTCTGGATGGCGTCCGTGGCACCTATCGCTGTTAGCTGTGGCCTGGCACAGTAACATGGCTGACCCATCCGGACATTCTCAGGCCTCCAGCCAGGTAGTATAGACGCCAGCGCCGCCAACATAAAGGACGATGTACATCCCTGATGTCGCCCTCTTCCCGAGCTTGCCCTCCCTGTCCATGACTCTCCCCACCGACGCCCCCCTCCGGGCATTCGCCCAGCCCATCGCTCGTCTCTTCAACCTCCCCCATCTGCCCGTCCACTTCCCTCTCCTCGTATACTCCTTCACCTTTTTCACTTTGGTTCACCGCGTCGTCTCGCCCTATCTCAGTGCCCGGATCTTCCCCCTCAGCTACGGAAAGCTACGCTCGCGGAGGGCAGTGAACCAATGGTGTGTCTCCACGTCCGTGATAGGTCTCTGCATAAGGCTGAGCCTGCGCAGGAACATCCAGTTCGTTTCCCTCTTTCACGTCTTCGTCGTGCTCCCTTTGGCGCTCTCCTGCTTCGGCTCGGACACTCTCAAGGCTGATAAGCTGTGGGGCTGGGACGATAAAGTCGGCAGGACGGTGGCAGTTGCCTGCGGGTGAGTCCGCAGGTACAACACGTGAACTGGCGCAGAAGCGCCAACTTGTGAGATGCAGTTACTTTCTGTGGGACGCCCTGGACGCCATCATCAACTTTGACGATTTGGGTTTCCTTATTCACGGTGAGCCTCGTTGGCTGAGAGCTTCTCCTCGGTTCCATCAACTTTTCTCCTTGTGCAGGCGTGTCCTGCCTAACGCTGTACATGATGACCTTCGTGGGTAGATCGCGAAATATGCAGATGTTGAGGTTCTGATGGATCGTATCTACAGCGCCCATTCTTGGGTTATTACGCTCCTCGGTACCTCTCTTGGGAATTGTGTGTTCATCAATCTATCTGCGATATGACGACCTAGCTCATGAGTATCTCTTTCAAGGAGCACGATCTTTCTCAACATCCATCGGTCAGCACTGCCAATCCCGGCTGTAGATTCAACCTTCATCGCCTATCTGTAGATTCTTGGACAAGACCGGTTACACCGGCTCAACCGCTCAATGGATCAACGGCGTCATCCTTCTCTCCACGTTCTTCTCCGTGCGGATCGTCTACGGGTGGTACCTCACCCTCCAGTTCTTGCGCTCGCTCTATGACGCGCGCGCGGCGCTCCCGACGCACTACATCCTCATCTTTGCTTTGGGCAACCTCACGCTCAATTTATTGAACGCGACCTGGTGTGTCGCTTCCACGCGTTCGGTTGGTCAAACTTCGTGCTAAGGCATGCCCATCGTAGGTTCTACAAAATGATCTACGCGATCCGTAAACGCTTCGATGCCGATTCGAAGCCGCTCAAAGCTGCTGCAGCTAACGGTACCAGCAGAAGCGTGGCAAGCAATGGTTCGGTGAACGGCTCTGCTCGCCGAGCATCTGTGACATCCGGGACCTCGAAGCCTAGAGCGTAGCGGGATGAGATGGCATTCGCTGATCTTCTGATTTAGGGTACCACAGGGCTAATAGGTTGCAATACGGATTGCTGTCTGCCGGGCGACCTATCATTGCGATCGTCTTCTCCGGAGACCTCCTGACATAGACATGCTGCCATCGTTAGATATGATATCTTTGAATGCTGACAGACCTTCACACTGGCGATATGGCTCCAAAAGAGATCGTGCACAGCCAGGCAACGTCGTGCATCCTTGATGGCTCGGATGCAACCCCCTTCCCCCTTGAATGTATAGATGTCTATCGAGTCATGGGCGACGCGTGTTGCCTCAATTGAGAACGTGCTGCGCTTGCCTGGGGCTTCCTTACAACTATGGGTGCGTTGCGCTACATCCTTAGCCGACATCTGTCTCATACGTGGCTTCTTATCTGATGAGTATCGGCAACGTCAAGATACTTACAACGTTGCGTTCGATTTCGTCAGCACTGAAACGCTGAAAGGAGGTGTACACAGGCGCAGCCTGGAGCTTTCCCATGCGGCGAGGGGCCAGATGGCCATTGAGAACATGGTTGCATCCGCGCGCAACGGTATACTTGACTCGTATGGAATTTCAGGGATCATGAGCGCGATAGGTTGGCCAAAAACCGACGGTACAGAGTGCTCCATGTCAATAGTAGCCACTCATTTCTCTTCCTCGCGCTGCTTGGTGTAGTGTCAAAACTGGGTGTGAATAAGGTAAATATAGTCAAGTAGGGTAGGACATAGACGAAGTGTCTCAAAAGGTTGACGTCTAATTCTAGGATGAGTATCTCAAGCATCTGTGAGCGGCCATCCATTTTTGGATTCTCCTTAGGCACACATCATCGATAAATGAGTATTACGGGACATTTCATGTCATCTTGTTCTCCCGCTTGGCACAAACGTACGTAGTCGTACGTTCATAGATGAAATCACGGACTACTTGCCGAGATTCCTATGAGTCAACAGTCTGGTGCATGACCTCATCTCCTTAAGACTCAGGATACAAACTACGCTATTGACCGTTTGCTCAGTGAAGGTGGAGAGGATCATTTCTTCAGGATATCTTGCTGCTGAGCAGGAGTTCAGCATAGGATATGAGTCGCTTAAGTACGGAACATAATAATATCGTAAAAGGGGACGTTGCTGTGTTCAGCACCCTCGCCATGCTCAGAGTAAGATGTGGCAAAACACGTCATCTTCCATCATATAATCATCCTATGCACCGTCAAGAACGAAAATTGCCGCTTCACAAGACTAGCAGGTATGACAGGGAACAACGGCAGAATGAGACACAAGAGGGCTAAAATGTAGGAAGGGTGTAAAGAGCATGTATAGTTCAATACAACACACCAGGTCAATCACCGGGGGTTGGTGGCCATAGACCAACTCAGCGTGTGTGGAGCAACGGACCTGGGACCTCTTTCCCGTCTTTGCCCATCGACGTGGTGTCATCCGCAGCCGGGCCCTGCGTCCTTGACAACTGATGCATTGGCAACATGGTGAAGTGCTCTGCATACTTCGCGTGCCGGTTATGTGCGGACGACCTCAACAGCATCGTTCCGAAGCGTGCTTTCATGCCGAAGGAAGTCGTGTCTTGTACAGGAATGCTCAACTTCTCCAAGTATGCGGACCCCCTCAACTGTAGCAGGACTCCGATCAGGTCCTCACACTTCAAGATTGATATGAAGACAAGCAGCATAGAAAGTGTGCCACGAAAACCACTTTCGGTCCCTCCAGCTAGACCTCCATCCGCTCAATTAGACATCTATGAGCCTCGACAGCAGGATGCGGACCATGGTGAGACTAAGTCTACTCGTGGATACTACTATGTCGCGCACTGTACTCTTCGTGCTGTTCTGCTCGCCTTCAAGGGACCAGGTAAGACACAGACACCATCACACCTGACATTGCAGGTCATGCTTGCGGACTCCTTATGTAAAGCCCACTGCCACCGCATGCGGACATGCGGACATGCGGACATGTCTTCTGTCTGAGGTGAGCGGTTCCGCTTGGCGGACATCCTCGCACCAACTCGGGATAATCACAGTTGCGTGGCGAGTGAGCTCACGCAACACAGAACCTGCCCTGTCTACAGGAAGATGCTCTTGTTCAAGCTAGACGTTACTGCTGCAGGCTGAGTATGAGACAGTCACTGCGTACAAAATCGTGTAAAGGATCGACTCTCGCTATCCCTAGTTCAGTATCTTCGTTCTCGCATGGTACCACGAGCGAAGGAACTGCCGCAATCCAGAGTTTTAGACTTCGGATGTTCTCTCGGATAGGTCACCCGCCGGACCGCACGTGGACCCCTTCGAGAGCATATCCGATTCCCATGGCTCTTATCGCGCTCTTAAGCTCCCAAGCAGTGTGCTGCGGTAGTCCCTCACTGGCAGGATGGCATGGCACGGGTTTCGTCGAGTGTTCGTAAGTCACATCTCTCCTCCCGTCCTCTGCCATTGCTGAAGGTACACTTGGTATTCAGGCTTCTGGCTTCACATCCTCACTTGCTCAACGACGATATGAAATCAACAGTTGAGATACGATGCAATGAATGCAGAGTACGGTTTGGGGGCGCGAAGTCTGTCCGTAAAGATGGGATCGAAACGGGCCATCAATGGAAACCGCTGTTACAGTGTCTGAACTGCCAACAGACGTATAGAAACAGGAAGGCTTACAAAAGACAGCATAGCCTGTGTTGTCCCGCACCGTTACAACCAAGTCAGGCTCCTGAGACGGCCGCGTCAAGGCCCACCTCGGTCCTATCTCAGAAGTCTTTGGGAGTTGTCGAGCTCTTTAACTCGGATACCAGATCACAATCCGCACAATCACTTTATATCGATGATGCGGCCGTGGCGGACAAGGTCGGTTGCGGCAAACACGACGAGTTCGTATGCAGAATGTACGCACAATGATACTTCTTTGTACAGATGATGAGCTGTACCTGCAGAATCTGTTTCAGAATCGCGGACTCACGAACGCTCGAAGGCGCCCAATCCATAACAGATCAGTCAACTTCGGAAATCACTGCTCCATCTTCGGTGCGTTGTGATGAAGTCTGAACCTTGAAGGCGTCCTGTAAGCCGCACAAGTAAGATCTTCAGTCAATGAGCGAAGACTATATTGCATATGTAAGTACCTGTAAGCCGCACAAGTAAGACTACAAGTACTTAGTAAGTGATCTGCATAAGTACGCATAGAACTCATAGTACTTACTCTTCAGTCAATGAGCGAAGACTGAAGAGCTGGGGCAGAGAATGTCCTCCTTATATACAAGTCCAGAGGACGCATGAGTAAGCAAAGAAAGAAGAGCATGTGATTCTACAGTACGCTGAGTAAGACGATGGTGCGAGGATGGTGTAAGTATCGCACCATAGTCTAGAGGAATCCAGACAAGTCCGGAACAGCGTAGAACGCACTACAAAGATGTCCGGATGCTAAAGTACAGGCGTATCGTAGAACTGTCCGTAGAACTACCATATCAGGCATATGAGAAGGAACGTCCATGCGGTGCTACACCGCCACCATGCGGCGCTCTGCCGCCCACCATGCGGTGCGTCACCGCCACAGTGCACATCCGGATCAGGTATGGCCAGTACACAAATCCGGAAGTTCAACACTCCCACTCGTTCAAGCTGTGGAGGACACTAAACCAACTCCCTTTGTGAAGCGTTCCAATACGCTATAGGGAACGTTCTTCGTCAGAGAATCAGCTAGTTGGTCCTTTGTGGGTATATAGAAAATCTCGACACTTCCGAGCTCGACTTGCTCGCGAATGAAGTGATATCGAGTTTCTATATGTTTTGTTCGACGATCGATAACCGGGTTAACCGCCAAGAAGATGGACCCTTGATTGTCCAAGCACATAGGCGTAGGACGAGTCACATCGTCTCCCAGTTCATCGCCGAAGGTACGAAGCCACATCAACTGACGACAAGTGTCTGAGGCAGCCTTATATTCCGCTTCGGTCGAGGAGAGCGAAATCGTCGGCTGACGCCTCGATGCCCACGATATAGCACCACCTGCCATCAAGAAGACGAAGCCCGTGGTCGAATGCCTGTCGTCGCGGTCCTCAGCCCAGTCGGAGTCTGAATAAGATAACAGACCATCGTTGGAAGCACCGTTGTAGCGCAAGCGATAATGCTTTGTCCCTTGTAAGTAGCGCAGGACGTATTTTGCGTAGTGCCAGTGCATTTCCGACGGGTTGGCGTTGTATTTGGACAGACGCGTGACGGCATAATCAATGTCAGGACGCGTACCGAGAGTTGCGTAGAGAAGACT
Organism: Trametes punicea; assembly: GCA_025528855.1. Classification (NCBI taxonomy): domain Eukaryota; kingdom Fungi; phylum Basidiomycota; class Agaricomycetes; order Polyporales; family Polyporaceae; genus Trametes; species Trametes punicea. The sequence continues at coordinate 491,643 of VICQ01000015.1, forward strand.
GCCGATCAAGCTCTGGTAGCGCTGACGAAATGCATCGGAAGCGGGCTGCTCAGACGCTTCTAAGACAGCACCAGCAGGGAGAGGAGTGCGAGCCGGCTTGCAGTCAGCCATGTTGAAGCGTTCGAGGACGGATTGGATATATTCTTCCTGGTCTATGTCGATCGTTCGAGTCGTCCGATCGCGAGTAATGCGAAGACCAAGGAAGCGTTGGACTGCACCCAAGTCCGTCATTTTATACTGCTTCTTCAAGGCGTCTTTGATTTGTTTGATATGTCGCCGGTTATCGCTGAGTAGAAGTAGATCGTCGACATAGAGTACGACAATCGTAACGGAATCCCCCCCCTTGTCGCCGATATACGTAGACTCCGGCATCAGAGTACGTCCGTTTAAATCCCAGGTCAAGGAGAGACTTATGAATTTTCGCATTCCATTGATGCGACGCCTGCTTCAGGCCATAGATAGCCTTGCGAAGTAGACAGACGTAGTCTTCCTTGCCAGGTACGACCCATCCCTCCGGTTGTTCCATATAGATTTCCTCCTCTAAGTCACCATTCAGGAATGCAGTTTTGATGTCCATGGACTGTATGTCCCAGTCCTCAAGCGCAGCGTGCGCGAGGAGATAACGAATAGACTCAAAACGCGCCACAGGTGAGAAGGTTTCGTGGTAATCCTGCCCCCAGACTTGGGTAAATCCTTTGGCCACAAGCCTAGCCTTAAACCGTCCGTCGTGTTTCTTGTCGTACACCCAACGATTAGCGACGACATGACGGTCTTTCGGTCTAGGTACGAGGATCCAAGTCTTGTTCTCCATCAGCGAATCATATTCCGCTTTTTCTGCTGCATGCCATTTCGCCGCATCTGGAGACTTCATGGCTTCCCGGTGGGATTCAGGTAAGCCGGTCTTATACTGCGAAGCAGCGAGGAACGAAAGGATGGCTTCAGCTTGCTGACCTCCGTCCAACTCATCTCGCGCATCAACCTGTACAGGAGGTTCATCACCGTAAATGTTGTCTTCACGGTAACGAGCAGGGCGAGGTACGTTCTCCCTACGAGGTCGATCACGAGCAATGCTAGGACCTCCCACTGGCTCATGACGGTTACGACGATGGGGAGGTCGAGGTGGAGGGACCGCAGGATGAGGCGGCAATCCCTGAGGAGGTTCAGCTTCAGCAAGCGGTTCTGGAGGAACAGGAGGCGGAGTAGGAGGTCGATCCTCTTGCTCGTTAGCAGGCAGAGGATCCGGAAGAGGAACAGGAATGGGTAGGTGATCATCCAACTCAGAATTCGAGACTTCGTCGGATTGATCACTGTACACAGGGAACGGACTGTCGTCAGGGGTAGTACGATGTTCGCCGGGTAAAGAACGTGCAGGGAAAGACTCTTCGTCAAATATCACATCGCGGGATATGACGATAGAGCGGGTGGCCGGGTTCCAGAATTTATACCCCTTAGTACCTGGCTCATACCCCACGAAGATCATCTCGACCGCCTTCTTGTCGAGTTTCCCTTCGCGCTTCGCCTTTTGCACGTGAACAAAGGCTTTACAGCCAAAGACACGGAAGTAGGACACATCCGGTATGGTCCCATCCCATGCAGTAATAGGGCAACGCCATTTAAGACGTCGCATAGGCTGACGATTGTAAATATGAACGGCTGTTTCAACGGCAAGTTGCCAGAAACCGTGGCTTAGTCCAGCATGATGGAGCATAGACATAGCCTTCTCGACAATGGTACGGTTCCAGCGTTCAGCACGTCCATTCTGTTGGGGCGAGTCTGGCGACGTTTTCTGATGTTCGATCCCGAAAGACTTGAGATGCTCAGAGAACTCTGTCGAAAGGTATTCCCCCCCTCGGTCGGAGCGTACTCGCTTGATTTTCCTCCCAGTCTGCGTCTCAGCCCAAGCTTTAAAGCTGTCAAAAGCTTTGAAAGCGTCAGACTTGCGCTTAAGGTAGTACGCGACGCCGAGACCTGAGAAGTCGTCTATGAAGCTTGCAAAGTACAAATAACCGCTTCCGACTGAAGCAGTGCGCATAGGCCCATCCAAGTCGGTATGGATAAGCTCTAAGGGTTCAGACGCACGCTTTTCCGATGGGGGAAACGGAAGACGATGGGATTTGCCAAAGGCACATCCTTCGCAGGGTTCAATGTCAGCGGGATCAACGCGATCAACACCCTTGACGTTGGAGGGAAGGTGGCGAAGTGCCTCCTTGCCTGCATGACCAAAACGACGGTGCCAGGTCTTAAAATTCGTCGTCAGGTGGATCGCTTTGCCAGAGCGAATCTCTAGAACTAAGTCATAGAGATTACTAGACGGATTATAATGCCCCTCAAGGATCTTTTGACCCTTGATTTTAATCGTCGAGCCATGTTTGACAGCGCCCTCAGGCAGCTTGTCGAAAATGCTCATTTTATTGTCCCCTTGGACGAGGAAATAACCATGCCGCTCAATGGTTCCAGTGGAAAACAGTCGCGTAGATGCCTGAGGCACGTAGCAGACGTTTGGAAGATTGATAGACCACTGTACACCATCAAGGTTGACCTCAGCACTGACGGTACCTTCTCCGAGCCCTTGAACAGAACTGCCGGCTTCTGACGAAGCAGTCCTGAAAACTACGGGTGTATCATAGGGCTTGTAGTCGGAAAAGTCGTCCAAATCGAAGGTAATGTGCTGAGATGCACCCGAGTCCATCAGCCAATGAGTTCGTCGCACACCGACGGCAGCAGCCGTATCATAGAAGGAAGCGTGCAGGTTAGTCGACGATTCTACAAGTACATTGGCAGCGGGCTCAAAAACGTTCGCATGGTTAACCATAACGTCCTTTCCCTTCCCTTTGTCCTTGTCCTTTCTCTTCTCCTTTCCCTTGCCCTTAAAGTCCCGCTTAGGGCGCAACTCCGGGTGCTTCTTATAGCAGGTAGACTCGTGATGCGTCTCACCACCACAGAAGCTGCAGGGACCCGAGAGTTTGGGCTTGCTCTTGGAGATCCGGGAAACAGACTGACCGTTTCTGCGCATAGACTCTTCAGCCAGAGCCTTCGACTGGATTAGGTCGACGGTTAGCCTTTCGAGTTCAGTTGTGGCCATGAGCGCAGAAATCATAGAACGGTAGGATTCCGGGATCTTGGAGAGGAGAATGAGGGCCTGGATGGTCTCAGAGAGCGTGATGCCATTGGTAGAGATTTCCCGCAGGCGAGTGATGACACAGCTCATCTGATCCTGGAGAGAACGCTGGTCGCTCATCCGGGTTTCGCTGATCAGAGACTCAAAGAGGCCCCAGACATGTGCACTGTTCGGCTTCCCAAATTTGGCCTTGAGAGCGTCCCACATCTCATAGGAGGTAAGGACAGCAGCCTGGGTAGTCGTAGTTCCATCGGCAGCGACAACAGTCCGAGTTTCCAAGAGGTAGTGGAACGTAGGCGAGGTTCGCATGTACATCAAACCACACGCCTGAGCATTGAGTTTGTCCCACTCCTTTTGGGAGTCTCCAGCGGCAGCAGGGCGAGTGAAGGTTCCAGCGACGACGGTCCAGCAGTTCATAAACATCAGGTAGCCCTTCATCTTGGCAGACCAGTCAGCATACTGGTTCGCCGAGGACAGGATCGGGACAGAGTCCAACTTGACGTCTCCCATGGTGAGTAGATAGAATTGAGGAGAGTCGTCGAAGTCGTCAAAGAATTCTAGGGAGAAGGGAGCAGGAGACGGCGGCTCAAAGTGGTGAAGAGCCTCTGAAGACGGTGCGGATACTTGCGAAGGATGAGGAGCAACGGCCCAGTTGTTGTTGATTTGACCGACTTGATCGTAGCGATTAGGACAGGGAAATTCGTCGCACTCTGCCCAGAGACCGTCTGGTCTTTCGTGTCGGTCGCAACGATCGTCTACGTCGTAAAGATGAGGAAGGCCGGTGCAATCGTAGAGTTCAGATCCTGAGGATGAGTCAAGAGCAGCGTCGACTTCTCCTTCAGAATCTGGAGCAAGTGATTCCGCGGTAGTGGGCTCCAAAACGGTTCAGAAAAAACGCGATGATTGACGAGTGGTTGTGCACCAGGAAAACGCGAGAGAATGAACACCTGTTCAGGTGAACCAGAGATCCAGGCAGCCGGGTAACCCGAAAATCTGGGTAGAAGTCGCCAACTGTGCCCAAGAAACACTATCCTACTAAAAGACTATAGTAAGGAGGGTCCACACGGTTGTCCTCCGGTCCTAAGGTCTTAAGGACCCCGGTTACAAGGACTGGCAGTCGCAAGTGCGAGGCCTGGTCCAGGGATACTTGAAAGCCCCTTACAAAGGGCTGTACAACCTACAACTATAGTAAGAGCGCTCAGGGCTGCGTCACGAGCGCAGAAACGTCCCCCTGGCAGCAGTGTCGGCGGGCACAGTCAAGAGATAGGGAAAAGGAAGGTGGGAGGTGCACAAACCGAGAGAGAGGTCGACCAAGAGATAGAGAGGGCGCGCGCAATCGAGTCGACTTGTGGTAGCAACTAGCTAGAGCGCAGGGCTCATAACCTGTTGAACACGGAAAATACTGGTCAGACCGGGGATTGAACCCGGGTCATCCCATATGCGCTGGGAGGTGTTACCAACTACACCATCCAACCGGTACTAGGGTGTGAATTCATTTCAACACCCCCCCTGAAGTCACACACTAGCCCGCCTACTAGCACAGTGATACTTCAGTTAAGGAACCAGTACTTCCAAAGGACAAATGGCTGATTACCCATACTAGGAGAGGGTTAAACAACCCACTACTCAAGCCATGTCAAAGCGTCAGACAGGGCTCATAACCTGATGAAGTCTGAACCTTGAAGGCGTCCTGTAAGCCGCACAAGTAAGATCTTCAGTCAATGAGCGAAGACTATATTGCATATGTAAGTACCTGTAAGCCGCACAAGTAAGACTACAAGTACTTAGTAAGTGATCTGCATAAGTACGCATAGAACTCATAGTACTTACTCTTCAGTCAATGAGCGAAGACTGAAGAGCTGGGGCAGAGAATGTCCTCCTTATATACAAGTCCAGAGGACGCATGAGTAAGCAAAGAAAGAAGAGCATGTGATTCTACAGTACGCTGAGTAAGACGATGGTGCGAGGATGGTGTAAGTATCGCACCATAGTCTAGAGGAATCCAGACAAGTCCGGAACAGCGTAGAACGCACTACAAAGATGTCCGGATGCTAAAGTACAGGCGTATCGTAGAACTGTCCGTAGAACTACCATATCAGGCATATGAGAAGGAACGTCCATGCGGTGCTACACCGCCACCATGCGGCGCTCTGCCGCCCACCATGCGGTGCGTCACCGCCACAGTGCACATCCGGATCAGGTATGGCCAGTACACAAATCCGGAAGTTCAACACGTTGCTCGAAGGTTTTGGTCATCCCGCGGTGAGTTTTTGAGCGGTGGTACTTGGGCATTGTTCGTAGCCCGAGACATCTGCAATGGCTGCCACAGCTTTGACATCCTTCACGACGGACTCTGAGAACACAAGTATATCGTTGTCCGTCCTGAAGTACACGGACATATCAAGCAGTCTGCCTACGCCCACTGGCGTGGAAGAGGTATGTGCGGACCATAAATATGCGAGCCGATCTCGCTGATGTTAATACGTAGAACGGAAGGAGTTACAACGGCTTGGCGAAGCGGCCCGGCAGGACAACTTAGCGAACGTCAGATGCAACCACCGCAAAGAGCGGACTCAGCCGGAAGTGAGCTCAGTTCGAGTCAACCCTTTCTTCGATTAAACTCTTATTCTCCTCAGCATGCGCTACAGCCGTTCGGAGGGCAAGCAAGGCTCCGTCATGGCACTGCAGGTCGTGCCTGCGGGAGCCGTGCGAGAAACCAGTGGCTACCGCATGTGGGCACATATTCTGTCACCAGTACGCGTGTTGTCGTAAGGCGCTGTTGCTTGTCTACTGACTGCACCATCCTCAGGTGCATCATGCGAGAGATTGAAGCCAATTCCTCCTGCCCCGTATGCCAAACGAGGTTCCTTGTAAAGCTCGATGTCGCTCAATAGCTTCCTACCGCTTAAGATTACGACGATAGAGTCACCTGCTCAAGTGTCCCAACCTTGTCACGCATGTATTTCTAGGGTAGTGTTCTGAATACAAATACCATTATCCTCTACGCCATCATACGAGTAGCCCGTACGAAATCCTGCATTCCCTCCGCGGCCAACACAGCCCAGCTCTGGTCCGGATATAACTCTTGTAGTTCGTAAGAGCTTCCCGAGCCCTCCTGCTGTGATCCGCTTGACAAGCGCACCACTTCCCACGTGCGCAAGGCTTCGGGCTCGAGGTAGATGCCTAACCAACGGAGGGTCGGACAAGCCTCCACAAAGGGCGTGACAATCTCGACTGCTCTCTTGCTGAGCCTCTTTCTCAGCTTCTCCACGGAGACATCCAAGCTCTCCCGGTGATTGCTATATTTGATGAGCAGGTGGGTCAAAGGCAAGGTTCGCAACAATCGTTGTAGCGCGTCCTGACAGGGATGAAGGTGAGTTCACATGACGAGACATGGTCGTTACAGCGAGAGTCCCGCTTACCAGCATGGCAACATGCCTAGTGTGCAACGAAAGACTGTTACGGTAGTGTCCTGGGAATGCCTCTACTGTGATGAGGCATCGACGGAGGGCAGAGGCAATCCCTCCTGCGAGCAACAAGTCGAAGTCCGCAAATCGAGAGGCCGCGTCCGTCTCCTCCTGTGAGGAGCGGGGAAAGTGAGCGGTGACCTCGACACGGAGCTCAACGCATGAAGGAGCTGCATCCTGAAGGGCAGATCGATACACGGGCATGAAACGAGCGTCATTGGCGAGGTAGCGTTGAGGCAGCGAGACACACGGTATGTGTTGTGGGGCGGCCAGCACGTACAAGATGTATGGGTCTTCGGAGGACACAGAAACGAGTGGGGGCCAATGATCCGGATGGGCCTTCCAGTGCTGACGATTGGATTCCCTGAGATCTTGCGCTGCGGCCAACATCTCATCAAAAGGATATATAGGGAGAGACGCAGGTGCCTTCAGAATGAGATGTTGGAGATTTGGGAACATCTTCAGGCTACCGAAGAGACCACCTGATGGGTGGCCTATCGTGAGACGACGAAGGTGCGGAAAGATCGCGCTTTGAGGCGTAGAGGTCCATTGATGGGTCGTCCGGAGATCGAGGTCGACCAAGCAGGAAGAAAGTGGGCGTAGAAAATCAAGTATGTCGGGAATTGCGATTTGCTCGTAATAGCCGTCTAGAACGAGCGTCCGGAGGCGAGGTCTGACGATCCGCTGGAGGTGCTGCTTTGTGATCTTCCCAACGTGATGCAAGCGAAGCTCCTCCAGCGAGGACATCGCAGAAACTGCCTTCGACATGTATGTCATGTCTTCGACATGGAAATAGTGGTTGACGTGCAGGCGGCGGAGGTTGCGACACAGATGTAGAATATGCTGCAGCACGTCTGGAAGATCTCCATCGCCGCGCCCCAAATAGCGCTGTCTACCCTCCTCCCAAATGAGCCGTGACATCAGGCAGGCTTCGATGTGGAGGTCCCTGATGTGAGGCCAGCGGGGTCTGCGAGAACCCGCGCGAAGGAAGCAGTAGAAGGAAAGCAAGTGCGTCAACGAGCGGATGGGCGGCCTAGGACATACGCAAAGCGAGATAACAGCGGCTTCAGTGAAAAATCGACAGGTAGTCATCAAGACAGCCAGGGATGAACAGGGAAGCCACGACATAATCTCGGAGAGTACGTCGGCATTGAGCAGGGCGATTTGTGTAGGGGACGGCGGATCTCCTGGGTTTGTCTGGAATGATACTTCAGGCCTTAGTCTTCTCGAGTATGTAAGCACCAAAGCATGACCAGCTGCATACCGTCAAAGCTGTAAATAGGAGGTTGGGCTCCAATATGGGAGAGGGAGAGGGAGAATCCTCGCTATCGCTACCGGAACTGATCTCATCCGGACGGACGAAACGAGGAGGCGAGGATTCCCTGGCCTTCACGTCGCACATTAGCGGACTCTTACGGACGTAGCTCGTCGAGAGTGAGTGTGTGACCTACTGATCTGACGATTCTCCTCCTACCGGGAGGCACTCGTGTACGTGCCGTGGAGAGAGTAACCCTTGGCGTATTGTGGTCTGATCTGACAGAGAAACGAAGGGCGTGGTTCATTCGTTCTCTGATCTCCTCCAAGCCCTGATCGGCGGGCGCCGTCTGTAGCACATCGATTCAACACGGGTGAAGCTTGCACTTTCCATCTACGCGTCTCACTTACTGTCGAATCTATGGAAGCATGAGGGAGACTTTTGAGCTGTCCATTGCCGTCCTGGTCTGGGAACGTCCGGGGCATGGTCGAGAGACCAAATGTGAAGTTGAAATGAGACGCAGCATCCATCCCAGGACGTAGTACGGTGCTAGCACCCGAGGAGGACAAGTCCAAGTGGTAGGCTGGTCAAGGAGACAGCATTGATTTATACACCACTCGCGGACTATTGTACGGACCTCAGGTTCCAATGGACCAAGACCCAGGGCTCGGAGAGCCAATCAATACTGCTAGTAGCGGAGCTAACCTTTCAGTGGTCCGGATGCGGTATGACACTTTTGTGCCTGATCATTACCTCCGCACGGGGGTCAATATCTATGGCCGCGTCCGCCGGCGTTTCCGGGGGCGCTAAACATCACCACCCGGGCCATCCTTCGATACAATCTTGCAGTATGGATTCGGCCAAATAGGACAGTAGATGGAGTCTGCCAATCGCGCAGGAAGTAGTCTCGCTTGCACTATACCGCTCAAGCCTAGGACCCGCCATACTTGCACCCTCTCAGATGCAGGATAGAGCGGTGTACGCCGCGAAGCTGTACCTGTCACATCACAAGCGCCATAGGCCCGACTGCTCGATCATGTCAATCGCTGGTAGCATCAAGATAGTCTTCGGGGCAGATGACTCTGGCCGCCCACATCCCCGTCCAGCGGGAGTACCTACAGTAGGCCCTTTGGATACCATTGAGCATCTCACATGACCCTGGTCTCTCTGCTGTAGAACGACACGCAAAGCCTATTGTGAGTCGATGTCATGCCTACCAAGGCTCTCTCCGTGGTTGTCCAAGATGTACTTCACGAATATCAGCCAGCGCCTCTCGAGCGCGGCGAAAGCGCGGTCTTTCTCCTGCTCGTCCATGCTCGAGAACTGACGCAGCGATAACAGCAACTCAGCGATCTCATCATGTTGATTGTGTTCCCGCCAAAGACGCACCGTTATGCTGTCCCAGACGAACGAACGTAGTGTCGCGAGGCTGTTCACCTCGCTCGACACGAAGACCTGTACGCAGCCGCTGTCGTCAGTCAGTACGCTCAGCGTATCAATATCGGAGATCCGACCTGGAAGAAATCGAAAGAGAGTCCCATGTTCCCGAACACAGATGGGTCATCAGAACACAGCGCGATGTGGACACCCTGGTTTAGTACCGCGGGCAGCGGGTGCATGGGCATAGACCCAGTGAGGCGCTACCATCACAAGTGAGAAGAGGGCTACGGCATAAGATGTCAGAATAACGAGGGGTGACGTACCAGCACTTCGTTTCTGCATGAATTCGACCCCATGAGAGCAGTTCCATGCACGCGAGGAAGATGAAACTTACGAAATCGGACACATTTCGAGGCAGATACCCTTTTCTCTGCAGATCTGCATAATCCTGGGGTGTTTTATAATGGAGAACCTGCCTCGAACGTTCTCTCAATCGCATGATTGGTCGGATTGTTGAGTACCAGGACGCACCCATGACCAATCCGTTTCGTGCCCAACAAGATCGCATCGTACAAGTTCATGTCCGCAGCAGTCCCGTCCCCGAGCGTCTCGCCCGCATGGAAGATGAACGGCACATCCACGCCTAGCTCCTTCTGGCGCTCGACGAATTTGAGGAGCGGCTCGGCATAGTAGACAAGCGGCCTGAGAGAGTCTTCATGCCCGACGAGGTCAAATCCCGCGAGTAGGTGCGGGAACTCCTGCTTGAGCGCGAGACAATCCTCGAGATACCATTCGAGTTCTTCACAAGTAACGTTGCGCAGGGTAGAGTAGATGATCTGTCCAACACCTTGTGTGAGCAGGAGAGGGAGGGAGAGGAGAGGGAGGGAGAGGAGAGGGAGGGAGAGGAGAGTGGAGCAGACCTTGGATCCGACGAACTCGTCTTCGCGGCCTTGCTGCTTCAGTTCGTCCTTGACCTCGTTTAGGATGCGCTCGTACGTCTGGAACCAGACACGGTGCGGGATGTTCTCTTGGCCGTCTTCGGCGATCATGTATCTATCCCACTTACAGTGAGTTGAATGCTGCTGCCGAGCCAGAAATCCGTACTTGAACAAGAACATGATGCGTGGTTCGACATAAGATATTCCATCTGCAACGGAAGACAGCAGAAATTCCTTGATGTACTGAGTCCACACAGGCATAAACCGGATCAGGCCCTATATACGTGAGCTCAGTACACGAACTATGCGCGGGGCAGGGAGCTTGATGGCTGACATCCGATACAAGAAACGTGCTCCGGAACTTCTCCCAGATCTGCCATGATCCACGATGAGTACAGGCAAGAGTTAATCGCAGCGCGGCGCTGACCTTTGCCGTGGTGTTGTGAGTTCCGTACGCCTCGGAAGGATTGATCATAAGAGCGTCGATGACCCATCGATCGAAGCCCTCCGAGCCGCCCATCTCTGTGCTGAACTTGTTCCTGGCGTCCTGTATGGGTACCCACGAGCCGGGAGAATACAGAGGGTCGGTGAGACTTGAGTTGGTTGACCATTCGTCCTTGGGCAACGCCCGAAACTCGGGCAGAATGGTTCTCAGAGTGCTCGGGGTGAGCGGTTCGTGGACGCGGATGTGCACCGCAGGTTGCTGGAGGGCCAAGCCGAGCAGAATGTCCGCGCGAACGGTCGCGTCCAGATGGGCGTGCAAGAGTCCGCCCTTGGGCATCTATGATGATGGTGAGCTGCATCCATAGACTGCGTGATACGGACCCGACCTTGCTCAGGATCTGGAATACTCGGGTGCCAACGATGGTGTCCCTTGCTGAAGCAAACGGTGAGTGCTCGATTGAGACGAGTCTGAAAAACAATATCGCCCACCGGTCAAGAACTCCATGCCCGGGAACATCTGCTGAGAGCCATGTACGTGCTTGACCGGTCGCTTGCCATCCCATACGGATTGGGCCTCAAAATCTCGAATGCCACGCAGAATCTCATCTGCCTTACGCTCGTCGGCAGAGAGGGCTCTCGCCGACGTGTGGTCTGGGCGTAGCGCCCTGTCTTGCGCTATCAGCTCCTCTCGCTTTGCCAGATAATCATCCATGATTAGACAACAAGGGTGTACGGTTGATAGGGACAGCTGCGTTCTTGCGCAGAGTCGCAGGTATATAAAACAATCCGCGGTGTCGAGAGGGACGTTGCGTGTATGATCGATGGCGGGATGCTGATCAGACAACCCTCGGGAGGTCGATGGGTCTCCCAAATAGCAGACAGACTGCAGGGTAGAGCGCAATACTGCAAAGAGACGCGAACAAGTGCGCCTGCATGGCTGCCGTGGCGGCGTGGACTGGTCGACCGAGTCAACGAGTCGCGTTTCCGGATCCAGGACCCATGTGGCCGCCCGATCGTGTCTCCCGCGTAGGCGCCCGGTGTACCACCCCACGCGTTGTTTGTCCACCAAACAAAGGCGTCTGATTCTGAACCCGCGACCGCCACTCTCATCCGCCGTCATGTCCGACATTTCAGACGACGATTTCGGTATGTGTTCTTATCGTGCATGTTCGTTTCGAGGACGTCTGAATATCGATTAAGTGAGCGCGCACTTCTAGCACAGAACTACGGTCCTACCACTCCCGCTCCTCCCAAGAAGGCGCGTGGACGCGTCGGTGGCAAGCCCGTCGCGGGGCCCTCCACAAAGCCGGCCTCAAAGGTCACAGTGACGAAGCAGACCGCGCTCAGATCGGGTTCTACCATTGAGCTGGAGGATGACGATAACGACGAGGACGTGATAATGGTTGAGGAGCAGCCCATGAAGAAGCGCAGGAAGCCGAGCGCAGATTCGGAGGAGGTCGTCGCCATGCCCGGTCCCCCATCCCCATCCAAAAACACCGCCAGGAAGTCAGCGATGCGTACAGAATCCAATGGGTCGTCGAGGTCTGCAATGGCGAAAGGGAAGGCGAGGGCGGACGCGCCCGTCAAGGGTTCCAGGGCGAACGGGGCATCCGCAGCGGAGGGTCATGAGAAGGATGGGGTGCTTGAGCTGGACGAAGAAGATGAGCCCCCGGACATACCAGCTCAGCGTGCTGTCCGTGTCGGTAGCATGCAGCCCAAAGCCCGTAATGGATCTCATGCGCCCGCAATTGTTCGGCCAAACAAGGCTGACGAGAAGGTTGCGCGTGAAGTCGAAAGCCTGCGCGTACAACTGGAGCGATCGCGCGAGTCTGCTAAAGAGGTACTTTCGGCTTCACTCAATGTCGCCATCATTCTTCAACATGGTCTGCCAGATCGCGTCGCAACGGGATAAACTTGCCAAGCAGCTGGAGGATGTCTTCCGCATACGACACACCGAGCCTGAACAAGTTCTGGAAGAGTACAAGTCCCACTTTGATGAGAGCATGAAGAGTGAGCACTGCTATACACATGCTTGCTTGTCTGTTTTGACCATGGAAATAGGGAAAGAGGCACTTATAGAGGAGCTCACCGCACAACTGTCCAAGTTGCAGTCATCGTCAAAGTCTGGCAAGTCGTACACACTGCACTTCCTAACTCGCGAAGCGGCGGAAGAAGAGAAGCAGGCATTGCGTGAAGAGAATGTCCGTCTCAAAGAGGTCGTTAAGCAAAGGGACGCGACGATTGCAACCAAGGACGAGCAGATACATGCCATTCAGGAAGAAGGTACGTATCTCATATGTCGCGTCCGTCCTTGACTTAACACATCTACCCTTACATATAGCTAAGGTCATCAGGAGGGAACTCGACGCGGAGATCGAGCGCTCAAAGTCGCTCGCCTCGCGTACCCCTGCGCCAGTACCTGCGCGACAGCAGAAGCCAACGCCGAGCGAATTTCGTAACACACCCGTCATTCGGCTGTACGAGGACATGACGAACATCCTTGTCACGGGCGTGAAGATCGAGAAGAGCCCGGAGTTCCCAGAGCTCGACGAGGAGATCCTTGCGTGCATATACACGTACCAGAACCCGGATGACGCAAGCACGTTCTGTAGGTGTCCTCTCCAGATGGCATTCCTATTCATTTTACTGCTGCAGGCGAACACTTATCACTTGGCTCGCAGCGCTGAACTTCACGCTCCGAAACGTCTACGCTCGCCCGGAAGACGCCGCGCCAGGCGCGCACATCCCCAAAGACCAGCTCATTCTGAAAGTCAAATACGAGCCGAAAGACCTCGACAAAGAGCCGCCGGACCTCGTCGAGCGCCTCTTATTCTTCAAGGATCCATTCATGTTTGCGCGCGATCAGATGACCGCGTTCCTCAGAACGCTCACTGACGGTGTCGCGAAGCTGTTCGAGCCTGATCATGAGGGTGAGGACGACGCGGACCAGACGCCAGAGATCATCGTCGTGGACGGGTAGTCGTGCGTTAGCAGCCTTCGAGAAACCGACTTGTATATACCAAACGCTCTATATTGGCGCAGTCCATCGGTTGGGTAATGTACACTACTAAGACCTTGCTTCACGCTTCGCCCGTTCACCTGGTCACACACTTGCTAGTCACACATCACAGATCTCAGATGTCGACATGCACGACGTCTGCCCCAGCCTTCTTCCAAACCCGCAGCGCGCGCTCGTCCCGTGCGTGCATTGCCTTCTTCACCGCGAGCGCGACGAATCCGCCCTCGACGTCCGCCCCGCCGAGGTTCGCCCCAGCCTTCACGAGCAGTTCCACGAGCTCCTCGTGCCCCTGGCGTGCAGCATAGTATAGCGGGGTGTGGCCCAGTGAGTCGCGCACATGCACTAGTGCCCCTGCTTCGAGCAGCATCTCCGCGCTCCTCATGGCCCCATGCAGTGCGGCGACGTGCAGCGGGGCACGACCCGTCGCCGCGTCCAAGCAGTTCGCAAGCCCTCCTCCAACAGTGATTCCTGCACCCGTACCAGCCTGATCAGAGGACGCCTCGGCCGCGAGGCAGAACGCGACGGCGTCGGCGTCGTCCCGGCTGACGGCAAGATGAACGAGGAAGGGGAAGAGTGCGCTCTCGGTCGACGCTGCCTCCGCCGCTGTCCACGTCCATGGCGCGGTTGCCTTGTCCGCCGCCTCGTCCCGAGCTGCCTTATTAGCTCCTGCTGTCGCCGCGGTGCCGTCTTCTCCATCTTGGGACACAACGATGCGCGGCGCGCGGGCTGCAGTGGCAGAGGTGGAGGAGACGAGGCGGACGACTTGCGAGAGCACGCCTTGGATGTTGTCGAGGCTCTGATTGAGCCCAGTCGGCTGGCTGAGCGAAACGGGCAATTTGCTCTCGGGCAGGGTGAGCTCGCCCCGCAGGGGCGTCCCGATCAGCGCGCGGACCTGAGCGGTTGACAGCTCGGGCTTGGAGAGGAGATAACTCAGTTTCGTGAGCGCGCACTGCGGGGTAAACTTTAAGCGTCTAGCTGCGTAGTCTCGCTCCGACCACCGGTAGGTCCGGAGATGAGGTGGAGGGACGACGGACGAAAAGAAGACGTACCTCGGGCGTCATGTCACCCCCTGGTACGACGCCTGCCTGGATCAGGCTGCGGCCGGTCTCATACGCATCCGATACGGTACCCTTGGTGCATTGTGTGATCGCGACAATCACCACGCCGTTGTCGCATGCCTCTTTAAGGGCCGCAACGAGGTCCTCGCGCTGAGGTGCGTTTCCCGCGCCAAACGTCTCGAGGACAACACCCCTAGTCGGAGGCGCGACGAACGCGCGGATGGTGTAACTCGTGATGCCAGGGAACAGGCGAAGTGTGGCTGCCGATAGTTGTCAGGCATCTATCGCGCAGTCGGACTGGTTGTGGATGGGCGCACTGACCAACGTGTGGGCTCATGTCTGCATGGTATTTATCATCAGCGGCTTGACTCTCGGTGCTGTGTGTGGATATACGCACGTCTGTGTGAGTGAAAGCGCCTTACGCTTGTTTGGCGCAGGACATCATGCCAATTGACCACGATATCAATCCCGACTGCCGATGGAAGTATGTCGTGAGCTGATCCTTGCAAGAGACATAATACAGTCATCCGCACCATTGACTAGGGGCGGAAAGTTGGGGCTGTTGAACGCGTTCAAATCGTACGAGGATATTTTCGAGACCCTGTTGCCCCTAAAGAGGGTGTGATTGAAGTAGAGACAGCACTCTACGTAGGCACATATTAGCGGCTGGCGAGTAGCGCTCCGCTCTTCCACCTACCCGGAATTATATAATGTCCTGCAATAACTAACGCGCCTAGTAGATTGTCAACAGCGTCGTTCCGCAGCTGTGACATGGGTATCTGAGCACCAGTGACCACCTATCTGATGCTTGTGAGGGGTCAGTCAAGGGCCGCCAGTGGTATAGGACTGACCACTGTCTTCCCAAGGTCTTCGAGCATGAAGCTGAGGGCAGAAGACGTGTATGCCATTGTATCGGTCCCGTGCAGGATGACGAAACCATCGAAGTCCGAGTAGCTGAGTTCTATGTCAGTCGCAATCCGGATCCAATCTGTACTGAGGAAATCACGGCACTGTTTAGGGTTGGTTACGTGAACACTGCTGACGGGAAGCGTACCTTTGATTTCAATATTGCTGCTGTCCAGCATAGGATGCCACTAGGAGAAATGAGCGTGATGTACCGCTGACTCTAAACATGGCTGACCTCTAGGATCACATAGCGTATACGTTTGCTGTAGCCGCCGGGGCCGCTACTTCTCGGAGTGACGAGAGTAGGCAACTGGGCCTCGTAGATATCGTCTGATATTTTCTTGCAGACCGGCTGGCGCGGAGGTACCTTGTCAGTACGAGGTGCGAGGTGTTCGGGAATGCCTATTGGGCGGCAGGATCGGACAGGCAAAGTGAGAGACTGATATGAAGATGTGCGCGCCCCGAGACGACTCGGAGACGGTTCACGGCTGGCAGAGCTGCTGCCTGTCGGCGTGATTCGCCCGCTGCTACTCCACCTCCGGTAGCCCTCCAATGAGGACGAGTGGGAAAACAAGGATTCCTCGAGTGGGTCGTGGAAACGATGTTGGCTGTGAAGCGTCTCTATCAGGAAGTACGGCTCGGGGACGTAACCCTGTTGGCTAAAAATCATGTTAATGGTGCCACCGGTGTTGATGATCAACACTTTCGATTCGTCGGACGACCGCGACATGTCCATCGTTGCAGAAGGAATGCCGGGAGCGAAAGTGCAACGAGAGAGCAAGCGAGGTGGGTTGCAGCGAACGGCAGCGCCTTGACTTATATCCTCGCTTAGATTAGATCCAGGTAATGGTCCGATCTCGATTGCCGTATCTTTAATCCCGAGCTTATATTCCTCTACTCTCATAAAATGACTGGGTCCCTCAGCCTTGTCTCCCCCGCTCACCTCTGCTCCCTCTATTCGCCATGGAGGCTATTCAAAAAGTATTCCAGGAGAAGAACAACTCTGTTCGTACTGTGTTCTCCGTGTTCACTCATGCGCGCCGCGCTGACAGCGTATGCAGACTAGCCCCGCGCTGATCACGTTTGTGACCGCAGGGTACCCTAGGGTGGAGGACACCGTCCCCATCCTGCTCGCCATGCAGGAGGGAGGCGCGGATATCATCGAGCTCGGTGTACCCTTCTCAGATCCTATCGCGGATGGGCCCACGATTCAGGAGACGAACGTCGTATGTTGCGCATTGTCCTACTCAGTCTGCGCCCCAACGCTCAGCATGTGTCTCGTGCTCCTCCATCACAGGTCGCGCTCAAGAACAATGTGGACTATGTACACTGTCTTGGTATGCTCCGTGAAGCGCGCCACAAGGGGCTCACCGCACCAGTGCTGTTGATGGGTATGTCCTCCATTTTGCGCGACGATGGGCATGAGTTCACCGTCATCAGGTTATTACAACCCGTTACTCGCGTATGGCGAGGACAAGGCAATCCAGGATGCCGCGGAGGTGGGTGCGAATGGCTTCATCGTTGTCGATCTTCCCCCAGAGGAGGCTGTCGCTTTCCGCGACAAATGCCGTGCCGCGAAGTAAGTCAACCTTGCGGACTCTGTCCACTGATTCTCACATCTCATGCTCGTAGCCTTTCCTACGTCCCGCTAGTCGCGCCGTCAACATCCCTGCACCGTATCGAGTTCCTCGCGTCCATCGCCGACTCGTTCATATACGTGGTGTCCAAGGTGTCGTAATGCCGTGCTCCTCGTGCTGAGACTGGGGTCGTCTTACGATCATTCGCCCTATCACAGATGGGTACTACCGGTTCCTCCGATTCCGGTACTATGAACCGCGCTTTGCCGGACCTCATCTCCCGAGTCCGAGACTACACTGATGTCCCGCTTGCTGTTGGTTTCGGAGTTGCGACCCGATCCCACTTCGACTTGGTTGCAGACGCTGGTGCCGACGGCGTCGTTATCGGCAGCCGCATCATCTCCATCATCAAGTTCGCACCTAAAGACCAGGTCGCGAAGAAGGTCGAAGAGTACTGTCGCGAGATCAGCCTCAAGGGCCAGCCGCCCAGACGGCCGAACCTATCGCCCCGCGCATCATCGACACGTTCACGGCCAAGCGTCAAGCACAGCACGTCGACCGACTCCGCGCATAAAACTATCCTTCCCCCACGCTTCGGTCAGTTCGGAGGGCAGTATGTACCCGAGGCGCTCTGGGACTGCTTGGTGGAGCTCGAGGAGGCGCACAATGCCGCGATGAAGGACCCGGAGTTCCTGGCCGAGTGGAAGAATCTCTACGGTTACATGAACCGGCCATCGAACCTGTACAAGGCGGAGAAGCTCACTGAACACGCCGGTGGTGCGACGATCTGGCTGAAGCGTGAAGACCTGTGGGTAGCCAACATCGTCTATCGTGACTATAGATTGAGCTCTTATATGCAGGAACCACACGGGTTCGCACAAGATCAACAATGCCATCGGCCAGATTCTCCTCGCGAAGAGGCTAGGGAAAACGCGTATCATCGCCGAGACTGGTGCTGGCCAGCACGGTGTCGCGACTGCGACGGCATGCGCGCGATTCGGCCTCGAGTGCGTCATCTACATGGGCGCAGAGGACGTTCGGAGGCAGGCTCTCAACGTCTTCCGTATCCGCATGCTCGGCGCGCAGGTTATCCCTGTCAGCTCCGGCTCCTGCACGCTCAAGGACGCGGTCAACGAAGCGCTCCGCGACTGGGTCACGAACCTTTCCAATACGCACTACCTCATCGGCTCTGCGATTGGGCCGCACCCGTTCCCGACCATTGTGCGCGATTTCCAGCGGGTGATCGGGCAAGAGATCAAGGAGCAGCTCCGTCAGGAGGTTGGAAAGCTCCCTGACGCTGTCGTTGCGTGTGTCGGTGGTGGAAGCAACGCCATCGGCACTTTCTACGATTTCATCCCGGAGAAGAGCGTCCGGCTCGTCGGTGTCGAGGCCGGTGGTGAAGGTCTGCAAACCCGCTTGGATTTCTGTGTTGATCATGCTGAATGCCTTCTCCACACTCAGGTCTAAACGGCGACAAGCACAGCGCAACTCTGAGCAAGGGCCACGCTGGCGTGTTCCACGGCGTGCGGACGTACGTCCTTCAGTCGACGACAGGCCAGATCGTCGAGACGCACTCGATCAGCGCTGGTCTTGACTACCCTGGCGTCGGCCCGGAGCACGCCTGGCTCAAGGACTCGGGTCGTGCAGAGTACACCGTCGCGACGGATGAGGAGGCTCTACGCGGCTTCCGTATGCTCACGCAGCTCGAGGGCATCATCCCTGGTATGTCCTCCTGCTGGTGGTAGCTGTTTTTATGACATGACCCTGACCTTTATATAGCGCTCGAGTCCTCCCATGCCATTTGGGGAGGTGTGGCCCTCGCGAAGACGCTGCCCAAGGATGCCAACATAGTCATCGTGCGTATTTCGTTCCACGACTGTGCACTCCTTGTCCAAAATCATAACGCTAACATTACCTCTTCGCATAGTGCTTGTCTGGTCGCGGCGACAAAGATGTCGAGCAGATCTCGCAGCTCCTTCCCGGCAAGTGGGAGGAAAAGCTCGGCTGGTATATCTCCCAGACTCCGGATGAGAAGGCCGAGTGATGTGGATAATGAACTTCCTTTGCGAAGGCATGTCGCAATGTGGACGATCTACGGAGCAGACTGATTGGCGCTATCTAGCAGCAGCGACTGGCAGTGCACATGATGTAGATGTAGATTATAGAACGGTCGGTCATGAATCTGCGTCGATGTACTCAGTCGTCCCGCATACCTTTACAAACCAAGAGCCATAGATGCCGGAAGACGCTCCACTTCAATGTGTGTCACCGATGGGCCAGCCCGAGCCCCGCTTTCGCAACGCTCAAACGTAGGATAGACGATGCAAAAAGACCGGTTGAGGCCCAAGTTGGCGCACTCCTCGTGGATCGCCTGATATCCGACCTGGCTCCCATACGCAAAAGGCATACCTTGATCCAAAGTCTGTCTTGCAGTGCACATCGCTTCTGTCAGTCAGCAGACGAGTTGTGCTGAGAGGCGCTCTTGGCGCGTTGCGCGCGATGTCTCTTTTCGGGTGACCTGTCGCCACCTCTTGGTCGGAGTCCGAGTCGCCGGTACGCCTGTGTTGCTCTCTGACATGCGTCGAGACTTGACGGACGAGGTGCCACCACGACGGCGGGTTCGCGATGGCTCTTCCGCCTCGCAAGAGGACGTATCATCAGAATCAGGATCAGCTTTCTTTAAGAGCCTCTTCTTGGAGGCTCTGTGATCCTGAATCTCGTCCTCGACCTGGTCCCCGTCCAGAACCGACACATGGAAGGCGGGTATCCCACGGTGGCAGCTTGTGAGCCTCGACAAACAAACCGGCATGAATATGCGAGAACGCCGCTCACCTTCTCGATGATGTCGCCGACGATGAGTCTTTACAAGAGCGCCATCCAATGTTGGACTGTAAGCTCCGTTTCCGTCAGTCTGCTCTTTCTAAGGAGATTTTGGAAAGAATAGTTTGGTCAATAAGGTTGAATGACGACAACCGCACCCGATATAGCTTCGCGAATATCTGTCCAACGGTGGCATATGACGAGTAGGACGAAGAGTATAGTCGCCTAATGCGACCATCGCCACCCGCGATGGTTTTCTGGAAACTCTGTCATGCCTCGTCAGATTCACAAGCGGTGAGACGCTTACTCCGTCTTGAACAATGTTGACGCAGACGTCGCTCAGCACCTTGATGAACTTCGTATCACAAAATTATCGGTGGACCATGAGCCTCCAGTCAGCTCGACAGAGACTACAAATCGGCCAGCAGGGAGGTCTTTCGCGTTGCATGCTGATATCGCTCGTTGAAGGCAATTCGCCGCTCATCCTGTAGGAGGCCATACATACCGGGATGTCTGTGACCGTCTTCACGAGCTGCCTTCGCGTAGCTATTTGTCTAAAGCGGTATTATCTCTATCTTGGCCTTGATGTGCTCTATCCAGATGTCTGCCTAGCAAGAGTCGCAAGATCTAGGTCAACGCCTGATACGAGGATGACCGCAATGTTTGTCCGCGGCTCGTATGCCGTCCAGAACAGATGTTCTTTCTCTGCGGAGTCCTTTTTACCGAAATAACAAAATTAGGCTGAGTTGGTCCGAACGAGAATTGAGCCAGGACCTACACCTCGATTCCGTCACTGGGTTAATAGCTTTCAATGTGGACCCGTCGATTCTTGGCCGCAAAGTATGATTGAACAAGCCCACCGAACTCGAAGAGCCTCATGCAGTGAGGCCACGTGGTAAACACGACAGTCCCCTCCCTCATGCACGTACCATGCACGAGGGTAAGTAAGTTGATTGGACCCTGTCCCTCTCCTCCTGAGACATACGCTCGCGGTCAACTTGCACTACCGTGAGTACGCGAAACGACATGAGTCCGACATTATCACTGTCTTTGACTGGCTTTGACGGGGTTTCTTGGTGCTGCTTGCGCCCGGACATGAAGGCGGGAGACAACTCATGAGCCTGTGCGTGGCGTCAATGCGCGCTAGGCTCAACTGCAGCCTGCGTCGACGGTCCTCCAGCACCCCGTTGAATGGATGCAGCCCTAGGAGGGTGGCACCGAAGTCTAGTCATTGACCTTCACTGTGGGATGCGTAGCAACTCCGTAAGCTTTACGCTCAGGGTCTGCATGCCGATACTTTCGAGCCAGAAAGTGGACATGTACTCACGTCTCTGCGATGAATGTTCCATGCCGTAGATATCGTACAATGGCTGGTGGGCGCAGGGCCGGCGGGAACCTGGCATCGGAGCTTCGAGTCGGCTTCCACCAGTGGCGGCAGGAGAACAATCAGCTTGATCTAGGACCCCTCGATGGGACCCCTCGAGTCCGCTCGGAACTGTCAAGATATTCACCCTTTCCAGCAAGGTCCGAATCTCACTACAAAGACCATATACGCGTGCGCGGTCATACTACAATGAAGTCTGTCACTGAGCTGAGGTATCCGATATTCGATAGTCAGCCATCACAATATACACAACTAATGTTCCGGCCCCGCTCGATCACAATCGACCCGCGACGCCCTTCATTTCCTGCGGCGTCGCGGTGCAGCCATCCCAATTCCACCCACCGCAACCGTCGCACAATAGCAGTTTAGACTCGGATGACGCTCGCGTCTCGTATAGGTAAGCAGCTAAGTCGCCGACGAACAGCAACCCCGCCCACGCCACCGCGGCGCCACATCCGACGGACCCTCGCGACCCCCTCGCGCGCACACAAAAAGCGCATACCTTCAGCATCAGACGTCATGAATCATACGCGTGCAGGACGTTCTGCGGTCGACGTCTGGCTCAGCCCCTATGGGGCCCCGCATAATAGCGATGGCTTTCTGGAACCCAATAATCAGCTCCGGGTCCGACGCTCAAATGGCGAGTCCGAGAGGAGCGCAGGGTATGTCGCTCCGCCGCTGGGCTTTCGGGGGTCGATCATACCGCCCGCGGCCGCGGCAGTGCGCTGCTTTCGCTATTCAGACCCACCAGGCCATGTGGAAAGGGGCGTGAAAGGACTAAAGGAGCTTTGAAGTTCCTCGAAAGGCAGCCAGCCATGGCACGGCCCCGGGGTATAATAGGGCTTGCCAGCGGGACGAAGGCATACAAACCGCCTTTGACCTTCCCCTCGACTCGTCTTCGTTCCGGCTTTGGCGACTTCGCGAAGGACCTTTGAGTCTTGACTTTGTGACTTGCAGCTCTTTGACCATACTTGCCCTTTGTGGTCCCGCGACGTTATATAACTTCACTCGACCGCACAAAATGAACTTCATGAACTTCAATGGACTCCTACATGCCCTCCTCGGCCCCGCGGTCCGCGATGATGGTGTTCAAGTACCCTAGTGAGTTCTCGTTCGCATCCCTCTCAGCGTTCCGGGTTAACAGAGACCATCTATCCGCTTCCCGCATGTAACAGCGACCCATACGAGAGGATGCTCATGTTAGCCGCACCGGTGCCAGGGGACACCCCGAGCGTTTGGTGAGTAGATCTCACCGCTATCTCGCGCCTGAGACAGTCTTGTTCATTCTCCGGCGTCCGCTCCTCGGCGCTTGCCAGCTCTCGGTGGTGGACAGAAGAGTTGATTATCGCGCAGGTGCGCGCGGAGCAAGCTGTGTGCGGCGAGGACCCTGAACTCGTCGAAGAGTACATGGCGTGGCTCTCGGAGGACCAGCTGCATGAGCTCGAGCAGCTGGAGGCGAGTGGGAGCAGCGGAGGCAGAGACTCACGGGCGGAGAAGCCGCCAAGAAGCGACAAACGCTCAGGACGTTCGGTAGCGGCGGACGCTACAACGCCAACAGAAGCGCGAGAGGAGGACAGCAGGGCTGGCGAGGCGACGGAGTGGATGGACCAGGCGGAGCGCGCTATGGAGGTCTGGGCGGATGTTTTCGGCGCGGTCATGGACCACTCCAACGCGGTCTCTCAGGAGGAGCTCGAGGCGCGGTCGCGGCCTTTTGCGGAGTGGGTCGGGCACCCACCACAAGTGACCGAGGCTATTTTCTCGTAGGCTATGTCTGCCGGGTTAGTACGGAGGGATTGAGGAATATACCATCGCCTTTGTGCCTGCGTCTCAGCTCAGTTATTGTGTCTCCTGTAGTGCGCCATGGGTACGTGGTTGAACGCCGGACAGGCAGAGATGCTTATCTGATACAGGCGCTTTCCTACTGACGCTCTGGTGAACAAGAACTCACCGATATTCGTTGACCGCTGACGAGAGGATATGTCCGCTCGTTATAATGGCGCAGAGGTCTCACAGGAAGAGCATCTAGCTAATTAGAAGGCTGTCTTTACTGCAGCTCCACGATGTAGCCGGTGGAAAGCCGTATAAACGTCCTCACCAGCCAGGGACGCTGTAAGGGGGGACGGTGGACATGCCAAGAAGCTCAACATATGCAGGACTACGACAATTCCAGTATAAGATGGCAGTGGCCTAGGGGGTGCTACAAGCAGACACAGACGCATCGGCCGTCAGTCGGGGTTGGTTGAAGCTGGCGGGACTCGAGACCACAAAGTCGGGCCTGGCGGGCGGTCCGAAAGCGGAAGGGCCGAGAGGGACGCGGAGGGAGTGATAGCACGTGGCTGACGCGGGAACGAGCCCAATCGGCCAGCGAGAAGCGCGCGACGCCCGAGTTCGTAGAAGCGGATGCACATGTGGGATAATGTATGTGTGCACGGAGGGGAACAAGAGAGAGAGACAGATCTGTCATAGTGAGCATGAGCCTGTGTCTGTGGACAGAGGGCTGGCTGGCAGATGGGAGAGCGAGCGGGAGAGATGGGTGATGGCAGGCAACAGCCGACCTCGACCTCGGCCAACAGGCGCCCGCGAAAGAGGCCGGCGCTGGCCAGGGCCCCGTCCGTCAGAGCTCTCCCGTCTTCGCCCATCTTTCCTCTGATCCTCCACTCGCCTGTGAGTCTCCCTCCCTCCCTCCCCTTCCCTCCTCCTTGCCCTCCTCACCCGCGTCCTTGTCGTCCAACACAGCGTCCAGCCCTTGCCGCCCGCCAGCACCCCCTTCACCGACGCGCTCGGCCGTCTTTGTCAACCCATCTTCGTCGTCCTTCTCCCCGCCCTCCTTGTTCGCACGAAAGCCTCTCGGCACCTCCAGCCATGAACTCGCGTCCGCACAAGCAGTCCATGTCAGAGCTCAAGCTCCGCCGGCTCACGGAGCACAATCAGCGGCTGCGGGAGGACCTTGCCCGCCCACGGATAAGGGTCAGCGAGGCATCTGCCAGGTGAGGACCGCCATCGCTCTTGCTCTCAGCCTTCAGAACGGCGTTGACCGTTGATAATCTATGTCAGTCTGATCCGGTACTGCAAAACAACAAAAGACCCTCTGGTGCGTACCCATCTCCGTTCCTTCCTTGTCTTGGGCAATTCGACGTGTCCGTCGCCCGAGAGCTGTCCCAGCATGAATCCGCAGACCGCGCTGTTCCATGGCCAAGTTACATATGAGCCTGTTCCAAGAGCATTCCCTACCTGCGTGGAGTGTTTCTAGCAATCACGACCCTGAGATCCTGGCATCGCATCCGAGGACGGCTCTTAGCACACGTCGATCTGCTTCTCAATGCTTATACGCCACGCATGCTCAACATACATACACAGGTACCGTCAGTATGGGGTCCTGTACCACGCGCAGACGATCCATACCAGAATCAGGGCGGCCCAGGCAAGGGCTGCTGTGTCATTCAATGACCGCCTTGCCCCTCCGTCCCCGTTGCCCTACACGTTCACCCCCTGGACCCTCCTCCTTCCGTCTCTGGCTCCCTCACCTGCTCTGTTCCGGTTCTCCAGGCAATCTTCGCCCGCGTACATATCCGTTTTCACCGCTGTATCCCTCACCCTTCTTTCTCTCATCCCCATTTCCCCCTCGCCTTGCTTCCCTGCTGTTCTCATACTTTTTGTCCCGCTGGCCCCTCGGTCCCTTGCGTCTCTTTGTTTATTCCCTTCCGTCTGTGGTCCGTTTATACCATCGCTCATTACATTCTCTCCCCGCCCGTCGCCATCGTGGTCGCCCACAGTATCATAGTCCTCGTCTCGGAGCGTCGCCTTTATCTTATCCACCTCTCCCTTCCTCTCTTCAAACGCACGCGGCAAGGAACAACAGTCTGGCGCTACGCGAGAAAAATGTCAAGCGGGCAGCTACGAGGTACGGCAGGCAATGCCGGTCGGCGATAGCACGGTCAACAACTCGCCTTCGCCCTCGCAGATGCGCATGGCAGGAAATCAGGCTAGGTAGCATCGGAGGGCTGGAAAGGGCTGCACAAGCTGGCATCGCGGAGAGTGGCTCGGTACCAGGTCGGATGAGGAGAGCGCGGAGGAGTCGTTATGATGGATGGTGATGGTACGCCTACGCCTCAGTCCCCCGTACACGTCCCACGTCCCACGTCCCCCTGTCCAAAGGACCGTCGCTTCGCTCGATATCCACACGAAGAACTAGACCTTTTGCCGTATGTCAGATTGCCGCGCTTCTGCTTTGGTTGCTATGCTTGGCTGTGTATGTATGCGCGAGCTGGGCGTGCTGCGAGAGATTCCTGCTGTGAAAGCCATGTGTCCCGGTCATTTCAAGACCAGTTTTTGTACAGCCGTCGGAGATGGGTGATGTCACCAGTCTTTGACGTCTGCCGTGTGCTTTGGAAGGCCTGCGTATTATCCGAAGTCCTGCGGACGTACATGAAGCTGAATATGTCTATGTTTTCCCCATGCATGAACGTGCATAATACAGGTATATCATCACTGCTGTCCTTCTGCTCAAAGTACACCCCGGTATAGTGTAAGAGCCGGAACACACGACCCGCGCACCGATTCTCGCAACCTGATTTTGCACCCATTCTCGTGTACACCCTCAAGACGGCCGACGCAGCACGCTTCAACCCCCGCGCTCGCCGGAGCGAGCGTCCTGGTACACGCCCGGTCGCTCACGCACGTCCAGCAGCTTCTCCGGCACGCGGACCCCTCCGCACCGCACGGGACAGCCACTGTAGCGTGCATCCGCCCGCGTGCCTCGACGAACCGGACTCGAACCGGGCATCCTCCCACGGCTACGCGCTCATCGGGGGGTGCCTGCGAGGGCCGTTCCCACCCCTCGACGGCTTCTCCGCGCGCGTTGGTCCGCAGTAGCGAGTGCGAGCGTCCAAGCACGGCGCACAGCCCCTTGCGCGTGGCCCGGATCGGGCAGCGCCAGTCCAGAGTGGCGGGTGGGAAGGACGAGCGGCCGGAGTGGGAGCGGGCACACCGGATGCGTGTCCGGCGTGGTCCGCGCGTTCTGCTGGAAGCGTGGTGTGGGTGTGATGGTGCGGCTGCGGCAGGAGGCGTCTAGCGAGGAGTCTCGAACGAATGGAAATGAGGGCAGGGCAGTGGGCGAATCGGGTCGTGCGGCTCGCCCCGGAGGGCTGCGAGGCAGCGCCGTGGCCGCTATAGTTCGTGGTCGTCATCATCATACGTCTCCTTGATCAATCTGTGAACAGAAGCGTCCTGCATCAGCGCACGGATCACGCGTGTAAACGTACGTCAAAAATGACGCACCGGTAGACCGACGAAGGCGGATGGTCGCCATCGTTCGTGATGAAGACGTCGACGAGCTCGGGGCCGACGTAGTCGTAGTACGGGTTGACGACGTCGACGCGCTCGACGAGCTTGCCCTCCTCAAAGCCGAGCACGCTGCTCGGATTCGCAAAGTCGAGCGCGCCGTGCTCGTGGTAGAGGTTCCAGAGCGGGGTGAGCTTGAATTGGCCGGCGCAGACGACGACGGGTGTGCTGTGTGCGCGCGCGGCGGTCGCGGCGAGCAGCGACCCCGAGATCGCGAAGAGGCCGCCGTTGGCGAGGATCGCGTGCGCGCCGAGGATGACTTTGTTCACGCGTGACATGATCGCGAAGATGGAGGAGTCGGGGACGAGGAACGTCGAGATGCCCGCGGCGGAGAGCGAACGTGCCATCTCGTGACCCTGATATGAGGGCGCGGTCTCGGCGACGATGACAGTGTAGTTGTGATAGTGTCCTGCGGACTTGAGGAACGCCTCCACGGTCTTGGAGTGTCCGATGGTCAGGATGATCTCGCTGAAGAGATTTTTCTGAGTGTCAAAGTCATGGGAACGAGAGGCAGACGCACTCGGAGTGGATATGGTCTTTTGCGTTTTTCGACACGTTGTCGTATACGGTCTCCAGCTCATCAAGGACATCCTGAATCGCCTCCATGAGGACTGGCTTCAACGCTCTCGCGAACGAGTCGGGGTCATCTGGATCGTTCTCCTTGAGCGTGATCCTCGCCTCCGACTTCGCAGCATTGCCTGTATGCTTGCGTGGCTGTCCCTGAAGGACGAACTTGCTAATAGAATAGACATTCCGCGAAGACGCCGCGGAGCCCTTGATGGCAGTATTGTATTCCTCCCGGACGTTGTGGAGGACGCGACGGACGGTGTTCCCCACGGAATGTTCTATATCAAGCATCAAGCATATAGACGTTTAGGATCTCCAGACCTAGAAGAGTGATAGAGTTGCGATAGAGACGCACCCTTGGGCTGCGCCTCCGCTAGCCTTCGTCCGACTTCTCGGATAACTGTGATGAGCTGCTGAATGTTGGAGAACCGGGCCTTCGACACGACTTGGCGAAGGAC
Source organism: Trametes punicea (assembly GCA_025528855.1). Classification (NCBI taxonomy): domain Eukaryota; kingdom Fungi; phylum Basidiomycota; class Agaricomycetes; order Polyporales; family Polyporaceae; genus Trametes; species Trametes punicea. The sequence continues at coordinate 519,374 of VICQ01000015.1, forward strand.
CAAAGCGGTCTCGAGGGCCGCCTCGCGCGATCCTACGACCTGTCTAGAGGCCAAGACACGTCGTATGCAGACCTGCGTGTCAATGGACAAACGCACTGACCTCCGTCGTAGTTTAGCCACGAGGGTTTCTACGGCTCTGTGGCCAGGGATCATGTGCAGTTCGGGAGTCATGAGGTGAAGTCTACGTCGGAATGATCTTCTTCTTTACTCTGGGCTGAAGAGAGTGAAGCTAATCCCACAGCTGAGTATCGAGAGAGCTGGATGAGGTGCGGAGACAGTACGAGCTGCTCTTTTAGTTCCAGCGCCGCAGACGCGTCTTCATCGAGATCGTCCAGATCGGGACTCGAGTCAATGTCCCACGTGGTCATAGCGAGCGCTTATGGCAGCCCTCCAGCACGCCGACTTTGGTGCCGAATCTGAAATCAAACTTAGGATGTACGATAACACTATGACATGCTGCTTCTCGGCCTCTGTATACTCCCAACAGACCAGAGAGTTTTGCTGTTGCCTTTCCGTCACCGTTTGTTTAATATGTGCTAAAGCATGTCTTCTTTTGCCCTACAGTGGAAGACCTCTCGGTCTTATCCAAGACATGGCAAGAGTTCCAACCGTTCGCGAGCTGTGCCGTGTTGTCCTGATGAAAATCGAGCATCTCGAGTCTTCCATGTGCTTCCTGCGTCTCAGCTTGCCCACTCGCAAAGCATCTTTCATCAGGATAATTCGCCTTAACCTGTAGTGACTAATAGGCCTACTGACCGGACGACATATGCTGCTCCTCGTATGGCGCTTCCATCATCTCTTCCTGACCCTTGCCTTATCGGAGCTTCGCCGTCTCATCTCCCCGAAAGATTTTCGCCTCTCGGCACTACTCGCTCGCGACTTGCCACCCGAATGGTCGAGGACGTCCGTCCAGATGCCCCTCACGGGTCTTCATCTTCCCGTCTATATAGGCGACCTGCGATCCAGAAATAGCCTTCGCAGCGATAACGCATAGGTTGGGCGTGTACAGATGAACGATGCGTACGAGGGCCTCCGGCTACAGCCCTGCAAGTGGATGCCACGGGGGAAGACGTATCCCAATACCCGCCATTCGACGGATCAATCCTAACGCGGGGTCGGGTACGTATTACGGACAAGCGGTTATGCTGTAAATCACCCGTCTCTTGGCAGATGGCATGCTCAGGAGACCCCGTTCCAAATCAATCGACCCGATGCAGCTGCACGGTGTCAACGCGTCCTCCGGAGTTGGTGACCTGATGCAGCTTAGAAGCAGTATGGTACTGTAGTTCTCACCGCTTGGGTCACGGAGACTACTATTGCGTTCATGTGGAGGCGCTATCGCTGTGCCTTTGATAACCACCAGACAGTCTGCTGTTGACTGACCTGCATATGAATCCCACCTCGACGCCGTTGAGCCCTCGACACAGGAAATGACAAGCAAATGAAGCGCTGAGTGCGTGAGGTGTTACACTCATAGGATGCAGAGAAAATATCGAAGGATTGGAGGACCCGTTCCAGTCCGTGTCTGAGTCCGTCAATCACCAGATAAGGCTTATACACTGTTGCCTCAGCGGGCGTGTACATTTCTCAAAGCACGCTCAAGACGAGCGCGACGACGACACCAACAAGGGCGGCCGCATACTGGGGACGTCCGATGGTGAGACCAATCGCGCGGTTATTGCCAAGCACGCCACCCTGCTCGCCGAAAGTGATATTCTGTGGCACGCTATCGTTCCTGCACTGACCGTTCGTAATGTTGAGATTGTAAAGGTCTAACAGGAACGCGTGTGAGTGACGGTTCGAACACGAGATGTATGCAGTGAGGCGTGACGGAACGTACCGTCGGCCGTACGATAGAAGAAGTAGGTGTTGTTGTTCAGATTCTTGAAGTCGCTCGTGCTATATGGGATCTTGTCATCCGGGTCAGTGGCAGACGTGTTCCGGATGAAGATGCACGCGATCTGGTTCGGGAATTGCTGGGCGATCTGCGGATAGGCGGATAGCAGCGTCGACGAGGACGTGTCACCTATCAGCACTAGAACACGACCGTTGTCAGTCAACGAGACCATACGACCGAACGCCAACCTACTCACCGAACTTGCGCTGCGGGAACGTCTGGAAGAGCTTCAACAGGCTATTCTGGCGCGCGTCCAGGATCTGGCTCGGTTGCGTTAGATTGATCGGACGCATCTCGAGCGAGCCGAACGGGAAGTTGCTGAAGAGATATTCCACGTAAGTTCGTGTCAGCTCGACGGGCGTGGTCGTGTCGTAGTGGAATGCCACTCCGGGCAGCGTCTCGTTCCAATGCGCAAAGAGTTCAGGAATCCCAGGCACGTTCACGTATGGCTGCACGAAGGAGTTGTACAGACCCTGGTTTGGGACGTAGACCTTAGTGATCCGCATCACGTCGTCGATGTCTGAGACGACAGAAATCCCGGAAGAAGGAACAAGGATGACAGTGCCGTTTCCGGGGCCCGTAACGTTCATGATGCCCGTCTGGACAACTCGAACGGAGCTGCTGTTCCCGCCCAGTCCTGGCACGGTAACGAATTGGTCAAACTCGCCCACTTCGTCTGTAGTGGCAAGCTGGATGCCAGACGAATTGGTGACCGTGGAGCCGTTCGCGAAGACGAGCGCTGTGAGGTTCGCTCGTGATATAGGAATGGCGGCGAGGTCCTGCGTGCGGTTCTGCAGGAGACTTTTTTGGGTATCATTGAGGTCGTTCGCAGACAGACCGTTGATGAGAGAGTCCAGATCGGAAGTGTTGACGTTCGGGAGCTTGTAGGCTAGCCCGTAGAAACGCAGGTTCCAGCTGAGTCAAGCAGGCATTAGATGAGACATGCGGAAGGAGGCAATCCGACGCGCACCTATCTCCAGAGAAGTTGGCATACGACGGAATCAGGAGAGCAGATGCGGACACATTTTGAAGGTCATTCCCATCGTTTACCCCGACCTTCTTCTCTATGTCACTCAAGCTTGGCCAACTCCCAAGGATGGCTGTATGTTGAAAGAAATTGAGCAACGTTGCCATACCCTGGACGCATCACACGCACTTGGTAGAGCTGATGCTACCGCTCCTGTGGCACTGGTGAAGAGAGATGATACGCTTGACAGAGCTTGAGAAGCTGGTGCAGGTGCTGGAGCAGGAACAGGACTAGGAGCAGGTGCGGGAGCTGGAGCAGGTGCGGGACTCGCACCGACCGCTGCAGCGAGGCAAAGCGCTAGGAGAGCGTAATGAACCATCGTCTACCCCGTCAGGAGACCGCGCAATGACTCTGAACAAGACCAGGAGAGAAGCCTCAGGTTTGAGTGTGCTTGGCATGAGTACATGATGAATATATGTGTCCAGGAGACACGCTGGGGTCGAGATGACTGCCGTCGCAAGTTTGTGGAGAGCCTAGGAGATGACGTCAAGCACAAGCCCGTTCAGCCCGCTGTATCCTGCTGCATGAGGGATTCGTCGCTAGCGAGCTGTAATGCCAAGAGAATCAGATGGAGCCGATTATATTGATACGAACAACGCATGACTATGGAACTCCAGTCCCAGTTGCGAATGTGACCAGCACTGGTTTGCCGACAACTTATGAGGTGGCCCCGGGCCGTCGATGAACGAGACATACAGGAAGGAAGCAGCACAATATAGGGATATGTGTCGAGGGTACAAGGACACAATAAGAGAGATGACTCGAAGCCAGCAGCCCGAAGTTCGCACCGAGTCGCATTGCGCTTCAAAGCTCCATCGAAGTTGGAACCGGCGCGTACACATGGGCGCTAATATGGAGCGCGCGAGAGGATTCAGTCACGTGGTCGCGATTCACGGCCACCGCAATACGGCGAACATGGCGTACAGGCTCCTGCGAATGCATGCTGACAGCGGACTGCACTCGTCCAGAAAAGGGTGACAATATTATGTTTCCGTTCCTCTCAAATTTCGAGAAACAGACAGTGCGCGTGCAGCTCGCCGCTGGTATAACAGGGCACGTGTCACATGACCGCATCGTCTCCTTCAATCCCCACCGTGATCGGTCTTCAAGGCCTCAACTCCCCGCAGCGGGCGGATGCCTTCTGCGTCGTGCCATCAATCAGACGATGCCAGCGCAGTCTACTGATGGGCAGCGCCGTGTAACCTCCCCCTCTACACTCATCAGGTCTACGCAACCTAGTAGAGACACTATTTTCATCTCCTACACGAACTGATATGCCGCGCGAGGAGAACGCGCGAAGGAAACCCGGGGAACAGAAGCGTTCTCACTGGACTCCGGACAAGGTTCCTCATGACAATACGTACGAGCCAATGCTGCCTTGTTGACATGCCCGTCTTCCCAAACGATGCACAGCTTTCTATCCTCTCGGTCCTCATCAAGGAGAAGAAACAGCTCCGGGACGCGGTGCGTCGCTGCGAAGAGGCCGTGGAGCGGACAGAGAAGCTCAGGAACGAGCCGTACGCCACTTCCAGCTATGAGCGCTCCTCGTGCGCCGCCTCGGATCCAGGCTGACTGCAGGATGTCGCGCTGCGTTCACGCCAGGGTCGCTAAGAAGCGCCTGAGCGAACTGAGGAGCAAGGTCGAGCGAGAGGGCTTGCGGCCGGGCTACGTTCGGGAGCTTCGTGAGATCCTCGAGGGCCTCCCGGAGGACGAGGTGTGAGCACTAGTCCCCGGTGTGGGCGAGCTAGCGTGCAAAGTGCTAACGAGGAAACGTGACGACTGCCAGTGCGCCGTTGAAGCAGAAGCTGATAGGTACGTTCAGGCGCGGGATATCGTCGTGCACCGTATGTTGCTCTGAGTTGACCGGATGTCATGCTATACTACGCCAGCATACGAGACGCGACGCCTCCTGCAGCTAGGAAACAGCTAAGCCGGGCGAATACGTGTTGGGCTACAGTATATTCAAGTCCCCTCCCCATCCATCGCTGTCAACGTCGTTGTGAGTCCACGAAAGCTCTTGCTGCGCGCGACACTCGCTCACAGGCAGTCGTCTGCCGCCGATGGGACAGCCCCGTCCGGTGGGACATGAATAAAGACGGTGGCTGATATGGGCGTGGTGTCCCGTAGAGCGGAGTTGTTGGGATCGCCACGGCTTTTGCGCGGCTCTCTTCCGCTCATCTCTTGCCGCCATCGCTCAGACAGATCCCTCATACATCGAAGCTCCTTGAACATCTTGCATTCGACTTTGGCACATGCACAGATACCGGAAATGCGAAAAAGGGTATGGACACGATTACAATGCGGTATGCTACCTGAAATTGCGGATACTCGAGTGCTCTTGCCTGCCTAACCTTTAAAACGAAACGTTGAATACCACGAAGCACGATGCCTGGTCTGCTCCCTAATAGTCTATCCTCCGATGTGATACTTCGTGTGCTCGTCCTGACGTCTCGTGAAGCGTGAGGGTGCGATGATGGTCGTGTGTTGTGTTGTTGACGTGCGAGTACGTATGTGGTATCTTCCTACTGACCGGCGGACAACAGTCGGAGGTGAACGAGTGGCGGGAGAGAAGATGTATGAGAGGATGAGCGGCACTCGACGGGAGGCGCACTGCCCTCGGGAGATGATAAGAGGGGGAGGACGGACGAAGTCATCGTATTCGCGCAGCGAACACGTCCATCGTGCTCACGCGTTTGGAGCGCTTGACTTCGACCCGGGGCTCGACCGACGAGCGCGGCATCCCCTGACACTGCTGCTCTCCCGGATCGGCAGTCGACGAGGGAGGTTTGGAGAGCAGCTTCTTCCACGACTCCTCTTCGACGACCTCCTCCCAGACGCCGCCTTCGTCCGAGGGTGCTCGCGCGTCGGGATCGTCAAAGAGGTGCACCTCCGTCTTCCGCGGCAGCGTCGCGCTCTTTTCCTTCCTCATCGGCACCGGTGGCTGTTGACCGTCCCCTTCCGCTCTCGCACCCGCAGCGCCCTCCTCAGATCCCGCCCCGGCCGCAAAGTCGGACGGCCTGCCCTCCTTGGACCGGACTTCCTTCATCGAGATGCTCCTCCAGAGCGACTTGCCCGCACCCTTCACCAGTCTACCGAGCGACACCAACGCATCGCCCTCCGCCGGGTCGCTCATCGCCCTCGAGCGGTGCCCTCGCCCGCCGCCCGCCCTCGCCCTCGTGTCCTCGTCCGCGTCCACGCCCGCCTCCGCCTCCCTAATCTCCTCGCCCCACCTCCCCGCTTCCGCGGGGTCATCCACGACGCCCAGCCCGCCGACGATCCCGCTCCCCGGGCCGTATCGGTACGGATACGGATACGCAGCGGCGTCGTCCGGGTGGAAGCCCTGCTCGCGGAGCATGCGGCGGTGGCGGAGGAGGCGCGAGCGCGCGGCGACGCCGAGCGGGTGCGCGGAGCTGCGCTTGCGAGGCTCGGTCGTGGGAAGCGGCGCGAAGGTGATGCTGGGCGAGCCCGTGCGCGAGGGGAGGGTGAGGCTCGACGAAGACGAGCGGAGGATGCTCGGGCACGGGCTGGGCGTCGTGCTCGATGCGGCGCTCGGGGTCGTGCTTGCGCTGGGGCTGGGGTTGGCGCTGGCGTTCGCACCGGCAGCGGCGGATGCGGAGAGGGAGGCGGAGCTCGAGCGGGAGCTCGTGCTGACTGTGCGGCCGCTCTCGGCAAGAGAGGGGACGCTGTTGGAGGTGCTGGTGCTTTTGTTTGAGGCGTTGGAGGTCCTGGTGCTGCTGGAGGCGGAGGTATCGCTGGTGTTGGTGCTGGCTGTGCTGTCACTGGTGGACTCGAGCGAGGCAGAGGAGCGCGCGGAGTCAAGGACGGCGGTCATGAGCGCAGTGAACGAGTCGTCAGACGAGGAGGACTTGGTCCGGGGGAGGTCGAGCCCCACGGTGATGGTCTGCGTCTCCGACATGTCTCTATCTGCGTTTGTCACTGGGGTGTGCCGGCCTGGTCAGGCTGCCGGTTTCGGGCCCGGGACTTTGCGACGCAAGCCAGCGAATGTAGGAGCCGCGGTGCTGGACTCGGGTAAAGGGGTCCTACAGTAGGACTTGCGGCTGAAGTGAGCAGTGCGCTCGAATGGAAGGGGTATTTTGAGCGACGCCGCACCGCTTGGGTAGGGTACTTGAGGGATAATTAGTATTAAAGAGCGACAAGGATCTTGGGCTTCAGAGATGGACGAGTGCAGCCCGAGTCGAGGCTGCGATATGGAGAAGTGAGACGTCGACGAGGATCCCAGCTGGTGTCGGTTGTCCACGACGTCGAGATCAAGGTCGGGAGGAAAAAGGACTGTACGTGATGGGCGTCGCCTTCCGGAGGTCCGTCATCCGACGACATTCTCGACGGCCCAGGCACAATGCGTGAATTATGTAAGATTGCCATATCAGTACTGGCGATCTCATCGTATGGTATCGGATCTGTTAGAGAATGCCGGTCTGGACTTTGTCGACTCCGCTTGCGAAGGTCATATAGAGTACGCCCCCTTCGTGGCGGTGGCAACGCTACAATCATACCTTGTAACGTTGAGCTCATCCGTTTGATTTGCCTGATCAACCTACATTCGCCAATCTACAAAGCCGCTTCCCTCGAAGAGCATGGCTGAGATGTCTCCATGTCTCCTGGTTCTGGACAAGTCCAGCGAAGTTGCTGGAGAGGAAAGCTCGAGAGTCGGATACTATCTCTACGCGGCGCAGCCATCAGGAGGGTTCTGTCTGATAATGAACGTCGAGCTGAGCAACGTCCGAATGACAGTTGGGTGCGCTACATAGCGCAGGATGTCGCTCGCGAAGACGCTCGCGAAGACGCTTCCTCCGTGGCCCGTGGGTTTCGCGACAACTGTACGACGTTCCGGATGAGGCCAGACAGCTGATGGGTTAAAGCCTCCGCGGAAACTTGGACGCAACGAGGCCGCGGCACCGCGCTAGTGCAAACGGTCGCCTAGTGACCGAGTGCATGGTGTCCGCTTGAAACTCGTGCGAGAAGTCGAGTATAGCATGTCATTTTCGTATATTGACTTGCAATGAACGAAGCCATCGCCTCTGTCCCAAAGCACCGATGCTGGTGCCTCTTTGGGAGGATGGGTTTCCGCTGCCCAGCCACCAGGTAGATGCCAGAGTGTGGTGGGTGGCATGGCATGAATGGAAGGGGAATGAATGGTGACGATGTGGCTGCAGTTAGACGTTGTGCACGAAGGGTAAGACATGTCGAACAACGTCGGTATTTTGGCAAGGTATATAAGCGAGGGAAGAGCGGAGGTGGGATCAATGGGTCTGATTCACTTCTAGGCACCACTGTCGGTTGAGTGGGTTAGGCTGTCTCGCCGGCTGAGAAGAACGGTACATTAGCAGCTGTCTTTTAGCCGAGCCAGCTCATCGACCTTGCGCCCCACCGTCGACGATGACTGCTGCTGGTGAGCTCTGCCTGGACTGCGCGCTCTCCATTCTGGCCACGAGCGGAAGAGAAGAGGCCGGCGGCAAGGCGGGACGAAGCCATGTGGACGAAGGCCGGATCGGGGGAAGAGCGAGCGCCTCCGGTACGGTACGTAATTGACTCGGCCGATGACGCGCGACGGAGGCGGATGTGGCGGCGAAAGAGAGCGTCGGCGTGGGCGTGGGCGTCGGTGTCGGCGGCGGGGCAGCGTCGTTCGTCGGCAGGGACGCGCGTGCTGGGCGAGTGAAGCAAAGGAGGGAACGGTGGGCCCGGAAGAGAGAGGGAGCTTGGTGAGCACGAGAAGGAGTACAGTACAGTACTGCACTGTGCCGGTAGGAGTCGGACTGGGCGGGCGATGACACAGCGCGGCTTATGGCGGTCCTGTCAGAGACTGTCAGCTCCTGCGCTCGACCGTCCTCCGCCTGTGCTCCCCCTCTCACACACACTCTCTCTCCCGCCACCGCCTTCGCCTCTGCCGCATCTGGGCCGCTGACGCCGGGCCTTTCTGCTCAGTGCGCGCTCCCTCTCTCCCCTCTCCTTACCTCTTCCCGCTCTGCCTCTGCGCCGGCTCGTCCAGAGCTTGTCGCCTTCTTCTCTCCCCTTCTCTCCCCTTCCCTCCTCTTCCTCTTTGCGGCATATTCTACTTCACTATGCCGTCCAAGTTCTCCGTCTGGTACAACAAGCTCGTCGATTTCAATGTCGAGTCCCTCTTCGCAAAGCGCAAACAGCCCGGCCCTCCTCGCACCGTCTTCGTCAACGAACCCCTCCCGCCAGACTACTTCGACCACAAGCACCGCGTCAAGAAGGAGCACATCTACTGCTCGAACCAGGTCATCACCTCAAAGTACACCATCCTCACCTTCGTTCCCCGCAACCTCCTCGAGCAGTTCCGCCGCATAGCCAACATCTTCTTCCTCGCCATCGCCATCCTCCAGTTCTTCTCCATCTTCTCGACCGTCTCCGCAGGCCTCGTCATCCTTCCCCTCATCATCGTCATCGCCATCACCGCTCTCAAGGATGGCTACGAGGACATCAAGCGCCACCAGTCCGATCGCAGCGTCAATTACTCTCAAGTCCGCGTCCTCACCAGCGGCGAGTTCAGCAACGAGAACGCTATGGCCGGAAAGTCAAAGACGTTCGTTCGAGCCATCGTCCCTTCTTTCCGGCGCTCGAAACAGAAGAAGGGGCGCAATGACGGCGACGTCGAGGTCCTGCAGCACGGCGCTCCCCCAGAAGGTATTCACACCGAAGGTGCGGAGCTCACGCATATGCCTACAGCGACCGAGGACGGCGTAGAATACGACGACGGAGAGCCCATAGAGCAGGCAGGCCGCCTTTTCCACCACCGCGGTGCGTCTCGCAGACCTCACTGGAAGGTGTCCATCTGGGAGGACCTCCGCGTCGGCGACATTGTCAAAATTATGGATGACGAACCGCTCCCGGCCGACGTTCTCATATGCGCGACGTCCGAGGACGAAAACGTCGCGTACGTCGAGACGAAGAACTTGGACGGCGAGACGAACCTCAAGAGCCGTAGCGCCTGTCCCGCCCTCACCCATCTCAACACCGCCCGCGCGTGCGCAGACAAGCGCAACGCGTTTCGGGTCGAGTGCGACCGGCCTGATACGAATCTGTACAAGTTCAACGCCGCGGTAGTCACGTCTGACGGCAAGAGGACGTCGGTCGACTCCAACATGGTGCTACTCCGAGGGACGGTGCTCCGGAATACGCGGTGGGTCATCGGTGTCGTGCTATTCACCGGTGAGGACACGAAGATCGTGCTCAACTCGGGCGTCACTCCGAGCAAGCGCAGTCGCGTTGAGCGCCAGATGAACCCGCAAGTGTACGTCTCTCAGGCATGTCTCGGGACGCTGAAACGCGAGATGGCTGACTGTATGCGTCTGATGCAGTTTCATCAACTTGATCATCCTCGCGGCTATGGCCGTCGCGTGCGGTATCGTCGATGCGGTGCTAGAGCAGCATTACTTCCCTTTGGACGCGCCGTGGCTCTACGGCGACACCCAGAGCGACGATAACCCGCGCATTAACGGGCTCGTCACCTGGGCGTTCGCACTGATCACCTTTCAGAACATCATCCCCATCTCGCTGTACATCTCCATCGAGGCTGTCCGCACATGTCAGGCGTTGTTCATCTACTTCGACAAGGAGATCTACTATGAGAAGACGGACCAGGCGACCCTGGCGCGCAGTTGGAACTTGTCCGACGACCTTGGCCAAATCGAGTACATCTTCTCGGACAAGACGGGTACGCTCACGCAGAACGCGATGGTGTTCCGCCAGTGTACCATCGCAGGACGCGTGTACAAAGGCGACGAGATCGAGAGCGACGTCACGCCGGTAGGTGTTCCAGAGGCAGAGGACAAGGTAGACAATCGCTCGTCGAGCTCTACTCCCCCGTCGGCCAAGAAGTCGTCTGCATCCACATCTTCGACAGACGCCATCTCGGATCCGCTCGCCGCCAAGGCAGTCAAGAAGGCCGAACACGTCTTGGCACACTTCCACGATGAGACACTGCAGGCTGACATCGCCGCGGCGCAAGAAGCCGTGTCCGGCTCTGCAGAGGATAAGCACGGACGCATGCTGAACGGGTTCTGGACGGTCCTCGCGCTCTGCCACACCGCACTCGTATCCGTCGACCCCGACACCGGCGCGATCCAGTATAAGGCGCAGAGCCCGGACGAAGCCGCGCTCGTGCAGGCCGCGGCGGACGTCGGGTTCGTGTTCCGCGGGCGCGACCGAGAAGTGCTCACGCTGCAGACGCCGTTCTCGCAGATGGGTGGCAACGGCGGTGGGGGCGCGAAGTACGAGCGGTACGAGCTGCTGAACGTCCTCGAGTTCACGAGCGCGCGAAAGCGGATGAGCGTGATCGTGCGCAAGCTCGGCGAGGACGGCGAGCCGGACGGGAAGGTGTACCTGCTCGCCAAGGGCGCGGATAACGTGATCATCGAGCGGTTGAGTGCTGGCCAAGACGAGCTCGTGCGCATCACGGAGGACCACCTCTCCGAGTTCGCGAGCGAGGGTTTGCGGACGCTCACGCTGGCGTACAAGGTCATCCCAGAAGCGCAATACGAGGCTTGGGCGACGCGCTACCACGAAGCGACTGTATCGCTCGGCGAGCGCGAGGCCAAGGTCGAGGCCGTCTCGGACGAAATCGAACACGACCTCTCGCTGCTCGGGGCTACCGCGATCGAGGATCGTCTGCAGGACGGTGTACCAGAAGCCATCGCGGACCTCCGGGAGGCAGGTATCAAGATCTGGGTCCTGACAGGTGACAAGCTTGAGACCGCCATCGGTACGTCGCTCGCACGTTCTCCGGGGCTTCATGTGGGTCGCTTCTGGGAAGCTGGACAACTAACGTGGTGGATATTGCTCTGCAGCGATTGGCCACAGTACGAACCTGATCGGGCGCGAGGACAACATCATCATCATCCGCGGCGGTGGCGAGGGCCACACGCCAGTATACGGTCAGATGCTTAAGGCCGTGGAGGAGTTCTTCCCCGAGAGCGGCATTCTCCAAGACGAGGGGGTTGGACTGGACGAGAACACTCTGCCCCAGTACCAGCAGCAGGCAGGAGGGTATCCTCTGCAGCGCGTCAATACCGGCGTGTCTTCGCTCGTGGGACACAATAACGGCGAGCGCCCAGGAGGGTTTATCCTCGTCATCGACGGCAGCGCATTAACACACGTACGTCAATCCGTGATGGTCGTGTTCGAAACGTACGACAAGAGAGACTGATGGCTCACGTACGACGCAGGCCCTGTCGGACGACAAGCACAAGCACCTACTGCTGCGGCTCGCGATGCAGTGCGAGGGCGTGGTGTGCTGCCGGGTGTCGCCGCTGCAGAAGGCGCTCGTCGTGAAGCTCGTCAAGGACGGCGTCGGTGCATTGACACTCGCGATCGGTGACGGCGCGAACGACGTCAGCATGATCCAGGCTGCGGACGTCGGCGTCGGCATCTCGGGCGAGGAGGGCCTGCAGGCAGTGAACGCGTCGGATTACGCGATCGCTCAGGTACGCAGATACGGTTGGATGGACGTGGGAGTCTGGGTGGGAAGTAGATGCTGATGTGGGGTTCGTGTTGACAGTTCCGGTTCCTGAAGAGGTTGCTGCTTGTCCACGGGCACTGGTGCTACGCCCGCAACGGTAACATGTGAGTCCTCGCTCGACGCTCTTTCAATCATTGATGATGGCTGGTATGCTGATCGAGGTTGCGTTCGCGTTGCAGGATTGTCAACTTCTTCTACAAGAACATCATCTGTATCGGTGTCCTGTGGTGGTTCCAGATTTACTGCGGGTGGAGCAGTCAATAGTGAGTAGCTTGTCCCGCTAGTTGCGATGGGGGCATTGGTATTGACAAGTGCTGCTAGCGTGTTCGACTACACCTACTTGTTGTTCTGGAATACGTTCTGGACCATCGCGCCCGTCATCGGCATCGGGTTGTTCGATCGGATAGTTGGTAAGTGAACGTATTGTGTTATGCCACGAGAGTATCAACCTAACATCGGGCTTCTCAGATGATCATGTGCTCATGGCCATGCCAGAGCTGTACCGGCACAGCAGGAATCACGAGTACTTCGGCACCAAGTTGTTCTTGATCTACATGTTCGACGGCGTCGTACAGGTATGTTGCTTCGAAGAGGTGTTGTTGGGCGTCCCTTGCTGATGGGGAACCTTCTCAACAGTCCGCCATCATATTCTTCCTGATCACGTACTCTTACACCTCGACGACGGCTCGTTCGGATGGGTATGATATTGCCCGACTCGAGTTTTCAACCGTGAGCATCGTTTACGCTTTCGTCTTGGGTGAGACGAGGCATACTGACATGTTCTCTATAAGAACATCGCCATCGGAGCCGTTATGGCTGCGAATTTGTTCAACGGTTTGAATACACACGTATGGACTGGGTGGATATTCTTTGCGGTTGCTCTCGGTATTGTTCTCGTATGGGCTTACACTGTAAGTAGCGGCCTTCAATCGCTCGACGAAGTGAGTGCTGATGACGTCTCATGCAGGCTATTTATTCCATCATCTCCCCCGGATGGTTCCCCACTCTGGTGTATGGGAATGACCACTACTTATTCCGCTCACCCCTGTTCTGGTTCTCCATTCTCCTGGTCACCATCCTCGCCCTCCTTCCCCGCTACATTGCAAAGGCATACAAGATGTCGTTCATGCCGAACGACTTGGACCGCGCGCGGTATATCTACAAGCTGGACCCCACACACGACTTCTCCAAGGACAGGCACGGCGGGCTCGCGAACGTCAGCATCTCCAGCGTGCGGAAGCGTGAACTCGGTCGGCACCGGCCGCGCCTGTTCCATGGGAGTCGGACGGACATGTCGACGGGCTTGCGCTCCGTCGACCGTGGGTTTGACTTTGCGACGGAGGAGAACGGCGTCGCGATACAGCGGATACAGAGCCATCTCTCCGAGCGCCATCAGGCGGCCGCGCCTGCCAAGCGGAGGCGGAACCCGTCGACGCTTATGCAGTCGTTCTCGATCGGGCGCACGCTGCGCAGGAAGAAGCATACGTCGCAGTCGTCGTCGGTGCACCCGAACGACGAGCCTTCGTTCAGCTCGCCCGGCTCGCCAGGGTCGCCGCCCGAGTCCCCACCACAGCACAAGTCATGATGCTCGCTCGCCTGCCTTCCGTGCCTGCCTGCCTGCCCCAGTGCCTGCTTGCTTGCCCGCCATTTTTTCTGTTTGTGGACCGCTTCGTATTTATGGTTTCTGCGTTGCCCCACTCATCGTCACGACCTGTCCCTCACGCTCCTTATGGCCTCCCCTGTATGCACCGCCAGAACATCTCGGGTCGTCTGTATCCATCAGTGTCCGTTTGCGCACCCACCTCTGTAGATCTTCCCGTGTCCGCCCTTAACATCCTCCCTCCCTACCCACTCTCACCATCGTTCCACGCGCCGTCTCGGCCTTGGGGACCCAGCTCTCTCCTCCCTCTTAACCCCCGTCCTCATCCCCATCCCGAGTTATCTATTTCACGCATCTCACGATCACGTCGCCTAGCATGGATTTTACCCAAAATTTCTAATTCAGTGTATTTGTGCTCGCATGGACAGGGGGTCACGGTTTTATCGTCCCACCCCCCTCCGCTTTGTTGCGGTTTGAGTTAGGCGTTGCGTCTTTGAGCGCTGTGGCATTGTGTGACTGTCCCGCCTTTCATTGGCACGGTGCTCGTTTGCCCGATGGGTATGAGGACAGTCAGTAGCGGTAGACGTCCGTGACACTAACGTGGTTGTTCAGATGAGACTCGGTCAAGACGGGGGTATGTCTCCTTTGAGGTACGGGTGACCTGCAGGACGGATGATGCACGGTCTTCGTGCTGAACCTGTTCGCGTTCTCGAGCGGGCGCGGATACTCACGTTGGCCACAGCTTATGCATATGGCCAGGCGAACGTTGCGGCTTGCGTGCTCCGGCGTCTTTCGACCACGGTGTTGCCGCACTTTGGCATCGATTCCACGTATACAATGTGGATCTCTACGTGCTATGTGCCACGCAGGCTCGCGCAGCCATCATGCAGCATGACATGGTTGATCTGTCTTCGCCACCGCGTACGGCCCAGACGCGCACCTTGGGTGGGCATCAAGGTGTGCGTCAGAAGTCCCATAAGCCAAAAGATGTCAGCAAGTGCGAAGTCTTGGTAGTGCGTTCCAGACTGCTACTGTTGGGCATGTACTGTATTGTTCGCGAAGAACTGAAGTGATCGCGTAAGCGGGGACGGTGTTTGTAGTTGTGGGTCCATCCAGCCAATCGGGAGATCTGTTCTTGCGTTACTTTGTCTCGGCATTTCATTTTTTTTATCAAGTAAGCCAGACGAACGACTAGCTAGTGCAGATCGGTACTATGGCTGCGTTGGCCGAAGATGAGCTCAACAGCTGAAGCACGCCCTGACTGGGAACGAAATGGCAGTAACGGCGTGCGCCATCGGCATACATAATGAAAGAGCATGACATATCCAAATACATGGGTGAATCGGCGAGAATAACTTACACAGATTGAAGTACAGATCGTTATAAGGAGTAGATAGTCAGGTAGCGCCCACGCGGCCCCGCTTTTGCCTGTACCTGATGAACTTCGTCTTGTATGAAAAGTCCCACGAGACGACGATCTCGTCCCGTCCGGCGATCGTGACGCGTACAGGCCTCTTTTCAGACATTCTGGATAGGTGAGCGGAGCTGTGCACTCACACTAGACGTGGGAGACTATCACTTACGAGAAGCCAAGATTTGCGAGAGTGCCTCGCCCCTGGTACGACCTTCCCGAAGGCCCCGAATCCGATGCGGGGTGCTGCAAGTCGAACTCCCAGCTGCACACACCGCGCGGCACGTGTGGGTCGCCAGTTATCTTCCAGGCACGTACCATGGAGTCTCCGGCACTGTACTCAAGGAACAAGCACTCTGTGCCATGTACATCATAGTCACCCAACCACAGCCCCTCGAGCATTTCCGGACGCCAGTTCTCAGCGGTAGGGTCGTCACCCTGATGCGCCGTCTGGCGAAGGGGGTAATAGCATGGAATGACGTTCGCGAAGTCTCGGCTGAAGTAGTTGGGAGGGTTGTGCAGGTCCGGAATGCGCACGTCTGAGTTCTGATCGTGCGGCGGGGGGAAGAACGCAATGGCAGCAGGCTTCGGTGCACCTTCCACGTATCGTACCTTCGGGTTGTGGAAGTACCAGACACGCGGCGGTTG
This sequence comes from Trametes punicea, assembly GCA_025528855.1. Taxonomy (NCBI): domain Eukaryota; kingdom Fungi; phylum Basidiomycota; class Agaricomycetes; order Polyporales; family Polyporaceae; genus Trametes; species Trametes punicea. The sequence continues at coordinate 535,456 of VICQ01000015.1, forward strand.
CGAAATGGGGGGTGGGCCTTCTTGCGGTAAGCGCGGCACGCCCCGATCGGCGTCGCACCACGGTGCAGACGCGACCATCTCTGGGATGGTGAGGTGGTCCATGAAAGAACCGCCGAGCTTCACGTTGGTCGGCGCGATGACGTGAAGCGAGGGCGTCGCGAGACGGCCGTCGCCGTCCATGCGGACCCAGGGCGGTGGCAGGCCGTTGTGAACGAGGAAGCCGAGATTGCGCTCAGAGCGGACGTGCCAGCTGATCTGCACATCGTTCGCGGTCTGGGGCGTAGCCTTCTTCCAAGGCGTGAACCCGATCTGGACGAACTCGGTGTACACAGGGTAGCAGGGCCTTTGCGCGGCTGCGATCTTGCTGAACTCCCAGACCTCGCCGATGATGATCGGTTCGCCGCGGCGGAGCCATTCGTCCGGGACGATACGGAACTCGACGACGTTTCCTGCGAACGGGTAATCGCTGCACCACATACCGAGCAAGGCTCCGTACCGGTGTAGGAGGCGGCCGTAGATGGTCCGGAAGGACCGTCTGCGGAACGTGCTCGTGTCCGTGATGCCGTACCGCGCGCAGAATATGTACCAAGTCGAATCGTCGTCAATGAGGGGGTAGTAGAGCTTGCGGGATATGCGAAGGAAGTTGAAAACGTCGACCGCAGCGAGCCTCGTGAAGATCTCTCGTAGGACGTCATAAGGCAGGTCGAAGACGGACCGCATACTTTATGCAGGAGCGCAACCTATCTCGCACCGATGTGAGTAGTCAGAAATATTAGACGTGCTGCCCAGCTGTCGGACCTGAAGCTCACCTCTCATCCGACTGACTATGAGGTTTCCGCACACTGTCCGCATACATCAAACCTCACGTCATAGGCGGTGATGATTGCATGACTCGCATACCCGCAAGTGTAATGGGCGGCGTCAGGAAGGGCTAAACTAGCCGTTACAGGAGCTCGGGCGAACCACGCACGAACCAGTCGCTGGCTCAGTAGCAGATTGAGCGAAACTGCTGAGCTCAGGCTGCGAGCTGCTCGTGCAGGCTCCTTGAAACAGTGAGGTCAAAGCACGTGGCAACCAGAGGCCGTGGCTAAGTAAAACTGTATATATATATGCTAACTAGGCGATGTGCAAGCCTTCGATAGCTCAGTTGGAAGAGCGTGAGACTGTAATGGGTTACCTGCTCATCTCAAGGTCGCTGGTTCGATCCCGGCTCGAAGGAGTTCTTTTGGCTCGCCTACTGTTTTCTAAGCGGTGAATCTCACAAACTATGAACTCCATTGATCTACCTCAGGTAACCAGTAACCAACATCAAGCATGATATTGTATTATACAGAATCCGACATTAACATGCGTAACGTCCAATGAGTAACATCCGATGAGTATCAAAGTACAAGAGCAGCAGAACGATACCCGACCAATCCAATCTGTCACGACCGTCGCCTCCACCACCTCCGCCTCCTCTGCTCCGGATCAGGCGGGGCTTCGACGCGTGCCTGGCAATATGGGCACCGGCCAGACTTTTGCGTTAACCAAGGGTCAATGCAATCTTTCTGCAAGAACAAGGTGAGAAGTCAGTCTCGGACGAAAGCCAGGATCCGTATAGACGGTGCTTACATGGTACGCGTGGCCACAGCTCAGCAGACGAAGCGGCTGGGGCCCATCACCACCTACCGCATCTGCCAAATCCACCGTCGCGGTGTCCGTCGGGCGCGGTGCCTCCACTTGCACCTCCTCGATGTTCCCCGCCGCCTGGCCCGGGCCCGGCGAAAGTGGCGGGACGGCCGTCATCTCGTGGGCCTCTCCGCCTTCCGCTCCTGGTCCTGGGGCCTCTCCGCCGAGCTTCCGCGGCGCCTCGAACTCGCAGAGGCAGATCATGCACGTTGCCTTGTTCTCCGGAAGGCGCACGAGTGGGTATGGCGCAGGCTCGAACATGGCGTTCCAAGGATCGGCGTACTCGAGCGCGTGCGAGACGTTGATGTCCCCTGCATCGACCGGGGCGGACTCTTCTCCACCATGCCTCCTGGGCCGAAACGCGATGAAGCGTTTCTTCTTCTTCGACGGAGCGTGGGGAGACGGCTTCGAGAGGGATGGGAATCGGGCTTGTGCACGTGGAGGTGGGGAGACGGCAGTGGTGATGTCCTCTCCTGGAGGCGGGGGAATGTAGAGCACCAGAGGAATGCGGTCTACTTCGGACTGCGAGAGCTTGCCGATGGTGGGTTGACCTGCGCGTCTTCTGGCTAAGATCACTCTTATCAACTTCCAAGACCCGGAGTCAGTCCACTGAATGACACACTTGTGGTATGCGGTACCACCTACCGATAACAGAGTGATGAGAGCGGAGCGGATGTATATCACCGCAATCAACGCGACAGTCAGCGCGGAGACCGTTGGAGCCGCATCGCGGCAGCGGCTTCCCCGCTCGATGCTCAACAACACGGCGGTGACGAACCAGACGAGTGTCAACGCGGGGCTGAGCCTGATCAAACTGGAGGAGGTCGTCAGTCTACATCGATGACTGCAAATGCTGGCCAGTACTAACAGGATGTGCAAAGCAATGAGATTGAGAGGGCAGATGTAATCGATGGCCGTAGGAGCGGGCGCGCCCTCGAAGGCGGCCGCTTCAAGGTCCACAGGTTCTTCCTCGACTGCAGTACCTGGTTCACCGACGACTCTATCAGTGCCGGCACGAGACGGTCGATTCGCTGCACGGCGTCTTCGCCGACTGGGGTGCGCATTAGCCATCGTGGGAGGCAAGCACTGGGGCTCTGTAACTCACGTCAAGTAACGCTTCATCCACCGTGCCCAGAAAACAAGGTAGCAGATAAGTACTACCCTTCCGAGCCAGATGAGATTGAGGACGGCCAGGTCCGTACAAGCAGCAAACTCCGTTTGCCTAGGATTATAGGTTGGAGGGCTTTTGTGTACTGCTGCATAGGCTGTCAGGGCAGCAATGACGATAATCTATTGGAAGGAGTACGTTCAATAGCTCAGTACGATGGCGGCGATGAGTTCAAGCAAGCACATGATCGTGTGCCTCTGGATGGAATGACGGGCTTACCTGCGAAACGGATAAACCGAGGAAGACAATGAAGCTCACAAGCCGCCTCCGCGCCCTTCGTTCGGCATCAGAGGGGCCTGCATATCCCAGAAGCACCAATAGCCTACGCCAAAGGTTCGTTGGGAGCCTTGTTCTCCAAGGGCGGCGACGTCCGTTTGGGACGGTGGGACCCGGATGAGCAAGCGTATCAGGCGATGTGCGTGGTGCGGCGTCAGAGACGTCGGTCGGGCCTGAGCCGGAGCCTGAGGCTGATGGTGAACTCATCGTGCTGCTGTGGGTGCCGTTCTCCGTGGCAGAGAGAAGGAAAAGAGAATCATGGGTAGAGCAAGGAGACAAGGACGACCGCCGCTGACTGGGTTATGGTTCTGTCATGTGCGGCCTGCGCAAAGCGTATGAGCATCGAACACGGCCCCATCACCGACAACTGCATGCGGGCGTCAAGCTTCGGCTGCACTAGACCACGACTGCACCTTGAGGTCGATCAACTTCAGCATACTTACTGCCCTGTACATTAAATATGTGGTTCGTCGTCATCGCGGCTGCGACATACACGTCGTGGCTCATACCAAAGATACGGCTGACTCTCATTACAAGGGACTGCGTCCTTATCTAGGCCGCTCTGGACAACGACTTCATCAGAGCTTGGTGAGACCGTACCAGACGTGCGCCAGATAGAATAATCAGATCCTGGCCACTGGGCAAGTCGCTGGTGACAAAACAAAGGCTCACGCATCATGGACGAGCGAATTTACCATCGTCTACAGCGGTGAGCCTCCGCACACGTCACAAGACATGTAGCTGTACCCGGTCGGACCTTGGCCGTTACGATGAGCGACTGACGACACTTGCGAGCAGCCAGTGGAGAGTTCTTTTGCAGATACAGTTATATGATGCTGGCCGCGGATGCCGTGGAGGTGAGGTCGTCATGCATCACCTTAACGCGAAGACAGTTCGAGCATGAAGCAGGCTGCATACAGGTCCAAGTGAGGAACACCAAAACATATACGCCGATGACGATCATTCTCTCGCATCACCCGCGCGTCCTACGACACTCCCACAGACTAAATCCCCGTCGGGGCTCCCGCGGCAACTCAACCGGCTTCTGACAGTACGGGCACCGACCCGACTGCTGTGTTAGCCACGGGTCTATGCAGTCCTTCTACAGCAGCCAGAATACGTCAGTGAGAGGACGTCCACGATTATACCGGATATCATGACGATACGCACATGATATGCATGTCCACATGTCAAAAGTCGCAGCAACGGAAGCGCATCATCTCCTCCAGCCCCCGTTCTCGGCGTACCTTGACCGCCATTTGACAGATAAGAAGGGTGCCCTAGCGCAGACCCGCTGTCGTCCGCATTTCCGGAGGCGCCCATGATTGAGATGTCTGGAGGCGTGAATGGGCCAAGGCAGATCGTGCACGTCGCATCCTCGGGGAGAACGACGTATGGATACGACTGATGTGAGGCCACGTCCTGAGCATGCTCGGGCGACGAGTCGCGCCAGTCGATCAGAGGTGTTTCTTCAGAGCCCTCTTCGACGTCAACATCCAGAGGGAGGACTACAGGTCGGCGGGACGAGCGAAAGAACGCGGCGACTCTGCTCCACCCAAGACGCGCCGCGGTAGGGGCGGCCATAGGCCTCGATGGAGTTTGGAGCTCTGGTGCACTGAAACTACCGTCTCCGCGCGAAGTCGGACGATACAGGACAATGGGGATGCGGTCGACGGCAGACTGCGAGAGCTTGCCCGCAGCAGGGCGACCTGCGCGTATCTTTGCCATCAGATCCTTGAGCGACTGTCGGCCGGTAAAACAGTCAGGATCGGATGTCCACCGTCAGAAGCAAAAGGTGGACTTACCGACACGAAGAGCATCATAAAATACAAACAATAAGAGATGTTGGAGGCGATAAGAATGCAGCCTGTGAGCAGCTCGATGTGGGGCGCAACGGCTCGGCAGTGCGAGTGTCGCACGAGCCATATTATTGAAGTAGTAGCATAGCACACCCATGTCGCAAGAGGGACAAGGATTGTCCACCTGGAGGCGTAGATGAGTGGATCGATTCACAGTCAGCTTACTCCGATGCGTACCTAATATGCAGCAGGAGCGACTCTTTCAAACGAGGGAGTGCAACAGCAATGCTCTCTGGGGGTTGAAAGGTGCCCAGTGAGCTCACATGGGGTCCTAAGGACGGATTCGACCCGATGACACCACTGTTTGCCTTGAGAGATCTGCGCATTTCGTTCAACCACCGTCTGGTCAGCTGTGATCAACTGTGCTCACCTCAATCTGCGTTTCATGAGATGAGCCCAGGCTAGCATGTAGCCCACAAAAGCAGTTCGCGCCAGCCAGAGAAGGTTCGGGATGGCAAGCTCCAAGCAAGTACCGAATTCAGACCGCCCTTGAGGTGCAGGCGGAGCCGCCGAGTTCAGAGCCCCCATGACAGTGAGCACCAGAGTTATAACCACCTAATGTGGGACACATTGCATCAGGTACAGCGGCGGTAGATCATCATGTATCTGGGGATGTTGACGCACCTGTCCCGCGGCTTCCAGCAAGAACAACACCTCGCTTATCCAGAGCCATCGCTTGCATCGTTGGCCCTCTTTCAAGGCATGGCTGGTATCGCCTATGTAAACTGACATGAGACGGACGATATCCCAGGGGTTCAGCGGCTGCGTTGGCGGCCTCTGAGACGGCAGAGCCTCAAGACCGGACGGAGGTCTCGGAGGCATCGGGCTCGAGCTCTGCGCTGTGTCCATGATGGGGTTCATCCGAAATGCAAGTCTTGGACGAAGAACATAGGATGCCGGGGGACTCTCACGGCCCGCGGCTGCTCGTACATATATCATGAGTGCGCCTGCACGCGTCAAGATAAACAGACGGTCATGTGCGGTTCCTGGGGCACTGCCTTGGGTTGCGAGTCGCAGCTCAGGTACTCGAGCCCGTATGGGAACGTTATGCACACAGTGCATTGCATAACGTTCTTATTTGTGAAACTGAGCGGCGATGATGTAGTACTGAGCGGGAAGTGATGACGAAGCTATGAAGCAGACCGTGGGGTACTGTGTGCGATGTTGCTCGCGAAGCTGACACTGGATTGGTGAGTCTGCCCGGACTGAAGCTACGAGCCTGGCCTTGACCAGAAGCCTGACTCGCGACTGTCTAAACGCTTTCGGCACGCTCGGAGGCTCGTCCGAGATCAAAGAGCTGGCTGCGGGTGACAACATTATTACTGGCGACTTATGCCAAAAGGTCGGATATTGGTCACTTTCCGCATGAAACGCCGCGGACCGGCGGGCGATTACCGTAGCTGTCGGGTCGGACTATCACAGAACTCACGGGATTGGGACTGCACACTGTACTGGGTACTAGCGCGCGATTATTGCCACTCAGTCACAATAATTCAAATGCACCGGTGCAGTTCATAGAGTGGACACTTCCGACACACACATGCTAGACTTCTCTAACAACCTGAAAACGAAAGCCTGAGTCGGCGTCTTGGTGCTATGTGCACGAACACGCACAGAAACTGAGCCGAAACGCTGTGCCTGGAGCAGCCTGGAGCTTGCTCCTCCCTCGCATTTCCTACGTGCTCCGTATATTCTCAGCGGGGAGCGTAGTTACCTTCACAGGCTTTTTGCATTTAGGGCAGCAGCCGCTCCGCGAAAGCCATTCGTCGATACAGTCCTTCGATGCATTCCAGCATCGAAGTCAGCACAACTTGCTAGTACGCTGTGAAAGCTGACGTACATGTCCATTTCCGCCCTTTTGAGCGCTCTCGGCGGTGCTACGGCACCGCGTCCGGTAGCCAAGGGAATGAACTAGCGCAGCGTATGGGTCAACGCGCAGACCAGATACAGCCTTAGAGCATAATCAGAGTATAGTGTAGCTGAGAAGGCAGCAAAGAGAAACTCTGCAAAGGACGAGAGAGAGCGCCACAATATGAGGGGCTGAGACAAGACAGCTCTTCCCGTGGCGGATCAGGAGTACCGTCGTCACGAACATGCACGTCACTGTCATGAAGAACAACGATTTTTCAGCACTAGGACTGCTTGTTAGCTTGAGTAGCTTAAGCAAGTGGGACCTCAGCGCCGAGTCTCACAGGAAGCGTAGGTCACTGAGTGTCAAGCGGGCACAAGGGGGTACCAGGGCTGAGTCTAGAAGAATTCAGCGTGGTTAAATACGTTTGTCGCAGTGGCACGCTGGAGCCGCATACTTGCTACCGCCACTCGTCCAGTACGACCATAGCAAAAGGTAGCATGCCAGGAAAGTGCGCCCGAGCCAAATCAGATTTACTACAGCCAAGTCATGACATGCCCAGAACTCGGTCTGGCTTCCATGTTTGCTACTGTGCGCAACGCCACTCGTCGTCAAGACCATAGTCACGACAGCCTAGCAGCGTCGCAACAGAATCAGTCAGGTTGCAACGTGAAGAAGCACGCTCAATGGCGCGCGAAGGAGCCTGCATACCTGGCCCAAAGCGATCATTAGAGACAAATAAGCTTTACCAAGGCCTAACGGGAGATTCGCCAGTTTGCAGAAGGGCCGACGATGCCAAGCAGCCGTTGAACGCGAATGTACACGGTTGGACACGCCCCCCCTGGCGGTCGGGAAACGGCCGCGTTTCTCCCTTTAGGGTGATCCAGAGCAGACATGTGATGGGGATTGCGGGACAGCACGGCGGGAGTAGTATGGCCACCTGGGGCAGCGAGGACGGCTGGAGGCACATGTAGCGTGGCCGGAGAGGTTTGCGCTTATATCACTCGCCGTGTACGACAGCACCGCGTACAGCAATCTCTTCACAGAGGCACCGGCAGGAACAAGCGACTCCTGCCACAGCATCCGACAGTTCTTCTAGAGCACGTAGCGCCGGAGTGCCTTTTATTTCACAGAGCATAGCGCTTGTGTGGGAGGCAACGATGCACGGCTCTCCAAGAATTCCGATAATTGACTGTTTTGCGCGGCTAACTTGAAAACGTTGTGATGTGACCTTCAGGTTGGAGCCCCCAAGAACTGCGATGAACTACAAGAGCGGCTCTTGGGAAGCTGCAATGCACTCACGTATACAACTGCCAGCTCATACAGTATTCGCAGGTTCGCTCGCGTCATCGAAGCAAGACGGGATATAAGATGATGGCATTAGGTGCGCTGGGGAAAAGCTACGATACTTCAATCCTCAGAGAGGAAACCAGCAGCCTTCTTGCGGAACTTCGATTGGTCTCGTAGCCACTGTTACCAAGTCGTGTCAGTCGATTGTTAGGACCAAACATCCAGAGTCCGCACCTGTCGGTAGTCATGTAACGACCCAATTTTCTCACCTAGAGTTCCTGAACGTCAGTCTGATAGCGCCGTAGAACGCAGAGCGAACACATGCCATAGTAGTCCGGAACAGGGTTCGTTGCGCTCTGAGCAGTAGGATCTACCCTATTCTTGACGATGTGCTGGTGGAACTCCCTATCGCGCTGCTCAATGAGCCTCATAAGCCTTCGGTGAGTGAGACGCCATATGGTCGAGCCAATTATGGGTCCAACGAGATAACCAAGTCCTGTGCAATCAAAGCAGTCAATACCTCTTGGAGCTGCGGTGAAGCAGTGCAGCAGCATACCGGCACATCCTAGGGTAGCAGCGCCATACACAAACATGGGGTCGATATTCTGTAGAGTCGCGGCTGTGAGCCAGAAGAGGCGATGCAAAGCAGACAGGATACATACGAAGATGGGCTTAGTGGGGTCCATTTCGAGATTTCCAAAGTACGAAAGGCCGGCAAAGAAGGCTCCGATCGTTGTAGGGATAGTCAAAGCCTAGAGCGGCATGCGCTGGAATCAGAGCCCTCAGCACTGCGAGCCCACTATTGAGTACGTACCGTCTCCCATCTCCGCTTGCGTTTGCGAATGGCCAGATACTCCTGCCACGGAAGCGTCTGCTTTTCTGTCTCGGACGGCTGAGTGCTGTTCTTGGTTGCATTTGAGGAAGACCTCGAAGCCTCCGGTCTCGCAGAGCCTTGGGTTGACTTGCCACGACATGGGATAGAAAGTCGCGTTCGTGCTTTTGGTCCAGATAACCCCTGGAAACGACATGAGGCTTGCAGAGCAAAAGCGCCAGAACGCAGCTGGAGATGGACGAGCGTCGGCATGATAGACAGAAGCAAACGTGTACTTGTTGAGTTGTGCCGTACTCAGCGTCGCGTTCACGCCCGGGGCGTATGACATAAACTATGGCACACGGTACTAGGCTCCTTCTCAGCCCCCGTGGCCCGAGACGGAGCCCGAGCTGTTCCACTTTGGGGAATGATTTATCCAGCTAATCATGGGACTGGCCCTAGGGTCTAAAGGTTCTGATAGGCGCCGGTCGTTTTGCAGCCGCCGGTTCTGAGCGTTCCCATCGCATTATAGACCTGTGACCAATCAGGACCTGCATATGGACCTCCAAGAGCACGGGGAAACAGCCGCGGAGGACATGTCTGAAACGCCAGATAGGCTTGGGACCCAAGGTTCGAGTCACCTTCATCAGCTAATCCGCTCAGGCGTCAATCCCCTTATATATCTGCAGCGAGAAAGCAGTGACAGCGCTGTCTTGCATCCGTTCACTCGTCTCGTATCCTTGTGAGTGCATTTTGAATCGTGCGACCTGCTACGGCATTCCAGCAAGTGCATTCTGATCATATGATTCGATTCAGGAGGTGCGACGGCAGAGCCTATTTGTTTCCATGGCTGGTGCTGTGTTCCCCCGCCGAGTCACTCTCCCGCCCGAGCTATGTGACTATACCATAGACTACCTCTGGGACGATGTAGAGTCCCTTCGCGCGTGCAGCCTCACTTGCAAGGCCTGGCTCCCCAGCAGCCGGTATCATCTCTTCCGCAATGTCCGTCTTAGACACGCGGACGATGTCGCACGCTTCCGGACCCTCCTTATTTCCGCGCCGGGCATTGCCCACTGCGTGCGGAAGCTGTCCTTCAGCGCCGACTACGACGGTGCTACCGCCGAAGGCTCCCCACAGGAGGACGATGCATGGGTGAACGGCGCGGCGGAGCTCCTCCCAAAGCTGAACCGCATCGATACTCTCGGACTCGCGCGCGTGCGTTGGCATGCATTGCACCAGAAGACGCGCTCGGCTTTCGCGGATGTATTCAGGACTGTACGGCAGCTCTTCCTCTTCGAGGTCTCTTTCGACGCCTCCCGGGACGTGATCTCCTTCCTCTCCGGGTTTCCAGCCCTCCAAGAGCTGTACTTTCAGGCAGTGTCCTGGAAGCACGATTCGCCGGCTCCATTCGATGACCCGAACACGCCGCATGAGTTCGCAGAGGTCGGGAGCATGCACCTTTCCTACCTCTTCCTCGACCCGAAGTCGTCGCCCACTCTCGTTACGGAGTGGCTTCTGAAGCATCCCGAGGAACAGCGGCTGCGCACTATCCAGCTATGCTGGCGCGAGCTTGAGAATACCAAGGCAGTTGGGGACCTCCTTCAGGTGAGCGGCGCCTCCCTCGAGTCGCTCCAGGTGGAGTTTCCTGCCGGAATCTCAGACAACGGTAAGCGAGCTCGTCCACACTAGGGACACATGAGCATGATGCTGAAACGCACACCCTCGCAGCGGTGCTTCAGAACCACCTGAGCCTAGCGCACAACACCGGACTCCGCTCGCTACACTTCGGCGGGCTCGACGTTCGCGCCTCGCAGGCGTTCCTCTCGCACCGGCTTTTCCCCTGGGTGACCGTTATGCTCTCCCAGGTCGGCTCGCGGCACCTCCAGGAGGTCTCGTTCTCGCTCGAGATCGCATCCGTGCAGGATCTGCTCGCGCTCGACTGGGACCGCATCGACCGTGACCTGAGCCGCGTAGAGTTCCACGGGCTGACCGTCATGTTCTATGTCTCGTGCGAGCGCGAGGGCCTCGATAAGGACGTGCGGAGGGAGATTTCGGGCCGCTTGGCCGGCTTTCAGCAGCGCGGCACACTATGGATCTCGTGCATCTAAGTAACTTCGCAACTTCGCGTACCGCAAATCCGCCGGACGGGTTTCCACCTCTATCCATGCTTGCTTTCGTTGCTTTCGTTTACATCGCTAGGATCTCCTCTGGGTGTCATGGGTATCAGTATAGTTTTGGGTTTTGGTGGAGTGCTCCTCGACGTCTCGTTCCATCTATCATGGATTGTACTAGATGCTCATCTGTTAATGTACCTAGGAATACAGTTACATAAGGGGTAATGGCTGCTCTATCATTGCACACTCACGGTTGGTAAGATACCGGCAGTGTAGATTCGAACACTTCACGTGACTTTCACGTGATCTATTTTGTCCCGTCTTGAGGCCAAAAGCGCTCGCCGCGAATATTCACTGGATATTCCAAAGAAAATGCAAGAAATAATGGCGGAGACATGTTCTTCATCGCGGAAGAGCTGCAGGCTCCCTGTTCTGCTGGTACTCCACTCTCACTGTATCTCAGTACCCTATTGCATAATAAAACTGTACCCTGTGCACAGTAATGAACACACCCTCGCAAGCGAGGTCTTTCCCAATCCTGGGCAGACCTGAGCAGAGCAATCCAACAGAAGGTCCTGAGCTTGTCCGAGAGCGTAAGAGGGACCCAGAGGCAACTGAATGTCATGATGAGAATGCAAGTATCATTCACGGTTTTGCGAAGAGGGACTATCGTGAGAAGCCGCTCTCAACAAAGGAAGCTGACTTAGAGAGAGATGTTGTGGATGCATTGGACTCTGTGCCATTGAAGTCTATGCGGCAGTATGTCTTTCTGACTGATCTCCTAGATACCTTCTGCTCAAGCTCCATCTCCACTTGCAGGTTCTATACACGGTCGCTTCATTTCGCGGATGCATATACAAAGGGTCTCTCCGGGAAACAGGCTACTTGGGTGAGTAAGAAGTATCGTGGGCATCGGGTTATCCCCGAAGGCATCTTCAATGAGCTTACTGATGCTGGAAATTCGGCAGAGTAGTCTACATTCACTTCTAATGCTCCTGAGATTTCAGCTACACTCATTCTCAGTGTGCATACCACTACGAGCACGCTCAGTCATTCATTTTTTCTTCTCTATGGTTATCCGAAGATATGTGACCTAATTTCGCACAACCCCGTGTGACCTACGTGATGTCACGCGTGATGAGAGTGGTCGAAAATACATGTATGGGACAAAGGGTTGTCCAGGGTCTACGCAAAGCGCTTGAGTACGCTCTGCAAGCGCCCGCTTGGACTTGGCCCTCATAAGCACCGTCTCGGAACTCGCCCTCTCGCATAGCTCGTCAGCTCGCTTTTGCAGGCCCATGGAACAAGACACTCGAATTAGAGGCGCAAGCGTAGGACGTCGCTTTGACATTAGACTAGTATATAGATACCTCAGTTTGTACTCTCCATCTCATCCCCTCTCTCACCCGCGTGCTCGATAGGTACTGTCCTCTTACTGTAGACATCATCCCCTCTCTCACCCGCGTGCTCGATAGTCCCGTCGACTACGAGTACTCTTCTTCTTTCGCTCCCACCCTTCCGCTATCCCTGTTCCGTTTAGTTTAGTTTAGCTACGTCTCCCGTGTACACGTTCGCCTCCGCCGGCTTGAGCTCGGCCCGGTTTCGAGTCGTCCCCTCCTCCTCGGGGCGACTCCCCGGCGTCTTGCAAGAGAGCGGTGGCGACACGAATGCAAATCGCCTTCGTTCGCCCAACTCAAGCGTGTGGGAGTAGACTGGGGGTATCTTAGCCGTTAGGTCTAGCAGTCAGTCCTCGGCTACCGATCATATGTACGAATGAACAATTGGAAAGCACCACACATGGCAAACAGCTGAAGCATATATGTATTCGCGATCAAAATGCATCTTACTATACTGTCCGACCAGCGGTTGAAAGCGGGGCGCAGGAGCATTGACGTATAGTGCAGATCAGAAGATGCGGTTCATTTTATTGGCGTTGCAAGGCCTAAGGTAAGGTTCCAGTCCTGCACCACTGTAGCACACGCGCATACGTCGTCATCCACCGCCCACCGCGAACCAAGCCGCTCATGAGGACTCGCCCATCTCCTTCGCAAGCTGCTCGGCCTTAGCCTTGACGTCCTCAATCGTACCGACCATGTAGAACGCGGACTCTGGAAGGTTGTCGTGCGCGCCAGAGAGAATCTCCTTGAAGGAGCGGATGGTGTCCTTCAAGGGGACGAGCTTGCCCTCGAAACCAGTAAAGACCTGGGCGACGGCGAAAGGCTGGGACATGAAACGCTGGATCTTACGAGCACGCTCGACCTGTCATGACCGAGCACTTTTAGCCAAGCAGATGACTTGATGAGAGAAACAGAACGCACAGTCAGCTTGTCCTCTTCGGACAACTCATCCATACCCAGGATAGCAATGATATCCTGCAGTGACTTGTAGTCCTGAAGGATCTTCTGAACAGCAGTCGCGACCTCATAGTGCTCTTTACCGACCTGTATTGAGGTTGATGTGTCAACAACGAGGAGAGGAGAAATGCAGATGGACACGCACAATGCGGGGGTCGAGCATACGGGACTTCGAGTCGAGGGGGTCAACGGCGGGGTAGATACCAAGCTCTGCAATCGAACGGGACAACACAGTCGTGGCGTCCAAGTGAGCGAAGGTAGTCGCGGGAGCAGGATCGGTCAAGTCGTCGGCGGGCACGTAGACGGCCTGGACAGAGGTGATTGAACCCTTCTTGGTGGTGGTGATACGCTCCTGCCTGTAAGTCACGAGATGCGTGAGAGGGACGTTCCTATTACGTCAGTTCAAGGTGACGCACATGCCACCCATGTCCGTCGAGAGCGTCGGCTGGTAACCGACAGCAGACGGGATACGACCGAGCAGGGCGGACACTTCCGAGCCGGCCTGGGTGAAGCGGAAGATGTTGTCGATGAACAGGAGCACATCCTGGCCCTCCTCGTCACGGAAGTATTCCGCAATGGTCAGACCAGTGAGGGCAACGCGAGCACGGGCACCGGGGGGCTCGTTCATCTGACCGAAGACGAGGGCGACCTTGGAGTCACCCTCAAGGTTAATGACGCCAGTCTCAATCATCTCGTGGTACAAGTCGTTGCCCTCACGGGTACGCTCGCCGACACCTATCAATGATAGGAACGTCAGAACATGGGCAGATGTCGCGACTACAAGTAGACTGACCGCAGAAGATTGAGAAACCACCGTGCGCCTTCGCGACGTTGTTGATGAGCTCCTGAATCAACACAGTCTTACCGACGCCGGCGCCACCGAAAAGACCAATCTTTCCACCACGGGCATAGGGGGCGAGGAGGTCGACAACCTTGATACCCGTCTCCAAGACCTCAGCGGTCGTTGACTGGTCGACGAACGGCGGAGGCTCGGCGTGAATGGGGGAGAGCTTGACGCCTTTGATGGGACCGCGCTCATCAATCGGCTCACCAATGACGTTCATGATACGACCCAGGGTAGCAGTACCGACCGGAATCCGGATGGGAGCACCCGTATCAACGACCTTCTGCCCACGGACGAGACCCTCGGTACCGTCCATAGCAATGGTGCGGACCGAGTTCTCACCAAGGTGAGCAGCGACTTCAAGAACAAGGCGACCACCATGGAAGTCAACAACCTCCAGCGCATTGAGAATGGGAGGCAGATTCTCAGTGTCAAACTGAACATCGACAACGGCACCAATGACCGTCTTTACGTGACCAACCGTGCCAGTCGCCTCAGTCGCGTACGAGCGCGCTATCCGACCAGAATATACAGAAAAAAGGAGCGGAGATCCATGTCAGAGCCATGCGCTTCCCTGTGTACAGGGAAGTGGTACGAACCAGACTTGGGGGCGGCGGCGTAGCGAGGGAGGACGCGTTGGGAAGAGGAAGGAGCGGACGCGGCCCTGGCAATGATGGGCGCGGCGACAGCGGTGGAGAAGAACGCATTGGTCCTCTTCGCGCTATTGAGCGCTCTGCGGGAGAGACGGTGTACGCCGCGCGAGGTGAGCATCGTGGACGACGTGGACAGTGAAGTTGGAGAGGTGAGCGGTGATGAGAGCACTCGACCAGCCCGACACGTAGGGGAATAAAGTTCGTCGTTCAAACTCCGACAGCCCGTTGCCGGCCTGCCCCGACCGTCTCCGTCCACGCTCCCGCCGACCGACCCACTCTCTTCCTTCTCGTTGAGTACAAATACACATTCGACGCGCCTATTGCTCGCCAGACGAGCTGTGTTCCAAGCTGCACACTCTGCGTGCAAGAAGCACGGTACACAGGGGTGGCTGGGTAGGCATCCGTCGGCCGATTACCTCGGCGCCCCAGGAACTTTGGCACTAGGACCCCGAGAACTGACCTAACACTTGGCGGACCGGTTCGCCAGAAATTTTGGCGGAAAGTCAAGGAAGGGATCCCCTCCGCTTTCAGGTTAGGAAGATGTCGCAAAGTCCCTCCGCGCACGTTCGCGAATTGCTGGTCGTCGCGTTCATCGTAGATTGTATCAGTGCCCGGTAGCAGCAAGTGAGTACACTAGCTGGTGTACGATTGCATGTCTGATCCATTACAGTGTGTGGAATCCTCGGCCTGGTGCTACATGATCCCTCGATCAATGCTGCTTCTGAGATCTGCGAAGGTCTTTCACTTCTTCAGCATCGTGGCCAAGACGCGTGTGGCATCGTCACCTGCGGTCCGAAGGGTCGGTTCTACCAATGCAAAGCCAATGGAATGGTCAGGGACGTCTTTGACGCGACGGCGATCTCGAGGTTGATTGGCGGAATGGGTGTTGGCCATGGTAAGTACATAGCATATCTTCGCGCATTCACGCTGCTCACCCTCCTCCAGTGCGTTATCCGACTGCGGGCAGCTCGAATCACGCCGAAGCACAACCCTTCTATGTCAATTCACCCTACGGCATCGTGATGGCTCATGTCAGTCCTCCTGTCGCCATGTTCTTCGAAGCTCAGTACTTATCTTCCCCCTCCAGAATGGGAACCTGATCAACACCTCGAGCCTCTTGCACTACATGGACGCTGTTGCGCACCGCCACATCAATACTTCATCCGATTCGGAGCTCCTCCTGAACATCTTTGCGGACAACCTCCAGCAAACGGGCAAGTTCCGTATCAACGAAGAGGATATCTTTACTGCGGTCGGCGGTCTTATGCAGCAAGTCAAGGGCGCATACGCGTGTGTCGCAATGCTTGCGGGTTTTGGAATCATTGCGTTCCGCGACCCGAATGGCATTCGCCCCCTCGGCATGGGCTGGCGGAAAGCGCTCGGCGGCAGCGCAGGCAAAGATTGGCTGTTTGCAAGCGAGAGCGTCGTTGCAGACGCTAGTGGATTTGTCGAATGGGAGGACGTGAAGCCTGGCGAGGCGATCATCATCACGCGCAGCGGCGTGACCCGCCGTCAGGTCAGCTCGCCTGCGACCTTCGCCCCAGATATCTTCGAGTACGTCTACTTCGCGCGTCCCGACTCTGTCCTGGACGGTGTAAGCGTCTACCGAAGCCGTATGGCGATGGGTGACGCCCTCGCGGAGGAGGTCAAGCGTGTGCTGGATGAACATAAGCTCACTGTGGATGTCGTCATTCCCGTGCCGGACACGTCCCGCGTTGCCGCGCTGAACTTGGCGCAGAAGTTGAGACTACCATACCGGGAAGGATTCATCAAGAATCGTTATGTTGGACGAACATTCATTATGCCAGGCCAGCAGATGAGGTAAGTCAGTGGGTTGACGATGTGAATACCAAGGCTCACAGGCCGCCAGGCGGAAAAATGTCCGGCGGAAACTGAATGCTATGGCTCTTGAATTCGCAGACAAGAATATCCTTATAGTAGACGGTACGGTTCAGACTCATTTCACAGATTCAAGTGCTCTAAATACTGTCATAGACTCGATTGTACGTGGAACCACGTCAAAAGAAATCATCCAGATGGCGAAAGACGTGGGGGCGAAAAAGGTCATTGTCGCCAGCTGTGCCCCGCCGATACGGTCAGTCTGCCGTGCTTCCCCTGTTGTATACTTGTTCAAGTGCTTCTTCAGACACGTCAATGTATATGGTATTGACATGCCTTCTCGGGCGGAGCTGGTAGCATACAACCGCACGGACGAAGAAATTGCTCAGGCCATAGGTGCCGACCTGGTCGTCTTCCAGACGCTTCCGGACCTAGTCTCATCCGTCCGACAATTCAACCCCGCCCTTGAAACGTTCGACTGCTCTGTCTTCACCGGCGAGTACGTCACTGGGGGTGTCGACGAGGAATATCTCGCTGCACTCGAGCAGCTGCGCGCAGACAACGTCAAGGGTCGTATGGAAGTTGGCGGGCTTGGTACGATGGAAGGTAAAGGAGGCGGCGCGGTGAAACACGAGGGACAGGTTGTGGAGAGCACGGAGATATCCCTGGGATGTAGTGGACCTATGAACGGGGCAGACAGTACAGTAGGTCTCCATAATATCCATTCTTTGTCATGACCTGGTGGAGGCCTTCAGGTTAGACGTGTAGACAGACATCGCAGTATACATCGAGTATACTCTATTTTAGATAGGCTCATATGACTGGGGCACCCTAACGATGAATACGAGGAGTGAAGTTCATGACTTGATCACGTCTCACCTCTGGATCTTTCGAGGTAGCGAGCGTCTGTACAGGAAGACGTGTTGCATATCTGGCACCGGTTCCGGAAAGATATTGACCTTCTGGATACCACTTCTATCCCGTCCTCAAAAAATACAAGTTATCATCACTCCGTTGAATACCCTAGATACACAGAACAAAGAGCAACTACATGAATTGCACATCAGGGCCATTACAATCTCGGGAGATACCGGACGTAGTGCGATGGTACTGGGTGCCAAATGAGGCACATACGTTCCTGCTCGCGCACATAAATTCGATATACTACTGTTGACGCCCTGGAAGGCTTCCTATCAAATGAGGCGGGTAATGGGCGCATTTGGCCGAGCTCCGTGTATTTACTCGTTCAGATGCCAGCCGTTGCTGAGAGTTGGGGGAGGTCGTTGTGTTAGTATGCAGCACGTGATTTCGTTCTAAGATGGCGCCTAAGTTCCGCTCTCTAGAACTTAGCCTCAACCCCGCCGTCGCGATATCGCTCCCTCAAATCGCAGCGCGCGGTGGGTAGGAGCCTGGTCCGTAGCGCATAGATATAGTACGGTGGAAACATTGTCGTAGTACAGATTCAAGTTGCAGAGGTATTGAACAAATGCAATTTACTATGTCAGGCATCTAGCGGAATAAGGTCGTAACTAAAGAAGGCCCGCCAGCCGAGCTCGGACTCTCTTCTCTGCTTGACCGAGCTCACTTGCTTCAGTTTTCTCATATAGAACGTTGAGCGGGTTTGCATCGCCTTCCTTCTCGAGATCCTCCTCAATTTTGCTGAACTCTTGGCAGAACTTCCCATTCAGGACCTAAGGAAGGTTGAGCACTTGGACCGAAAGTCAGCGGAAGGACCGGAACTGACCTGGTTGTACAGAATGTTCTTGAAATGTTCTCTGGTCGCTTTACCGTCCAGAGCCAGAGCGCCGCTTAGTTGACCATACTGGGAGACGGTGGAATGATGCTTGAGCTATCATACACTAATGTAAGCATACTGAGAAGATGCATTCGCAAAACACACGAACCTGCTGGATGAAGCCCTCTTCTGCTGCACGCTCGAAAATCTCTGCCGGCTCCTTGGACATCCACCTGCAATACGCTCAGTGTGTAAGACTGCTCAGCGATACATGATGCTACGTACATCTCATAGCAAAGAGCTTCGTCTGAGCAACCGGCTTCCTTGAGGACAGTGAACGCTTCCCTGTAAACAGACATCGTGAATTCTGCTGACGGCGTCAAAATACAACAGATACAGACCTGAAGAGCATGATTATATGCGGCCAGAGCGCCTGCTCGGCAAAGAGGTCCATGGCAGTCTCTTCGCGTGCAGAGGACGCGATAGCGCCGGCTTTTGTGGCTCCGATACCGCGGGACAGCGCGAGAGCAATTTCGAGCGCTCTGCCCGTACCATCCTGCTCCACGGAGACGAAGCAAGGGAAGCCTTTCCCTTTAGTGTAGAGGCTCCGGACAGACGATCCGATCATCCTGGACAGTGGTAATCAAGTTCACAACCCCGACGATGTGGCGATTGATGATACGAGCGCACCTAGGAGCGACCATAACGACATCCTGCGAAGGCTTGAACTGCAGGAGCTTAAAGAAGACGTTGTAACCACTCGCGACAACGACCGCGGCGTTGTCCTTCAAGTTCGGCGCGATCTCGTTGTTGAACACACGAGGCTGGACTTGATCGGGAATCAGCAAGAAAATGACTGTCGTAGTAGGGGGGTCAGCATTTGGCCACCGAAGTTTACATGGAAAAGGCACTGACCGTCGGCGACCTTGGTGGCTTTCGCGAAGTCATGCTCGACGTTGAAGCCCTTCGACTTCGCGTCCTCAGCATAGTGATCAGGCCGGTTCGCAATGACAATCTTATCGTTCGGGATACCCGAATCACGCAGGTTCTGCGCCTGTGCAGCACCCTGGTTTCCAAATCTGCCGTGCGAATATGTAAGGGCACGTCCAATGCTACATAAGCAAAGCGTCACACCCCAAGAAGACAATAGTCTTGTCCTTGAGGACATCAAGCTTGGCGTCGGCGTCGTAGTAGCTGTGATGCACCGTTAGACGGAGAAGTGTATCCTCAATGCCAATGACTCACATCTTAGCAGAAGGCATGGCTCGTCACAGCAGATGATGTCGATCGACCTAGTCTATCATCCCATTCCTCCTTCTGTATATACTCGCAGTTTCGCGCTTCTTCATTCTCGCCCGGCCGAAAGGGTTCCCATCCGACTTCCTGTACAGGCCGAATTTGCGCAAGACATGAACCGCATGACCGGAGAGTATCAGTGTAACCGTGGGTCCGGACATCCGTTCCATGTCCCTGTGACACCGAACCGGCGGCATCGACGGTCCGCAAGGCTGCAGAGACGTCTTCTGAGCGCCCCATCGTGCGCACCTCATTGAGCCTGATTAACGATAATGCAGAAGAGGGTACAAAAGGTGTGCCCAAGCACTGCGAGGGGATGCGCCGGTCCCTTTGCTCTCAGCGCAGTTCCGACGGAAAGATGACGCTGCTGCTCAAGAAGGTCATCTGTATCACGGGCGCTTCCCGAGGCATCGGACGCGCGTGCGCCCTTGAGTGCGCCAAGCATGGCGCCACAGGTCTCGTCCTCCATTACCTTGGGGATGAAGCCACAGAGAAGGAAGTCACATCGTTGAAAGACCAAATAGAAAGGACATATACCGATGCAACGGTCGTTCCAGTGCCAGGAGACATCGCTCTTCGGGAGACGTCTCTGAAGGTACGTCTCAATTTCGCACTGATATATGACGACAGTACACTTCAACTACTAAGGTAGATCGTAGAAGAATGCGTGAAGGCTTTTCAACGCATAGGCTGGTTATAATCTACGAAGCAGGCAAGCGCCCTCGTGCTGACCTCGGGCGCCGATAGATGTGCTAGTCAGCAATGCAGGCATCTGCCCCTTTGCAGACTTCCTTACAATGCCGCCGGAAACATGGGAGCGCACTCGCCAGGTCAATCTTGACGGGTCGTTCTACATCACCCAAGGTCAGCAAGCATTACATAGTCTTTCTCAGACCACTCACAGGTATTCTTCGAAAGCTGTCGCCAATCAGATGAAGAATCAGGTCCCTCAAGGTGGTTCAATCATCGGCATCTCCTCAATATCTGCCCTGGTCGGCGGCGAATATCAATGGTACGGCCTCTGCGCAACCCCAGCCGAACTTTGAAGCTGAGCCCCAAGCAGTCACTATACCCCAACGAAGGCAGGAATCCTGTCTCTCATGCAGAGCTGTGCCGTCGCCCTCGGAAAGTATAATATCCGCGCGAATGCGGTCCTCCCAGGGACGATCGAGACTGACATCAACAAGGAAGACCTGTCGGACAAGGCCAAGCGAGAGGGCATGATTAAGCGGACAGCGTTGGGCCGGCTTGGAGGTAGGTCGATATCACAGATGTAGCAGAACAGCAAGCTGAGTCCTGTCCAGCTCCGGATGACATCGCTGGACCAGTAGTGTTTCTTGCCAGCGACCTGGCAAAGTATGTGACTGGCGCCCAGCTACTCGTAGACGGCGGCTTGTTCGTCAGTCTGCAGTGACAGGAGCATAGGCAAAGGGCCTCCGTAATCATTGATCAGCATGTTTTATCAGCTCCTCTTGTTGCAGCAGGCTCTCCGTACTGTTCACCGACTAAAGTAGGGATGTGGCCTCTAAGACTTTGCCGTTCACTACCGCAGGCTTCGCATCAATGACGACGGTAATCCAGCGCGCCCACTCAGGACCCGGGTTTCTCCAGGCATGGATAGTACCCCGTTGGACGACCACATCGCCGGGTTGGTCTAGAAGAGTCTCTGAACCATCTTCCATAACAAGGATGAGCTTGCCACGAACTATGGATGACCGCGCATTAGCTTTCGTCAGTAGTTCACGACCTCGATACGTACTAAGAATATTGTGATCGACTGAAGAAGTCCTATGCTACGCTCATGAGGAGTCAGCACCTATGCGATAGCAGTCAACATGCACGCCTATTCACGCTCACCATTGCTGCCGTCGCGCCGGGCGCCAAATCCGTGAACTGGAGATTAGTACCTGATTTCATGACGATACCAAAGTCTCCGTCCGGCCTCCGAGCAGTCCCATCCGTCCTAGCAGATTGCCGTGAAGCGCACAGGCAACTGGCCTCACCACCAACACTCACTCATCGTTGTTGTCGTCCACCGGCAAAGAACCGGTCGCCCAGAGAGGCCCAACCCTCAAATCAGGATGTCCGTCCTTGGTCTGCAACGCGTATCGTCGATCTGCATCCCGCTCGATTTCAATCGATGTGCACTTGGTTTGCTCACCTCCCTTGAAGGTATGACATCGTCACTCTTCACGATTGCCACGCCATCAGCAGCGCGGTGCCCGGTCACGACCCGTCGCAACCCCGGAAGCGAGTCCGCATGAGCAGTCTTGTCCAATGCCATATTCAGGTTTCCGGGGATTGGTAGTGAGTCATAGGAGTGCGCAGCAAAAAATGGACTCGCCACGATCCGGTGAAGCCTACTTGAAGCCTCCGCTATATCGATGGGGTGGATCCTGGATAAGGGGGTCATATGGCCTGTGACGGCCCGCGGTACCCCTCGCACAGGCTTGTAGGGCAATGCGACTGCGCTGAGCCGGCAGCACCTCCAAACGGCCCAGCATGGATGCCCCAGAGGCTCCATTGAGCTCATTCCAAGGTCGGTATGCCAAGCAGCAGGGCATATGTCAAGGGACGGCGTAGGGGTCTCCGCAAGAAAAAGTCTGTCAGTGAAGTCTACCACAAAAGAACCAAAGGATGTGATATATTCTCAAAGGTTCTGAACTTGCTCGTGCAGTCTGGAGAGCGTCGCGAGAGCATGGTTTGCGGAGGCGTTAGCCGCATTACCGAGCATGGAACTGCAAGAACGCGAGTGAAGCGATCGACGCGATCGAAGAAGTCCGGCATTCTTCGCGGGGTCGGCAAGGCACGGTCCGGTCGGCGGCGGCGGTTTTGGCCCCCCGGTGCGGTCAGCGGGTTTTCCTCCGGGACAACGACGTGAACTCGCTCATTGACATTGAGCCAAACAAGACAAGCGCGGGATCTGCTGAACCCTCCCTGCAATCAAGAGCTGTATTTCGAACGCGGCGCAAGCAACTTTGTGGCGAGCGCTGGCATAAATACGTACTACGATGAGCAGCAACCTGTTGACTCGCTATCACGATCATGCGCCGCATGCACCCTCTAGACGGTCTCGACAAGTCGAGAGGCATTCTTCTCCTCGCCGTCTGCACCCAAGCCCACCGCCTTCTCGTCCTTCCGCTGCATAGCCGTGTTTGCTTCTTAACAATTGAGCTCCGTCCCCATCACCTGCGACTGTGACCGGCCAACTGCGAAAACCATCTATGCCAAGCGGGGCCTATCCTCAGCCCTGCGAACGCACCGAAAGTAAGTGAGCTGAGTGAACTCACAGACGCCAGAGGCTGGTCGACTGCTGTGCCAGAGGGACCCTTCTCGCCGAGAACGATGCCCGTGCCAAGATTCGTATGGTCCAGTTCTCCACGGCTCCGGACACTTGCACGGGTGTTGAGCCTGGTGCGAGCAGCGTCAGCAATTGTTATCAGAATCTCATATGTGACGACTGTTCAGTCAGAGGCGATAGACTCCTTACGCGACGACGAAGGAGTTGGTGTACACTGTTGCACGGTGATTTCGACTGGGGATCAGTGACGGGAATCAACGATGTACGATTGGGCGTACCTGCTTGGAGGACCAGCGTAGATGCGCTAAAGATGACATCGTGCGGGAAGACTACACACTAGGGACAATCAACTTAGTTTTCAAATACACGTCACCAGGAAATTCAATTCGCACCACAACGAGAGACGCGACGTTGAGGATGCTGCATCCAGGTTAAGACGACCATCGTCAAGCGGCCTAGCTTGCTGCGTGCTTACCAGATCAATGAACCTATAGTGCGCAGAACATTCAGCACAGAAGATCCAAAAGCAATTGGAGCAGCGGCTTACCGGTACTGATGGCATATGCGATAAGCAGATCAACCATAGAATCTGTGCTGTATTGCTGATTAACGTTTATCAAGCTCGGAAGATGATGATAAGGACCAACCGTCGTATCCCGCTCCGTCCTTGATGTAAGACATAGACGAGGACGGCGGTCAACTGCACATCTCCAGCTAGCAGCAGCACCGAGGCTGAAGTGGGCAGCCACTATGTGGAATGTCAACGCTACATTGTTCACAGGGGAGTCGGATGAGTACAAACGCCAGAAAAGGGCGAGGCAGACGAGGCGTCGCTAGTATATCTGCAATGAACATATGCTTCAGCTTAGTACAGGGCGAACCTTTACCTTCTACTCACACTTGCACGGCCAATGCTGTCGCAGATCACAGATGATTATACATGAGAAGAAAGAAAGCGTACAGTGGCACCCACCCACGAAGAACCCTTTGGTGAATCATGATCAGTATCTTGTCATGCGCCCCAGGCACTTGCCAAGGAATAGCAGTGGAGCTCACCGCATGATGTCAGTATCATGGCCATCTACAACGCAGCCAAGGTAGGAGAGGCGTGAACCTGGACAGACCGTGCAGATGATTTCAGATTGCCTTACCGCCGAAAAAACGACCACCCGGTACCGGGGGCCGACTACACAGTCCGTCAGCATAGGACAGCCAGTAAGTGTCTACACGGGAGCATACTCATATATACCCGACGAGCAAAGAAACTGTTATGTCGCAGAGTAGTGATTCAATCGTCAATCCGGCGGATGAAACGGATGCGAAAGCTGTGTGCTTGCCTCTCGCAGACAAGATTCCCTAATGCCTAGTGAAAGTACAAGTTCAGAAGAGGATAGCCAACAAGAATTGACATGAAACATACTCCGATGAGTGGCACAGTCTGTTGACGTGATTTTGGTAAGGGTAAGGAGGCTTACGAAGTGTTCAGCACGGGTGAACCTACCCCGGAGCTCCTACAAAGATCTCGGTTAACGACGGACTCCAGGATTGAAACGAATGCTTACCATATGTTGCGGCCCAAGAATACAGCCGGATCCAGGTAGTGGGTGACCAGATAATCATAGCTTGCTCGCAGTAAGTGGATTATGCAGATTACAGTGGTCAGAGACTAAGATCTACGAGGCATACCTGGTATACATGATCATCGCCGTCGTGAACAGCTGAAGCACACTTTGACACCGCTCAACGCATCAGCCACGCCACAGACGTGAAGACCCAGGGTAGACGCTCACACGGCCGCAATGACCTTGCCAGGGATGTCAGGGCGCTGCTGTAGGTGAAAGTTGAGAGGAAAGGGAACGTCACATACCCAGCACTTCATTAACCAGGACTCCTTCGGGTACAGGCGGAAGTACCTGAACGTCTGCTGCAGCAGCATGCCTACCAGACTATGGAATTCCGGGACTGTGTCTCAGTCGGGCGCGCTGAGGGGAATCTGAACGAACTTACAGCGCTGTAATGAACGTCCCGACCAGCCAAGCACCTATGCTGATCTTGAAACGGTCGAGAATGTAGGAAAGCGAGGCGGAGGCCATTGTGGTGCGAGTTCGGAGGGACGGTGTGTCGCTTGAATGACTGAGCTCCTCGAGAATGAGTTGCGCCCCGTGGTGCTCTATCCGGGAAGTGCTCTACAGATCATCACCCTTTGTGGAACATCACGAGTGATTCATCTTCTGCTACGCACTCAGAAGCGACGTTGTATTGGGATATAAGCCTCCTATGGCAACTTAGTCACATGGAGTCAGCAGAGAAGTATTCTTCTTGATGACTCGGTGATGGATTGCAGGCCGTCCAACGACACAGTGAGAGCAATCAGGCATTCTCCGACGTGGTCAGATTGAACTCAGCTTCCACGACTGCCCTGAGCAGCGCGAAACGTGAGGCTGCTTGCGGGAGGACCCCGCAGCTTCGTTGTCATCGCCCGCATATTTGCAGCTGTTCCTGACTTCGGACAGAGCCTCAGTGATGCTCAGAAGCAGTCCTGTGCAATGAAGGCACAGCAGGTTCCGAAGGTGAGCCGACGGTGGTCCTTCAGAAGGCATCGCCTATAGATACACAGGCACAGACGCCAAAAGGGGCATCCCTAGAAGATGAGATGAGATGTACAGTGCCACAGCGGCTCACGACACTCACCGCGTGTGACCACAGCATTAACTAGAAGCTCGGCCGGAGAGTGCACCAAAGGCTCCGCGAAGAGCTGCTCGCGGTAGAAACCAAGTCCCCGACAATGGTCGAGCTCGACGCTCTATCCTACCTCGACTGCGTCGTACGTGAGATGATGGGGCCGCACGTCCCGATGCAGCACGAGGTTCCGTGAGTACCTCTGAGGCCAAGCGGTTCATGGCCCAGATCGTCCTCAAATGTCTTTGGGTAGCATCGCGAAGGGAAGCAGGGTGACCATCTCCATTATCGAGCTGCATTAGCATTAGTCCAAGGCCATCTGGGGCGAGGACGCGCTCGAGTTCAGGCATGTGCACATCCTGCCCTTCGCTACTCATAACCGATGTAGTAAGCAAGACACACACCATCACCCAGGCCTGAGCGGTGGGACAATCCTCCGGAGGTGATTTCAAACATCCCCGGTGTCTGGGACCACACGCTCACCTTGTCCGCCGGCGCGCATGCATGCATAAGTAGGACATCGATTCTCTCTTGGAGAGTGCGTCCCTCCTCTTCGCCTTCCGCGCGGCGGCGGGGAGGCCTTCGCTGATGCCGTCCGCATTTTGTGGCAGGTTGAAAGCGCTCATGTTCACCCTTCTGCGCGCGTTCGAGTTCGAGCTTCCCGTTGACCCGAAGGACATCACGACGATCAGGATGTTCACACAGAGGCCGGCGCTGCGCACTGAGCTGTCGAAGGGTGGGCAGATGCCACTTGTCGTTCGCCCGTATGTGCGTGTCTAGAGCGTTGCAGGGCCGCACTATTCTAGGCTGGCCGTAGGAACACTACGTAGAGAAGGTCATGGGTGCTTGTGTTCGCATCTCCAGCGACTGGAGGTGCTGCGTCACGTCGAGTTTTCTCACGGATAAAACGACACGTAGACCGCAACCGGCTTGCTTCGCGGTTCTGTTGCATCGAGCGTCCTCGTTCCCAGATTTCAAGCGTTCGTTTCGAAAATCTCGGATTGCACTGATGCGGTTGAAAGTGGCTCCCTCTGCAGTGGGCCGTACTCTTTCAGGGCCGAACACAAGCAGTACACAGAGCCTCCGTGGGCAGGAACCATGACGCGCAGGCATTCAAAAATGACCGTGCTTTACTCGGGAGAGTCGGCTCTTGCGCAAGTGTGGCCAGCTTTGTATCCGTGCGTTCTCATAGGTCATAGTCAGGGAAATACCATCATGCATGCATACCCACTTTCTGACAGGTGAGCCTTTTGTTCGCTGTAATTGTGCCTGTCCAGTCGTCGTGGAGCCTCAATCTAGACGATCATTAATTATAATGCCCGCGCGGTAGGCGCGGTACAGAAAACCAGTGTGAAAGATTGTTGTACATTTCTACCGCGATTGGAGACAGTTCATAACCTGCGTCACAGCTTCAATGGAAGGTCTTGCCTTGCTTAGCGAACATCTTCTCAGCCTCAATGATGGCATCCACAGCGGCGAGAACTGACGTCTTCCAGTCGGTGAGCTTGCCGAGCTTAAGAATGTTCACCGACCGAGAGTTGTCGACAGGGCTCTGGGACGGGGTAGGCAGTAGTTCGCCGCTGAGCGCCACCGTGGAGAGGCGGTCGCGCAGTTCAGGGCGCGCCTCTCCTATGTGTTCCGCAACGTCCTTCCAGCCCACGACGTGCGGGAGGAGCAAGAGACGCTTCTGGCCGACTTCGGAAGCAGGCGGCGAGGTGATGGCGTGGACGGCCGCGCGAGCGGCGTCGCGGACGTCTATGCTGAGCAGCACTGGGAGGAAGGGCTGGCTTGTGGGACTGAGGAGGCGGTACAGGATGAAATTTGAGCGCAATTGACTGATGAGGGCGTCCTTCAAGCGGAAAGTGTCCGCATAGGGTCCGATGAAGTACCCCGGATTCACTATGGCGGATCAAAGCCGCTCAGTGTACTGATGCGGAAACCGACGGTTGAGGGACGTACGTACAGCTGGTGATATCAATATCGGGATGGTCTGCCGCGAATTCCCAGAGAGCGCGCTCGGCAAGCACCTTCTCGCAAAGGTATACCTCAAATGGGTCGTTGCTCTTCAGGGCTTCCTCCCTGTTAATATCGACCCAGTCTGAGTTGATTGACAACTTTCATCAGATGTGCTGAGCCAGAACAGAATAGTGCGACCGAGTCTCACCGTTTTCGGTCCAGGTGACATTGTATTCGTGCACTCGTCTGACGTTCATGAACGTGCTCAATGTGATGAAACGCTTGATGCCCATCTTGTGTGTCTGGCGAAGAATATTGACCGTGCCTTCTACGGCAGCCTGTCAATGCAGAGGTCAATGCTGACCGTCAGGACTGCTTGCACACGTGCTCACGGTGAGAGCGTTATGAGGCGTGTCACCGCCAGGGAGGGGGGCGGCAGCATGAATGACAGCATCAACGCCTATGGGATGGATTCTTCAGCTGATGCAGCGCTGTGATGGGTACGACTTGTCGCTGAACCTACCCCTGAGAGCGTCCGTGAAGTCATCATATGCAAGATTATCGATGGCCATGACCTCAACGTCCGCGCCGTATATGGCGTTGGTCTCACGCGTGGAGTCCACATTGTTGGAGCGGACAGTCCTGAAGTATATGTGATACGTGGTCAGGAAAGAAGAGCGTGTAGATACCAGGAGGACCTACCCTCGGACACGATAGCCGGCCTTCACAGCCTGGTCCACGATGTGTGTTCCAAGGAAGCCGTTGATTCCGGTCACCTAGGATGACAAAGTAGCATTAAGTAGGATTGGCGGCAGGATGAGATTGCCGGAAGTCCTAACTAGAATGACTTTCTTTGAGGCCATGGTAGATGTCTGAGAAAGTTGTAGAGACCAGAATCAATGCAGTCCAACCCCCTAAAGATGAGGTGGTCGGATTTCGTACCGCGAGCCGCTCGCCTTTTTAAACCTTCCATCTCCGCTAGCAGAGTAATCACGAGGAGGTTTGGCCATAAGCCGAGGTAATAGATCATCA
The DNA here is from genome assembly GCA_025528855.1 of Trametes punicea. Classification (NCBI taxonomy): domain Eukaryota; kingdom Fungi; phylum Basidiomycota; class Agaricomycetes; order Polyporales; family Polyporaceae; genus Trametes; species Trametes punicea. The sequence goes on from VICQ01000015.1 coordinate 564,183, forward strand.
TGAACCCAAGAAGCTTTCCGATATTCTAGCAAGACGCTGTACGCATAGTTTCAGTCAGTTGTCACTTCGGCCAGGCTCAAGTTCAATGTCCGACAATTCAGTTAAGACAGCGATACGCATCGATGAACATATACGGTACGACGCTCATTGCCGTTCTTAGCTTCGGTCGACTCATGCATGTTTCGGAATTTCCATCATTGCTAACGTTTGCTGCGGCGTCGGCGTCATCGAAAGCAAGCGCACGCCTCTTGAGACAAGTGCTAAAAGACGGAATGGGGTACTGCAAAGACGAAGAAGACAAAGCGCGAGGCAACGTTGTTCGATCCGTGCGGGTCCGCTGCCCTTCGCTGGGCCCTGACAACATGGATCCGTTCCAGACTTGAGCTTGAATTTGAACGCCTCCCTCGACGAGACTCGATGGTTGACCGCCGTGAATACCACGTGCACATGTGAGCGCTCGTGAATTCGGTGGTGGCAAAAAGCGCCCAGAAGGGTCGAGCAACCCTTCGGCAGAATTGAGTGTTGCGCCTAAAGACCGTAATGCGGCCCAACAAATTACAGAAGTTTTGGTATGCGTCTACCTCGACGAGCGTCATGGCGAGAGATGAGACTAGGGACATCCCCGGTGTCGGAATGCTTGCGCAGATCATCGGGAACCCGTGGGCGAGAGGAGCGGCGCCGGCGGTTCTGTCGGCGATGGAGCCAAAGTGCGCCTAGGAGGCCGATGAGGGCACCCGCAATCGCGGTGCCGATAGCAATCCCGACGGTCGCGCCGGTGGATAAAGATGAGGACTTTGGAATGCTGCATGCAAGGCTGTGGCCTGAATACTTAGACGGGGGCAGACGAGAGGTAACTTACGGTTGGAGGCGCTGAGCAGCCTCCAGTCCAGACATTTGGTTGACTTTCCGCCAGTCGGATGCAGAGGCCCGTTTGTCCACCTAACGCCATTTGCGTCGGACACGGAGACCCAAAAGGGTATGCCATCATCTGTACACATCTTAAGTAAAAGGAGGATCCATGCTCGAAAGTACTGACCAAGGAAACTGTTCAGTACACGGGGTCCATAGTGTCAGAAGTAATGTTGAACGGAGGATGGAGGGCTGGCAAGATCTGTAACGAGTGCATGATGAGCGGGGAAAGGCATTGCGTTGCTTCCCATACATACACTATACGTGTATGGTGTTCCGTTGGTCGGTTGTAACGAGATGTCGGTGCACTATCAGCCGCATAGTTGAATAAGCAACATATCTCTCGACAGCGACAGATATTGTCTACCTGGTCGACCTCACCGTATCAAAACCATGTACCATCTATGGAGGAAGCATGGACGCCGAGAGGCGCCTGAGGATGGGTGAGATTGAAGCATGGCGGCGGGTCGTTCAGCGTCATATTGGGTTTCTGATAAACAGTCCAGATATTCTGACATCCTCCCGTCACGCCGTTGCTCGCAACCTGTAGCCCATGAGATGAGGACATCGCAGATCCTCAAAGCAGCATATGATTGCGCACCATACACATCTGGAACTTTCAACAGGAGTAGCAGCCTGAGTCAGACGGGCTATGGTATAATGAGGCTGTGAGGCATTCACCTGTGTTCCTGGGATGAATGGTAGGACCCAGTCCTACAGTATTCGGTGCAATTGGCAAAATGGCGGCGATCACAGGAGCAAGAGGTCAGCTTTACGTATGATAGTGCCTCCTCGTTCCCAGCCTGGATTGTGAAGGGCACGATGTATGTTCTTGATATAAGGAGTAGATCGGTTTCCGCATATGACGAAGATCGTGGTCACTGTCACTCACGATGTGTAGATCTGAGAAAAATACGGCGCGGTAGGATCAGGCCTGATATAGATAGTCCAGATGTCAATGAACCAGTTCAAGATGCCTCAAACTATCTCGCAACTCACCCAGTCGCAGAGCGGCGGCCCCAGGTTATGTGTCAAGTGTCACATTGTGCTAATTACCGCGATGATATCATCGCCATCAACGGCTGCGGGATGAGTGAGACACAGGCAAACTCGATTGCATACGTGCTGTCGGTACCGGAGGACTCTGATCTCCCGTCCAGTCAAACAAAAAACCCTACGACGAGTGCGCGGGCGCCGGTCAGTTCGCCGTGCTCCAGTCAGAGAAGTTAGGTGACGTACCTGCTCCAGATATGGAACAACCTCTGCTGAGACTCTAAAGAAGAAGACATGCATCCATAGAGGGGATGCAACCATGAGCAGTGGGAAGAGGCGAGAAAATGACTTCATATCAAGCTCTGTGCCTTTGAGTCTCGGCGCCAGCGGTTCAGATACGTGGACACAGACTCGTTGACCGAGCGAGGAGAGCTCGGGGAGAACAGAGAGGGTCCGACTACGGGCGGGCGGGGACGAGCACATATATTACATGGAAAGGGCCATACGACGGCCAGGACAGGACTCGGTGGGAGACTGAGGAATCCGGCCACCTGGGTAGACCTTGACCTTCAAAAAGTCCATCCGAACCGACGCTTTGCATTGCCGCCGGACTATGGCGGCATCAAGAAGACACCCGGACCAGAATTGAAGTCAAGATATTGTCTAGCACAGCCACCGACGTCTCGATGAGAATAGGCGCTGTGTGGCGTGGCTCGCTGAAGTTCTCTCTCCCCCTCACCCGTCAGCGTTCCAACAGCCGCTTTGTAAGTGCGTCGAAAAAAGAAGATATAGCGATTTCGAAATATTGACGTGCATTTTATGATGTATCTTCAGAGATAACGGCTCAGTTCGAGCGCCCGCTGCTGTCTCTACTGACTGGCAGTCGTTCACCGTGGCTTGATGTCTAGTGCTCCTGCAACTTGGAAGTCGTGACTGCCGTGATGGTCAAGCTCGGCGCAAAGGACATATACTCTTCGCTCAGCCACTTCCTCCCAGCTGGGACTGTGACTTTAGACATCCCGTCTCTTGCACCTTCCAGTTTCACAGGCGGGGTCGAGCTCGCCGAGGATGGATGGCGGACGTTTCCAAAGGTTGTCGTCGGTTTCCGCGACGATGGTAGTGGGATCGATCGCATCTCGTTTCTCGTCTGCAATCGTTTCATTGCGGCCACATATCATATCAACACCGCTCATATGCAGCTTTTTGTACGCATATATGTCATCCCGTGGGACCTACCAGGATCTCGAGGCGAGTTGCGGTCGCGAGACGAGAGCATCCTGAAGCTGGGTTGCAATTACCTGAGGACGCTATTCCTCAAAATACGGAAAGATCGGTCGCTTTGGGAAGGAGATTCTTCGACCTCCCAAAGCCCGTGTTACTTCATGGACGGGACTCCTGTAAGCAGCTTGTTGCCTCAGGATGAAAGCCTTGACTTATAGCGCAGGACAACCGCACATTGCTCGACATCTATAACACACTCCCTTCTCCTTCTGCTCCTCCCTTAGAGGGCACTATTCCTGGCCTAAGGACCAAGTTATACGAGTATCAGCAGCGCAGCGTGGCCGCCATGGTAGCCCGTGAGACTAACCGTGGCTCTATCGAGCATCCATTATACGTCCCCATTGAGGGTATCAACGGAAAGCTATTCTTCTTGCAGCCCGCTACAATGGAGATACTATCGGAGCGTCCACGCGTATCAGCGATTCCTGGAGGCATCCTCTGCGAGGAGCTTGGTCTGTCATCTAATGCTTCGAGTACCCGGTGCTTGACTAACATATAGCCATTGACCCCAGGCACTGGAAAAACGATAATGATCCTCTCACTGGTACTTGCAACTTTTGACACGCTGGCGTCACCGGAGGAACAATGGTATGAAGAACGTCCGCCTCTCACTCCGCTCGCACTGCGCAACTTCCGGACGCCATCTGTCATGTTCGCTCGTGATAAGCTGGCTGGCCGCAGGAAACGGTTCGCAGAAAGTAGCCAATGTTTCCCTTCTCTAGTAGAGATCATACTCCACAAGTGCCGCGTTGCACCAGAAGGTACAGGTCTGCGGGAACCCGAGGCGGAGGAGATATTGGAGCGTCACCGGCTCTGGAAGCCGTACACGGCCAACGTTCCGTTCTATCTCCAGTCTCAACCTCCATCTGAGGCTCTCTCGGGCCGTCGTGCACGACAACAAGAGAGCTTAGGGCCAAGGGTTATGTACCTAACGTCAGCGACACTGATCATCGTTCCCGATAACCTGCGGAGACAATGGGCGAACGAGATTCTGAAGCATTGCACGGATCTCTTGCGAGTCTATCTGGTGGACGACAAGCAGGAGCTGCCAGACGCCCCCATCCTGGCGACTGACTTTGATGTGCGTTATGATCTATCATTCATTTTCATATACCGATGAGGCACCTTCGTTGACACAGACAACAGATCATCCTGATGAGTCAATCCCGTACGCCGCTTATTCACTTCTCCAAGCAGTGAAACTGAAACGGTCCCGTAGGCTTCAGCCAGGAGTCAAAAAAGAAGAACGTTGAAAGCTTGTATTCTTGGACCGTATGCGAGTGCATGCCCCGACAAGATACTCTACTCAGGCGATGCAAGTGTAGTAGGCGCGAGGACGTCTCTCCATTGCTGCAAATTAGGTGGAAGCGCTTGGTGATCGATGAAGGTCACTATGCGGCAGAGAAGCGTACCGACTATGCCATCTTTACGAAACTTTTGAGTGTCGAGCGGCGTTGGATCGTTACTGGCACACCGACCAGTGAGTTTCTCAGCAATGGTCATCGATGGACTATGTTGGACTCAGGAGGCATCCCTAGCCAATCTTCTGGGCTTGAATCTCGGGTCGGGGAGTGAGCTCCAGTACCCTGGTGACGATGAGGAGATTGTACAATCGTCCCCCCAACGTGTTTGGCCCGCCGAAGAGCGTGTCGATCTGCGCAACATCGGCAACATGTTGACTGACTTTCTGATGATGATGCCCTTTGCGGCTGATCCGAAGGCTTTCTCAAGGCTGGTCACAAATCCCCTCTTTAGGCCTAGTGGGCCCTACCCTGGGGATGTCGATGTACTGGCGCAGGTCATGTCATCCGTGATGGTTCGCCATCGGTACGTCGTGCCCGACGACTCTGTCCAATACGAATGCTGACCTTCCAAAAGTATTGAAGATGTGGAGAGCGAAGTCAGGCTGGCATTCTTGGACCACAAAACGGTAATGCTGGACATGGATCCGCTCGCTGTGAAGACATACAACGTTATCCAAGCAATAATCGCTGTAAACGCGGTCGATTCAGAAAGGCAGCATCAGGTACCCATGAATTGAACACACCCTACGATGGCGTACTGATCATTCACTTGCAGGACTACCTGTTCCATCCTCGGGTGAGCACCCCCGTCAAGCCGAGCAATATTGACAGATATCAACGCTTTTGTAGAACGTGGCACATCTTCAAGAGCTGGTCTCTAACCTCTCTCAGTACATGCTTCATCTTCTCGAACGGGATATAGTTTGATTAATGGATCACTTACAGCGTCCCGTTCTGGCATGTCGTCGCTAGTGATCACGAGGAACACCTAACGAACGCGCATGTTGCGTTGAGAAACTTGGAGAAGCGGAACGGAGGTCCAGAAGACTTCAAGCTGCTTTCGGAAGCATTGTTCCACCTGTGGGTGTCCCAGCACAACTTTTACGCCGAGTCTGCGATTTCATACTGGTTTAGGCAGTCCGCCGTAGACGATCCGGTCTGGCGCGCGTTGCAGACTCAATATCACGTCTTTCATAGGATCAATAAAATGCCATCTCTGGTATACGATGCTTGGAGCGTCCTCCCCCAAGTCGCTCGGGAAGCGTGCCCTATACAGCTGCTCCCTCCTGACGTCTTGGTGCAGCTTCGGCAGTCGGTGACGCAGCGCCCGCTCTCCAGCGCCGCCAAGATTGCAGAGATGGGCAACGCGTACCGTCAGCAGCAAGAAGCATACAAGGAGATTCTACGCTTGCAAGAGCGGAGCAAGAAGAGGTCTACTCGCGATCGACAAGCGTTCGATGAGGGCAAGCCAGTCTCTTCGCCATCGAAGCAGGTCGAGCGCACCAGCGCGAAAGAGAAAATGGAAGAAATGAAGCGGGAGATGGACGCTGCGCTGGCGCGATACTCTGCGCGGTACCGCAGCGAGGACGCCGAGAACGCTACGCTGGTTCAATCGAATGACCTTTCGCAGCGTATGGTAGCTTCGTCCTTGTTACGCCTTTCGCCAGTCGCAGATGTCCGAATCCGCAACTCGACTTCAACCAAATTAGACTACATCCTGAACGAGGTGAGTGCGGACGCTACCCAAGTAACAGCGCATGTTCCTGACTCATGGATTGTAGGTCTTGACATACGGCGCCGAAGACAAGTTCCTCATCTTCTCGGAGTCATCTGCCAAACTCGCGTTCGTCGCGGAGGCGTTCGACCTCTGCAAGATCAAGTACCTTTCGTTCAGCGGCCAGCACACCCGCGAAGAACGCCAGTCAATCATCATGACGTTCGAAACGTCTGAACTATATCGCGTCTTGTTACTTGAGCTCAAGCATGGTGCTCGTGGATTGTAAGTGGCCATCTACCGACTTATGCTCAGTTGGCCGGTGCGCTCATTCTGAGCAGGAATTTGGTCTCCGCTTCTCGAGTGATCTTCTGCGAGCCTGTATGGAAGGCGGACGTGGAGTCACAAGCGATTAAGGTAACCTCATGTCTTCAGTCTCATCATATCCCATACTCCTCTCCCTTCTTCCAGCGAGTACACCGTATCGGCCAGACAAAGCCAGTCGTACACGGCAAGTATAGTGTCTAATACAGTAGTCAGATCCCTTGAGTCTAACCATCCGCTGCAGTAACGACGCTCGCGATCAAGTCGACGTTCGAAGAAGTCATTGTCGCACGGAGCAAGGCCATTCAAGAGAACAAGCAAGAGGCTACGAAGGCTGCTATGGAGGATCGCACAGTCCGCGACTTCATCGCGGTACGTCTCATCGTTGTTCTGTTTATGCAAGAAGTCATTTGACGATTCACGCTATCTAGAACCCTACCTTTCTTCCCGTTCCGACCGGGGAGAGGTTGGTCAATCTCGACATCCCCCTTTTCGACATCCTGCCTCCGCCAAGTGCTGCCTCCGCTCGACATGCGCCCTCTGCTTCCTCTATGGCGATCAGAATCGCAGAACCTGTGCATGACTCTGCGAGGGCTCAGGCGGAGAAGGATTCGCCAGAACCTCCTCGGAAAAAGCAGAGGCGCGTCGCGTTCGCTGAGTGATGAGAGCATCGCTGGCTCAGTTGCCACAGTATTCCTCCTGCTGTCCCTTGCATGTTCGTGTTATCAAATGCTCCCTGCTCCATGTATGGACTCTGTTACTGTACTCTTAATGTCTTGCTGTGAGTGCCCTGCATTTACCTTACAGTGTACGACCATTTCTCACCCAACAGGGTATATGTCCCCCACTTAGCCATGGAAGAAATGCTATTATAAACGAGCGTAGAGGCACAAAGCCGGACCGTAAGATCAAGACAACACAGATAAAAGGGGTCGCAGTATACGGGCGTATGGGCTATCGGACGTCCAGAAGAAGGAACGAGCGCTGGAGACGGTAGGCACAACGGCAAAGAACGGGAAGGTGACGTTAGCGGTGGCGACAACGGTAAACGGAGATCCATCAAAAGGGTATCGAAGCGCACTCTCAGTCCTCTCAAAACAGCCCACCAACATGACACATCCAAAGGAGACGCAATCCGCGAGCGGACAAACGTCGCGAAGACGTGACACGCGTGGACGGTTTACTGCGCCGCAGCAGACGGACGCGCGTTGGTCTGCTCCTTGAGCGCGAGCAATTGTTTTGACCGGAAAGCCTCGTAGTGGATCTGGGCGGTGGTCTCGATGAGGTCCTGCAAGTGTGTTCTGTACATGAAAGGTCAGCATATCAGGGTCATCAGCTATAACGGTAGCAGAGGACCTAGTCATGAAGTTCCTGAGGTGGACGAACTCGCAATGCCGCTCGTCCTCGACGTTGACAACGCCCCACCGATTCTTGCGGCCGCGAACGGGCTTGCCGTCAACGATCACGGTACGCTCTGAGCCAACGACAGCGAAGGGAATCATGCTCTGCGGGCGCCTGTTAGAACGCGTGAAGATGGAAACCAATGTACCACACTCACCCGGATTGTCTCGTTGAGCTGGATCTCCTCCTCGTCGTTATCCTCTGTATCGAAAGGATAGAGGCGGATGTTGTTGTACACCAGCTCCTCCCGAATCTGGAGAATCACGGGTCAATAGTGAAGGGATATTAACCTCGGTGCGGACTCACCCTCTGCTTGAACGCATCCCGCTCCTCCAGTGTCAAGCTGTCGGCCTTGGCGATGACGGGAACGACGTTCACGACCTCGCTGAGCTTCTTCATGACAATGATGTCAACAGGTCGCAGGGAATGGCCCGTCGGGTTGATAAAGTACAGGGCGCAGTGAATGCGCGTGTCCTGGATGTGGCGGTCACGCTGCGCAGTGAGCTCCTTGCGGAGGTACGCGCTGTGCTGGTCCTTGATGTACTTCACGATGGGGTCCCAGCTAGTCGTGTGGAGGAAGACGCGTCAGAGATGATTTACATCGCCCCAAAGGGCGAGAGACACGCACCAGTTTTCGTTGTTGATCTGGTCACCGTAGCCGGGGGTGTCCACGATGTTGAGACGGAGCCTCACGCCATTTTCAACAATCACTGTAGTCAATCAGCTTGCTTTGCCTCATATCGCAGACGATAATAGTCCTCACTATGAGAAACCGGATGAATCTCGGTCGTCTGCCTCACAGGCTCGTCCGGAGCCAGGCGGCCTTTGGAGTCGATCAGGTGCGACGCGAAGATGGTGTTGATGAGCGTCGACTTTCCGAGACCAGTCTGACCTGAAGATAGGCAGGACGGCTCAGCGAACACGTCCACGACGTGCAGATGCATGGTAACTATAGCGCACCGACAACGATGACGTTGAATTGGAAGCCGCGCTTCAAGAGCTTGTGCTCAATTTGCTGCGTGATGGTGTCAAACCCAACGTAGGAGTTGGCACGAATCTCTTCGACGGGTGCGGCTGCCATGGTGGACGGGCGGGAGTGGAGGGCTGAGGACGGAGAGGGTGGAGGATGAGGAAGAACGAGACGACGCCAACCCGACGCAGAAGCGCGCGTCGTTGCTGGGAAAGGCTGGATTTCCAGGCAAGCTTATTCTCTTAGCCTGGCACTTACTGGGACCTAACCCCGCTTCTAGGCCGATTCAAGCTCCGATTACCCGCACAATCCGCGGCTCGGACGCGTCTGCCGGGCGTCTTGTTCTCACCGCGGCGGTCGTTTCACTGCAAGCGACCGCTCGGGTGGCGACATACCACCCGAGATCTTGTCATGGCGATGGTGGGATTCTGCTGCTATATCCCCGCTGGCTTTGCCTGCCATGACTCGCGTTTCAAGAGGACGACCACCATCGTTCCGCCTTCCAGTTTGGAGCGGTTGAGTGCTGCTTGCCCTCCCCCGGTGAGTGCGTATGTTCACGTCGAATCAGTCTGATTGACTGATCCCATGCTTCGCTGGCAGAGAGGCGAGTCATGTCGCCCCAGCTGCCGCAAGAGCTGGTAGACCAGGCAATTGACCACCTATGGAATGACCGCGCCTCCCTGTCCGCATGCAGCTTGGTCTGCAATGTATGGCTGCCTTCTGCGCGGACCCATCTCTTCCGTGACCAACGTCTTACAGGGGCGAAGGACTGCGCGCGCTTCGAAGCACTCCTCGAGAGCTCTCCGGAAATCGCGCGTTACATCCGTAAGCTCACCATCAGCGAGCCCATGAGCGTCGCGTATGCGCAGAACTGGATCAATCGCGTCCCGTCACTAGTCGCCAGCCTGCAACGGCTCACTACCTTGGAGCTCGTCGGTCTCCACTACATCTCGCTGCAGAACTCATCTCCAGAGACGCTGTCAGCGCTGTCGCGCCTCACCACCCTCGTCTTCGCCGACGTCTATTTCGACAGCTTCATGGACGTACATACCCTTCTTTCCGCTGCCTGCAATGCCAAGGACCTATGTTTCTACCGCGTGTCCTGGATGGGCCCTTCTTACTTTTCCTACGGCTCTCTGCCAGTCAAGCCACACCCTCCTCTTCTTCGGCTTGTTATCGATTCCTGGGCTTCGTCTGTGATGCTGCAGGAATGGCTTTTACCCTCGGCAGAGCACCTTGACGTGAGCACCCTCATGGTCCGGTGGCGCGAGCGAGATTCCATCGACGTGCTGAATGCACTTCTGAAAGCCTGTGATACCTCGCTGCATAATCTGTACATAGAATTACCCACTACGATGGAGGGTGGGTATCTGCACTGTGTTCAACGTCTTGGAGATGCTCATGCCCCTCTGCAGAGTTACAAGAGCTACCCAGCTTGTATCACAACACCAACCTCCGCTCCCTCGAGATAGACGGCCTGGTCATTCCTGGATGCGTTGGGTGGACGCAGCCTCTGCTCGCACATTTATGCACCCCCCGTTTGGAGAGGCTCTCGATCTCCCTTTTGGTTCTCAACAGTTCCTCACTCTCCACGTTCGACTGGACTATCCTAGATTCAGTCCTGTCGCAACCACTCTTCTTGGAGGCTACACTTCACCTCAACATCAATCTTGCGGTGCACTCGAGCAATGACCCGACAGCGGTGAAGGAAGCTGTTGCGGGCTATCTGCCGGATGTCTATGGAAGGGGTAAACTTTCTCTATCTTGTATCGGGTAATGGGGTCCTTGGGCAAGAGGAGCATTTGTCTGCTCTGGTATACCATAGATATGCTCGGGTTCTATTCAGGTGCTGTTGGAGAGAGATGAGCAGGCTCCTCGTGCTCTCTGGATTACACAAACAATGCCAGCTTTTGCGTGACTATATGTGCATATGTAACCCCTTGATAACTGTCGTGCTTCGTGCTTCGCACTCCGAGTCCAGCATGGATCCAGGTCCAGGTCTCTGTATCCCGCCGACTGGACCGTGGTGGAATGGGAATGCAAGCCTGAGCCATGCATCCAAAGATCATGACCAGCAAGCGCCTGTGTCTCGTGGCATACGATTGCTGTAACTGTATTGGTTTGAGCGGCTACGGCAGTTGTACCTCCATCTAGCTCACTTAGAGACTCTGCCACTCTGCTCCGCACTTGCGAGGCTCTTGTACTTTGCCTGCAGCCCCTTTCCAGCACCCAGCATGATTTTGGCAGATGAAGGTTATACGGATGACGACTCGAACAGCCCTTTGAATAAGAGGTCTGGTCGACATGAGCCCCCCGGCAACTTGCCCGTCGCGCCCTCAGTCCGAGAGCGGGAAGGTCTGCATCCAGTCCAGACGCCGCGCTCTGACCTCAACAAGCTGATGTGACGATTCTTCCCCCCAGAACTTGCATATAGGATATTGGCATCTTTACCCAGATCAAGCCTTGCGGTTTTGCAAGCCAGGATCGCGCCGCTGCTGAAGGTCGACATCGTCGGAGTGAGTGCTAGTCCCATCCGCATCGGATGCCAAACTCACTATATCCCAACTTACCTCCGATGTATCGCAGCTCCTACCCCCTGAGATCGCACTCCATGTCTTTTCGTATCTCCCCTACCAATCACTCTTGACGTGCGCGCTCGTCAGCCAGCGATGGCGGACCCTGGCAGACGACCAGTCGTTGTGGAAGAACCTCTGCCTTTCTCGTAAGTGGGAATGGCGGATACCCCTGCAAGCGTGCCGACCGGGCTCCGACAATTGTCCTGGGCTCGGATCCGCCGCCGATGCCGATTGGGACGACGAGGGCATGGGCGATGAAGAGGACTCCTCTGAGGACGACATGCAGGCAGACGACTCAGGCTTTGTAACCATGGATGTAGGAGTGCCCCTTCCTTCGTCTTCCACCGCGCAGTTGTCCCTGCGTGCGCCATCGCCCCAGATGCGATCATCTCCCGCATGTTATTCAGCGTCGTCGGCATTGCAATCTCCCGCTGCGGTGGCTCTCCATCTCAAGCCGGACTACAAGCTTCTCCACCGGACACATGTTCGACTTCGCAACCGATTCACGGCGGGATCTTACACCCTGTCGAATCTCCAGACCCGGGGCGCGCCGAACGCGCATACGAACACGATCTATTGTTTGCAGCTCTACACTTACCCCGAGACCGGGATCCAAGTGCTCTTCACGGGCTCTAAAGATCGTACGATCCGGGAGTGGAACTTGTCGACAGGCGCTGTGGTGCGCGTCCTGGAAGGCGTGCACGAGAGCAGTGTCCTCAGTATCTGCGTCCACGGCGGCATCCTTGCAAGTGCCAGCAGCGATCACAGGGTCGTCGTGTGGAACCTCTCCACGAACAAACCCATCAAAGTCATCAGAGACCATGAGGACAGTGTGCTTTGTGTGCGCTTTGACGACCGCAGGCTGGTTTCCTGCTCGAAAGGTGCGCTATATCGCGCTCGCGTCGGCATGTTTGATCCAGGCTGACGAGCTTAATAGACAGGACGGTCAGGACCTACCTCTTCCCTGACCTAACACGGCAGCATGTACTCTGCGCTCATCGCGCAGCCGTAAATGCTGTCTCTATTTCCAATAACTTGATTGTTTCGGTCTCTGGAGATCGATCTCTCCGATTATGGGATGCAGAAACGGGGACTCTTTTGCGCACCTTCGAGAATCATCATCGCCGAGGGTACGTACCTCCTCCGTTCAAGGCGGCTATTCGGAGCCGGCCGCGCGCACTTTTATATGATTGAATCGTGTATTCCAGGATCGCTTCCGTCGACTTCAGACATCCGTATGTCTTGTCAGGATCTTCGGACAAGCACATCCGGCTGCTCGATGTCTCTACCCTACAGGGCTGGTCCACATCACCATCTGCAGATAAGCAGCCGCCAGTGACCACAGAGCTTGGAAGGCGTGTCGTCTGCGAAGCATGCGGAAGCAGTACATCCGCGGGCGAGGTTTCACAGCCGTCTCCGCGACGTCGCGCTCATGAAGACCTCGTACGGAGCGTGGCGTTGGGTTCCGAGTTTGTTGTGAGCGGGAGCTATGACTTTACGGTTAAGGTTTGTAATGTTGATTGCGACATAGCCCACTAGAAGTTTGCTCACTCGTAGCAGGTCTGGGACCGCCAAACTGGCGCGCTCCTGGCTGATCTGGCCGGGGGCCACACTGGCAGGATCTTCTGTGTCGGTTTTGACTGTACCAAAGTAGGTGTCCGCGCTCCATCCTATCCACACCTGTCATGTTCACCATGATGCGACCCATAGGTTGTTTCATGCGGCGAGGACCAGGTACGATGATGCATATGCTCACCTTGTCGCCGACACTCTGGCTAAATGACGCTGTTCGCTTTGCGCAGAGGATATGCATATGGGATTTTTCGCGTGGCATCGATACTTCTTTCATCAAGCTGTGAGACACTCCAGTCTGGTGGCGCAGTTTCCTATACGCGACGTCGTTCCTGTCTCTAGTGCTCCGGCTGTGGACGAACCCGTATCATAAGCATCAGATCTCTTGCTGTCCGTCAAAATCTCTGGCAGGCCGGCGTCAAGATCCACCAGATTGTAACGGAAGCCAAGCTCCTGCTTCTTCGGACTGTTCCCGCGAGCCTTCCCCGCGGTCAGCTATACAACATTGCACATGATTGTGACATGAGCCAGCATGCGCCTATCTCGGTCCCCGTTTGGTCCCGTCATGACCATCAACCAAGGGTGACGCTCGTTGCCGCTGTGTCATTCAACATATGTGGCGGCGGCCGGAACTCCGCGGTAATGAACACGACAAACGGCTGTACAACGGCTGGCCAAGGTATATCCGGAATGGTGCTTGAGGGCGCAACCGGAACCCTCTACAAAATTAATTCCTCACGTCCAGGCGCGAGAGGCTTCAGAGGTTGACAGCTCGGCATCCTCTCTGAAGGCAGGCCCACAATGGCACCATGCTATGACCGGTCCTTAAACTCTCGCATTTGCGCCGGCTCGGTTCGCCCGCTCGAAGTCCGTATGTCTAGATTTCATTTGTGGCCCAAGGACCGCTCGACTGGGCTCTTGAGTTGTTCTAGTTCACGGCTCCACACCCCTGCCGTGATGTTGAGTACTTAAGGGAGATTCAACATTCCGTGGCTCCCATACTCACCTGTCCTCTCTTTAACTTCAGTGCTTCTGCGTTACCGTACATCGTCATGACTAGGTCTGTTCCGTCCCCTTCGTCTCATTCTCGTGCAGGCTACTTTATCCTCCCCGACCTTGTCGAACACTGTCATTTCCCACTAACCTATCACCCGGACGGCGATGCCATAGCGGCCGAGTCTGTTAAGTGGCTGGACGAGGGTTGTCCCGAGCTCTCGCCCAAGGCCCGCTCGGCACTGTACGGCTTGCAAGCTGGCGAGCTCACGGCGTACTGCTATCCAGACTGCAGCGCGGAGCGGCTGCGCGTCGTCAGCGACTTCATGAATTACCTCTTTCACCTGGACAACATCTCGGACGGCATGATGCGCAAGGGCACCGAGGCGCTGTCGGACGTCGTCATGAACGCACTCTGGTTGCCGGACCGCTACATGCCCACGAACTGTCCAGGCAAGCCACAGCCCGCGACAGAGCCGAGTGCTGGCAAGATGGCTAGGGAGTGCGTCAAATGTTGGGCTCTTCTGTTTGGCATGGCTGACAGGGGCATCACAGCTACTGGACGCGTTGCATCCGGGACGCCAAGCCAGGCCCTCAGGCGCGCTTCAAGGAGAACCTCGAGCTCTTCTTCGAGGCTGTTCACCAGCAGGCACGCGATCGTGAGGCTGGGATCATCCCGGACCTCGAATCGTATATTGACGTGCGGCTTGTCATCGTTGTCAAACCAGTTTCTGGCCGCTCAGTGTAATGCTACCTTCTAGGTCCGCCGGGATACCAGTGGATGCAAACCCGTATTTGACCTGATTGAATACGCCATGGACATCGACCTTCCCGAATTTGTCGTGACACATCCCGTCATCAAAGCGCTCAACCAAGGCGCCAACGATCTTGTCACCGTAGGTACTTTTCGTTCATGTCATTTTCAGTAGGCTTGACGGAGTTGTTTTCTTCATAGTGGAGCAATGTGGGTATACAACTCAGCGAGCCTTTGCCAGTGCTCATGTGAGAACGCTCAAATGTTTAGGACATCTTCTCTTACAATGTAGAGCAGTCCCGCGGTGATACCCATAACGTAGGTTCCATTGACCGCCTCTCGTACTCGTACCTTATTCAGACCACATACTCAGATGATCGCTATTCTCATGCATCTCCGAGGATTTGACCTACAAGGCGCCGTCGATTTCGTTGGCGACCTATGCAAGCAGACTATAGATGCATTCATGGAGAACCAACGAAACATCCCATCTTTCGGGCCCGACCTAGACAGAGATGTTGCGATGTACGTCCAGGGTCTCCAAGACTGGATCGTCGGGTCGCTTCACTGGAGCTTCATGACCGAGCGCTACTTCGGCAAATCCGGGGCTGAGGTGAAGAAGCATCGTGTAGTAATGCTTCTCCCGCGCGTAGACGGTGATGGCGATGTCGCGCGTGCGCAAGAAGTAAGGCTGGTCGTACATGATTGTTATTGCCTCTGACGTCAAGATTTCTTAGGTTTTCCGTCAACAACGCGGGCTGCCTCTGGGTACACCTAGCTGTGCCGTTCCCCGGAAGAAGCGGCGTGGCCTGAGAGTCAGGCTTCGTTCCTTCTTCACAAACCTTCCAATGTTCGCTTTGTTCGCCTTCGGCATTCCATACTCTCTTTACATTTGCCGTCGCAGATTCGCTGGCATCTTCGTTCATTGACCACTCTCATTCATGTAATAGTAAATGTAAATCATTTGCTAATGCGGCGGGGATCAAGATGGAAAATATTTATTTACGCTGTTATTTCCGCCCTATCCATACGATACGTTTTCGATATACACACCCGATCCACACTCTTCATCAATCAAACTAAGCGGATGGTTGTCAATGACAAACTATCCGCAATCGTTTTCGAGCATCGTACCCACGAACACACAGAACGCACACTACTATACTAGGTTTCATCGGTATTGGTCACTAGTACAACTGAAGTCCAAGGTGGCGAAGAGGAAGGCGCCGGAATCTGACTAGCAGGACGGGAACAGATTGCGAGCCAGCCGTGCGCGCACCTGCGTCGCATCGGAATGCAATGCGAGCTCCCTGGCGGGCCTGGAAGTGACTGATAAATAGTAACCTAAACGCCTAGTGGCTTTTGAGCGGTCTGGCAGGAGATCGACCTGTAAGCGGTGACACGTACGAAAGGCAGTAGGACGGAACGTACTCGAGTAAGACGAAGTTGAGAATCAATAAATACCCAGCAAAGTAAAGAGCGACTGAGGTAGGGCGCCATGCAGGGAAGCGCACGCTGGGAGACTATAGGCGTAGGAGAGTGAGAGGGGTCGGGGCGAGGCGCAAGGGGTATGAAGATGGGGACAGAGGGAAATGGGAGGTCAGAGGAGCTTCCGCTCGTACAAGCCACGTCGTGAGAATTCGTGATCATCCGGGACATCCGCAGACTCATTGGGATTTGCCACTGCGGACAGACGAAGCACCAGTGGAAGAGGCCCCGCGCTTATGTTGGCCGCGGTGCCGCTCCTTGAGACAGAACCTGGGGACGACGCCGCGCTCGCCACTGCGGCTGCCGACGCGCTCGACCAAGCACCACTCGTCCTCGTACTCCTCTAGCATGCGGAGAGTCTCCCCGACCTTGATGGTGAGCTCGTCCGCCAAGGACGGAATGAATGTGTGTTCCACGATCATGGTGCGGGGAAGTTTCTGGCCTTTGACGGATGGCTTGGATTTCAGATTCGCCTGCTGGTCCGTGCCCATGGGAGCTCCCACACCGAACGATGACGCACGTCGCGGGCTGGGAACGGGGGAAGGAATGGGAGCGGGGACGGACAGCGTGGAATTCTCGTGCGTTACGGTGACTGTTGGAATGTTGAGATGCGGAGGCCGAGGGGATGAAGAAGGCGTGCTCGATGGGGTGTTCGATGTCGTGTAGGTCGGGGGAGGTGACCGCACGTCGTTCAAAGGTGCCTTGACGTCGATAACAGAACCAGTGCCCTTGGGCGCCGTGTGGCTCCTGATCTGGGGTACCCATTTACCCTCGTCGTGGCGGATGCTCGCGGGCTGTGGTTCCGTGGGGAGGATGACGAGCACCTCTTGCTTCTCCATCGGCTTTCCCTCTCCAATTGGTCTGATCTTCTCGCTGGAGGCGTAGCTTCCAGTACGATACTCGTGCGACGCAGAGCGAAGCTTGCGGCGCCTCCAGACAACAATTCGCCATGTCACGATGCCTGCCCAAAATGATATCAATGGGTTTCCTTTCTCTGTGCCGCGGCTCTCCGCTATAGCTCACCTAGAATCAACACGCCGAGGATCACGAAAAATGCCGTCAACACCTTGACAGAGACAGGGAGGGGGTTCGCCACCGGAACGCTGTCGCTGGACGTGTCCTGTGTTTCAGGCACGACATTCCGTGCAACAACTGTCGGAGGATGGTCACGTTCTTGTATATGTCTGTGCGAGTGAGCACGAGCGGCGTGTAGCTCAAGGTCGATAATGGCCATTATTGCGAAGAGGAGAAGGAACGAACGAAAGGAGAGAGAAAAAGAAATGAAGGAAGGGAAAAGGCAAATGCGGGCCCTGAACGGCGGTAGAGGCTATATGTGAGCACTCAGCCATCATGTTCTGTTGAAGGCTGTTCGACAACCCATCAGCGTCCAGCGGAATCCTCAGGGCGCTTTCTTGTTTCAGGCCCGAAGTTGATTGCACCCACTGGACCCCAGTCACTGAGTGCGCATCAAACCCGAAACATGAAACCTTGACAGATGTAATCATCATGGAGCGGACTATTTCGTTATTTATGCACTGCAGCGAAAGACGTTACCATGTCGACCAACTACCACAGCTAGTTACAGAGTGATCGCGCAGAAGCGCACCAGCTAGCGCACCGGCGTCGCACTATCCGGGGTCAGGGCGTTTACCTCAAGCCACAGTTGCCATCCACGTCCCGCCGCGTGAGCGGGCCCGCATCCTGACCGGAGCAGACCGCCTCTCTGCAAAGCATCATTCGCCAGGTGCCGATGAGATCCCACGGGGGCCTTGGCTTCCGGTTGATCTCCTGGGATACCAGCTTGGACTGGTCAAATCGTGTCCAGCAACTGTGATGACACCGCACGATATAGCGATCTCGCGCCCTCCGAAGGGATGTAAGAGTTTAGTGATGTCCGTACTATCAGATCGCGCGTTGCGGGCGGCATTGTTCTGACCGCTTCTCCTGCGAGGGTATACAAGGCCTCCGCAGCGATAGCCATTTTCTCGTCTGTAGTAAACGCGACGAAAGGCAGCACTGCGGTGACGCGAGAGAGCAAGGATGCCTACATCGTAGCCGTCAGTGGCAACGGTTTCGATTAATGTAGAAAGACACGCACTCCAAGTCGCTCTGATACTCGCGGTCGTAGAAGGGCCATCAGGTCAATATACTCCTCGCGGGAAAGCTGCGTTTCAGGAGCAGGGCGGTGATCCTGATGCTCAAAGACGAGGTCGTGGCCGATGTTGGATGTGCCGAGCCAGATCACCTTTGATACATCAACGTGCCGGTGACCAGCCTCAAAAGAGCAACGGCCTACCGGGTTTCATCAGTATCCGGTAAGCTCTCATTCCCGTCACTGACGTCCTACCATATTCCCAAGGCATGAGCAGCGATGACAAGATCTTTTCATCTTGAGCCTTCTCGATCTCCTGGAGGATCATACTGTCATTCAGCCACCTTCACATGCGCCTCGGCGTAAATACGAACATCAAGCACAACGACGCAACGCTTGCCCTCATTTTCCATGAGGAAGTCCTTCAAGGAGCGGTCCGATGATTCCTACGAATTCGTGAGAATGCCAATTGGTGCGGAGCGGTTTTCATGACGTACCTCGTGAGGGTCAATGGAATGGCTCTTCCAGATATCGCGCGTATTCTGCAGGG
This sequence comes from Trametes punicea, assembly GCA_025528855.1. NCBI lineage: Eukaryota > Fungi > Basidiomycota > Agaricomycetes > Polyporales > Polyporaceae > Trametes > Trametes punicea. The sequence goes on from VICQ01000015.1 coordinate 583,104, forward strand.
TAGTCATATTGACAGTGTGCGTCGGTACGTCGAGCAGAGATCCGACTGCACTCAGATCAGTATCATATTATCCACTTCATTAGCCTTAGAAGGGACCTTACACTTCCGCGCAAGCAGGCTCTTCCCGTGTCCACTTGGCCCTATTATATACCATTGAGCGCCAGTCACTCATAACGTGGACGTCACTTTGCTACTTACCACATAGCAGAACTACGATGGGTGACACCGTTGGCATGCTCAACACGCGGAATAGCTGTTCAAGTACCCGGTCTTGTCCAATCAGGTCGTAACGAACGCGCGTCAAAGGGCGGAAGAATGACCGGTGGATGAGCGCCGAGGCCCGACGAGTCTGCGGTGAATTCGCCCTTTCGATGTAATATCTGCCCAGCCCAGGTAAGTAAACTGGTGGCTTCTATGCAATAGGCTTGGATTGCCTCGTACCGTGTAGCAGGGTCAGCACTCTGCAACAGTTTGGACACCGGGCGAGATCCGCTCGTGGGCGAATGGTCCTCGCCTTCATCCTCTTCGGCGTTCCGCAGCGCAGAAGCATCAGCCCCGTACGCAAGAAGGAGCTTCACCATCGCCATCTTGTTCTTGAGCTGGTCATTTGCGAGGGTGAAGGCCAGAGCAGACTGAGGACCGACGTCGTCGTTCGGGCGCGCCTCGCCGCTCTCGAGCACGCGTCGCACCTCTTCAACGTCGTCACTTGCCAATGCAAAAAGCAACGTCGGGCGTGGCGTGGCAATCGCGTGAACGGGAGTGAGGAGCAGGGACTGGGGTCTGGGTTGAATAGCAGATAAGGACGAGGCAGGACGACGGACAGTCTCGTCGACTTGGTCCGCCTCCTCAGAATCATCGTATTCGTCTTCCCGACTTTCATGGATAGGTTCGGAGAGCCGGCTCTCTGAACGGGCATATTGCTCGGAAAGGTAGGATAGACGGCGAGATGACTGAGCAAGGAGTGACTTGCGCTTGGAGAAGCGTTGCTGCCATGAAGGTGGGCGAGAGACGGGGGCGGAGGCAGGCTGCGAATGCGAGATAACAGGGGTGATATGCAAAGGAGAGTCACGCTGCAAAGATCCGTGGGTATGGCGAGATTGAGGTATGATGCTAGAACGCGGTGATGATAGCTGTAATAGACTCGTAAAGCTAGGGAAATGCGCAGAATAAGATCCAGTCTGTACGCACCAATCTATGATTAGATAGCGAGTACTCCGATGATACAGTTGGTGATGATGGCGTATATGCTGTTTGAAAGGGATGAGCTCGACGCCACCAGAATTTGATCGCTGAATAACATACCAGTGGTGGCGGTAGTAGCAGTGGTCAATGAAGGAGGATGAGTTGCCGATGGGATAGAATGATCGAGCGAAGACGACGGATTGAGAATTATAGACTGCGAACATGTTAGTGCTGCTTGCATTACATTCAGGCGAGGTGCTCACCAAACGGAGAGGCTTCAAGCGCCGCGGGCCTGCAGAGCTGGTCGCACTGGGCGGTGACTCATGCACAACAGCAACCCGTTCTGATTTCTCCACCTCTCGCCCAATACCGACTGAAGGAGGTGGCCTTACACGCGGAATACGCAAGGTGAGGGAATTTCGAACGCCCACCGAAGATACCTGAGAGCGATCCGAAACAGAGTGTCGAAATCCGAAGGGTACCTTCCGAGAGATGAGTCGACTCTGCAAATCCTCCGTATGCGGGCTCGTGGAACACGTTGATTGCGCTGAGCCTTCAGGGCGCGCGTGGACAGTCCCATCTTCCGCCAGCGAATGCGCAGACTTCGCTTCCCCAGAGAGAGCAGGAGAACGTGACTCGGGAGGCACAGCGCCACCAAGGGCACTTCCTGGACCTAAGGGAGGGGAGAAGACACGGGGATATTCCGAGGCAGGTGGAAAGTCTGAGCAAAGTCCCACTAGGCGACTCGTAGGCGACCGGCTGTGAGAGTGATGTGAAAATTCTGGGGAACCAGGAACGCAGGACTGACGGCTAGGAGGCGAACGACGGATAAGTGAAGATACAGAATGCGGCGACGAAAGACAGGTGTCCTGATGGGGTGATGAAGGACCAGCTTCCAGCATCGGTTCCCTTGATTGCTCAGAGCCCACATAGGTTGTCGCAGAGATCTCCAAGGATGCAGGGGTTTGTAAGTGGGCAGTGTGAGTAGTGGGAGTGTAGTACTGATCGTACAGCGAGGTCATGGTGTCGTCCTCGCCAAACGACGGCTCTCCGGGCCGCAATGATGCCTCGTCTACAGGCGGATACACAGGAGAATGGACGGGACGGAAGAGTGAGGAGCCCTCCGGGATCGATGCATGTCGAACTGGCGTAGGTGAAGTCGAGGGCGGTCCATTCTCTGCTATCACCCCAAGCACGTCGACTGTTGAATGACCGGTCTGCGCTTCGTGTAGAGCGTCCCCTAGCGTATCCAATGTGTTCACGCTGTCGCTGCGAGCATGCCAGGACGCTCGCCAGGGATCTGCCGCTGTGTGCACGCCTGCTGGCGAATCGTGCTCAACGGTGGACGGGAACACACCAAATCTTGGAGAAAACAGTGCCGCCGCCGGAGCTGCTGCTGGATCGAAACGGAGGACTCGTGCGGAAGGAGAACCGAAGGGCGACGACAAGAGCGACAATGTAGACATCCTATGCGGACTGCGAGGAGGCGACAAACAGAGTGGCACAGGCCCGTCAGCATATCCTGAGTCGAAGGACTCTTCCCTAGTGACTGGAGCATGTCGTGGAAGAGAAATTGGGGGTGCTGGCGTGATCTCAATCGGCGACAGGAGACCTGAAGAGATGGAATCTCTGCGTGGCGAGGGGACATGACTCGGAGGGGAAGGAAACTCCGGGATGAGTTCGCGGCGAAAGCGCGTGATCGTTTCTTCGTCCTCGAGCATGGATGCTCCGTCACTCGGGCTCGCGGACCTTGTAGAGAAGCTCTCGACGAGGGTAGTAGCGTCTTCCGCCAGAGACGACTCTTGACTTTGAGCTGATTCGTCTTGGGGTGACGAAGTTTGGGTGAGTGGTGTTGGTCGGGCTGAGTTCTGCGATTCGCCAGTGGGAAAGAGAACGGGTGCAGGGCAGTCTTCGCCTTCGACTTGGGCATTAGCGGTCGGCGGCTCTGCATATTCCCCGCTTGGCCTCCCTTCCGAACTCTCTTCACCAGAACACGACTCTTGCTCCGCAAACTCCTCCTCCTCCCACTCGCCCTCTTCCTCGCCTTGCTGGATGACGTCTCCCAGAGCCATGAGCAAACTCATGGTGCGCGGTGAGCGCGGAGGAGACTTGAACCGAACAGCCCGCCCGGATGTCGGCGAGTCGACCGCCATCCTGAAGTCCGGCTGGTCAGAGTCCTCCGAGCCCATGACACTGTCCGGCCGCCGGATCTTAACGCTGTGCATGAAGTTGCACGAGTCCGCGAAGAGGCAGCGGCCCTGGGAGTAGAAGGGACACGGGCGTGCTGGGGTAGGACGTGGTCAGCACTCTGCGTCGCCGGGTGCGAGAACGGTCATGAGAACGGAAATATAGTAAGGGAAGCGACTGGTGAAAGGTGGGCGGCTGCTGATCCGACCCACAGCCAACGGGTGAGGTCACTATCCAAAGACGCTTTACATCCGCCTTATACGTCTCAAGTCATCAGGCTAGACACGCGGACGACAGCCGGGGCTTGCAGGTGTGAAGGGGGAGCGAGGGGGGAATGGCAGCCAACTGACGGGCCGTCCGTTTCGAATTACCGCGCTCATCAAGCGGCAAGGCCAGCCATTCCACCGGTCATCCTAGACGAGCAAAGCTCGCGGGAGAGGTCTGTCAGGAACCTCAGCGGACACTCACTCCGTTTCTTCCATGGAGGATCTTCGATGGTCATAGAGACATGGAACGTCGTGAGTCAACCCACTCAAACCTGCCAGGTCCCAAAATTCTGCAGACGAACGTAAGCAAAGCGTCAGCGCATCACAATCTCCCGATCCGTTCCGCTCCACATTGGACTGTACAGACGACTCACAGCATGTAGCAGCTAGCAGGCAGAACGCCTCTAAAGAGGTGGAAGTAGGCCAAGCTAGGGCGCCGTTGAACGCGACGTCGAGGGGACCGGCGGCGACGTAGAAAAGATGAAACCCGGTGTCGAGGACTAAGACTCGGAGGCCATGCCCGACGTCAACGTCAAACGTAAACATTCGGATTAGACGCCGTCGCGTAAGTCACGAGACCGCGTCGCCTATAGCAACGGCGCTAAACTCCGGCGCTCCGACGCCGCGTCGCGAGGCTAAAACATCTCCGAGAAGCCTCACGGTCAGACTCCCAAGGCCGCTGGGAGAGTGCACATGCTGTCACCGCGGAGGTTGGCTTGGAGGACTTGAGAACATGAGCGACAAGTACCCAGCAAGGGAGAATACAATATATTCTAGGCTTCTCTACATTTGACGATACTTTCCCGGGTCCAGACAGTCACCAGCACCCAACTCAACTTGCTTAACAGAGCCCAACGCGTCCCGTTCCCAATGGCCGGCACCGGATAGACACCCCCACCGTTCAACCCGCTGCGGAGACGTGCGCACGAAAATCACGACCTGACACCCAGATCCCATCAACGACCGACCGACGCCGCGGCGATGGACCAAGTTCGCTCGTCTTTACGGTTGCATTCTTGGTGCTGGCGTCGCACCGTGCTCACTCGCCCTGGGTGGAGGGCACTACAGCTCCGAGCCCAACCTGTGTGCACACGCAAATCCGAGTGTCAATTACATGTCCATAAGGTATTACCAAACACACCAGTGGGAGCGGAGGGCGCCCACCCAAAACGAGCCCCCAGACAGCGCTCACGGCCGGCCGTAGAAGTACGGGAGCGCGAAGGCAGCGCCGAGCACGAGCACCGCGAAGCCGAGGGCAACGCAGGTACTCGCGCCGAACCCCGAGACTGTTGTTGGCTGAACCTCCGCCTTGCGCCCGGACTCGGCGGGAATGCGCTTCTTTTGAGGGGGTGGGACATAAGGAAAGATTTGTACATACCCAATGGATTTTAGACCGTGCACGCTGCGAAAAGAGCAATCGTTAGCGATGCTTCACTGATACGCGGAGGTGAGTACGCACTAGTAGCCCTGAATGTTGCGGGTGATTTCCTCCTCCATGCCAAGGGGAACCCCATCTAGAGTCCAAGTGACCTTCGTGGAATCATGGCCCTGTTCAAGCGTAGTCGTGAGAGTAGCGTTATGGCCTATGTTAGCTCGTCAGAACATGCAAGCACATTAATGGTCAGCTATACACCGACCTGAAGGCCACGTCGGGCTCTCCAGTGCCCACGTCTGCACGAACTGCTTCGGCGGAGTGACAGAGACAAACTTCCCCTTCACGCCACCGCCAAACAGACTATACTCGGCACCAGGCTCGGGCTTACTCTGTGATTCACCCAACGTCAGCCAGATCTCGACGTCGAGCACCTGAACGCCACCCACCTTCGCCGGCGCGCGAGTCCACTGCGGTATCCTGCTCTCATCCGTCAACAGCCCAAACAGGTCATCCGCCGGCGCCATAAAGTGTGCGTCGACGGTCACCTGCGTTGTGTTCACCGCCTGGCCAGAGCTCTTCACCGCGCCCGTGCCATCCGCTCGTTTCTTCAGCGCCGCATCACTCTGTGTGCCCTTGGCCGACGACGCGTTCGCATTGGGCGCAGATGGCGCAGGACTGCTCTGGCGCGACGGGTCGGCGGACACCGTCAGGTCCTTGCCATGCGTGTCGATGATCGCCGCGGGGAACGCGGAGAACTTAGCCTCGAGTGCGGCGGGGAGGCGTGACTTGGCGAGCTCAAAGAGCGTGTCCACTGCAGGGCTGCGTTCCGTGTCTAGCCTCCATTCGTACTGCATGTGGCATTCCAAGAACATGGAGTGGCAAAGGCGTGGCGCTGTGCGTGAGCGAGACTCTAGTATACTAACCATAGGAAAGCAAACGCACAACGTAATCAGAGGTGCCATCTAGCGTGATCTCATGGGACACCTCGGGAATAGTGAGCTTTCCGGAGACAGCGGTGCCATCCGATGCGGTTCCCGACCAGTTGAGGACGACTCTGCAGTCGTAGATGGTGATCAACCTACAGCCACAAAGACACAAACTCGTCAGTCCTCGCATTTCCCGCCACTCGCAGGCAAGCTCGCCCATCGCGTGCATGTAGCTCCAGGCCTAAACGGATGCATAATGACAATATACGAAGACGCAGCATACAAAGCACGCGATAGTCGAAGACAGGTAACAAGATAGACACGACGTACTTGCTCTTCCGCTGGCCGAGTTCGACATCTCCGTCGACCTCCACGACGCGCTCAATGCCGACCTCCTCCGCGCCCTCGCCAGTCACACGTACGGTAGTGAGCTCGCGCTCAAACCATTGCTTGGCCCAGGGCGTCACAGTCTTATTCTTCCAGTGCCAGTTCGCGGTACTGGGCGGCAAAGGCGCGGGGATTGTCGAGGCCATCGCTTAGCTTTGCGATTGCAGGAGTATGAGTGGAATTGCGGGAGGTCAGAAGCAGATAATGCTCAAGGACGTGCAGATGTAGTAAGAGAACGCGAGGAGAAAGAGATGATGAATTTATTGCCTGCATGACGCTCAAAGAGATCGCGCGTCGTCGATCTCCAGAACTTTCGAGCATCCTCTACCTCAACAAGGAGACTTGGTTTTACTCAACGTCGCCTCCGCCGGGAGTTAGCACTATTCATCCATAACCTTGTATGTCTGCAACGACAAATGGGACTGCATTCCTCGAGTACAGATACAGATACATGCCAAGTTGATGGTACGTCTGCCTATCATACATTCAATGACGTATTGGGCGCTGGCAGGATGCTGCTTATGGTTACATAGTCGAACGTCCATGTTGCTCCGGCCGCAACGAATTTCGACGACGACGCAGTCGGTCGCTCAGTGCTGCTCTTCGTTCGTGCCAGTATCCTTCTTCTTGACAAGCACGTACTTGTCCGCATCCTCAGGGGCAGGGACTGCCTCAATATCACCCGAAACCGTGCCCTCTTTCTCGGGCTGGTGTTGCTTGCGCTCAGCACGGATCTGAGAAAGGGGAGTCAAAGGTCCTGCACGATTCACTGACTGCTTTGGTACATACCATGTTCAGATCATGACTGATCAGGCCGTGACCGCCTACGGGGCCCCAATAGCTCGTCGCCGCCAAAGACCCAATGATGCAGGTGCCAACAAGGATGGAAAGGTAGAAGCGGTACTGGGAATACCATTTGGGCGCTGTGTAACGTCAGCACCGGAACACTTCGCTGCAGTGTTCCAAGAGCATACTCACTCCATCCAGCACCAGTCGCCCGTAGATCAGCCCACCACATCGCAGTGAAGCCAACCCACTGAGCAATGAGCGCATGTATAGGCTCTAGCGCGAGCGTGGACCAGCCAAAGACGACAGGCGCAGCTCCCAAGAGCAGACGAGGGTAGCTGGACACCCTATGCTGAGCGCCCTACTCTCACATGGCTAGATAGAACTCACTATTTGTTTCCGCCATAGCCCGAGAATTCGAAGCCCCAATGCAGCGCTCCCAGGAAGGACAGCAGAACAGCGCCATAGGTGACTTGGATATTCAAGGCCTGGTCGAGAATGGTGATCGCAACGCCAGGATCGATGTGCGATGTAAGACCTGTTTTGATGATCCGTTACTAGACTGACTATATGCGCACCTGTAAGCGGCAAACATACCTTGCGTAGCCATACCTGCTTGGCGGGCAAGGTACACGGTCGTTCCAGCGGTACCGAGATAGGGCAGACCGCCAGCAAGGCCGAACCATACATACGGCTTGGGGACGGCATGCGCGACCGCGTTCGTGATCCCGAGCTGAACAGCACATTAGTCCAGGGCCGTTGGTGCGAGGACTTTGATGACATACGAATGTCTGCTGGGTGGGCTCGATGTTGTCCTGGAAAACGTTTCCACCTGCAATCGCCTTGGCGAGGTCTGCGGCGGAGTGGCCTACTTCCTCGCGAATGTTTTGTGCGGCGTGCCCGACAGTCTGCGACCCGGGCCGACCGGAGACGGAGCTAGCGGCGCCGCGGATAATCAACTGGTTGCGGAGTAGAGAGGTTGTTGAACGCGGAAGTGCGGACGAGTGGACGAAGGGGGCGCGTGCGAGAGGCGATAAAGACGAAGAGGTAGATATGCCGCGGCCGAAGACGAGGGGCGCACGGCGGAGAAGTGGAAACCCTGAAGTGAACATGGTGACCGTGCAAGCAGAGGCACGAACTAGAGAAGGCCGATGAGAGAGTGGGATATTTGCGTTGTGCGTGACGGGGGTATATGTACTGGGCAACGATGCTGCTGCCGGCGACTCCTGACCTACTCCCGTCCCACCACATACTCTGACGTCACCCTCGTCATCCTCAGCTGCGCCGTCCTCCTCTCTCCAGTACGGTACTGTAATGCTAATCGCGTCGTCCATGGTCAGCGAACGCTTCGGGCCGGAGTGGACTTGGATGAGACAAGACGCATGCCTGAGCGCAATAACAACATAGACTTGAGTGGGGGAAGAGGGCTCGTGCGGACAAGCGCATGTTTTCCGGGGCAGCACGCTGAGGCAAACCTGTTGCAAAAACACATCGACGCCAGCAGGATTCGAACCTGCGCCTCCAAAGGAGAACAGATTTCTAATCTGTCGCCGTAACCACTTGGCTATAGCGCCTTGAAGGCGAGGGCTAACGTCGCCTGACTCAAGTGGAACGTTGTACAACGGGCCCACCTCCCTTGCGCCGGAAGGTTGCGCGCGACTGTAACATCCGGAGTCGTTCGAGTTCATCCATGTCCTTCTTGCCTGAGTTGTTATCGGCTCACTGCTTCTACCGTTTGGCTTTGATACATACATAACCTGCAGGCTTTGAAGATTCCAACAGTCCTCATAGGCCGTGACAAGATTACCAGCGCGCCAAGGACCGGGGCTTCAGCTTAAAGTCCGTCCCGGCTGGCCGTCCGGGGACGCTCATGAGTAGCTGTAGAGTTGCGGCCATGGCTTACCGAACGGCTGTCCTGTCGTACACCGGTCCTCGAAAGCAACCGAATCGAGTTCGCTTTTAAGCAAGCCTCGGCCGATCTTCCAAAATTATGAGCTTGCGTCCACCTGTCTTGCGCATGGCTCCAGGCGGGTTCGCGCCGTCGGCCACGCCCCTGTATCCCCGTCGTTAAATGAACTACCCGTCGACTGGTATGCTTTGGCATGTGCAGTCCTTCCGACTGCCCTCTGTACTCGCCCCTCACAACGGCTGGCTAGGCTTGAACTAACATGTCATGCGTCTCCGTGCCCACTGCGACCCAGTTCGCTACGCTTTCGTCTAACAGCATCTCTACTTCGTTCAGTAGCAGCGTATCAACATTGTCTCCCACGGTTACCACCATCGATTCGGTCAGTTGCGTGCCCACCACCAGTGGCAATGCAACCACTTCGTTGTGCAGTACGGCGGAGAGCGTCAGCACCATAGGTGAGGATATAGGCGGTTTTCTCTCCTTCTCGCGCTCGAGTTAACGCTACGCTCCCAGCGGGTGGAACGACCACAGTTCAAGTCCCCGTATTGGTGACGATTCCCATAATCACTGGTTCGCCCACCGCCACACTATTCTCGACCTCCTGCACAGATGGCGATACCACGTCTGTCTCGCCCAGCGCGCCGTCAGATACCTCTTCGTCGATAGCAAGCACTTCGACCTCTACCGCTACGGAGGTCATCACCACGTCTGTGCCTACAACGGTCACGTTCCAGTCCTCATTTACATCTGACGGCACCGTGATCTACACGTCCGGGACGTCTACAACGTTCGCGGTGATTCAAACGACTGAGACGACTCTTTTACCTGTCAGTACCGGCAGCCCGTCATCTTCAGGTGGTTCATCCGACACTAGCGCTATCGTCGGAGGAGCGGTGGGCGGCGTCACAGGAGCCATCGTGCTATCCCTCATCGCATGGTTCTTCCTGTAAGTCGGTTGAACACGCGGTGGTCCGCGAGTTGGCACTGATCGGATTCGTTGGCAGCCGCAAGAAGCGTCGATACGACTTTGACGACGATTTCTTTATCCGCGAAGCGATGCACGAAGACCACCCCAAGAACGTTCTCCGCAAGAACGGGGAGAAGGGCGCCGCCGTCGACTCCGAGCCACGGCCATATACGTACGGCGCGCTCAACAGTGCGGGGCCCAGCTCTACCGCCCCCACGCCGAGCACTGAAGTCGCTCCAGCGCTCGGCTACGGAAGACCAGGCCCGCCTCCACGTCTCCCTCCGCTGCAGACCACGCTGGGCAAGAGCCTCCCTGCGACGCCTCGCCCGATGCTCTTGCAACCGAATCCGTCGCAGTCTAACCTGAGCTCCTCAGCGTACACCGGCAGTTATACAAGCACTCATCCTCTTCCCCCACATCACGCCGTCCCATCGCCGACAATGGTACCGGCGTCAGGGTCGGCACCTACATCTGTGCCTACACTTACGGGCGGAGGTGGGTACGACCAGCGAAGGCCTCTCCAGGTCGTGAACGACTACGCTCCCTCTCCACCGCATCCATTCGCGGCTGTGGGACCCATCCAGCCATCGGAGAAGACGCAGATCTACCTCCACCCACAGACGGGCCTCACTGTCGTCCGAGAACGCCCAGAGGCGTCAGGGTCGACCACCTACGTCCCGCGCAGTGCTGGCTCCCCTGAAGGGAGTCGATCGGCGCCGCCGACACCTGTCCCCGCCCCCGTGCCGGGCCCTGTCACGCCACCGGATGCGCCGCACATGCCTATCGTACATCAGGATGCAGGACGTGCACCGGGACCTGTCGCTGGCGCAGGAGCGCAGAGCGATGCGCCGCCGGCGTATTCTGAGTGAGCGGTCGTCTTGAATGTTGCTACGTTATGGCCTGGCCTGCGCTGTTGGCTTTTGGACGCTTGGCCGTCTCTGTTCCTGCGTTGTCAACGTTGCCGTGACGTTATGTATCCTGCGGACCGTCCTTTTTATCGCGTGGTATTCTGCTATAACGAGACACAGCCTCAAGATAACACAGGTCGGGCGCTAGACGCAGGAGGCGCTTGCGTACTCCTACGCTGCAGCAGATGCTGCAGACAGATCATATAAGCTCATTTGTATCCTCTCTGAGACTTTTCTTACGTGCACATTGCTGGGCAATCATTATTATGAAAAGGTACTGTACCGAGTTAGAGCTGAACGGACTTGTGCTCGATTACGTAATTCATCCATAAGAGGCAGCTGTTGTCGTTCGGCGACAACACCTATTGTCCTCGCTTGGGCGGGATAACGAACAATAGCGTCGGGGACAATGCAACCGCCAGCCTTTTGACTCAATATAAAGGGCGTCGGGCGGCGCATCGCGTACGGTAACCTCTCGAATAGGTTTTCTTCTGCTCTTTCCTTACGACCTCCACTCACTGGTGCTGGGACACCTCTTCCTAGAGTCTCCTTGCTTTCTGTCGCGTCTCAGAAGCCTTTGTCGTTCCTTGCATTCTCAAGCAACACTAGAACTTTTCCATCCTTCAAGGCAGTCAACTGTCGAAAATCCCAGTCGTCCCAGCTAATAGACCTTGCTATGCTGCCCCCTCGTGCATGTAAGTAGCCCTCAGTATGCGGATCTTCGTAGATACCGACCACAGGTGTCTTGCCAGACTTCTTCATCGGCCTTAATGGAGTCCGAGCCCTCAGTATCATAGCCCTGCTTCTGGTTCTTGCAAGCAGCATCTTTGTACTGGTGAATGACGTGGAGGCAGTCAACCGCTCCATGAAATCGGACGTCGACATGACAGACTGTGATTACATCGAGTGCGTGCTCTCCACTTCACAACAAACCTCACCAGAAGCACATCTAACTGCGCCACAGAGGGAGTACGGTGCCTAACCAACCCGCGGGCGTTTTCTGGGCAGTCGTCAACCGGCTTCTCAATATATTCCAAGTCATCGTCCTCATTCTCTCCGAAGTCGGCTGGCCCGCGGCCTTCTTCGAGCGGTACTTCCCCGTGCTGGGGCCCAACTTCGGCCTCGGGGCGCTGGGCATCTTCCAGTGCCTGATCGGCGCGACGATCCTGTCGCACCACGTCGACGACTTCACGCTCGTCGCCGCGTTCTTCCTCTTCGCCATCGGCTGCCTCAACATGCTCATCGGCCTCATCTTCCGTGAGAGAGCGAAGGAGAAGCGCTCCATCATGTCCTGGCGCGCCGAAGCCAAGGGCGTGCTCCCGACGCACAAGGACATGCGCCCGCCGTTCGCGCGCCCCGCGTCGTCCTTTGTGAATAACATTTTCAAGGGCGGCGAAAAGGCGCAGCCGGATGAGTTTGGACAAAAGGGGTACGGCTTCGGACGCCAGGGCGAGAAGGCGGCAGGACTGAAGGGTATGTCGAAATCCTGCAGCTCATGCACTACATCCGTCGCGAACTCAGGCTCATGACCGCCCCAAAGGTTTCTTGATCTCGAAGCCTCTCGAAAGCCTGCCGCGTTACGCCCCACCGCCTCCTCGTTCTGACAGCTCAAGTTCTCGCGCTGGTACGCCAGAGCCGACTTTCAAATCAAGCGCTACCGCGATCTAAGCCTGGAAAAGACGCACACGTAGCAGACATGACGACTTACGACCGCCGGACATCCTCCGTCTGTGACATTCGCTGACCTTGCACGTTGACTGTATCGTTATAGTAGCATCGCCTGTAGAACGGACTTTGATCTTACTGTACATGACCACGAAGTAATCCGAGTATGCGAAGTTGTACCGGTTATCATGCATACTGAGGTATACCTGGAACCTTAATCAGAAAGATCCATATCTTCGCCATCGCTAGGCAGCAGTGTAGACGCAGAGGGGAGTAATGAGGGTACCTCAGGACTGGAAGGAAGAGGTGGAGGCTCTGACGGCGGTAATGGGGGCGGTGAATCGGTAGGTTCAGGTGCCACTGGTGGTTCAGTGATAGAGGTGGGAGGCGATTGCGAAGGAGATATGCTCAAGCTGTGCGCCACGTTCCGTTTTATTTTATCGGAAGACCCAGCGAGGATCCTCCGCCAGAGTGCTTGACGGTCGTCTGAGTAGGTAGAGCTGACGACGCTTTCGTCTGACCCGACGGCAGGTAGGCTTGAGCCCTTGTATACCGGAAGCTTGGACCATAGGAAGTACGTGTCGGGGTAGGTCGCCCAACGACGAGACGTCGCTGAAGCTTCAGGCGAATCGTCGTCTTCCTCTGAGCATGCCTCGACGTCATGATTGGTGACTCGTTGTGGCACAGCCAAGCGCTCTTCTCCTTCGTCGCCGACGATAGTGAACTCGAATGCTTCGTCAGAGTCGCTGACAGCATCCTCAGCTATGAGCTGCCAGACACGTTCCCGAGGGTCCCGCGTACCGACCCATCCCGGAGGATAGCCCCATGACGCCATGTTTCGTAACCACTCCACACGTTCTCCGGGGTCCCCATCGCCCAAACCTAAGGCTTCTCGCAGGAGCGTACCCTTGATTTGCCCAGGCTCAAATTCGTCCAACCATTGAAGTCTCTGTTGTCGCCAGCGCTCGACTTCATGGAAGCGCCGGAATGGCCCACTGGATTCCCCGTGATAAAAGCTGAAAAGCTGGCGAGAAAGGGAGACGAGGTTACGGTCTATCGGTTCCGGGCAAGCGGAGAGGACGTGGTCCGGGGAGCCGCAATTGAAGCACCGTCGCACATGCGCAGACTCTTCCTCACCGCTAGCATTATCTTCACCTCCTCGCCATGGCGGACGTACAACGGCGCACTCAGCAGGGCGCCGTCAATTGAAGACGCGTCAACTAGTCCTCCTTTGTCCAGGGTATCCGCTCCCATGTATCCAATGCTTGGTTGACCGTCTGCGCGTCCCATCGACCCTTCGCGACTTCCCTGCCCTCCAGATGCAGCGCCGGGATCCAGTAGACATACTTGCGCTTCCAGCGCTCCTGGCCCGGGTCCTGGATATTGATCGTCTCGAGCTCGAACGCGCGCTGCTGCCTGACCTTGGCGAGCTCCGCCTTCGCTATCTGTATAGCATATCCACTTTGAGTACATTTGCTGTTCCAAACGCAGGCCAAATGGACATACATCGCACAGGGAGCAATTGGGGCCAGAGAACAGGGTCAGGCGGGCAATGCGTCCTATGCTGCTGCGGGCTGCCATGCAAGTGGTCACTCTGCACGCTAGGAGCTGGATCTGGATGAAGCTCGTCAATTCATTCCTCTGTGAACGTACAGTGTGTAGCTGCCACAAACCTCCAAAATCCAGATGTGATGGATGGCGACAGGTGATAGCCAACGAAGAGGGACAGTCACTAGAACAGCTAGAGGGACTTCGCAGCTAACCGTCACCGACACTCGTTGACGGGCTGACATCCGTTATTGATCAAAACGATGCCAGACGCATCTTCAAGGCGCTATAGCCAAGTGGTTACGGCGACAGATTAGAAATCTGTTCTCCTTTGGAGGCGCAGGTTCGAATCCTGCTGGCGTCGAGTAAAGTTTTTAGCAGTCCAGCGACTGGATGGCTCAGTGTGTACTGTGGTACAGGAGGCGATAGGCCACTACGTAGGAAAGGCAGCACAAGTACTACATTGTAACATGCGCTCCCTTGCTGCTGTTGTCCCTAACCAAATCCCATTCGAAGTGCTATACTTGAGCGGCAGGAGTCGATTCTCAGAATTCGCATGGTAGGATCTAGCAATAAGATTACTGTTATGGCCCCAGAGTTTGCGCGCTTCTCCAGGAGATGCGAATATCTCAGGCCCACCACTGGAAACCTGCCTCCAGTTCTCGCAGACTAGCGTCCGTAGGTGTCATGTGAAGGCTACAGAAACAAAGTAGCAATAGAACGCACGGAAGAGTCTGAAGGCGCAAGACCCCAGTTGTTGCGCACCCATCGAAAGGTCGTATCACGGCTATCTCCTCTTTCTCAACATCAAGTTATTGCCCTTTTCTCGTGTAGAAACACACCTAAACACTGTGATAACATTCTGTAGAAGTATCAAAATAAAACAATGCAGTAGAAGTGGCATATGGATTGTCGAAGCCAGTTCACACCGTACCACCTGGCTTCGCAACACCCTAACATCCTCAAAGCTGCCGCTTTTTTTGTGCTAACTGTTGCGCCTGGCACGTACGACCTCAGCGTAGCTATCCTGCACATCAGTGTGGGCTACGGAAGGTTTCAGCAGGATGTATCAGCCAATGCGCAAACTCTGGGGTCGGTTCGGCGCCTGCGCAAACTCCGGGGCCATAGCAGTAAGTCTTCACGCGTCGATCTCTCGAGGTACAATACTGGATTGCTTGGCAAAACTTACAGTAGCGATCGGCCGATGCATCGACCCGCCAAAAGGGCCTGGCCGGGAATTGAACCCGGGACCTCCTCCAGGTATGCTTTATAGCCCTAAGAAGGAATCATACTACTAGACCACCAGGCCTTTTCTTCAACATCCCACTTACTATCACATTGCAGTCGCAGTTACTAAACATCTGCACAAAACTGTATGATCTCCTCCGGAGAGTGCGACATGACAAGACTGCTATGATACAGCGCGAGGGTGACAACAATACAGAGCATGAGGACGATAGACGAAAGGCAAGGTCTATGAGAACGAGTCCAATGCTTGGTCCCATGAGAGCGTCCCAGACGGTCGAGGCGGATCACAGCTTCTCCAGCAGTCCCCGGAGCAAATCCTGGTTGGAAGCCGCGCTGCTGTCCTTTTCCAAGGCTTTGCTTTTCTTCTCCAGAGAGGCGATTGTTCGTTCCATATCCGCAGGCAGGGCCTCGAGAGCAGCGGTGGCACGAGCAGCTTTGAGGTAGCGTCAGCCATGAGATCAGGGCCTAGTGAGCTATGAACCAAGTCGGAGAAGGAATAGTTACCACAGCGGTCGACTTCATCCTGAAGGGCAGACCAGAGTTTCTTCCTATGTTCATAGGCTTCCTCGAGCTCTGACATGGTCTTCGCGATGCTCAGCTGCGCGGGCGCATCCAGTTTGGGTTCCGGAGACGGAGCGCGCGGATGTTCAAAAGCGCACCTGGGACTGAGTGTGCGCCGCTCTGATTTCATCTTCGTCTCTCAAAGCAATCCGCTCTACTTTCTTGCACACCTCGTCGAAGGTGAGTAATCCAGCGCCAAATTCTAGGTCGACTGATCCGAGCGTGCGCGGTAGCGAACGTCGTCAGAACGTACAAATCATGGGCGTTCAGGAGTCCATGCGCACCTTTGTCTTCCAAGACGGCGTGGACGTCCTTGATGTGACTATATGCGGGCAAGAGCGTATCGGCGAGGTACTGCTTGAGCGCGGCGCCTTGCGCTGCCATGGGCACTTTGAGCTTCTCGACCATTTCGAGAAGCTCATCATCCGGATCCTGTCCCGGCGAGCTGAGGATGCGTGTAAGCAGTGCACACCTTACATGTATGGTGACTTCTGCAGTGTGCTACAGTACTCGCCTGTCCTGAAACATGGCGACTAGGGTGGCCTCATCATCCCAGCCAGACATGTCGGCATCTTCGTGCACATTTCGTGGTCTTGAGGAACCCAGAGAAGGATCTGCGAGTGACCAACTGGGCACGGACGGTCGATGGGGATCACGCGAGTCTCCACATAGAAGTTCGGTCTCTTCCTCTTCAGGTTCTTCCCTGATGGTGGAAAGTTGGGTCCTGGATTGGAGATAGCGATTGGTGTTAGTCGAATATAGTCGCGACCGCAGGGCGGGGCTTCGTGGCACGCTAGGTTTGGCGAGGAAGAGAGGCTTCTGATGCAGGGGCGCACGGGTGGCTGCGGTCCGTCGCTCAGAGATTGGCCTGTGATGTTCGAAGAGGTTGAAGGCGGAAGCTTACCGTAACGCGTGTGCTTGTGCACGCTATTCGTGGCGTGGGCGGCGTGCTGGATGAGGAGGGTGTTGTGTCTGGCCATGT